>OY744521.1:155271076-155518576 GCA_963556195.1 Sepiola atlantica | reverse complement strand
GCCAGATTCAAGTTCTGTTGGGGCTACGGCATCAATTTCACTAACACCTCCTTCCAGCTATATATTAAATAGTAGGGTAGACTGGACTACAGCTTTAGTTGTGCACCTAGTTTAGTAGGAAAAACATCAGTTTTTCTTTGCTTATTCAGGCATTGTTTTTAGTCATCCTTGACTTAAGCAATGCTGATTCAGGAGTGAAGTTAAGGATTATGCAACTCTTGCTTCACCATATATATATATATATATATATATATATATATATATGTGTGTGTGTAATCAATATTTCTTTTTGTTTTAATATTTACTTGAACAATGCTTAGTATTAAGTAGTGGCATTTAGCCTAGTGATTTCCTTTGAACATGAAACGCAAACGTTTCTGTGTAACTCACTTGCCATAAGTATATTTTTATACTTATGTACATATGTTTTGCCCTGTGTCTTGAAAAGCAATCTATTCCCTTTCAAAAGATGCCATTGTGATTAGTAGCTCTTGTGAAACAATGTTTGCACAATTTCCAACTGACTTTGTCCTGAACCAGAATTGCTTAATTCTAGTGGTAAGGATAAATCGAAGACTATCACAAGTAGTGCTGGGATAAGCAGAGTTTTAATTATACTAGACTAGTTTTCTTATCTAGGCTTTGTCTAGTTTATCCCAAAGAACATAATTACATATACATACGCACAATTTGCATTGTTTTTTAGTGTAAAAAGCTGGGTAAGGCATAGGCTTGCTTGTACATTTAATCCATTAGAACTAATGGTCCATTTATAGGACCAGAATGATAACCATATTCCGCAATATTTGTATTAGTCATAAAGATTGGAGTGTCTTTCTAATATTACATCTACTGTATGATGTATATTAATCAACACTTATGTCTCAGTTTTTAGTATACTGTGAAAATCTAGAGTGGTAGGATACAGTTTCATCTATTATTCAATCAAATATGTTTTGGGTAAGTAGTCCTAGAAACCAACCAACTATATGTATATCTAGTATAAATGAATGCTCTAACTATTCTATAAAGTAAAGTCTTTTAAAGTAATTTGGTTCAAATATAATATTGTATTTATAAAAGATTTTTGTGAAATTAATTGAAAAAAAAACAATTGGGTTCTAATAAGTTAATGATACTAGATAATACAATGGAACGTTAAAATTGTGGACCTCTGAAGATCACCAGAAGATACTTGCCTGGAGCATGTTAACAAACATAAGAAAACGGTTGTCGATTTAAACTCTATTTTCATTTCATTTACTGTGGAAAGGAAACCTAATTCTTTGCCCGATTAAAAAGAGAAAGAAAAAAAACCCATGAAATTGTTGAATCGTGAAGGCAAATAGGAGGTAGTGTGTTTGTGACCAAATGAGGGTCTAAATGCATTAAAGATGTGTCTGGAGTAAACGAGAGCCACTTGTCTGTCTGAGGTTAATGTCTTTCCTTTTATGTCATCTTAGATTTCCTGCTTCAGTACTTTCAGCTAAAGGGAACTGTCTCTCTTAGCGATATCAATGCTGAAACAATCATTTCATTGTTGGAAGGTTGATAGAATGTAAGTGAAGAAACCACATTCATCAAAACTTGCATGTCTTTGCGAATCATTGAAACATGCCAGTCACATTCTGCTTTACACATTATGATTTAAAAATAGACTAGCAGGAAATTCCACAGTGCTTTGTACATCAATCTGTATAATTTACTGTTAGTAATAATGTGCCTTTTTTAAATGTCTGTCAGGGTCAATACTATTAAGAAACAAATGACTTTCTTTCGTAAAAATAGTTCATTGTCAGCTAGATGTTTTTAAAATTAATGTTAATATTGTAGCAATTTCATTATTTTTTACACAAAAATTATTCTTTTGTTTTATTGTAAACGTAATTTTCAGCTAAAATTTTTTTTAAATCAATAAAACGAATTTCACTTTTATTTTAAAATTGTACTATTTTAGTCAATGGGACAACAATTTGATTTTGGAACAATTCATTTTAAAATCAGGGAAGTCGGAATTCTTTAACTTAGCAACATCATATGTATCACCATCTTTGCTGATTTCCTGATCACATTTTCTTTTTAAATGTGTATAAAGGTGATAACGTACACACGAACATGAAGTGCATTAGCGTGTCATAGATAGAGGGCTTATTATTACTGGGTAAGGCTTGCGACATATTTTCAGGAGTATAAAACACTGCAATGATACTTTTTTTCTTTCATAACTCTTTGAAATCTATCCATTCCTAACACCTTCCGATCTAACTTTCGTTTTTGTTTTACGGCATATCAATCCTTTTCGGGTTATTTAATTCTGAATCCAGTTATTTTATTCCAATTTAAGTACAACTATAAAGAGAAACCCAAGACAAGAAATAGTGCTGGGATAAGCAGAGAAGGAATGGTGCTATATTTTTTCATGTTTTTAGTTATTCATGATGTAATATTGTGCGTATAACACTGGATTCAATTGTGTCATACCTAGCACGTCACCGCATTCTATTTAACAAGTATAGTACTCTGAAAAGTATTACCTCTCCAGGTCAGACTGAAGAGATGACTCCACACTCCCAAAAGCTCTTAAATCTCAGCTTCATCACTGGATATAGTTGAATGTGGTACTCGGGACACTAAATTTTTAACAGTAACTAATCTTCTACTGTATCGTTATGTTCATGGTAGGTGCTCGACTGAGCTCTAATCCTTGGTCCATCCTGTAAAACATTCACAGTAATAACTTGTCTAACTACAACCACGGCAAATAATTTTCTTTTCTCTCTATCTTTTTACCAAAAACCAAACCGAACTTTAATGAACGAAATTTCTTTCCAAGAACATCCCATTTGTGGAACAAGATACTATGAGGCTGCTTCTCAACCGACTACAGCATGGTCGTTTTCAAGTCTAATGTAAACAAATACTTGTTGAACCGTCCTCTTTGAAAATCAACTCCCTTTAAGTAATCTTCTGACCCACTGTTTCCAATCTTCTCATGGCGGTGATCTTCCTCCAACCAACTATCCTTTTAATGCTTATCCTTCAGTGGCCACCGGTCTTTGATAAGAGGTGATCCATTAGTAAACTAACATTAGTAAAAAGTTATCTTATCAGATGTTCTAAGACGAAAATTTAATTTCCATTTTTTTTTTTTTTTTTTTTTTTTTTTTTTTCAGGAAGGATACGACTTTGGCTGAGATTCTGTGATGGAGAAATTTGCTGTATCACCATTAAAATTCATCTGCTGTCTCGTGTTCTTCCTGTCCACGGCAGCTCATGGCAATCCTGAATTAACGCTGCTAAGAGTGCAGGAGAACCTGTCCAACAATACTCTTGTTGGCACATTCAGTACAAACCCAAGGAACATATACTGGACTGCCGCAAACAAAAATTTACTTGAAAGAATGTTCAAAATTAACACAACTGCTGGCACAGTTCGAACCAGGGTTCCCCTTGACAGGGAAGAGTACAGTTCATATGAATTCACTGTCTTAGCTATAAACAAACAGTTCACCATACAGATTGAAGTTCTCGACGTTAACGATAATGACCCTGTGTTTCATCCGAATTTTTTATCGAAACGACTCTCCGAGACGGCATCTGATATGAAGATACCCTTAGGAAGCGTGTCCGACAGTGACATTGGGAAGAATAGTATAAGTGGATGTGAAATTGTCTCTGGTAATACAGACAATGTCTTTAGGCTAATAACGAAGGTCACAAACCAAAGACTTCTGCTCGACCTGGCTGTCAATAGGCAGTTAGATTACGAACGTACCCCTTTCTATAGTTTGAAACTGAGGGCATTCGATGGTGGAGATAAGCCACGTTCTTCATACTTGATGTTGAATATCAGTATAATTGACAGCAATGACAATTACCCCATGTTCCCAATGAGTCTCTACAATGCAACTCTCATGGAGAATTCCACTGTTGGAACAAGCATCCTTCGCGTGTCGGCAACAGATTCTGATTCCGGAGAGAACGGAAAGATCCGTTTTTCTATTGACCACAAATCTGACATGGAGGAGCACTTTGCCATTAATTCAGCCACTGGTGTTATCAGCCTGCAGAAACCAGTGGACTTCGAAACTAGGAAAATCTATGACTTAGTTGTCATAGCAACTGATAATGGCTCTGAACCTCTTGCATCCCAAGCTGCTGTCTCTATATCGGTTTTGAACATTAATGAGCACCCACCCGATATCCATCTGACTTTTCTTACTGGCAACGAGACTGTTGGCCGGATCTCAGAAGGAGCCAAACCTGGGGACTATGTAGCCCGAATATCTGTCAGTGATCCAGATGCTGCCCTCCAAGCAGATGGCAACATCAATATAAACATATCTCTCATTGGTGGAGATGGTCGTTTCAATCTGACGACCAAGGACAGCATTGTGTATTTGGTATTAGTCCAGATGCCACTGGACCGTGAGCTTAAACCCTTTTACAACCTGACTGTGATCGCAAGAGACTCGGGTTCTCCCCCTTTAGAAAGCCGTCTGTCCTTCTTGCTGAGGGTCGATGACATAAACGACAATAAGCCAAACTTCACACGAACTGTCTATCATGCGGAAGTGCAGGAGGCTGTGCAAAAAGGAGTGTCCGTGATCCAGGTTCATGCAGAGGACAAAGACGAAGGCAACAACTCAACGATAACTTATTCAATCATTCACACACCCGAGACCAATTCCAATTGGTTCACGATAAATTCTCGCAATGGACTCATCACAACCAATGCCAAAGTTGACTGCGAGACAAATTCGCAGCCTCGGATTACCATCCAAGCTATTGATGGCGGCGTTCCTCCAATGTCTGCCACGGCATTAGTGATTGTTACCATTCGTGATATCAATGACAACCAACCCAGTTTCACGCATAGTTACTACAATGTTTCTATCCTGGAGAATTCAACAATCAACACCTGCATTCTTACGGTAAGTCTTTCCTCATTTTTTTTTTTTTTTTTTTTTTTTTTAGATTCTTATGTTGTTTCTACCATCTCTGACAATTAATTTGGTTTTCTTTAGCAAGTTCGAACCTGATCTTTTCTTGACAGTTGTAACCAGTGTTTTCTTTTAAAGGATTTTATTAGCCTCGTTTGACATGGTTTACGAAAAGCAAACAAATAAATCGTTTTACTTACACTCTGTGTGTATTGCCTCTTGCTGAGAGAAATATTAAGCTCTTATTCTGTGTGTATGCAACAGGTGTACAATTTGAAGAAAACAAATAGAAATGGATTTTTGTGTTTTTTATTCACACGCATGGATTCTTGATATTGCTTGGTTAGCAAAATTCATAGAATAAAAACATCCACCAATATGTATCATTTGTACTGTTGGACTACTATACTCATCTCAAAGATTCTAAAACAGAATCCACATATATTGTGACTTTTTTCTAAATCCATACAATTCAGTGGTGATATTCTTGCAAATACCTATCCTGTGTTGTAATGATGTGCTTGATGACTAGCTGTTTACCAGAGGCAGGGTGTAGTCTAATGGATACCGATTCAGACTATGAAATTGATTCTATTGTGTTCACTTATATAATACTACTGTCAGGAAAAGTGTGGGAGTGGAGAGTGATGTAATGGATGCTCGAATCAACTAAGCAGTTTAAATCTAGTTGGATCTATCTCATTTCACTATAATAGAGGCATCTGTTCAGTCTTCAGACGACGGATACCCCCTGTAAGGGTGCTTGCACATGGAGTCTATTATGAAGAAAATGTTTCCCCACTCGGTACTGCTTGAATACTTACATTTTGTGATTATTGCCTCTTGCTGAGTAAAATATTAGGCTTTTATTCCTGTTTAAGGTTGATAGTGACATGTATCAAATTTGAAGAAAACTAAAATTGCTTATTTATTCAGCGGCAATGATACTTGCTTAGTATTGCCTGGTTGGCAAATTCATAGAATGAAGACATGCAAAAATATGTATTATTTGGATTAAGGCAGATGTGAGAAATTTCGTTATCTCTTGCTACTGATAACATTGCAAGCTGTCCCTGCTTTTCATTTAATCTGCTATTCGCCCTGAACGGGCATCCGGCTTCCATCAAAAGAGATTTCTAGGGAATACCAAATTCGCATGTGGTCTCCAGCCGTATGTATATCCCGGTCAAGGGAGATGATATACAGCACTTAGTATTCCGAAATAGTCACCAATCTGGTACTGACCAGGCTCAACGTTGTTTAACTTTGGTGATCTAATGAGAACCAGTTTGTCACTGTGATTATGCTGTAAATTTGGGGGGAGTTGTATAGTAGCTGTGTAAGGAGTGTCATGTTATATGGTAGCAAATACTGGTCACTCACCCAGTCTTCTTGACTGACTGTAAGGCAGTAGCAGCTTCATAATTAGATTGATCTACAATGTGAAATCTGACCAAACCAACACATTACGTCATTAGTTTTGCTGAAAGCACTACATTTGCCCAACATAGAGATTATACGAAAGACTAATCAGCTATGTTGGTATGGTCATGTGGAGCGCTCAGCCTCCTGAATAAACCATTGCAGAACGATGGATGTCTTGAATCGCATAAAAAGGTTAGCCGGCCAAGGAAAACTTAGAAGCAAGTGATTTGAGAAAACTGTACAGAGTTGAGTTTGAAGACCGTTAAGTTCCTGAACCGTGGAATATGAAAAAAATCGTCTGATCCTAGATAAGGGAAAATGGTTTTAAATAAACAAAGTGATTCTGACTACTAGTCTCATCTTAAAAATCCCAAATATAAGCCACAGATATAATGCAGCATTTTTTTTTTTTTAGAAGCCATACAACTTCAAAATTTTTAAGTAAAAAGATGTCAAAGTTTTTCAAATATTTTAATTTAATAATTGAATTTTAACTGCTAATGTTGAATGCATTCAAAACTAACAAATGTCAGTATTTTAAATAGTTATTATATAACTACATCAACTAATGACTAGATAAAACCATTTAATAGTTACGTAATCTTTAAACTATTGGTTCTGAAATGTTTATTTATCTTCCACAAAATAAATAGGTATAATTGGAATTAAATGAGACTTAGAAATCTTCGATGTCTTCCAATTGTAAAATGTTCATTTTTTTTTTTTACCAACCAATTCATTAATTATATCTTAAGAAATTCTTCTTGCATTATAAAAACAAAGTCTTTGCTCTTATATTATCAATAATATATTCATATAAGCGTAATATAGAAGTAAAGTGAACTATTATTTTGCTATCTAATTTACATACATATTTACGGACACACAATGTAAATTAGCTGGACAAAGTTGTCTTTCTCTCAATGCTCAGATACATTAAGAAATATTAATGGCTGAATCAAGATGAAGAAAGGGGGCAAGATAAATACATAGATAAGAGAGAGGGGGGACTTGTTCAGTTAATTACAAATTACGGTTAATTATAAAGATTGAAACACTTTTCTAACATTACTCAATCCCAGATACACTTTAGCATGATGTATTTTGTGTTAAAATATATAGGAAAATATCGTTAGCGAAACAACAAAGATTGATTCAATCACATTTAATATATTACGGCGTAATCATGTTGACACACTGGTTCTCGTTAGATCATTGAAGTTAAGCGACGTTTAGCCGGGTTAGTACGATTTAGGAATATTAGGTGCTGTATGTGAAAGGATGGTGAAACCTACCCGTAAAACAACGCAGTCCTGAAGATGTTTTTGACAAGTATTTTAGTATAACCTGCTAATCCACACATGTTGACACAACGAAACAACTGCCCGCTAAGGGGAAGTTCTGTTCTCAGTCATTTGGTGACGCTCTCCAGAGAGAGCATACAATTCATTTTTTTCTTTTTCATTTCACACACACACACACACACACACACACACACACACACACACACACACACACACACACACACACACACACACACACACACACACACACACACACACACACACACATATATATATATATATATGTATATATATATATTAGTAATTTATTTTAGCCTGAAGATTCCCCCCCGGGGATGAAACGCAGAAGCCTCTGTGTAGCTAAATTGCCATAAATATATTTTCATAGCTTACTACCTAGCTCTACTACGTATCGAGCACTGTGAAAGTAAATACTGAAAATTGATACATAAAAATTTATATCTCCTTATAAAATTTTATGTGGATACATGAAATAGTAATAATTATATATATATATATATATATATATATTAGAATTGTGGGGATTTTGCCAAGTAATTACAAATATCGCACAATGACCCAAGGAAACTTTTTACTCTGATGGGAAGTTCAGGCGGACTGTCAAATGAACCAAGCTTGCATTTAAATTAGGCTCAATCATTTGCATTAGTGACAAAAAGGTGTTGACAAAGTCCTAACTCATATTTCTTTGCCTAACTCCACAGCTTTTGACAGGAAACGAATACTAATCACAAACTTGTTTTCTTTGTCATAGGTTTATGTGAAATCCAACAGTCTCCATGTTTCTGAAGGATTGAAGTATTAATTGTTGCAGTTATTTCCTAGTCTTTCTTTCATTGTATTAAATATCAAGTTAAAGTGAAATATTATCCTTTATGTACTTGAGACTGTATGTCTAAGTGTTCAAAAACTAGAAAGAGTGGGTGCATAGACTAAACATTGCTGACACGAACAATGCAATCTACAAATAAGGTCTATTATGTTCACCATTATGAAAGGCATGAATCTTTACATTCTCTCTTTAGTAAAATAATAGTTTTCAATTAATCATTTATAATAAGTGTATTTAGGTCTAAGAGTTGACTTGCCATAAAACAAATCAAACCAAAACTTTTTTTCAGATGATATTAGACAAATAGTTTTTAGTTAGTATCTTCAGCTTATCAATGCGCATTGTACACTTTGCTCCTAGCCAAAAGGGCAATCAGTCTTCTGAGCCCTGTCATGTAAAATGTGGCAAGCGACAGACATGAAACCACCGGTTCACTGTAAGTGTAACAATAAATAAACAAATCCTCATTTTTTCTGAGCAGTTTTATACCAATCAGTGCATAGGGTATGCATCTAAAAATAGAATGGCCTTCGGGTCGATGTATATATTATTTAATGATAGTATGTTATTTCATAGATGAGGTGAAGACGTTCTCTTGGTTCTTTTTCTACGATGGGAGTCTGATTTTATTTATCTACCTCCCACACGGTAAGATGTGACACAAGGTCTGGAAAGTGGTATTTGATAAACCAGCGCCCGAGAAGGTGAGCACTCTGGCCATTCAAAATTGCCTGGGCAGCCCCGTCGGCATTCCCCGGTAGGAGTGCCTCAGGCAGTAAGCAATAAACTTACTCCACCCCAAAGAGGGGAGGCAAAGCCTGGGAGGGTGGACCTCCTAGAGCTGCACAGGACAGACACATAGACCGGCGTAAATCAAAGCCAAGACAAATCAAGTCTGTGGGGTGCAGTATCCATCGAAACAGATATACACTTTGATCTTAAGCCAAAGGCCGAGTCATGGAAGACTATTATTTCAACTTTAAAATGCACTCTTATTCACTTTTTAGCTAATCCAAAATTCTCAGAGCAACTGGATCTAATTTAAAATATTTCCTACTTTACATGTTTAAGCCAACTAACTAATCAATTATCTCTGCATCCTAAAGGATTCCGAGATCACTGAAGTTAAGCGACGTTGAGCCTGGTCAGTACTAAATGGGTGACTATTTCGGAAGACCAACTGCTGTATTTGTATATAATATTTATTTTAAAAAATACAAATCACTTGGTCATAAAGTAATGTTCGGTTTCGGTATAAAATCACCCAACGATGGTTGACATGCCGTACAAATCTCCCAATTACAGGGGGGGGGGGGGGACTCTAGCTTAACCTAAGTTCCCCCCCCCCCCATTGTATCTATCTTATCGACACCTTATTTCGAAAGCGTGTTACCGCAAGCAAAGTAATATGTATAACATCTATTATGGATTTATTTATTAGTCCAATACTCTTAAACAGTTAAAAAGATTTCCAAGTTAAAGTGAAGCCAAAAACTGAGTTAAAAAAGGCAAACAAATAACTTATGAAATAACTTTTTTAAATAAGTTGTGTAATAAGGAAAATATTTAGAGTAATTACCAAAATATAAATGTACGGATTTAAATTTTTTTTTTTTTTTTTTCGTCTTATTTAGCTTTATTTGTTCTGAAAGCAGAATAAACAAACTATGATTGGTTACAAGGCCAAAACCAAAACTTAGCCCTTTTTAATTTTAAACAATGACTACTAATATTCTATTTCAGTTCTATTCTTGACTTCAACAAAGTAATAAAATTAATTATTTTTTAGCTTACCAGTTTGTTTTTTTATATAAAATCTAGACAATACCATGTCAGTGTAATAACGTTTTCTCCACATGCTGCAGAATACAATCTAACATTTTGTCTCTAAAATGTGGTTCACCAGAGATCATGCCAGCCGATGTTCGCCTTAACATCATTCTGGCAACCTATGTGACTGACTTGAACTATCAGACCTTTGTCAGAATAAGGTATGGTTTGGCTCTGCTCTAGGTATTAACTCCCAGGCATTACCCCCTATTTTGGATTAGTGTATTGCTGTTCGCCTGAGACACACGACCGAAGTTCCCCCTCTGGGAAGTTGGTTTGCTCCACATTTCGGCCTTGTGCCACATCTAGCTGTAATGGGAAGCAAATAAATACTAACTGTTCAAGATCTCTTTCTCACTACATTATTTAGTTGACTGATTAATCTGAAAGTTCAGGAACATACGTCATATTTTTTGTGGTTTACCTCTTTTTTTTTCTGCACTCTTCCACCATTCCTTGTAAACAGACTAGATCAGCAATCGATTGGTTTATACTTCTGTATATGTTTTCCTGTTTAATTACAAATCTGAGATCAGAAATCTAATCATTTGTGCATGTTTTGAATAGTTTACATTTTTCTTCATTTAATTTTACATCATGCTCTCGAGTTAAACATGCTTTCTTTGGCCAACCAAAACTCTGTTTTAATTTAGCCAGCAACATCTTGTGAACTGAAATGTCGAAAGTGTTTAGTGTTGAACAATCTCTACGAATCGGTAATACCTGGTGCGGTATTAGCTCTAGTCAGGCTATGCTGGCTTCCCGTGAGGAAGTTTAAAGGGAATATCAAATTCTCAAGCAGTCCCAACCGCATGTATATCCCGGTTATGGGAAGATGATGTACAGAACCTAGCATTCCCAAATGGTCACCCATCTGGTACTGGCTAGGCTTCACATAGCTTAACTTTGGTAATCTAACGTGAACCGCTGTCAACACGATTATTTTGTATGTTGAACTCTCCTAATAAATATAAGCTTATTGAAGGTTTACGTGTCAAAAAACAAAATCAATGATTTTATTTTGTTTTTTAGTGATGATCATGTGTGTAAACTTTCACTTTTTATTGGACCTTATCAAGATGTTTTTATACAAAATGTTAGTAAAACGGTTTTTATTGTTTGAGCTAGCCAGGTTGAATTTTCCGTTTGTAGAAAAAAAAATCTGAGCAATTTACCAACTTTGCAATTTAAATCTTTCATTATGTGAATACAATAATAATGATGATGATGATGATGGTGCCGTTGGTAACGATGTTAATTCTGGTGAGCTGGTATAATTTGTGTGCATCTTTTTGTATTTCTTTTCCCTTCCGCAAAAGAAGCAAAGTGTTCACTGCACACATTAAACTCCACTGTGTGTGGTCTGACCAATGGCATTCTTGCTTGTAACTCCTTTGCAAGGCCTTGACACAAATTGAATGAAAAGCATTTTCTCAACTGGAAGAAATGCAGCTTGGTGCTTTGGATTTGAGCTTACACGATTAAAATGATAATATTGTTGTTTGAATTTTGAAGTTATAAAAATAAAAGAACAATTCTTCTCGATTTAACATATGCGAGTGTGGGTGTGATTCTTTATTCTTCTTTATTCTTCTTTATTTTTCTTTATTATACTTTATTATTCTTTATTATTCTTTATTCTCCCAATACTTTTTCATTATTTTCCTTATTATCTTAACTTCCCGCGAGCTTATCGGTTTAACAGTCGGTTAAATCTAATCATAATTTAATTATTTTTCCGAAAACACTATTTTTAATGTTATCTCTTCATCTTTTTGTATGGAATTTTATACAGGAAATTATATAAGAAATAAGGTTACTGCGTTTTTCTTATCCAACATGTCATTTTGAAGCCCAGGAGGTTATTTAATAAAACGCTTTTTCTTTTTTTTTTTTACTCTGCCTCATATAACACTCAACAGTATTTTTACTGTTCTGTCTTTATATAAAACAATGTTTTTAAGACAGTCAAATTCTTTTTTTTCTTTTTGGCAGCTGGGGCGATTATATAATTGAAAGAATTATATACACTACGTAGATAAAGCAAAATAAATTGTTTTAAACTATTCAAATAATTTCTAACGCTAATGATAATGTTTACCTATTCATTTATTTTTTATTGTCGCTTATGTTTGAATTCATGTTTTGAAACATATAAATCTGACGTAACACCAAAGCTAGAAGTATTTTGTTCAGGTAATGTTTTAAGCTATAATTATAAAAAAGTCCAAATAGGTCAGTTGGTAGAACCTCAGACTGAAAATCTCATGGTTTCGGTTTTGATTTCCATTCATGGCATCCGCTTTATTTTGGGGAATTATTTTCTTCTTTTTCTTTTAATGATCTTTTATTAAAATTTAAAAAAAATAATAATGTATGTTCTGTATGTATAATAAACGTTTTTGATTCTTCGTCGAATCATCTTCATGTAACAAAAGCAAATGAACAAAAAAGCTGGAGAGAAGAGAATTTCAAAAGATAGCCAAGAAACGCACATGTGAAGAACAGTTGAACAGTTTCAGGAAAGATGTAAACAAATTAAATTACGCGGCACCAGAATTACATACATACATTAATTTCGTTTGGTTTTAACACAAAAAAGATCATTAGAAAAATTTTTTAAAATTAAAAAAAAAAGTTATTAAACTGAAGAATTGTTATTATAAACAATGTTTGCTTAAATGAAAAAATGCTGCCTAAATACACACTAATATATATATATATGTGTGTGTGTGTAGATTTCAATATTGCGCTGAGAATCCGAATAAAAGAGCTCAATGTACCTTTAAACAGAGCAAAACAGAATTATTAAAAGGAAAAAACTATACACACATTAAGGTTGTATACATTATAAATTATTTCGACCCTTTAATTAGGTCTCCTCAGACGTATAAACAACCACATCAAAAAAGCGTGGTTGTTTAACGTCTGAGGAGACCTAATTAAAGGGTCGAAATAATTTATAATGTATACAACCTTAATGTGTGTATAGTTTTTTCCGTTTAATAATTCTATATATATATATATATATATATATATCCTTCTGTATAGTGAAATCAGTTTCTATACCATTCAGACCATAATTTTTTTAACATACATGGATATCAACCAACCTTATTAAACTTGAATATCTACCTATTTTTACTTTACTTTCCCAATGATTATATAAAACAAGTTTTCCATCCATGTTGATCTTTTCAACCCATAACAAATGCACTTCCTCTTCTCAGTTGCGATGGATGAATCAGACGGTCAAGTTTCTTCCTTTCTCACACTTGACCTATTAATGGCAGATCGATACTGATTAGAGTATTGGGGCCTTTCGTTTTATCTCAGATTGGCATTGATTGATTTCTAAGTAGGATGATAGTGCTGATGTTGATTGTTAGGTAGGTAACAGACCGAAAATCTTGCCAACAGTTTAACCACATTTAGTCCCGATTTGAGCTGAAGAGGTTTGATTTTTCTTTTTCTTTTGGTCTCTTATTTTTCTCCACTGTCTCTAGTTTATTTTCTTGCAATTTTCTTCAACCGTTTTTCTTATTTAGAGTACTGCAAGTCTCTCCGATTCCATGTGGTATGATCCAAAGGGTTGACATCAGTTAGGTTGAACGCAGTGATATCGCTCCTTATGCACTTGAGCCAGCTCTACTTTAGTCTACCACACTCTCTAGTGCCGAGGATATCCAGGCATGTTATTGAGTTGATGCAAGAGATTGCACGCTGGATGTGGCTGAACTACCTAAAATGGCAATCTTATGACGTATCCGTAATCCTGCCAATAGAAAGTTTTGGTGCTTCTGTATTATCGAGGACAGATGAAATTTCATTTTTATTTTAGAAGAGTCAGTTGAAAAGAGAGATAATTCAAACTTTTTTTTCTTTGTAACAATAACCCATAAGAAAAATCCAGAGAATTAGTAAGAAAATAAAATTTAAAAAGGCTACTTATGCAGTTTACAGACGTGGCTGAAATAATAATGTTCTAATTTAGAAAGCCCTTAACATGAGAAGGTTGATTAACTATTCTATACTTTCATCTAACAAACCCCCACCTCCCCATGTTAAGAATGGCTTTCTAAATTATAACGTTATTATTTCAGCCCGGTATGTAAACTGCGTAAGTACCCTATTTTTAATTTATTTTCTTAGTAATTCTCTGATTTTTCTTGTGGGTTATAATTACAACAAAAGTTTGAATTATCTCCCCTTTCAACTGACTCTTCTAAATTAATGATGAAAATTTAATCTGTCCCCAATAATACAGAAGCACCAAAGTTTCCGATGAAGCACAATTGATGGGAAGCTTTCTTTCCATTTGCAACCACAGATCCACCTGATCATGGTGGCGCAATCATTACACCGAAGATGTTGCAGATCAGAAACGTTTTGGTCCCAGAATAAAGCTTTTATTATAAACCTGCCTTGGGACGGTTATACAAACTAGTTATCTTGAAAAAACTAAAAGATATTGTAACTGTTTCATAAGGTTATTTTTTTTTTAGGGAGAAGGTATACTAATGGTTCACCAATTACGAAGGCCAAAAGCCACTTGACGATAGGGTTTATGAGATTGTCAGTTGGATAATTGAACAATATTATAAAGGGATAGAGAGCTATGGTTGATTAATTCATAGGACGACACTACATATTTGTTGACATTGGACTTGAGAACGACCACGTTGTAGTCTGCAGGGAAGCAGTCCTGTGCTAACGTGTTGCACAGGTTGGAAGTTCTTGGAAAGAAACTTAGTTCATGGAAGTTCCGTTTGACTTTAGGTACACAGAAGAAGAGTTCTGTGCAGTGTTGGTAATAAGAGTTCATGCTGAGGTTTTACGGGAAAGGGGGACCAGATATTGGAGCTCAGTCGAGCACCTACCATGGAAATAGCGATATGACTATCATCTCCCTTAAATCGAATAACTTCTACCCCTGCCCAAGCGGGTGTGAATTAAGGTTACTTTTGATATGTCACATCCATCAATAAGAATTTATTTTTTGTTTTATTTTTATTTTTTTACTTTTTTTTATTGCAACTAAACTATCCTTTGAATAAGATTATCTTATTTCCTGGAAAGAAAAGAGAGAAAAAAAAAGATCTATTTACTTACAACCTGCTTAAATTGTTTATGAGTAAGTTATTACTTTACAACTAACTGAGGATGCTCCCTTTTTTTTATTACTCAGTCTAAGTCACAACAGAAAGCTGTACAATTCCTCCCATTAACTGGTCAGAATAGGTGACAGTTATCTATTCATGAAAATGAAATGACTAAGAAGCTACAGGATTTTTCTGTTTTTTTTTTGGGGGGGGGGGGGGGTTGTTATATATATATATCTTTCTTTCCCAACGTCTTTAAATCTATTGTGTATGGAGGAGGCGATGGGAGTGAAATGCCAGCAAGCAGTTTGAACACCTGAAATATGTGTGCTTTGTTGACAAGTTTTAAATGGAGGGTGGCCTTGTTTTCTGTTTTGTTTCTTCTGTTTTTGTTGAACATTTAAACAATGTAATGAGTCAAGACTGAAGGGGGAATTTTCTTTTTGTATTCATTAAATTGTGTAGTAAAGCAATGTTTATGTAAAAATGAGGACAACTGTTGAAAGATTAAAAACACAAAAAAAGATTTTCATTTTTATATGTGAAGTTTTTAATCTTTTTTTATTATAACTTTCCGGCCCATTTCGCATGATGGCAAGTGTTTGTTAATGGGCAGAGAGACCAGGGTTCAATCCTCGGCCGAGTCATACCAAGTAATCCTGGGAAAGGAGTGGAACACTCATTTCCTTACACCTCAGTGTAGTAGATAATAAGGGAGCCTTTGGGTTGCCCTCGACTATGGTCGCTCACTACTTTTTTTTTTTTACTTTTTTTTTTTTTTACTTTTTTTTTTTTTTTTTTTACTATAACTTGTACAACACCGTCTGTGTATCAGTAATTGAATCTTATTACCAAACTATATGAAAGCCAGAATTGCAAAAAAATGAAAGCTGTTTTGAGAATTTTTTTTCTGACTCTGGTTCATTTAGGCATAATTTTTCTATGTAAATATGTGTGCTATTCTCTGACAGGTTTGGTACTTATGAAAATCTTGTAAAGCATGAATTTTCTTTCTGACAGTTCAATTGGTTGATTTTTCTTACTCAAAAACAGCTTTCTATTCATCTCAATAAGCAAAAAAGAGTGGATATGCCATAAAACAAACAATCCATCAAATGCAATTTCCCATTTTAATACAAATAAAGAAAATCTATCTTAAAAATTTTTTTTTCATAAAAAAAACTGAAAATAAGACATTTAGTTATAGCAGACTCTAATATTGTAGTGTTTTATAGCTCACCTGAAGATTTCCCATCTAATAATACATAACCATCACTCACAATGGCATATATGGTCTTATCCTAGTATCTATACTTGTTCTTTGTTGCACTATTTTCGCTTCGTTCCTTCTTCTCCTGGCTTGTTCCCTCTTTTGCTATTTGCTTTCTCCCTTCCTCTAAACACTTGAAAAGTTTTTTGTTCGACATTTTTTTTACTTGCGTCACTAATATATATATGTTTATATATATTACATAACATGCAAGCTTCATTGAAGACAACGGAGCCTTCTCTTTTCACAATCTTTCACATCAATCTCTCGACGCGGCGAGCAATTCTGCAGTTCTCAGGTGTTAACAGTGAAGTATGGCACCTAGCGTTGTGTTGTGGGGCATTCCTTAAGCACTTTCGGTCTCTCAACAGTCTTCAGGAGGCTGTGTCTTATCGTTACTAAGAGCCGTTATTTATAATTTTATTATTGATTATATATCTATTAATTTACATGTATACACATAGATATATATATCTTAATCTAATTATTTTACTAATCGTTTATTTGTTTTTTTTGTTTTGTTTATTTGTTATTTTATCATGATTACTATCATATATTAATTGTTTAAGACTGATAGGTCGTTTTACTGGTGGTGAATGCTATTTTATTAATTGTGGGTTGTAATTTTTTTATGTGTAGGGCTTCAAAGATTTTTAGTTGGTTGGTGCAGTTGTTTCTCTGTATGATCTTAGTATTAGTTAATATTTGTCTTAGTTCGGTTTATTTTTATTTTATTTTTTTTATTTTTATTTTTTTTTGGTAATGTGTTGCTGGATAGCACTAGTATTATTTAAGTGAGGCGTCTGAAGAGGGTTGTAGTCATGGCCAATATAAGGACTCTGTCTTTTTGGGTCTTGGGGGAAACATTCCTCAAATGGGCATTGGAACACATACAGTATGTTTGTTTGGTTTAGGGGGGGGTAGTAGTGGCATACTCCACCGGTTAACACCTGGGAACTGCAGAAATGTTCGCAGCGTCGAGAGAGTGACACGAAAGATTGTGAAACATGACTTGCTGCCGAACTAATATATATATATATATACACACACATTAGTCTTTACTATAGAGCAAAGGATTATTCACTTTAAAGTTTTAATTTATCTTTAATTTTTTAGAAGGGACCAATGAGGGCTGGCAGTGGGTAACGACACTGACGACCTGGATGTGCCGAGATCGAATTTTGTCGGTTCCATAGAACCACTTTCACTCTGCATGTTGACAACCTTCAGGTGGTCCTTCCTGTAAGTACCGTATTCTAGAAAGAACTGTGGAAACTACTACCAACAACAGAATCAAACCAGTGAAAAAGCTCATACCAAGCTGATTTATAAAAAATTAACATTTAATGACAAATATGCAAATAATCACTTTAAATGTAAGCATGGTTCTAGATTTTTAAATTTTGCTTCACCTCATCCGTTTGAATATGACCAAAGAAATGTGATTTTAAGCACACGTTCAGCTGAAACGCTTCATCCTTTTTATATTTTTTCCATTGTATTTTTAAAATTTTTATTCCTTCTATGTTAAAGGAGGGAAACTATTTCCTCTATTGTAACTTAATGCATGGGATGACACCTGGTGGTGGGGTACTGTACGATTCTGTATATTTGGGTTGTTTTTTTTTGGGGGGGGGGATAAAAAGGCTCCCCTCGCTAAAGGATGTTTGAAAGACAATAAACTGGATTTCTTTTTACCTTTAAGATTTTTGAAAAGTAGGAAGAAGAGGAATCTTGATGTCAGGTGAACGAGATACTTTGACTCTTTACAAAGACACGAGCTCACATATTTTTTTTGCATTTGAAGCAGGTGTAAAAGGATCTTTGCCCATCATAAACATAAAGTTGATGACAGTTTCGGTTACCTGATCATCAACCTGTGACTTAGCTCATCCACAACCTCCAAGGATAAAATAAACTGTTCTTTTCTCAGAGGATATCAATAACTCTATTTTTTTAAAATTGTATTTGAGAATATTTTTTTTCTTATAGCTGTGATAAACTGGTACTATTATATCCTCTTGTGTACAGCTTTTTGTTTTTGTACTCTTAAATCAGAAGTTTTTTCTCCCCTCAGTCATGGAAACTTCAGTCTCTGTATATAGGGTTTCATTCTACCGGTCCTGGTCAACAATATGATATTCCTTTTTCTTTTTATATTAATGATCCCATGCCATAAAAAATGACAGCATACTTTTTTCCATTGCTTCCCAACTTACAAGTTATATATAAAGCAAGGTTATATGTATGTGTGGCACGGCATCAATGTTAAAGAGCCAAACTAACTGCTAATTTTGAATCTGCACCATCCAATGTCCTTACTGATGTCAGAAGTTCTTTAACCTTTTTATAAAAATCCTTAATCAAAATTAATAGTACACCAAAATAAACTTAGAAAGGAATGTTCCGACATTTTTGGCATTTCCTATTAGTCGACCAAGCAATTACTTTTCACGTCAAATCATATGTATTTGACATATTGTCTATTTGTAGAGAAAACATATATTCCTTTTTATTAGAAATGGCGAAAAAAATTTGGATAAATATTTACTAAAAGATTTTCATTTTAATATGAATTTTTATTTTATATTGATATTTCTTTATTTTAGACAAACTATTTTAGATTTATTCGAAGAAGTAAAAATAAATCCTTACGCCAAACTCATTTAAGTAGATATTTTCGTTAGATATGTTGCCTCGTGTTCACCTTCAGTCCAATATTTTATGCTATCATCGTTTCAAATCTAAGACTAGACAATTTTTGTAATCTTTTGTTACATCGTTCCAGTCATTTCCTAACCGATATCGATCATCATGAACCTGATTTTTTTTTAAATAAAAAATGAATGAAAAATATTAGATGTTACTTTTTAATCTTGGCCATAAAATTCAATAAAAAGTTGAGAAACCCTGCATAGACGGGTACTTCAGCTAGTTTATGATTTAAATCACTTGAAAAAGAAGAGTTATTTTTATTTTTTTGTAAACGATATTAATACTTCAAGTTAGCTGCTTCTGATTATTGGTATGATGTTTGGCGAACAGATACTCGTAACATATTTTTCACTACAAATTACCTAGACATTTAAAGATTTTGTTCTTCTACAAAAGATATATATATATATATATAAAATTTTACTTACAGTTGATATATCAGTTTTTTTCTGTTTTACAGGATTCATTCTTTCTATATATGTAATCTTAAAAGTTAATGATATTTCTGTACAGAAATCTAACATGTTTATGGCATACACTGTAGCATATTCAAGTGTTTGCTAACAGATATTCGATTTTATTTTCAATATTTCCTTTTTCTTATTTGCTTTTGATAAATTGAAATTTAATTTGGTTTTTGAATTGATTTAATTCCAACTCTCCTTTCATTCCAATATGTCTATTTTAAGTTGTTACTGCCTGCACTTGAAGTATTCATTAATTCTACAAATCTAAAAATGATTTAATAAATTAATCACTTCAAGAATTTCATTTATCAATTTTAAAAAAATGCATGTTTAAGTTTCTTTAATTGCTAAAGCTTTCAGACCTGCTTCCATTCATGTTATTTGAACAACCTACGTGCATTTTTTTTCTACTAATTAATCTGACAGCCAGTAAAACGTAATTATTTATCATAAAAATAAATTTTATTTTTTAACCAATTCAAAAGTGTCCGGCATTCAGGAATATTTTTAGTTTAAAAATGTTTCAGGATATGTTTAAATTTTGTTTGCATGAATGATTATGTGGAAATAACTTTTTTTAAAACAGCAATTTATATTTAATAAATTTAATACAGCTGTCATCGTATGCAAAGAAACTATGAATAATTCCTTAATGTCTTGCAAATTAAATCTTTAAATTCTAAAAGATTAATTTAAAAAATCCATCTCATTCCGAACACTGCATAATTTGAGTTCATGAAAAATGTCAATTGTAGGAATCTAAATTTGTTTTTACCAAGAACATTTTCAGAAACGATATAGCTATCAGCATCATTCGGTTTTGTTTAATGTGCTGCAAGTGTTCTGGTCTCCGGGGTATTAAACACCAGGCAACATCTCATGCATGCTGTCCATGCAGTCTGATCTAAAGGGTTGATATCAGTCATGCTGCATGCAGTCAAATCACTTAGGTACTGAAGCCAGGGCTTTCTCGATCTTATTCTGGTGCTAGAGATCAGGCTGTCTGAGGATCCTGGCTTCTTGACCAAGAATGCACCAAACGTTGATGTTATTGTTTTTTTCCTTTCCATTTGCAAAACTGAATCATGTTCTGCAAAGCCCCCCCCCCCCAAAAAAAAAACAATAATTTTCTTCTACAAAATAACCAAACGAAACACCATGAATAAATATTTGAAGATATATAGAACTTGATGCATAGAAGGTTTTACCAAAATGATCGGATTCGGCATTAAATAACCCGAAAAGGGTTGATATGCCGTAAAATAACAAACAAACCAATCCTCGGTCTTTTGCTCCCTAGTGCCTGGGATATCAAGGCATGTTATGGGGTTGATGCAAGAGGTGTCATGCTATACATGTCCAAACTACCAAAGACGGTGAACATGTAAGACATCCATAATCTCATCAATACCAAGTTAATGATGAAGCACGGTTGAAGGGATCCTTTCTCCAGTTTGTAGCCGCACATCCACCTGATAATGGCATGGTTGCTACACTGAAGTCATTGCAGATCAGAAGCGTTTGTGGCCCATGTCTCAATGTCATGCAAGATGGCAGAGCGAGCACAAGCAGAAAAAACGTTGCCCCGGATCTTGAAGGAAATGTGCCTTAATGTAAGGATTAACAACAGCTTCCTGAACCAGCTCCAATTTATACAACAGTGAGTAATGATAGCGTGTGCTTACCCACAACCAGCATTCAACATGCCACCCAAGTAGCAGAAGGTAGATTCTATTTCAGAATTATATTAATCATTTAAGCAAAATGTGAGGGATAAAGGAGTGGTTTAATGGATGCAGTGGCAGACTATGGAATTGGTTAAACAGCATTCAAATCAATTATGAAGTAATATCTTTCCCATCTCGATAAAATAGAAACTAGTTTTACACTTATTGTATACAAAGAATCGTTTACATTAGGTATAATTTCCGTAGTAATCTTAAGTGTTGATCTGCTATAAAATTAAAGAAAAAGAAATGGAGTTGCTGAGGAGATCGAACCATCATTCAACAAAGACACCACTTTAACATAGTGCTTTTACTAACTAATCTAAACAACCCAACGTATCATTAACATATTTAACGTCTGTGTTACTTGCTGTTATGCGTTAGAAGTATCTAAATTAGAATCTAAATCATTACCACAATCTAATTTCCCTGCTATCTTTCATTGTCTATATCTACTTGCATTTTCCCCATTTTCTTTTGTTCTTTCTTTTTATTTGATATATTTGTAGAATTTAATTTTCTTTCATAAAATTACATGTATATTACAAAAATTCAGGCAGATACAGACAACAAAATGAGACAGATTTTTTGTTCATGTTCATCATAATCCGGTAACGCTGTAGTGATTACTATGACTCTGTCGCCATTCAATTCTATTGTTCATCACACTGAACATGTCCGAGGGATTGCAGTTCATGTCACAAATCTGCTTGATATTAGTCTAAGCTTTCCTTGTGTAAGCTCCAACAAAAAAACTTCGCCAAAGATAGAGTATTTATCTCTTCCACAATATCCTGTGAAACTGATTCTATGTTCTTTAATGATGTCTGATACGGGCCAAAAGTTCCGATACACATTGGTCAAGTGATCTCTCCAAGTGACATTCAAAGTCACTCGTAGCATGTAAGTGTAGGCACTACTGTGACTTGATTTCTGATGTATCAACTGGGTTGTTTAGCTTAGTTGTGAAAAGCACCACAGCTTTATACAACCCTGTTTCTTTTGCTTAGGCTGGCTTTATATTTCATTTTTAAAACAAAGCTGTCATTTTAAAGAGTTTTTAATTTTAAAAAAACCGTTCCTTAAATATTTTTCAAATTCAACTTCCCTTGTCAATTTTTATTTATTTATTTTTTTACATAGGAAAGAAAATTCAAACAAATAGGCAGTGAAAATAGCTAAAAATTGGACATTGGCAATGATTAAGTTCTTTTTTATCAGCTGGTTTTAGAAAAGTTGCTTAAATAGGTGTTATATCAATTTAAAAAACAAATTCACTATAAGATATTTCATTTTAATAGTATGTAAACATGAAAAATAAAAAATTAAGAATTCATGTTTTATTTAAATAATTTGGTTTTTAATTTTCTCAGTTTACCAAAGTTAAATTGGTGTGTAAATTTTAAATCAAATAATAAAGATAATTCTGATAAACCTCTTATTTTTATTTCCTTTTATAAAAGCCATAATAGCAATTAGTGCTACTCATGATGCCATTAGTATTGTTGAGTGAGTTGTATTATTTGGCAAAAGTTTCTTTTTGTTTTTTTTCTATAAAAAAGTTTTGTTTTTTTTAATATTTAAAATGGGAAAAATATTAAAGATATTCACATGACTTTTCTGGAAAGAATATTCTTAATGATTTATTCAAATAAACAGATTAATGGAGAATGTTTGATTTCTTGAAATGAAATCTATTTTCCCTTTTCTTTTTCCTTGCGGCCATTCTGATTTACTGCCACAAGTTGCACCACTTTTTCATCTGCTAAATTGTCGATTTTTTTTTCTCGTTATGAAAGAAGGAAATAAAGAGGTTTGTATTTCAGCTCATTTGTGATTCTGCTAATCGACTGCATCTGACTATTTGTTTGGAGTGAGAATCTGAATGGGTGAGAACAAAACAATTTTACTAAAATACAGGGAAATTCTGATTGTGTGTGTGTGTGTGGGGGGGGGGGGTCAAGTCACTTGTTCCTAGACCCAGATTTAGAGATTACTATTTAAATCTGAACACTGGTCAGTATTCAATATGTGATTTCACATAGATATGGGCATAGAGCAACATCATCAGAATAACTATTTTATGTTTTGCTGTTGTTAAGCAGACTTCTGCACAAACATCAGAAAGATCGTGTCTAGGGATTGTCTGGTCTACATGAATCTTCCTCATTGGTCACAGCTATTTGTTAATCGAGAGCAGCAAGTCTCAGTTATTGCATGCGAAATCGGAAGCTTTGGTGAAGAAGCTACATTGCCACTTTCATTTCATTGAGTCCCTTGTCACAAAAAAGGAGGACGACAGAGCGTGAAACCAGACCAGTAAGGGTTGAAGGATGGATGTGTAATATGAGTCTAAAATAGACGTTTAGATCCGATGACCTCAGAGGATGATTAAATCTGGACAGTATAGGTGTAATTGAAGGGGGTGTTGGTCCCTTCCTTACATTTAGCGCACAAAATGAATTGAACGAACAACAACCGAGTAACAGGCAACAAAAAAGGGTTTATTTAACAGAGGGTTGGAACTGTGTCCCAGTGAAGAAAAGAGGCTGCCGGGTCGTCAGCAAATATATTCCCAGTGGAGATGGCTGCTGCTGGAACGATGCAGGGGGAAGGCAGGAGAGAGATGTTTCTTTGTTGCTGGCCTATTTATTTCTACTAAATTCTTCAACTGACCAGGTGGTAGAAAATAGTCCATGAGGGGACAGTTGATATCAATACGCCCTGCAAGCCGATTGGTCAGTGTGTGACCAATTTGCTCACAGGGGACGAGAAGAAATAGATCCTATTTCGGTCTGCTACATAGGGAGATGTGTGCAGAACTTTAATGGTATGGCCACATTGAACGAATAAAAGAAAATTCTTGAGTTAGATGTAGAACAGTGTAGGTAGCAAGGTTAGTTCACAGAGAAAGGATAAGAAAAGCATGAAGACGTGATAAGGATGGAGTTAATAGTAAAAGGGATAAATAAAGAATTGCCTAGTGATACATTAGTTAGGAAGTGAATTTCTAAAAGCTGTCCGACATATGCCAGCATGTAAAAAAAGGATTTTTAATTGAATATGATGAATGAATCGTTTAAAATCGGTATGTTTTCAGATTAAATAACCCCCAATGCTGTAAGATAATAAAACTCCATTTGATCATTGGCTTTAAAGGTTTATGTAAAAATCGATAATTTTATCATTTTTTATGACTACAATAAGTAAGAAAGAAATTGCCACTAATTGTGAGACTTGTTAATTTCTTCAAAATAATATCATACTATGCAATCAAATCAGGAGTCTCATTTTTTTAAGGCTGACTAAACACCATCTCCTTCATGGATGTTAACCAACGGTCGAGCAACTGAAGTCAAAGGGAAGCTTCCTCAGCCATTTCGAGCCCCTAACAACATCTCAGAAAAAGACCACACTACAGCTGTGGACCAGACGGCTAGAGAATGCCCCCCCTTCTTACTGAATGGGAATTACCCCTTCAGAGGCACCTTTGCTTCAGTGGAAAACACTCAACTGCCTGAGAACGGGAATATGGGGATCAAAAGTTGCTATGACTAGATGGAGCTACAAAACTCACCCAACTATCTGTGAATGTGGAAAAGAGGACCATATGATGCAACACTGGCTAATTTTTCCCCTACTGCCCAATCGGTGTAGTTTGAAAGATCTTGCAGAGTACAAAAATGCAAAAGACTGCAGAAAAAAAATGGGAAACTGTATGACCACATGCTTCAAAGAAGGCTGACTCTCTACTTTTGAGGTAGTGTCTGTCAGAAATGAGCTATTTTCCCGCCAGTCAAAAATTTTTTTTTTTTTTTTGCAGGAGACTAATTTAAAAAAATGTTTAAACGAACTGAAGTAGGAAGTTGTCTATTTTTCAGCAGGCTGCCCACAACTGCATAATAACCTATCAACTGAATGTAAATTGGTAAATGAACTCGATGATGATGATTGGTTTTTGTTTTTATTTTCTTTCATTGCTTAAAACATCACCAAAACAGCAAGCCGTTTTTTAAATGCATCTTTCACAAAAGATGTGTAAAACTCATTTCTTGATTTATGTGCATAATTCATAATTTGAAAGCTTTTCTCTCCTGATGGTATTTTTCTTTTCACTGTTAATGATTCATGTAAACGTCTTGGGAGAGAGGGGGTAGCTTAACAAATATTTTGAATTGTAGGTGAATGAATAGAGTGAAGAAAATAGAAAATTATTGTTGATTGATTTTTGTTTTTCTTCTCTAATCAGCATGTCTTTCATATTTGTGTAAAGAAATGCTAAACTCTTCAGAATCAACTGTAAAATAGGTTCCGAATGCATATTTAGTTGATCGTTGCATACATTTTATGTTGCATTTGCAGATTTTTGAAACTCGAGAATTAAACTAAAGGTTTTTGTGCAAAATGCAATTTTTGGAGAAGGAAGAAACACCTGTAAGTACAGACACAATAGACACACACAATAAACTAACATATATATATATATATATATATATATTGTGTGTGTGTGTGTAAACTGAATCTATCCTAGTTGTGTCAAGCCAGCTAATATGGTGAATTTGTTTTATATTTAACATTGTTTATTCTCAGCCCTGTGCGCTAAATTAATCGTTTATTTAATGATATTACCACCAAAACATTAGCACCAACAGAATAATGGGCAAACCAGAAGAGTACCCGACTGAAAGGCAGCAGCAAACGATGTTCGGTCAGATGTAGTTCCTGATATTAAAGACTTCCTATTTTAGGCCATTTACTCTTCTGGTTTGCAAAGTTTTTTACTATTTTTTATTAATTCATTTATATATGTAACGATTTGAAAAAGCAATTTAATAAATTATTGTATGGTCTTATAAATTTCTAATTCTATGTTATTTTCATATATATAACCAACAACTTCATATATACATTTTATTATATATATAATATAATATATATATATATATATATATTTTAATTTATTTAGATACTGTATATTACATATTTCAGATACAACCGAGCACTTTATTTGATTTCTTTTCATATACAACCTGACACACTATATATATATATATATATATATATTTTATATAAACTATTTACACCTACATGCTAGTATAAATAAAACTACTTTATAAGTTATGATTCATTAGATCATTTCACCGATCCTAGTCGGTTTTGTGTATCATCTTACTGTCGCTCAAACTGCCATGGCCTTGTAGCAAACCCGCTATAGTAAAAAAAAATAATTTAATATAAAACTGGTAAAATTTTGTAATAGCTGTTTTTTTCTTTTCTCTACCTTCTTTTAAATCTATTTTAAAAGTTGATTTCAATTACTGTGCAAGGCTGACAAGCTCTGACAGTTTAAGCTTGAGATGAAGGGAAGGAGGTCAGAAGAGGCTTGGGTCTTGTCCGTCTTTTTTTATTCTTTACATGCTGCAACTGTCTGTCCATGTATGGAAAAAAAGAAGTAGGGTAAACAACAACAAAAAAAAAGAATCCAGGTGAATCTCCCCTCCCCTACCACCATAGCTGCTGCTGCTGCTCTAATTACTTCCTTCATCTGCTTCCTTTATCTTCATCGAAACTGGTGACAAGATGAATACTTCTGTGATGTGATAATTGGATTGAAGAGAAAACGACTCTAATGATTGGTGAATTGTATTTGATTGCTGGAGAGACGCTGAACTTTTCTTGGGAGAATAATATTAAAGGGTATGAGGCTAACAGTTCAAACTACAGTATACTGAAACTTGATTAAATCTATTACACAGGTGTAAATGTAAATAAAATCTGTAAAAGTACATAATAGTTAACATGAGAACTTACATAAAACGAATTAGAATGAAAGTCTCTACCGAACCCGCTTAATTTTAACGTTTGGAAACGATTTGTAAGATTTTTTTTAAACAGAAAAAGTACAGAATAGTTAGCACTTTAGAGCACGTAAATCAAAAAGGTTGCAAAACTGTAGCATCCGTTGTTGCTAAAACAGATTTTATAGAAAAAAAGTATGAAATAAAAACTCTTACAAAACATTTCCCCATTAACTAGGTGGCTTCGGTAGAGAATTTACTTCTAATGTGTTAAACATAAATTGTTTTCTTTGGTTTACAAGTTCTAGTGTTAATTGTTCTGTATTTTTAACAAAGAATCGATATTTTTTCATCTCTACTCCATATGGGGGGGGGGAAGTATAAGATACTGATGCAACCTATGGAATTGGTGTGTAAAGTGTACATCTGTTGACTGACTAATACCATTGAGAAAGGTATGATCATCCTATTTCAGCGATGGGTAAAATAAAAATTACTCTTTAATTAATCATTTACAATAGGTACATTTGTCATTAAATAAACAAAAACGGTTGATATGCCGTCAAAGAAATGTCATAAAATTTCAGTTTCATTAACTGGCTTGTTGTTGTTGCGTCACGAAGCAAGTAACTTCTGATTATTTAATTTTGGTATAAAAGGCTAATCTTATGTTTTTAAGAGGTTGGTCAAATACAAAGAGCGAATCAATTTACACACTGAAAACGATTGACATTCAAGCAGTTAAAATTTATTTTGATAATACATATAACGATAATAAATAATAAGAGGACATTTTAATTATTTATTGTTATAAAGCTCAATCTGAAAGTATAGCGAGCCCTTTGTATGTGCAAGATCTATTGTTTTGGTTCGGCTCTGTCCTGATCTTGGAAAATGATTTTTCATCTTATTGATATACACAGGTATGAAAACAGTAAATAGACATCCCACAAAAATAATTAATACATGTTATACGTGTCTGCTTCCTTCGTCGATAGCAAGCACTCGGAGTTGTACAAAGCAGTAGTAAAAGTTTGAAACATCGATATTTTATATTGACATTTTGTTTCAGATATCAATATATCTATCCTATGTAACTATTTACATATGACACGAACCAAAGAAGCCTTAGAATTCTCGGAGGAGCCAGATTACAGGTCAATCTGAAGGTGGACAATCAGCATCAAATCGCTGCAAACTTCGGAATTCCACTTTCCATTGTTAACAGTGAGTGTCCAATTAATCACGGACGGAAAATAATTCATATCATCTTGCCTATGTCAATCAGAACCTTTTGATAGCAGTCTTAATTATTATTGACTCGGTGTCTTTGTTGGCTCGCTATCGTTATTAATTGAATTACTTGAAACTTTAATTTGAAATATATATTTCATAAATAACTTTGGAAACATGAAACGAATTTTTTCTCATTTATTTATATAGATAAATATGAATATTTTGATAATTTCGATACAAATTATTTATCTTTTAAATGGAACTGTAAAGAAAAGAAATTAACTGATTTTACTTTTCACTTGCAATTTAGAAATAGATCGCAATTTCTTTTTGAAAATTAAGTCCTTTATTTCTAAAAAAAAAAAGGAAAATTTGAACACAAATGCTACATATTTGTCTCGAAAATAAGACAATATTGTGAAACCGAACTATTTATATTAAAATCAAAACGATCATTAAATCTAACAATAAAACATAGTTGATTAATGAAATGTACTTTTTCAAAACCAATATTCAAATTAGTTAACATTGCGACCAATATCGCATATAAATAAGCAGTATATGAAGAAAATGGTATGAAGAAAATGGTTGAATTAACTTGAATTAGGGCGTTTTGACTTTACCATTCGTGCGAGAAATGCGCCCAAATTTCGCACTTGTTCATTTAGATAAAAATGTGTCTATTTACTTCTTTCATGCCCGTGTAAAAGTATTACCCGCAATTGCTTTTAGTTTTGTTTTCTCAAGATCTAATTGTTTCTGTAGGCTGTTTTGTTTTTGTGTGCAAAGAACAAATGTTCTTAAGTTCTTGTATGAAGCCAAAATTATGACAAAAATTATCCCAGGAGTCATTTGGTACTAAAAAAAGACATTCACTTGTTGACATACGTTTTTAAACTACCATTCTGTAATTGAATTAAGAATACGCATTGTTTTCTGTTCATTTAGTCTTTCAGACGTTCAAATGAAAAGAGCAAAAAAATTCCAAGATCAAACATTCGGGTTAAATTGCAACAAATAAATAACTTGCAGCAATATTTACAACTGATATGAATTCATATAATTCTTTTATGCTTTTGAAATCTTAGAGAATTCAACTTCCGGTACTAAAGTTCATATGAAGCAAGTTACAAACTATAGAACTAACATTTTTATTCTTTTATTTTTGCAAAAAAGAACTGAAAAATTCTGTATGTAATTAAGTTAAAAAAAAAAATGCTAATTTTTCTGTTCGCCTTTATTTGGGATTCATTGCTGTCGAATTTTCTTCAAATTTCTTTCTCACTCTTTTTAACTCAATTTAAACAAGAAAACTAAGTCAAGATATGTTTTCGATAAACCTATTTCAATTTTTAAAAAAGTTTTCTACATTTATTTTTCTCCAGATAAAAAGGTACATTTTTAGTTTGAATCTTCCACTCACTTTTTTTTTTAAATTTTATTTTTCAATTTTCTTACCTTTTTGTTTTTGCTGCGCATGGAGATCTTAAGATCTTAAGAATCTAACCTTCCCTTTAAGTGCAATTGTTCCTATGTTTCTTGCACTTGGTTCACCGGGTATACTCACCAAGAAGTTTTTGAAATTCTTTTTCATGAGCCCAGTTGCTCCTATAATTATTGGAATGGAGATCTTCCGCAGGTTACTGTTTCTTTTCATGTCGCACATAAGACCTTGGTATTTCGTTATCTTCTCCCTCTTAACTCTGTAATAGAGACCAATGTGTATTCATTTGTATACAAATATATTTACTTCCATCCCGTTGCACAAACGTGCCTTTTTCTAGCCTCCGGACGAAACCATTTTCAATGATGAGGGGAGGCGAGAAAGCAAATAGCAATTTAGACAACCACATCAAACTTAACCCATTGCATGAAATGAATTCTGAAAGAAATTCTCTCTAGATAAAGTCAAGTGTGTATGATTTTCTTTAGGTCATCAGAAATGATAATTTATATATATGAGAAGTTAAATTGCTGATGTAATTCTATGATTTTATGTAAATATTTTATATCTTGATAAATAGCGAGTGCGAACACTGGCGAAGCATAATTTCTCTTTCCATTTTTGACAGAGTATATACTAGCATTACTAATCTGTCAAAATTATTGAATAAGAGGAAAAATTAATTTCTAAAAAAGCCTTCATGTGTGCTACTTTGTTTGAAAGTCTGAGAAAAGTTTTACTTGTTAAAGAACATGGCTTTTTCATTGGACGAATCTTAACTGCCATGAACAATAGATGATACCTATATGGTTAGTAACTTGACATTATACTTCAAAATGCGATGGTAAATATCAACATAGAAAAATATTTGAAAACTCGGCACTTAATTCTGACAGCCCCTAACACATGTTCTTTTATTGCGAGATGTTTTTTTCCTTAAACCTTTGTTTCTCAACTGACATCAAGTTTTATTGAACATTGCATAAATAGGGAAGAATAATCTTCGACCTCGTCTTTTCTGAATATTTGGTATCTGTCTATTTTGTATACACATAACATGGTCAACTTTACAAAAGTTGCCGAGGGAGAAATCATGTATTTTGTAAGTGTAACACTTTTATTTTTTTGACTTTTTACACGAGTTTCATTTTTTTTTTTTTTTTTTAATTTAGCTGACAAGAACTTTTATTGAACTATTTCATTTTATTTATTCTTTCATTTTTTTTTTTTAAGTGTTATATCGCTTCGGTGTTATCAGTTTTTATCATCATTTTACTTCACCAGTTTTTAAATTTTTTACCTGCATTCGGATTCCATGTACAGTTCTGTTCTTTTTATAATTTAGCAGTGATGAATATAAAACTTATAGCATCTGAATGGTAAGACCTGTCAGTATGGAAATTGTGAAGTTTATGTATGAGACATAGAAATGCTCGGGTTAGTGTCTGATGGCATGGTAAAACCACTGGGAGATGTCCTCCTTTAGCCTTCATTTAAAGCAAGCACCTAGAAGAAGGAACACTCTACAACTGTGGCGACTGTTCTTACTCTTTTTGAGTCAGGGTGGCAGTCACTTAGAGAGTGGGATTGGTTCTGTGCAAAGTCTGTCCTCACTTGAGAAAACGCTTTGTGCACAGGTATTGCTTGAAAACTTATCAGCCAAGCAATAGCAATGCTCGAACACCATATAAGTGCAACGCAGCCACCATATAAGTTTTGGGACAATTATTCCGAATTTTGGGGGAGGGTATCAGAATCGGAAAAATGTGTGCCTATTTTCCAATGCAGAAAACGATTCTTTTAATTGTCTTCGTTCAAGACTTAGTTTTACATTGCTGGTACTAATAAAAAATATTTGTTGATCTTAAACTATCAGTAAAACCAAAATTTATAGATCACCCCCCCCCCCCCAAGTGTATTTTTACATTTGCGAAAATATGCACATATTACTCTGTAGTTAAATATTAAGAGATTTTAAAAGAATTGGAATCAGTAATTTAGGAACAGAATTTATAATTGTATCGGAATCAGGAAAATTTCTGATTCGTCTCATCACTCTAATATATATATATATATATATATATATATATATATATATTAGATTAGCTGTACCTACCGCCGTTGCCCGGGAGGCAGTGCAGTCATTTTAGTTTTTTAATATTTATATAAGCACATTTTATAATTAAGGTAGACAACTCCTATTGTATTATTCAATTTAAAAGGTGTTATCCCCTTTACAATTTTATTTTTAGGTGATTATTTAAAAAGATTTCATATTAGTAGTCGTCTGGGCAGGACTAAGTTATATTGCCAATAACAAATGAAAAATTACAAGTTTTATTTGTAAGCTTAAATGCTATTTGTGTCTGACTTTGAAAATCCCACAAAATGTTACACATACATATGACTGTATTTATCTGTAAGAGGATAGATTTTATTTATTATTCTAAAAGATTTGAAGAATCTTGATACTATGACCTCATTTATTGAAATGCCTTGAAGCATTTCAGAGGACATGCAAGACGATTCTTTTTTTCTAAATAAAATGTTTTTTAACATTGAGAAGTAGATATTTTTAACCTCCCAAACCAAAAGAATAAATACTATTTAGAAGAGAATTATTGCCTTAAGCTGCATTCACATCCTTCCCCATACATCAGTGCACTTGCATCCATCTTGTTGCAGCAATTTTATTTATTTAAAAGAATTTGGGAAGAATTCTGTAACCACTTATGTTATTTTTTTTTTTCTTCCAAAATTCCATTTTCTTTTAAAGTTATCGTATAAGTATTTTTCCATTGCCAATATCGTGAAACATGTTTTTGAAATTAAAAACAAAATGCCTATCCCTCTTTCATATTATGTATTATTTTAACTATTTTCATCTTGGGTGTGATTCTCACAACGTTTTGGCCGAGGTGACCTCTTACCTTCATCAGGTGCATCTTGTCTAACTCTGGAATCTATACAGAATTTCGAACTGCACAAGGGTAGATTGTTCTCGTCCCGTCAGCCATGACCGGGTATTAGTAATTTTTATTTCATTAGTTAGTATCGACTATAGTGAAGATTAAACATTCAACTTCTAGAAGACTGTAGTGCCATCTGTCCATTTTGTATAGATTCGAGAGTTTGACAAGCTGTACCTGAAGGTCGGAGGTTACATCATCTGAAATGTGAAAATAACATCCAAGATGAGAATAGTATTCCAAATAATACATATTATCAATCAATCATCTCAAATTCTGAAATGGAAATAACCTCATTGGACACTACATGCACAATTTGTACCAATATTGACCCAGTTATTCCTTTTGGCATTTAAGGGACAAATGTGAGCACCGACAGACAAGACTGACAAATCTAGCCATTAATTTGAATCAAATTACAAGGGACCGTTAAATATGGCAAAAATGACAGACTATGTTCGGCTATCCACAGATGTCATAATTAGCTGTATTTCTGATTATGTCATGTCCACTGTAAGTGGACAGGATAAGAAGGAATGGTCTGTTCAACAGGATGTAAGGGAGGGTCGCTGTCCAACCATATTGCTCAGGTGAATGTCCACTCACTTTGCAGTCTGTTGCAATTATATTTCCCACCACAGGCACTTTTATGATTGGACTTGAAAGAACCTGTTGCCAGTGGAAATGATGTCTGCTTAGTTGCATATGAATAACTGGATTCGTCCGGCCAGTCCACTTCTACAGGTTTTTCTCGGCCGGTGGATAGATGGCGGAGGGTAGGCTGACAAGTGTATTGGTGGGCTTGAATTGCACAGCTGATTGCTGGCCTCAGATTCTTTTAAAGATTGGCTAGTTAAAGAAAAATGTATTAAGGTGAGCTATGGGGAAGGGGAAGCTTGGGAAACATTGATTGATAGGTAGTTTGCAGAAGGTTGCTTGGCAGAGAGAGAGGGGGTGCAGAGAGTGGCTTTAAAAAGTATGAGGGTATGCAGGTGACTTGAAGGGTGGTGTGGTCGGATGTTGTTGCTCAGTAATGGATATTTGAGAAATTACTTTTGGTCAGATACGCACAGAAGAAATGGAGAGTGACAGCTTTTTAAGACTTGAATAAATGGTGTGATAGATTGATGGGAAATCGTAACAGTTTGTAGGTTTAATTAAGAGAATTTCTGATGAAAAGTAATTCTATAAGTAATTGCCCTTTTCTCTTAAGTTAGCTTAACCATGAGCAGTGAACTGGCTTTAATTGCATTTCATTCTTATCAACTAAATAGGAGTTTATCCTAATGTATTTATTCTTAACACCTATGCCCACCCATCTAGATTGCTTTTCTACATCTCAACCCGAAACGTGGTCTGATGCTATCGCCAAAGAAGTTAAACATCATGTTGAATATGTTGAAATTGTCTAACATTGATTTGATCATTGTATTCCACTTTTATTTATTTTGGACAGTTGTGGAGTCTGGGGTCAACAATTTATGTAGGACAAATCACACAACTATGAAATAGAATATTCAGAAAGAAATCAACCTATAAACTGAATATGCAAATAAGAAACCACTAAATATCCAACTAACAAAACTAGATGCTTCCAGAAACTATTGCTAAAAAAAAATTCAATTATTTTCTTAAATAGTATAACTATACACAGTTTCGATCTAAAATGACCCATCAGAGGTTGCTATGCCATAAAATCCAATCAATCAATTTATGTAGTCAGTCTGAAGCTAGTAAGGGTTTTATTTTCAAACTTACTCTGGAGTTAGTTGGATTTGTTTAAACTGTCTATTCACTTCTATATTAGAAAGATGGACGTCAGAGGTCAACGATTTTTGCAGGTAGTCAGTCAGGTTTTTAAAAGAAAAGAAAGATCTTATTCGAATATCCTTACTTAGTGATGAATATTTTTTTTTTTTTATTTGTCATTGTCCGCCTAAAATAGAGCATATTGCTGCTGAAGCTTAAGTGGGTAGGGAGTTGTGCAGCAAAATGTTTGTTTACATTACATTTAAATTTCTGTAAGTTGGTATGGTCGGAATAAATTCTAAAGACAATCAGTCTAAGGAAAGAAGCTAAGTAGAAAGGTTTCGACATCTACATATTTCTACAGTGAAGGGGTGATATTTTGGTGCTAATCATGTGGGTAGGGGGTATTTACGTTGAGGAGGGGTTACAAAAGCAGTAAGTTCATCAGAGCACATTCTGTAGAAGTACTTGTAAAACAAGCACAGGGATGCAACATAACAGCGATGCAGCTGGAGCTTGGCAGACAGTGCAAGACTTTGACTCCGAAAAAGAAATGTACAAGACATGGTTCGATTTTTGAGTTGCAATTCTGAACGACACCTTGTTATCAAAGACCAATGTTCCTCTGACTAAATTCTCTACAGTCAAAGCCAAGCAAGTTCTACTTGAAGTCTGTTTCCTTGTTTCGATGTTCAATTACTGTTTGTGTTGGCTTTTTCTGTTTTGGATTTTTTTTTTTATTATTAATCAGATTTCTTCTGTTCTTTGGGAGAATGAAAAGTAGGAGGAAATGAAGGAAGGCAGAAATGATAATTGGAAAAGTGAAAAATTTGAAGTATGATTGGGAAGAAATATTCCTCAGGCATATCATTTTGTCTACATATATGCATATGTGTGTTGGTGCATGTATACACGTGTGTATATATATATATATATATATATATAACGTGTGTGCACATGCAAAGTAGTTAAAATGATCAGTTGCATAGTAAAAAAAAGCCTAACTATGTGTAAAGAACTTGGAACTTCATTGTAGGTTGTTATATATATAACAGCCTACAATGAAGTTCCAAGTTCTTTACACATAGTTAGGCTTTTTTTTACTATGCAACTGATCATTTTAACTACTTTGCATGTGCACACACGTTATATATATATATATATATATATATATATATATATATATAAATTAGATGTGTGTGTGTACAGGGTCATCTACTTATGAATGGATCATTATAAATTTTGGAATATAGATTCCAAAGAACACGTTGAGTAACAGGGAACATTTATTTTTCATAAACTTTATCATTTAGAGAGTGGTATATCTGAACTCGCATACCCCCCCCCCCCCAAAAAAAAAAAACTTTTAAAAAAATAAGTTAGATACAAAAGATTTCATAGAGAAAAAAATTTCTCTACATCAAATTTAGAGTCATATTAAGTAATACATTTCTGAAAGGATCAGTACGAACACGTGAGTGTAAATATTCATGGGCTTGGTAAAATCCTTAACTATTGAACATATGGAATATGTATTCTAGGCAATATGGTGAGTAACGTGTGCACATTCTAAACTTTACCATTCATTATGGTGTCACTGAAACCGTATCATACTCCTCAAAAAAAGAAAAAAGACGTTAAAATGTAAAGCTAATGCTATATTTATTGCTAATACTCGTCCTAAAACAGGTATTATATTAGTGAATATATATTTATGCTCTTCTATGGGTGGAGAACTCTTGAAGAAAAGGTTTCCACTTAGTGCTAAAGTAATATCCTTCTGTTGAAAGAATTGAGTGCTTCCGCTTATAATAAACATTATAAATAAATAGTCTCATTTAAATATCATATAATTTACCTCAATATAAATGGCATATTTGATGGATCAGTTCGTAGACAAACAACTGAGATCCGGGTTTTGAATCTTGCTGCACCTAGGAGTTGTAGAGAAGATATATTTCGGTTATGAATATCTTAAAAAAGAAAATGTAAACAAGCGCTTTCATTCAAATATGATGTAATTTCTCCCACTTTAAGTAGCAGATTCGGTAGCTCAGTTGGTAGGCATTCCGGTTTCAAATCTCACTCTGTCTAGCCACACATGAGTTGTTGAAACAGCTCAGTGGATGACTATATCTTATATATATATATATATATATATATATATATATAAATAAATTACACTTACACATATAGAAATACCAGTGTTAGTGTTCCAGTATGCAGTTACCGCATTTAGAAGAGACTTGTGTAACACTCTCTTTTTCAATAAGAGTCCAGACTTCTCGTATCTGCTTATCTTTGGACCCATTGGCGTTGTTGGTGAGTCACTGGTTTTGTGCAAGCAACATATGACTATAATTTAGCACAAGATGTGCTGGCATTCACTATCTATCATTATTTTAACAGGGATGGCCATACTTGTCTAAGTTAAAGTCGACAGCCATCTTGCAATTATTATTAAAAAAAAAAACTTTAGGCCTACGAGAAGAGATATAAAGGAAAGACTGATCTGTATGGAAATGATGGCGACCCAGTTGAGGAGTAAAGAGAAAAAGGGAGGTGGGAGAGATTAACTACGACTGCCACATTTGAGATTTATGAAGAAGCTTGCCATTATCACTATTAATATCTAGAGAAGCAAATTTTTACCAAAAAAGATGAAATTTATCTGAAATACTTGTTTTCTGACATCTATTTGCAGATAGTACATACTTGCTGGTTACATTGCCCATTATTGTTATAAATGGATTATTTGATTCCAATAACATGTTTTTGAGCTAATGTTGATAACACTAGCCAAGGGATAATATTATCTCCAATCATAATCTGCAGATTCAGTTTGCGTATGTATGCATGCATATATAGGGTGGGCAAAAATAAGGGTCCTATTTTTAAAAATTCATAACTTTTTTATTTATTGATTTTTATTTTTATTTTTTTTTTAGAATAAGTAAAGGACCCTTCCGAAGCAAGCATGAGCCGTATTAGCCCTAAGGAACGTAGCCTCATTTAGAAAACATTATTTTTGCTTAAAAAACTCAAAACAGTGTAAAAAACAATACTTTAGTTTTTGTAAGTTTTAAGTGTTTTTCGGCTAAAATTTGTTTTGTTTATTTCAAAAAATCTCAGAAGGGTCAGTCTACACACACATAAAGTTTGGTGAGTTTAACTTTTATTTTGTGGAAGTTATTCAAATTCAAGTTATTCAAATTTAAAGATAGGACCCTTATTTTGGCCCACCCTGTAGATATATTAGTCATCCATAGAATCATGTTTCGTATTTTCAAGACTCATCAGTGTGATTAGACGCAGACATTAGTCACTACCTATTACCCTCTGAGGTAACTTGCCTGCTGCTGTTAAAGGGAATAAATATATATCTCTTTTAAGCAAATGATTTGTATATGCTTTTACAATATTGATAGCCTCAGAGGATTCAATTATTGTCACGGAAGAACCTTAATTACGCTCAAGTGCAAAACCATTATAAATCTCCATTCATAGAGGAGCATATATAGTGTGATGGTTACCAGTGTTGACTCTGCATCTCATGTTAAAGTGTCGTGACTACTGCATCACTTGCACTAATACTCTTGGGAAAGTTATGAATCCATATTTTCTTCATCAGCTATGCTTTTGGTAAGACAAGTAAGAGAAGAGAAGAAAAAATTAAATAAACGCCACTTATTCTCTGCTTATCCCAGCATTATTCTGTCATCCTGAAGATTTCAAGATTACCCCCTCCCAACTCTTTCTCACACACACACACATACACACCTTCCAATTTCGACAGCCAAGTGTGCCCGCCAAACACACACACACATACATACACACTTTCTGAAAGTTAAAACCGCCATACATATGAGTCAAAAATGTTTTTGTAATCCATTCAAGAGAATAAATATAGGTAATTTCTGAGATTTCTTTCTCTTTATTCTCTTGCAACATTGTCTATGGACAACACAACCTGAAGAAATTGTTTTTCAAACCTCCGTTGTTGTTTTTTTTTTATTTTGCTGTTAACTTTAATTCTTTGTTGTTTCTTTAATTTAATTTATTTTTATCTTGAATTCAAGCCAAGAATTCACCTGAGTTCCCCAGACAGAAATATGTGTTTACGCTCCGAATGTTTTTAGATTCCTGGTCAAGATACGGTGTGAAGTGACAAGAATAGCATTTAATCGACTGGCTGCTTTCCAGTGAACACTTGTACAGAGTAAACTGAGCTTTATATATATATATATGTATATATATATACACACACACACGTTTTTCTTATATTCTATTACTTTAGGTCTATTGTCTTTTAGTAATATGGGAATGCTCAAATGCTGTCAAACTCTTATTTTTTATCTTTTCTATATTTTTGCAAATTCTTTTTTCTCCACGATTTCCCAATATCCCTGAAACTACTTTTTCTAATACATTTCCTGTCACAAGTGTCAGACGTCTTTTATTGATATGTGATATATGTGTATACATACACATATATATAATATATATATATATATATATATATATAGTGTGCTTTTATAAGCCTCAAGTAATAACTGATTCTTCTTTCCAGATTTGATATATCAAAACATTAGATCTAAGTTTATTTTCCTTTTACAAAGAGCTGCATAAAACTGTATAAAACTCAAATCGAGCAATATATTGAAATAAAATCTATTAGAGCCAAGGAAACTAAGTATAGTTTTCAAATGCAAAGTAATAATGAAACTAGAATATTATGGATATTGTAAACAATATGAATTTTAATTCTGCTTGTCCCTCTTTTAGTTAGCACGACTGTAACAAGTGCTCATGCACGTGCTAAATCAAAGGGGCGTAATTTATTCCTATTCGATGTATTAGTATTAATACAGCTTTCATTTTATATGTAAACAAGAAGCAGACAACTAATATTTTTCAAGTTAATTACAAATGTTTAACCATTCAATAACTATCAATATATTCCTGCTTGATCGTCCTTTAGTTAGTATAACCATAGTACTGCCAGTTTGCATGAACTGAATCAAAGGTACGTAATTCATTCAAATTGGACGCATTAGTAGTATCAATACAGACATATTTGTATATGTAAAGAAGCAGACAACTGATTTCTAATTTAATTACAAATTTAACTATGAAAGTTATTAACATAAAATTTGTAGAAAAAAAGGTATTAAAAAAAATGGAACACAGTTCTAGAAAATTAAAGACATTTTTAATGGAATATTTTTCATTAAAAAATACAGTTAAAATAACTTTGTTAAAAATCGAAGTGTTTCACTCTAAAATGACACTATCGTCTAATATTCTAAGATTTGCTAGTATTTCAAACTTTCAAAAAAATCTGCTTTAATTCAATGAAGAAAGCAACTGGAATTTCTATGTGGTCTCACTGATATGAATGACTAGCATTAAATTGGTTATTTTGTCAGTACGTAAATGTAAGCTGATTAACTAAAGCAGTTTTCAATTACCACTCATAAACGATTTAACAGACGATGGACAGTCAATATATATGTCAAAAATGATAAACACTCAAAAGTTTTAATAAGATTTTGAATATTAAAGTTAACTATTGACTATTGAAAAAAAAGATGCATTAGCTTAAAATATTCTTAATTCATATAAAATATTCCTTTTGTGAATTACACATTATGTTGGCTTTTAAAGTCATCAAGGTTTATTTTTACTTTTTGTACAAAGGTCATTAATATTTGCTTTTAGAAAAAAACTATTTTAGATTTTCTAGATTTTATATTTGCTGGACATATGCCAAGTATTATATGGTTGAATGAATATCTCTGGCTAACATAGAATGAGCTGAATGTGATCTAAATTAGAATATATATATATATATATACATATACAGGGTGTTTCAGCAAAATCCGACACTTGACAAAAAGTACACGAATACACAAGGCAAAGATGATCCGAACGTGGCTGTTCAATGTTTATCGCCACTGGTCACTGAACCTTAACTGACTGCAACCCCCTTGCCTATTTCTTCTGGGGCATGATCGAAGCCAAGACCAACAAGCATGCCCACAACACTATCGACTCTGAAGGCTGTTATCATGGAGGCGTTTGCCATTATAGACAAAGACATGGTCGCCAAACTATGTGACTCATTTCGCGTCTGCTTTGAGATGGTCGTTTTCGTCGGCGGTGGTTACATTGAAAAAAGTCATGTAACTCTAACCGTTGCTAAACAAACTGTAGGGTTTCTTCATATACAGCTTTTGTTTTTATTTTATTTTTGTCAAGTGTCGGATTTTGTGTGTGTGTGATACACACACACATGTAAAGAATAGTCTATCTACTACTAAAACTCTGACGTTTATTTTGCTTGCTTGTCACCGTGCACAGTTCACTTAATAAATGGATAATTTAAATGATAGAAGCGTAAAAAACGTTAAGGAATGAATGATATATTAGTGAGAGGAATGAAATGATGTAAATAAAAAAAGGTGAGTAATAAAAGATATGGAGAGAGACAAAGGTGAGTCTGTTATGACATCACACTTGATTCATCCATATCAATTTCTGAGGATACAATTGAAAACAAAGCTTTATATAAAGATCAAACAATTTCTCTAGTAAAGTGGAATTTTCGTTTTGTATTACTTTTTACGGTAATATTGTGGAGGTCTATGCTCATAAGGTGACGTTTTACTTTTACTGTATTCATAATTTGAAAAATTATAGAAATCAAAAGTAAATAAAAAAAATATTGTTATATAGGGTTTGTAACAGGAAGTTGGATTACTTCATTTATTTCCTGGATATCGGAGAGGGGTGGCTACTTGTTTGTAATAAGTATTGGAATGTTTCAATATTTATATACCCCTTCCTCCCCACCTCAGAATGCATATAGAAGTATCCAATCATGGTCGTTTTCTGATGGCCTAAATAACACTACTGCTTACTCTGATATTTTTATACTAATGAGTCACCACTTACCAAGGCCAAAAGCCACTTGAGAATCAGGGTTAATGAGATTGTTAGTTGGATCGTGGACAATACTATGAGGATTGAATGAAATTGACACAATTTGATTACTTAAAGGACAGATCAACAAGTATTTGCTGACATTGGACTTTAAGACGACCCTGTTGTAGTCTGCAGAAAGCAGTCCTTTAGCAATGTGTTCTAAACATTGGAAGTTCTTAGAAAGAAACTGTTCTTGGAAATTCCGTTTGGTTTTCGGTAAACAGGAAGAAAGGCAAATTCTTTGTCAGGACCGGCGGGACAGCTATAAAAGTGGGGTGGCTTTCCTAAAAGGTGGGGTGGCCTGGTTAAACACATGCATATATAACTTCATTATTGATGACCGTAAAGTGGGGGGGGGGGGCTAAGTCAAAAAGTGGGGGAGCTTGAGCCCCCCTCCCCCCCCCCCGGTGCCGCCGTCCATGTTTGTGGTGGTGATAGAAAGATGAAATTTAAAAACTTAAAAATATTATTCTCTTCATGATAAACTGTATTTTTATGATGTTACAGTAATTTGTAAAGCAATGTTTTTGCTTGTTAATAAATGTAACGAAAACAAGTAATAATAACCTCTTCCTGCACAAGCAACACGGCCATTTTCCCCCTTCTTTTAGAATGGCTGCAGACATAAATCTGCCATGATGAGAATCGGTTATGGCAATAAATCAAAGATGCTACTGTCTGTTTGAAATTCTGTGTAACGAAGAAAAAAATCCTTAACTTTTTTCATTTTTGAAAGAAAGTTCATGTTTGAAAATTGCAATGAAATTTAACAGAACCCACACTAGGTAGGAGGTCACATTTGTTATGTGTCGTCTATACCGGGGTTTTTCATACCCATTCGACCCTTTTGGCTGTTCTTTGGCCTTTTGGCTAAGATCAAAGTGTAGTATCTGTTCCGATGAATACTGCACGCCTGTCCTGTGCAGTTCTAGGAGGTCCACCCTCCCAGGCTTTGCCTCCCCTCTTTGGGGAGGAGTAAGTTTATTGCTTACTGTCTGAGGCGCCCCTACCGGGGAATGCCGACGGGGCTGCCCAGGCAATTTTTAATGGCCAGAGTGCTCACCTCTCGAGCGCTGGCTTTTCAAACCCCACTTTCTCGACCCGATCTTGGGTCACATCTTACTTGTGGGAGTAAGATAAAACTGGCCTTGTGCCTAACTCCTGGGGAGGAGTAAATAAAACCCATTCGACCTCTTTCAGTTTGAAGGCCTTTTACGGCTAAAATAACATATTGGTATATCTATACAATATGTTTAAGAGATAGCCATGCTTATATAAAAATTGATGAGTGAAAAATAGTATAAAAGATCTCCTCACTTTCTGTGAACGTTCGTCTGTCTGCATTCACTGCACAAGCCCTGATCCTCCATTTGTCGTTCATCTCAATTCGGTGCTCGATTGCGACACCGGTGATAATTTCAATCATGTGGTCTCTGTCATTGCTGCAACAAAAGGATTCTCCCTCCAAATAGCAATACCCATCGACCATAAAACAGTTTCGATAATCACGGATTTCAAGGTAGTTCTACTAAAATAGTTATATTTTAAAAACCAAAGCACTTTAAGTCATCAAAATACCACCATTTTGTTCGTGAATAAATATCCTTTCACCTGCATTTATAAATAATGATCTACATTATGTATTCTGCGAGTTTTCAGAAAATGAAGTCATAAAAATGTTAACGTCATTTTTGGCCATTTAGGTCAGTTCCCCCTCCCCCCGCTCTTCTTTTAAATATATATACCATTCGTCTTTGGGAAATTTCGTCATGAAATTTGGAAAACAATCAGGAAAAATATAAATTTAAATTATTGTCGAGGTACAAAATAAATGTATCAATTATTTTTTTTTAATTTTAAAAATAAACCTTAAACATGACGTATCGAACATTTTGAAAAACTAATTTTCGTACCCCAACTAGTAAATAAGTCAATCTTTTTTCTTTTTTTATGCATTAAAATTATTATTGTATGAATTGTATGTTATTTTGTCTTTCGGTAGTACTACTTTTAAATTACCTTATCCAAAAAAAATATTGTCCCTCTTTGAGCGAAAGTCAACAATGGCAGCTAGTATTGCTGATATAACAATCAATCATCAACAGCAACTAGCTATAAACAGTTTTGTAACATTTATTTACAAACTTTAAAAAAAAAACTAAAAAAGAAAGACATACTTTTTGTGCTTAAAAAGTTAATGCTGTTTGTGGTTCATTTATAAAAAGTACTTCATGAAATACTGGGTTTCACTCAACTTTCGAACTTCTAGTAGTAATGACTTTCTAGTTGCCAATTAAAAACAAAGATTCTACTTTTTTAGGCGATTACGTGTGAACACCTTAAAAGTCTTGGTGGAAAAAAGACCAAAAAAAAATGTAGAATTTAGAGCGGGGGATCAGTTTCGCATATAAATTTAATGTAAAATGAACTCCCATTTCCCGGCCATTCTTGCCTCATAGTGTATTTAAAAAAAATATTTTTCAAGCTGAAAACTTGATAATTACTCAATCACTAACTCTAGGTTTGAATGGCAAGACCACCTTCTAAAAATACCTTCTCTTGAACGTGTACCATTAACCTTAAATCTTAACTATAACACGAAGTCCGAATGGCAACCTCCATCCAAAACAAAACCCATTCCTTAACCATATCACTAACCCTAAGTCCGAGTGGCAAGCCCTCAATCCTACAAAAAAACATTAAAACCACACACAATCGTCTAAAAAAGATAAAAAGGAAAAAAAAAGCAGACGCCCATAAAAAAACGCACAGGATTTATTGTCCATAGAAAAATGATTAAATGCCCTAAAACTCTAGAATGGCCCTGAAATGAGCAATTATTTTACATTAAATTTATGTGAAACTAATTCCCACTCTAAATTCTAAAATAATTGTTTTTGTTTCTTTCTGACAAGTTTTTCAGGGTGTAATTGCCTAAAAAAAAAATAGAAACCCTATATTTTGGAGAAGCAAGAGGGTGATTTAGCAGAAGGTATTAATCTACAATAATGCCAAAAAAGTCTTACAATATATTCATTTTTAAACAGTCCTACTATTAGATTTTAGTTTCTTGTACATAAAATGTATTACAATTCAACTTGAGTTCTGTAACTTTTTTTTTTAATGGATACATGACATTTTTAAGGTATTGCAGCATATTTATGTGCATTTACTTGGAAACCATTCATTTCTGGAGATTTTCAGTGGCATATTCGGATTCTTTGTACAAAAATACACTATTAGGGTAAATTTGATTGCTTAATCTTGTGTTTTAACAAAGATGTAACATTGTTACTGAAAAATTAGTGTAAAAAATGTGACGAAACGCATATGGTCTTAAAGAGGGGAAAATATCCAATCGTGTGAGGCACAAAAATAGTCATAACTTCCTTATTTTTAGTCAGATTTAAAATTTTTTTAAAGATTCTTTCTAAGATAATCAAGCTCTTTCTATATATACCATTATTGAGATATTTTAAGCAAATTAAATTTCTTAATGTGTATTGCTACTCCAAACACCACAACTTCAGTTTAAAACAAGTGACAATGTTTTATTTTGAGAGATGACCCCTTTTTTGGCCTTTTGGCTAAGATCAAAGTGTAGTATCTGTTCCGATGGATACTGCACCCCATACTGGTGTTGTCTTGGCCTTCGAGTCTTGATTTACGCCGGTCAATGGGTCTTTCCTGTGCAGTTCTGGGAGGTCCACCTTCCCAGGCTTTGCCTCCCCTCTTTGGGGAGGAGTAAGTTTATTGCTTACTGCCTGAGGCGCCCCTACCGGGGAATGCCGACGGGGCTGCCCAGGCAATTTTTTAAACCCCACTTTCCCGACCCGACCTTGGGTCACATCTTACTTGTGGGAGTAAGATAAAAACTGGCCTTGTGCCTAACTCCTGGAGAGGAGTAAATCAATACAATGGTTCTCATTTCTACTGAACAACAGGTCTTTGAAATCAAGGCAAACATAACTTCCAGCCGAACACAAGCATTCTGTCCGATTAAGGTCACTGAGACACATAAAAACCGAACTGACTTTTCTCTTACCCTCTGCTCGAATATATATAGATATCACAAAGAGACAACTAAACATTATCAGCTGTTCATCTATGGACATAAAACTGACTTGATAACCATCTGGTTGAACATTATTTTTTGAAAAAAAGACCCCATGATATTATTGTACCACCTTTATTACAACTGAAACATACTTATTTATGTACTCTAGTTTATGTGCTTTCACAATATATCTGGTTAGGGGGTTTATGCTCACAAACAAAGAGTTTTACAAATACTACAAAATAGCTTGACACAGGAAATTAAAATTTTAGTAATTAAAAAAAAATACATAAGTAAAAACTCTGGGCTCGAATGTTCAAAAATCATGTTTCCCGAGTAAAGAAAAATGCTTACAAAAAGGTGAATATCAGTTCGAACACTTATTATATATTTTTTTTTATATAGTAAATTTATAGATCCAGATTTTTAAAACACCGTGTGTGTGTGTATATATATATATATATATATATATATATATATATATATATATATTAATATTTATCATCCACAGACATGTTTCATGTTCACTAAGAATCATCAGTGTGGCTATATATAACTGTGCCACCGGTCGCCCAATTTGAACCTTAGACCCGAGTCAATATTGAATTCAATCCAACATTCTATCCATTCGGCTATCGTTATAGCTATATTAAAGAGGACAGAAATTAACCTATATTTATTTGTGAATATAGGAAGTTTCAGAGTATCCAATCTTCCTCAGGAAAGAGAACTTGTATATATGTGTCATTTTTGAGTGTTCAGAAAGATCATATATTTCAAAAGAAAAGTTCGAAACTAATGTACACTTATATTTGTAGATAGGAATTCTGTTTTGATTTATTTACGAGTTTTTATGATTTAAATAAGAAGCTGTAATCCTTAGTCATTCTAGATTGTTACTAATTTTGATGAAATTATTGTATGATAGTCAAGAGCTATTAAGTGGCATAGTAAAGAATAAAAGCATCTTAGCTCCTTGAATACTTAACATTTGAAAAACGTTTTCTTTTTCTCTTAATGCTAGGCTGGGGTGCCGAGTGTCTCCACCCATTTCCTTACGGTGAGTAAGAGTTAGAACTTATTTTATCAACTCTTCCTTCTGAAGCAAACAAGATGCTCATTTTCACATGCCTTCAAGTGCTTAACTCTGATCTCTGATACTCTTCAAAGCTTTCGTTTCTGTATTGTTGAATTTCTTTTTAAGATTATATATATATATATATATATATATATATATATATTGGTTAAGAGCAGCAAAATCTTTTCTAAACAAGGAGGAAAATCCATTGGTTGAAGGAAAGAAATATGTAGTGAGATAGTAATAAAATAAATCAAGGATTCTGGTTGGTTATAAGTCGGAAGGGGTAGAGTTTAACTACAAATCCGATCATAAAATATAAACCCATGCATTTAAGCTGATTTCTGACATAAATGAAACGCACACTAAAACTAAAATGATCAAAGTAATTAATTTAAACAAAATCATTACTTATTCTAGCTGCAAAGATAGTATTAACATAGAAATAAGGTTGTTTGAGATTGTACAATTACCTCCCTTGAAAATACGGCATTATTAGTTTTATTGGTGTAAGTATTTCCTTTTTACTTAGATGGGCAAATATCCAAGAAATTATAAGAATATCTAAATTGATATTTAAAAATTGACAATTATAAAACACTACTTAAATATAGTCCAGTATGATCATAGACTATTTGTATTCTATAATCCTACATACTCGGGCTTTTCAGTTTTCCTTCTATCTAATATTGTGCAATGGAATATTCATACTATTTTCCACCTTGAAAAAAAATAACCCTGGTGTTGGGTAAGATATTTACCTAATAGCTGTCTACTTCATAGAGCTCCGAAACAAATATTCAAAGTACCAAGGTATGAACAGGAATCCCAAGTACAATGTACACATTTCTTATCGTTGACAATATACAAAACGTAAACACAACATTATACATTTATGAAACGCAATTCATACTCCTTGATAGTGGCAACTTTCTGCCTTTAGTTAGGGCCTATATATCTGAATATTCTATATATTCTCCATAAAAAAAAATCAAATAAATAAATTAGCCTTTTGGTCGAGATCAAAGTGTAGTATCTGTTCCGATGGATACTGCACCCTATAGACTGGTATTGTCTTGGCCTTCGGGGCTTGATTTACACCGGTCTATGGGATTGTCCTGTGCAGTTCTTTGGGGAGGAGTAAGTTAATTGCTTACTGCTTGAGGCGCCCCTACCGGGGAATGCCGACGGGGCTGCCTAGGCAATTTTTGATGGTCAGAGTGCTCACCTCTCGGGCGCTGGCTTTTCAACCCCCACTTTCCGACCCGAGCTTGGGTCACATCTTACTTGTGGGAGTAGGATAAAAACTGGCCTTGTGCCTAACTCCTGGAGAGGAGTAAATTACTCTTAGGTGGACGTTTAACAATGAGCGTCAAACCTGATTAGTCTAGTTCTCTCTGACCTTTCTTGGGTTAGCCAAGGGTCATTACTGATCCATGTCATGGGACCGAGATTCGTTTGATCCTAGCACTTGTAAAGAAAGGCAATTTTTAGTATTAGAAAAAGAAAGATTTTGTAAGGAGTGGATCATCTTGATTAGGGTACAAGTGTTATTATATTCATTACGAGTGTACACTCTTCGTCAAAAGTAACAGAAAAAAACGTTTGAATAGTGTTCATACTCATATTCATAAACAAACTAACCTCTCAGTAAGTAAAGTTTTTTTTTAAATATATAAATAAGATAAAGTTTAAAGGAAAATACGTATCAATCAGTATGGGATGGAAAAAGAAAGACATGGAAATAGTGAAGGATTCCTTTCCGAATTCATTTTATATAGTGTTTGACTTGCTATTTGCTTTCTTCCTTGCCCTAAACACTTGAAATTGTTTCGTCAAGGAGTTTCTTTTTGTTTGCTTTTTTCTTTTTTACTAGCTAAATCTGTGTGACTGGGAATATATATATATATATATATATAATTTTTTTTTCACATTTCCGAAAAACATAACATTCTTTGAGATGTATTTTTACGGTCTGTTTCTTTTGCCCTGAACCAAACAATATTTTTATGTTAATATCGTCTCTGCGACACTAAAAGAAACTGACTATAAAAACACAGAAATGTTAGGGTTTTTTTTGGCAATGTTAAAAAATAAAAAAATTTTAAAAATTAAAAAAACATGGTTATTTGTATATAAAATAAACCTGACTTATGTAGGCTCTGTTGTTACTTATTGACAATCATCGAGATGAATCTTTTAAAGACTGCTAATAAAAAGGAACTGATAGCATATGCTAATATGTATATTCTCATAATTAATATATATTGGTCTATATTAGAGTGGGGAATTTATTTAAATCTAGAAGTTTCAAATTAGATTTTAACGTTTCCTTTTTAGCTGGCATGTTTACTTGTAACATGAGGGGTTGCACATGGTAAAATTAGTAGTTAGATTCATATGTATTGTATATTAATGGTTAATTAGCACCTGATTTTTTATAAGTTAAAAAAAGAATACAAGCATTTAAAGATATACAATTTTCTAGCTGGTTCTATTCGCTTAGAGATTCTTTTTTGCACTCTGTCCAAGAGGGAGAGGCGAGAGACTGGTGCATCTACTTAAATATAGTTTAATTATCTCTTAGCGAGATTTGCTGGCTCGCTATCACTTCACAAGTTTTGCTACTTGAAACACTAATTTAAAATAATCGAAATGTCATCCATAACTTTGTTGTAAACAGAAAACAATCTTTCTCATTTATTCATATGGATAGATATTAAGATTTTGGTAATTTCGAAACAAATTTATGTATATTTTGTAATGTGAGCAAAGAAAGTAGAAGAAATAAATCAATTTGCTTTTCACTTGCAATTTAGAAATAGATCACAACTTGATGAGAATCAAGTCGGTCCCTTTTAAAGAAAGGAACATATAACACAAATGCGAAATATTTGTTCAGGATATATGATCTTGCGGAACAGAACTATTTGTTATATTAAAATCATAATAACTAGCGGAACCCGTGTAAATTACACGAAATGATGTTTTCAATACGGGTCCTAATGTAACAAAGCACCCTCTATTTGTTAGTAAGTTACGCTTGCTTTATTATGAGCCACCACCCCCCTTCTGGATAAGAGTGAAATAATTGTTTAAAATAGTAACTCGTGTACGATAGACACTGCGCATATCTACTAAAAAAGGTTGATATGCCATCCGTTCAAAAAAAAAAAAACAACAAAATAATACTGGCCGATACCCTACTTTTTAAGCAGTCAACGTAATTAAATAGACAATGCCATTAAAAACGCCAACATAAAAACAAAAAATAGTTTTAAGTTTTAAGCAACACAAAAAAGTAGTTTTTAGCCAAGTGATAAAAAAAAAAGTATTATTTCTTCCCCTTCCCCTCGAAATGTAGAATAAAAATCTTAGAGGTTGGTTGGGATCGAACTATGAACCAGTCGGGCCGAAGTAAAAAAAGTCTACCTCGCCAACCATTGCGCCAGAGCGAAACACATGTAAATATGCCTAAACGCGGGCTAGTTGAATGTTTTTCAAAATTTAAGTGCGGCACGCATGCGCAGAGCTTTTGCCGGAAGCGTGACACACGAACACACACGCTATCGTATTAATATATAGATCATTATACTAAAAGAATAACAATAATAGTTAATTAATAAAATGTATCTTTTCAAAACAATTATGCAAATTAGTTAACCTAATGCCTAATATCACATATACATAAGCAGTATATAAAAGAGATGCGCCTATTGTGTAAAGTTAGGAAAAGGACGTTTTAACTTTACCGTTAGTGCGTGAAATAGTCCTGACTTTCGCATTTATTCATTTCGCCTATATTTTATTGGTATCTCTGAGAGAAGTAAATTTTAAGGAATGGTATTTTTAATGCGAGCTAAACAAATTTCCGACATATGTTTTAGATAAAACATATGTTAAATTTTAAAAAATGTCTCTCTGCATAAGACGTTACAGAATCCAATGTTCTTTGATAAAAAATAAAATAGAAATAAAATATAATGTAAAAGATTTTTAATTAAAAACAAATAAGAAATTCTTTTGCAATTCAGCCAAAAACTGGGTATTTTATTTTTAATTTTTTTCCACATTTAATAAGCTCGTCACAGAGCTGGGCATTATAAAATATTAACATCAATAATTAAATGCAAATTTTCACTTTAAACAACAAAAAGCTAATGTGTTAAATTTGTTAATGTCTATCACAATGCAAATTAAGTTAGCACCTAAGTTGATTGGCACAGATGCTCTTCAACTATTTAATTAGATGCATATTTCCTTATCTCGTTGGTCTAAAACGGTGTGTGCGTGTGTGAATATGGAATAAAAATTAGACAAGATGGAAAATTAGTTTATTGAACAGTGGAAAGGCAAGGCAGCATGCTAGTAGAAATAAAGACATATTCATTGGGTGAAACAAAACCTGTCATTTTATACAGTGTAGCCTGAAAAAAATCTTCACTGTATAAAATGTCGAGTTCTGTTTTATAAAGCTCCATTTTACCAAATGAATATAACCGAACGAATCTAGAGAAATATCTTAGTCCAGCTATCATATGTTTGTGTCTTTATTTCTGCTATTATGTTCTCTTGCTTATCCACTATTCCATAAACTAATTTTCCATACATATATATCACACACAATTCCAATTTCCAAGACAGAAAATGTTGTTTAACTCAAGTTCTTTATCCTGTTGTTCACTCCAGTTTTAAAAAATTCTACTTCATTAAAAAATAGATTTTTCACAATTAAAGTATAAATTGTGTAGTATAAAAAAGCGTTTTTCTCCGAATTGTTTCTGCTAATTGTTACGTTTTCGCTTATTGAGGTGTGTATCAACTTATACATGTATCGTCGTTAAGAACCCAGGTTGGACCTGTCATGCACGCTTCATGCTTCGAACAATCTTCATACAAAAATAAGATTTCTTTTCATTTCTTGACAGCATCTGCTACTTGATTTTCACTCCATTTTTCCTTATTGTTTTTTTGTTTACTGACCATATACGGACTGTTTCTTTGATTCACCATATTTTACATTTTTAAGTGAATTTGTTTTTATGCATTTCGCTCTTAAAAAGCAGATTTCATCTAGTAAATAATTTGTTTTAAAACTACGCAAAATAATTATGAAAATTTATTTTTTAATTCTATTTTGTTTTATACATTTACATTTTTTTACCATTAAATATTAAGAGCTTTGTGGTACAAGCAACGCCCCCATTCAATCTCGAAAGAATGGATACCTGCTGTAAAGGGTGGCTGCGCTGGTAGTTAATTGTAAAGCAAGAGTTGTGCAATCACTCACCTTTCCTGAATCTACACTGATGATTCCAGTGGCAAGAAGTCCGGACGACTGGAAACAATACCGAGATAAGCAAAGAACTCTCCCAAATCGTCACCCATTTTAGTACTGACCAGGCTCAACGTTGCTAAACTTTAGGGATCTGACAGGAACCAGTGTGTTAATGGGGCTATGCCGTATAAAAGCTCTATTGTAACATAGATAAACGTATCAGTAATGTGTGTATGGGGGACTGTTGCTTCCGATGATGTAAACTTTCACTTTTGGGGGTGAGTGGTAGTCGCTTAAAGAATGGGATTGATTGGTTCTGTGCAAAGCATTTATTCTCTTAAATAAGCTTCATGCACAGGTATTGCTTGAGATATTTTATTAGCCAAGTAATGGCAATGCTTGAACGCTAGTTTATATATATATATATAAATGCATTCTTACCATGCTTAACACTATTCACAATCAACATTGTTAATGTTTATCAAACAAAAATTATGATAAAAACAGTTTTAAAGAACATAGAATCAGCAGCATATCGGTTTCTCATTGAATAGCCAACAGCTGGAAGTCGCTTGACCATACGAACGTAAGGGACAACACTATTGCGTTGTTGTTTTAATTTGATGTGATGTCTCCACTCTTCAAGTTTGAATCAATATTCCCCCAGCATCGATAGTGAGCATTCTCCACTTATATTTTTTAAACTATATTAATTATATGCTGTAATTTTGTGTTGAACATGTCTATATGATGGTTAACAAAATCTGTATGATATAATACACTAAGGCATTTCATTTCGTACGTACGTTATCACCTTTTGACACACATTAAAAAAATGAGATCATCTGATCAGCAAAGACGTTGATTGGGGATTATTTATCTGTTTCTAGGATAAAAAATTTCGACTTCACTCATTTTAAAATGAATTATTTCAAAATCAAATTAAAGAAATACGTTTAACAAGATTCATTTAATTGATTTGAAGAATATTTAACCGATGATTATTTTTACCACAACAAGAAAGAATATTTGTTTTGAAAAGAACAATTTTAAATAAGTAAAGACATGTTCGTTTTAATTACTTAAAGAATGCGTAGCTGATAATAAATTATTTTTAAAAAAAAGTTTGTTGTTTTTTAATAATGATCCCGACGGACACTTACTTCCAAAGGATTTATTATTATTATTATTATTATTATTATAAACAGCAAATTATACAGATTGGTGTAGAAAGCACAGTGGACTTTTCACGGGGTCCCACTAGTTAATATATATATTCCAGCATCAAGTTCTTTTTGTAATGTTATCAATTCCGCGTCATCTGGACTTTGGTAAAGATTCTTTAACTCTGTTACCGATACGTTTTTAGTGACACATCTGTTTTCACAAATGTAAAATTTGTGTTTACGATCACGATCATCGTTTATGGGCACCGATCACCTGCAAGACCTCATAAAACGTGCGGGGAAAGAAATTTAACTTATCTATCAGGATCATCAGGGAACCATTCATCAACTGGCACATGATATGCATACTTTTTAGTGTGTGTGTATCGGAGGGAGATTAGATGAAATATCTGGCAGTTTATGAATGTCTAAATAGAAAAAAATAATCCAAATTGGTACATCTTTAATGTGTAATATAGCCTGTATTTCGGTCAATGGGATTTCTTCAGGGTACAGTGTTAAGTGATGTAAGCCTAAATTACTCATTTATAAATAATGAAGAAAATGTTTTTCTTTTCAAATTATTGTAAATTCTTTCAGAAATCTTCCCATTTTTTTATATTTTAGATTCCATGAAAAATAACTTTTTATTAGTCATAAATCTGGCTTGTATCACTAAACAGTGTCCTGGTGAACGACTACTTGAAAAGGTATATCATGTATATAGATTAACTTCATTGTCTTCTAAATAGCCAAATTCAGTGACTCCCCTCCTCCGGACATTTCTCATATTGGGCAATCACTGGGAACTAAAATTGGCGGGAAAAGGTGAAAGCTCTATTTTGTTCTCTTTACAAGAAAGTCTTACTTAAGCTGAACATACATGGAGAAGCATCGTCTTTGCATAAACGAATGAAGAGGTTAGATAAATATACTTTTCATTTGTTAAGCTGCAGACACACTTATGTTTGCAAAAACATATTTTATATAATGTTAAATACTCTCTTATTCATTAGTTGAATTTCTGCTGGTCTTTTAGTAAATTCCCAATATGAACCATTGAACATGAAACAACAACCTGATCTAGGAGAATGGAGACAGGGCTGGAGGAAGTCAGAAAGAGGGAGATCGTCTTCTCCTGACTCTGTCTCGATATTGGCCACACAAAAGCTCCACATCCATTCCTGCTGAAGTAGGAGCCATCGTGGTGTGCGATTTCTCATATTTCATACACTGCGAGACACTTTGTTAGAATGTGTTGATTTTGCTCCCATGTGATAAAGATACTACAATGTTAATACGCTGAAATAATTATTTAATAACATCGGGATGGAACTTATGTCCTTTTTGAAGACTGGGTTTATACTTCAATATCTAATATTTATAAGCTGAATAAACCAAATCAAATTGCTTTGTGGATTATTCAATTGCAGACTGTTTATTCACAAAATATACCCATATGAAAGAAATTGATCTGTAAATGTCTGTATACAAGATAGACGTATGGGGTTATTATGATTAGGGGCAAGATTTATGGAAAGACATCCTAAGTGGGGAGTTGTGTAGCAAGATATTTGTCAATTTAAATTTCTAAATATTAGTACAGTTTGAGAGGGAGAGAATTCCAAAGGTAAATGGTCCAAGGAAAAAAGCTATTAGAGTAGGTTTTTCTGGCATCTGTGGGCCTTTCGGTGAAGGGGTGTGATTTTGCTGCTAGTTAGGTTGATCGGGGGGCATATTTAAAGGAGTATTTAATATTTGAAAATATTGAACTCGAGCATAAACCCTTTTACCAAATTAAATGGAGTCGGAATTACGTAACCCTTAATGGTTGATATGCCGTAAAACAAACAAATAATTAAAATATCTTGTTTTATATGTATTTCCTTTGACACTTCTCCACTGTTGATGTACAGATGTGATTGAAAACTACAAAAAATAACTTTTTCAATTAAATCGACTTCATTAATTCATAGAATTAGAACGAAAGTAAATAAAATTGTTTCGTCTTTATCTTTTAACATTGATTGAGACTTAATAATTGTGGCAAATTTTATTTTAATTCTGATGGAACACAAGTGGTTATAATTGATTATATATAATTTTTAAATCTACTTTTTTATTCGTTTTTATCTTTGCGATTTTAAAACTATTGATTTCCTATTAAACTTCAAAGGTAAAATAAAAACTTTAAAAAGTTAATTCGCACAAGTTTAATATTGAATCTCGCTCTCGCCAAATTCGAACTGAAAAAAAATTTAGCTTGCAAAAACTACTATAAAAACGTTATAAAAATGGAGATAAAATTTTAATATGACTGCACTTTTGAAAACAAAATTAAGTGACTGTATACATAATAAAGTGAATATGCTAGTTTTTGTTTATGAAATGTTGGAAAGTTAACTTGAAATGAAGACGTAATGAAGAATGCACAAGATGGATTAATGATTTATGTATTGAAATAATACAAAAAATGTCTTGCAAACAAAATGTTTGCGACTTGATTAAAAGATCAGCTCATCTGATTGTCTTTTTAAGTAGCACAACATACGAGATTGGGCTTTTGGCTTTTATTCCACCAAACTTCACTGACTGGTTATTGGTCAAAGAGAATTGTCTTGCTTAATCAAATGTGGTTAACAAGACAAAATAAGTAACCTATTAATAATACACTCCAAAGATACGAATCTTGAATTATGGCGCCATGCATGGGTTGCCATGATTCGAGATGTAGTGAAAGAAGCTGGCTCAACCCGACCAGGGTGAACGCCGTTTCAACACCAACTCCTAGGAGACTGCTGATATCGAACATAATTTGACGCTGTGCTGGATCAAATGTCCATACACAATTATTATTCACACTTTGATTGGAAACACAGGTGTAGTTCGTTTTTACAATTTAATCTTTGGGTCAGGATTAAAGTGTAGTATACATTCTGTTTCTCATGAGATGATCTTACTCGGCATTACCCTTTTGGAAAGGCGTGCTTTATACTTGTTCGCCGGAGACACCATCATTAGGAATGCCGTGAGGGCTGATCATAGCTATTTTTGTACTCTTCCTAGGTATTCCCTTTTTAGGGGAGCTTGATTTACACTATAAACTGATTTTGTGTCTAATAATGGCACTGTGTGAAGCAAGCAAGTAAATAAAATGCCTGAAAATAACAACGCTATCTATATGACGACTATATATTTGTAGTGAGCAAATAAAGACGTGTTCAATAAAACCCGCCTTACAATCACCGTTTTCGAATCTAACGACAACTGACCCAAAAAATCATTTTCAGAAAGATAAAACGGAAATAATTTTTTCTTCTTTCTGAAGGGAGAATAAAAAAAACATTGAAGAATCCTTTTAAAAAAATATTACCGTTTCCGTTACGTTTTTGAAGACGCGAGCACATTTTCTGCATCTCTTTGAAAATAAAAGACTGGCGAAAAAGGTTGAAAGAGACCGACACAGCAATGCAATATAAGTAGAGGTAGGTTTCCCGGTGGTGGGGGGGGGGGGAGGTAGAAAAATACCATTTATAAGTGCGTAAAAATTATATATATATGGTGAAAACGGAACTTATTTAATTTGAAAAAGTGATTGAGTTTTTTCCGATAATACTACTCTTGCCAATAGAATTCGAGGCAAGCAGGTGCACTTTTTCATCTATTGCACATTCTTTCTATTTCATGGGTGTTTTGTTTTAGATCTGTTTGTCTTGCTACTGTTTTTTTTATTATTATTCCATTATTTTATGCCATCATCTCGAGTATCATTCGTCTACGCTGAACTATAATTTTATAAATTATACCTTTCATTTCTTTACTAGGTCTATTAACTAACGTTACCCGGGAGTCTTTTTACTTTCATTTTTGTTTCAATAGTTGACCCCCCCCCCTTTCACTTAATTTATTGTAGGAAAATGTTTACACTTTTGGGAGAATAATTCGATGAAGAAATACGTTATTAAAGAAAATCGGTTTTGCAATAAAACCGATATAACGTCTCACGAAACGTTGAAATTTAAATCGCATACATACGTAGTTTCGAGCTTTCCTCTTTCGTTCAACGACGAAATAGACATGGTACGAAATAATATTTAAAAAAAAAGCACGGTTGTTGGTAATAATGGCACAAGTGGATGAATAGGAATAAATGGCACGAAGCAAGAAAATAGAGCAGTGGTTTCCAACCTTTTTCTCAGGCGACCCCCCAAACATGCACCTCAACACATGACTTCGACCTAACTAGTTTTATTTGTAAATGTGTTATTATATATAACTGACAAACCAGTTCCCATTAGATCACCAAAGTTAAGCGACGTCGAGCCTGGTCAGTACTAAATGGGTGACCATTTGGGAATACCAGGTGCTCTATGTGCTCTCCGCTTATCTCTGCATTGTATCCAGTCGTCCTGAACTTATTGCCACTGGAATCAGGAAGCGCCGACTCAGTGGAGGTGTAGTTGAGATTGTGCAACCCTTGTTTCACAATTACATGCACATCCACTCATAGAGAGGGTATCCATTGTCTCTTTAGATAGAAGGGAAGTCATGTTGGCTGTACACTAGATAAACATACTAAATTAACCCAGGGGCGAATTTAGACAAAATCAGGGTTAGCGTTTAAAATTTTTGCTTTTAAATCTACATATATATATATATTTTTATTTGACAAACTTTAATTATTTCCCTTTATGCATTGCAGCCTAGATTTTGATAAACTCCTTGTGAGATTTTGATAAACTCCTTGTGAGATTTTGATCTGTATTTTTCTCATGTATCCGTTTTTTATCCACTTGTGCCATTCTTACATGTGCCATTATTACCTAAATTCCTGTTTATCATATGGTCAAGCGAAATTATAAATTTATTTGGGAGCTTTTTAAACTGTCTATCAGAAAGTAATTTCTGACTAGAATTAAAGTTGATAGAAAAAAATCGAGTGTTACGGTTCATTTGTTCTTATAAAACAAAGAAACCATATTTCCAGGCGTGACCCTGTCGTCTCCTGAAGCCAACGTCTGGATTTTCGGTGTGTTATAAGCAAACGAATACTCCATTGATCTTGTAGTCTTTTAACTGGAGATGGAACTTGCATTCGAGCACCTCTTACCGCCAGTAAGACGAGTAGCGGGGGGGGGGATGGCTATAGTGTACCATGACTCCAGCTAGCAAATTAAGAAAATAGAAATAGGCGTGGTGAACGTGACAACAACGAAAGGAAGACTAACACAGAAGCACAATAAACGTAAGTGTTTTTATTTTATTAGAAATAAAATACGTCTCTAGTGAAAAGTTTCTGGAGTAGATAAGTGCCGGGCAGGATCGGAAACTGCTATTTGTTGCCGGCAGGAATAGAGCTACTGTAATAGATGCTGATTCGTACACTAGTAAGAGTTGATCTGTCATAGATGCTAAAGCTACTGTAGTGGACGATGATGGTCCGTAAAACGATGTTTTGGATGTAGCAAAAGTTCTTAGCCTTGGTGATGCAGCTGGCAGAATTGGAGCCGCTCCTGGTACTCTATCATCGCCTAGTTGGTGTTGGCGTCATAGATTGCCACTGGACGGGAGTGGAGCAGCTGCTGATGCTCTGTTGTCATTGTAGTCAATAACGATCCAGCCCGAAGGCGAGGCTGGGGCAAACCCTGACATGTTACTTGTCGTTGCTGTAGTCGGTCGCCATCTCGTCCTGAGTGGAAAAAGCACCCTTTCTATACAGGTTTCCAGCTACTGCTAATTGATCAGCGAAAAAAAGACTTGTTCAGCAAGACGAAATTGTGTCTATCTGCCACATGCAACGAAGCTATCGAAAGGTTAACATCCGATTTTGTTAGAAGTGTCAAGCCGTAAATGGGGTACAATAGACTATTCTTTGTAAACAGTTGTTAATCAACAAAAATAAGAATTATCTTATAATAAAATGTTCCGCATTCTACTAAATAAATTATCTTGTAAGAAATATAAGTTTTCAAATTTAACATCATATTCATTTTCAAGGATGGAAGTTAGTAATTTAAATTTGAAATTAACAAGCAATCTGAGTAACGTATTTAAAACATATTACTGGTAAAGCGACACTATAATTTATGCCAGCAATTTCTAGTACAGACACAACATAAAACCAAAGCCCCGGAGCCTGGTCGGGTTGGTTCGAAGGTAGGTAGCGCCGACCCTGCTTGCAACCTTATTCAAGATTCAGCGAGTTAACGAAACCGTTTCCAATCAACTAAACAAATTTAACTAAAAAGAAAATCCACGCTCGTAAGCCACATAGCTCACATACCAGTTATTCATAATGGGATGTCCGCTGTTTAATCAAATTTGCTCACTTCATTGAAGACGATGTGTGAGGTTCTCTTTGGCTTGATAAGACACAGGTGGAGGGGTTAGGGTTAGTGACAAGAAAATAAAATAAAGATGCAATGACATATGTCTCTCTCTCTATCTCTATCTATATCTATATCTCTCTCTCTCTCTTTCGCTCTCTCTCTCTTTCGCTCTTTCTCTCTTTCGCTCTTTCTCTCTTTCGCTCTTTCTCTCTTTCGCTCTTTCTCTCTTTCGCTCTTTCTCTCTTTCGCTCTTTCTCTCTTTCGCTTTCTCTCTTTCGCTTTCTCTCTTTCGCTTTCTCTTTCGCTTTCTCTTTCGCTTTCTCTTTCGCTTTCTCTTTTTCTCTCTCTTTCTCTTTTTCTCTCTCTTTCTCTTTTTCTCTCTCTTTCTCTTTTTCTCTCTCTTTCTCTTTTTCTCTCTCTTTCTCTTTTTCTCTCTCTTTCTCTTTTTCTCTCTCTTTCTCTTTTTCTCTCTCTTTCTCTTTTTCTCTCTCTTTCTCTTTTTCTTTCTCTTTTTCTTTCTCTCTCTCTCTCTTTCTCTCTCTCTCTTTTCCTCACTCTCTCTGCGCTTTTTCCTGTTGCTTATTATTCGGTTAAGTGTCGCCTCTTTAAACCACATCACACAGCTGATACCTAAACCCACTTATACAAGGCGGCGAGTGTGTAAGGGAGGTATATTCTGATTTAAGGGTCTGATTAGCTAGACCTCTGTGTTTGACCGAGGTACGGTTCGGTACGGTCATATGAAGCCAGGCATATATAATATATATATATATATACACATACATACATGCACACACCCTATTGAACAATATGATCTGAAGAATAAATGAAAAGCAATGTTTTATGGAAATAATATATAGTGAAACAAAATATAAATAAATATGAACTGCAATGCAGTATTTCCTGGATAGAGGATTACCCTCTTTTTTATGAGCACTGATGATAACTTCTTCAAGAAAAAAGAAATTACTTATACATTTAGAACTTTATATCTTGGTGGAAGACTGAAACAATTGTATGTGAATAAACATCGATTTTTTTTTAGTGAATTTGCCAGAATGTGTTCCTTAGATTTGGTGTGGTTTTTCAAATAAAAATACACACACACTAACATATATATCAAGTAGTAACTCGTTTTTCATGTATATATTTGTTTTTTGTTCTAAAGGAAAGCGTTCATTTTCGCACGCGCCCCTGTTGTATCAAATAACCACACTTTTTTCCCCCTCTGTCCTCTTGGAGTGGGAATAACGTCTCAGAATTCCGTTTTCCAATAATTTAGAAATTCTTTGCTGTGAATGATTGGAGCCGCCAGAAAACCTTAATTTATATATATTTTTAAATCACGAAAGAATCTTATATTTTGTTTTACCGTATACAACTCGCACACGTGATCTTCATTTGCCCATCCACCTTCGGTTGTTCGAAACAGGTGCAAACACCCTGCCCGAATCCTTTCCACTCGTCCTGTTCTCCCACAACGTCTCCGAGCAGCACAAAGGATTCTCTCTAAACAGTTCTTTCTGGGTAAATAAATATTATCGCTTATTCAGTCGAACACACTGGGTGCGGGAACAAAGACGGAATGGTAGAGAGAGAAATAGTCTTTGGTTAGTTACGATTATAAGAAATAAAATAAATAAAAATGTTAAAGTCACCCCATCCATAATAGAAAAAATTCGACAGGGACGCCATATTAGCCTATTTTCCTTTTTAAAGATTGTTTTATGTGGACATGAAATACAAAAAAAATGTTTTCCTCTTTGTGAGGAAACCATCAACTTGTCTGTTTAAGTAAAACTTGGTATTTTTCAGTCGACGAATAGATGATGATGATGATGATGATAATAATAATAATAATAAAGATATGATTTCTCTCTGTTCAATGTTTGCTTGTTTTAGAGACATCGTTATTGGTGTTTTTTCTTTGTTTTTGTTTGTTTTTGCGGTCATCTCCTTTAGAGTTCAAGCTTATCAGGGTTAATAATAGACCTTTATTTAGCAGTTATTTTTCTTTCTTTGTTCCCCTTTAAGGATTTTAGGAATATTTAGTATTTACTTAATTATCTCATTGGATGAATACACCTGGAAGAAAAGTGTCCAATAGTATTTTCTTGAATAATTGGGTTTAGTTATGATTTTCTATACACAGATTTGTGTTACGATGTTTTATTTTCTCTAAATGGCTACATACACACATAAACAGCTGGTATCTAAGATATATTTATATATATATATTAGTATACTAAAGCGGAGTTAATCAACGGATGTTTCCCTAAATATTTTTTCCCTTATATTTTAATCACAACATATATGCTAAAATAGTCAGCAGATTTGTAAATTTTCCGTAATTTGCAATTAACTACTCCCTCTCTTACTAAAGTTCTGTTACTCGCTCTCTCTCACTGCATATTGTTTGAACCTTTCCTGCTCTTATTTTATTACTCGCGTTTCCGTTATTTTCGTTTTCTCTTTCTCTGTTTAACAGTAAATGGTAATAAAGCTAAACAAAAACTGATTGGAATAGTCCATTATAAGCAAAAGGAAATATCACCATTAGTAGTCATGCTACTTAACCTAGAGATAGAGAGAGGCTAACTTTGGATTTTGTTTTTGTTTTTTATTTTTATTTAACTGGCTTTGCAAAAGGAATTTTTTACCGATTTAAACAATCTAAACAGAGCTTAAATTGCGTGACCCAACGGGTCATATTTTTTCATATATGTATATATATATAGCTGTTTTCTAATTTTCTTCTAATATATATAAGCACTGTTAAAGTAAATACTTAATACTTATGTCAAGCCAGCTACACAGAAACACTTTTTTCGCTCTAAAAAGAATTCATCATGCTAACTGCGATGATTAACATTGTATCAGCAAATATCTACATTAAACCCCCATCATTTCAGTAGATAGGGTTCAAAAGCACCCTTTGTCTTTTTTTCATCTTTTTGTTTTCAGCTTTTGTCCACTTTGTTTTTTCATCTTTGTTTTCCTTCTCTAGTCTGCCTCCGTTTTAAATGCTCTAAAAGAAAGCATCCATACTGTAAATAAAATCATTTTCAGCAAAACTTGTTTCGAACTAATGTCGAGCTTAATTTACTTGTAAATCATTTTGCTCGTTAAAAGCAAAGACTTTCACCTAAATGTTCCTCCCATGGACGATGGAAAGTTAAACTCCATTTGGATAAAATTGTATACAATTAATTACACACCGACCCTCATCACGTATGGCATAATCACGACACACCGGTTTTCATGAGATCACTGAAGTTAAGCAACGTTGAGCATGGTCGGTGCCAGATGGGTAACCATTTTGGAATAATGTGAGTTGTATGGCTTCTCCCTTAATTGGAATACGCATACGACTGGAGACCGTATGTGAATTTGATATTACTTAGAAACTTCCTCTTTGGTGGAAGCCGAATGCTCGCGCAGGATGAATACACCAGAAATAAAAATGGAATTCTAATAACCAAACGTTTCCTTCACATAATACAGAACACGATCTATCATGTCTTAACGGTTTCCAAGACCTTTTGTCTCTCACTACACTGTTTAGCTGACTGGTTGTCCTGGAAGTCCAGGAACATAAGTCGTCATGCCTCCTTATTAGTTTGTCTCTTTTTCTGCACACTTACACTATTCCTTCTAGACATACTTGTGGATCTTTTTGTGTACCCGTTTCCCTGGCAGTACCATCAGAATACAGAAATGTAACGTGAACAAAGGTATTGCTACCCAACTCTCCAACCCCTTATAAGTCTGGCCCCTACCGTAGTAGCCGCTTAAGTGACAATATGCCTTGTTTGGAGTGGATAAATAAAACAAAGGATTTAATCTGAACACTTTCCATTTAAGGATATGGGCACGAGTTTTGCTTTTTCTAAAATATTGTTTATTCAAATACAGTTGGGAAATGCGTGGACACAGAATTTTCTTTCAGCTATTTAGTAAAATACCAAATTGAAGACAATGGATTGTTTAAAATAACTGTTTCTATATGTAAATGAAAAGACATTCATAATCATGTTGACGAACGGTTCTAATTAGATCTCCGAGGTTAAGTGTGCTCGGTACCAGATGGGTGACTATTTGAGAATACCAGACAAGAGGATGGTTATATCGCTCTTCAAAAAAATAAGAAATAGAAACAAACCATTGTTCTCTCCCCTGACCCGGATATACATGCGACTGAGGACTGCTTGTAAATTTAATGTCCTCTAGAAACGTTCTCCTTTGGAAAAAGCCGGCTCAACTCACCGAAAGTGAATGCCGTACCAGGTAAACACATCACGCACACTTTGTTGAAAAAATACAGTTCATTATCTTATCCCCCTGGCAGGTTTTATTAATGCCTATATATGCTTGCTTTAAATCTCTGTAGACAATAGATATTACATGTGAGTGACGCAAGGGTGGCACGATTTCTAACCCAACCTCTCCCAAACTGGCATTGTTTACTCCAGTGGCAAAGAGTAGTTCAGGGTGACTGGAAACAATAACGTAAAGTAGCTTCTCTCTATCGCTCCAAACACTTTCTCACACCTGAGGCTATTCTCTATCTCTACAAATCTACTTTGGGCTAGTGAATCTCTGACCCATTTGAGGATTCTTGATAAGGTGCAGAAACGTATCTGTAATTTGATTGGACCCCACTCTTTCTCCTTCTCTTCACCTTCTTTCTCACAGACGTCATGTTGCTAGTCTCAGTCTTTTCTATAAATACTATTATGGCATGTGCTCTTCAGAATTGTGATTTACTTCCTGCTTCTTTAGTTCCAGCTCGTTTGACTCGTTGGTCTAGTGGTCTCCATCAATTCGCTGTTTTGATACCTCATTGTAATACAGCTTCCTATTCCAGTAGCTTCTTTCCAAGCAATGCAGGCTTGTGTAACTCTCTTCCTGCTGACTCCTACCTAGAGTCTTGGCCATTTGCAGACTTAGGCCAATAGGCATCTGCTGTCTTTGCAATAATCATCTTTCGTTCTTGTTAGCTCCTTACATCAAGTGGCACCATGCCTTGTCTGGAGCGATTTCGATAAAAAAATATGAATCAGGATAAATAGACTGGTGTTCGAGGGGTAAATGACTTGATTTTTGTTTACACAAGATTCCCAAAAATTCAAAAAATTATCAAGATTTTAAAAAATTGGTTGAACATATCTTTATTTTGTTTTCTTAATTTCTTTAGTCTAAAGAGTTTAATATACTTTCTAAGTAACACAGAACAGGCAACTTTCATTTATCTTAGACCCTCGCCGAAAATCGAATAAGGAAATTAGAATTATCGATACTAACCCCTCCTAATGAATAAAATGTGTTTGCCCTCCTAAATATTGTATCTGAGCTCTTAAATGATTTCTTTATGAATGCATTACTTTTTCAAAAGATTCCACAATACTATTAGAGATTCATAGATTCCAAAAGATTCCACAAGTTATTTACCTTTCGCTTGTGTTATTTAAGAGTTTTCTTTATCTTAAACTAGTCGTACAACTAAGACTTGAGTCTTACTATTATTACCCTACTATTCAATCGATAGCTGGAAGGAGGATATATGGATTCATACCTTTCCCATGAGTATTAGTGAAAGTGATACAGTAGCCAGGCCGTAGGTCCCTGCCTGTAACCACCACATCACAGTACTTCCATATGTAAAGCAGATAATACTGGAATGATCAGTTACTGATCAGTTACTGGCAATTACTATAGACATGTTTACTTAGAGTTAGGAAAACCGGAAAAAAAATAATTCAGAATTTACAAGATTTAGGATAACGTAGTGTGAGTAAACTTAAGTTACCCCCCTTAGTGACTCTTTTTCACTCTTGCTATTTCGAGTATTTTTTTTATGAACGTTTTATTTTTTTGCTCAATTTAGGTAATATATTATCCTTGTTTATTTATCAAGTTTGGGTGCTAAATCTCTCCATAAGTAAAACTAGCGACGAAAAGGGGCAGGTCTGTATCTGTCCCAATCTTTATGGTGCTTTCTGTATATTCAACGGCATTACCCACCAAGTGGGTGTGGTACTGTCTTCGTTGCTAGTCTAAACTTATAATGTAAACTGTTGTTTAGACCCTCGGTCGCCGATATATACAAACTTTGCATATCTCTACGTATATTTATGTCACTTACACTGTCAGTTGTACTTGTTACTTTCGAAAGGCTCGTTTGTTGTGGGATACAGGGGTGTATCCCCCCCTTATATTGTAAGTTTAGTAATTTCTGGTCCTCAGTTGGAAATAAGAAGTAAGATAGGATATGGGGGAATAAATGTGCCGTCGGCTTGAAGGGGTTTGAAAGGAAACAGATTCGCAGCGGATTCCGTTACATCTTGAAAGCCAGTCCTGTATTTAAATACATGTTTGTAGATTGATATTATTTACAGTTAGACTGGCGTCTTGCATTTATCTACTTCATTTTTTATCATTACAACGTTTCGGTTGTACCCGGAGCTATGCGTATTAAATAACCCGAAAAAGGGTTGATATGCCGTAAAATCACCAAACCAAACACCATGAATAAATACTTGAACATGTAAAGAAATTGAAGTATAAAAACTTTTCACTATACTGCAACTAATGTTTCGGCATTAAATGACCCATAAGAGGTTGATATGCCGTAAAACAAAACAAAACCAGAGCTGTGGAGTCTGAGTGATTGCCAATTCATTGCTTCAGGAGTCGATGTCGGTAAAAATTCTCCGAATCCAACATAATTAATTGTTGTGAGCTATCCCGTTGATGAATGCCAATCTTGAGGGATGGGGAAAAGAAATCGTAGACTGAAACGTAACCTGGTGATCATAAGTTTGATCCTATGGTGAAGTTACACAAAAAAACCTTATCCACGTAGGTAGAAGAGTAACTTATTTTGCCTTAGGAAACATTTATTTGTTGTATATTTGTTTGTGTTTTCACCTTTTTTGTTTGGTTGGCTCTTGTTAAAAATGCGCTTTATTGTCTTTGGTAACAGTTACTTGTTGAATATTTTTCTTTTTCTTTCACCGCATTTTTTATCTTATATATATAACTATACTGTACAATGGCCTTTTTTTCCTATTCAGAGTGCCGCTTTAGGGGACCTGGATTTCCCCCACATTTAAAATGTTGTTACTAAATTTGCCCTCGTGGAGCGGGGGGAGTAAATTAGTCCTAGTAATAATTAGCGTCAGTGTTCAACTCTTTTCGCTGAGTGTTCCATTTCTATTTTATCGTGCGAGGAAATAAAATAAAGGCATTAAAGAAATCTCGGTAAGTTTTGCAATTCGTTGGATTTGAGATATCTTAAATGCTGTTTGCAAGTTCTTGGTTTTTTTTCCTATTCCACCTCCTCCTCCTTAAAATAATGTTAAACTATGCAGAATTTAAAGGGTTTTATTTCAACAGCTTTCTCGATCCCCAAACCCCACTTGAAACCGCGTCGTCTCCTACGTTCTAACGATTTGTACATCTTTAGTATTTCTCACAAAAAAAAATATAATAAAGCTAGCGTGAAGAGGCGCGGTATGCACGGTTCAGTTATTATCAAAGAACCAAGTCACATCTAATTTATTTTTAACTTTACTCGAGCGTGTTGCCTTACGTTTTTAGGCAGTAAATTTACTTTGAAGAGCACGTCTTTATTTTTCTCTTTCTTAACATATCTGCTAAATTATTTGAAATGACACTCTTTCTCAGTGTCGCTTGGGTGGTGTTTAAATTGAATTCTGTTTTAGTTATTTATTTTTGTTTTTATCGCAAGAAATGCTCGAATACATTTTTAAACCCCCTCACCCCTCGCCCCCGCCAAAGAGTTTTTAAAGTTTTGTTTTATTTATTTCTATCGACGTCTGTTTATTCCGTTGTTTGTCTGTTACTGTTAGCAACAACTCATAAACAACTGATCGTATCTTCGTGAACATTTTACCATAACGAATACATTGTTATCCTGAGACGTTATCTAATTTGTTTACTTGTTTATACGTGTTTTGGGTCTATTGCAATCTTCTCGAACAGGAAGAACTTTTTTTCTTTCTCGGCAGAGTTTGTTGTTTAAATTGTTCAATTTTTCTCTGTGGTTCAGTAAATGAGCTATAATAGAACTATATTACAGTTATACCACCTGTTAATATATATTGATATGTACGTGCGTTGATGTGTGTACGGACATGCGTGTGTATAAACTGTCGTCTGCTATTAGAAAGCAACAGCTATACGTTGAACCTGCTAGTGCATTTACGCATGAACGTTTTTTATTAAAAAAAATTCATCTGAAGACTTCACACGTGTTTTATATTTTTCCTTCACTTAATTTAAAGTTCGCATTTCATTTCGTGCCACGTCATTCTGCAATAAATCGATTAGCGGGTTATTCACATAAACCTCACTAAACAATATATTCTATGTCCTCACAAGTAAATGTTACTGTTTAATTTTTATTTTAATTTTACACAATTATATTCGATTAATCTATTTAAAAATTAAACAAAACAAAACGAAAAGAATGAAACTAAACGTTTGCTTATAAACTTTCATTGTCGCCAGAAATTAGTTTAAAGGCTTAAAAATAATTTTCGAGTCTCCTGGCGATGATCGTAACGATCATTATTTACCTTCCTCCTACAAGTAATGAGGAAGTCTAACTTAAAATTATTAATTTAAAAACATCTAAAAAGATTAAATGCAAAGAAATTAAACTTTTAATAGAAGATTTCTCAAATTTGCTAAGATTAAGCCACTGAAAATGCCCAAAACAAAATATATTTTGTTATGTGATTTTAAATTTCAACATTTCGTAAAACGTCATTGATTTTACTGCAAATCCGATTTCTCTTAATGACATTCTCGCCGTCATTTTGAACGAAACTAAGAGAAAAGACAAATGAAGCAGAAAATATGTGTATGAATCTACTCTCGTGTGATATTTTTTTGACATCACAAATCGAACAAATGTAAACAAGCATCTCATTGCACAGTTCCCAATTTAGGATGACCCACAAAACTTTCACCCAATTCTCAGTAGCCCCTTACGTCTACAATGGCAACTTTAGGGTGAATTGTTAACTAAAATAATGAAGACTTCCGGGCAACTATAATATAATTATGGAACAATCGTATCTGATGAACAGTTAAATAAAACGTCATGTATTTGTTTTCGTGTTGAGATTTTGATACTAGTGTCTTTCTTCAGTTCTTTTCCATCTTTAAATTTTCGTATTGCTTATTAATATGGAAACCGAAAGAACTGATGTGACAGGAATTTCCGTTCCAATTGTTGGTGCTTGTTATCTCGACGTGATGCTGTGATTAAATTTCATCTTGTTCACCATAAAAGACAATTTTCTAAACAAAATACCTTGTATTAAAATTCTGCAAGTTTTTTTTCTCGTCTTTGAGAATAGCAGGACATACTCTTCTTACCTCCTATAGAAAAGCGTTTTCTTTCCTCTGTAATTTCACTTCAGTATTATGCGCTCGCAGCTTTATAAAACATAAAAATAAAACTGAAATACAATACAATAACTTTCAGAGGTCTGTAGCAATGCATTAAAGTGTTCTACTTTAATGCATACCAGATCACGATGATATCAGATTTCTTCAGATAAAAAAAATATATGAAGAACGGTTGCTTATTTTATTACTATTGATCATTTAAATTACATTATTGTTTCAATGATAATGTTTTAGTTTTTCTCTTTTTGCCGGTGCCAACATGGAAGATGGCCAATATTGGCATTAGACTAGGCTGCAAGATAAATGCCATGGCGTGTTGTTAAACTAATGTGTTTCAATGAACCAGAAAATATTTGATAAAAAACGGTGCATAAAAATACACTTAATTTCATGTGCATCTACTCTCATGTGATATTTTCTTGACATCACAAATTGGACTCAAGTGATTGTCTATGCATGCTTAAATAGCTAGTGCATATAAAGATATTTTTGATTAAAGTTTTTAATTATACATATATATATATATATATATATATGTATAAATATACGTTTGCGCCCTGTGACCGTCTGAGATTATTTCTCTACACTGATGATAGCCATAAGTTCGAAACGACGTCGTATGTAGGTAAAATACTAAAAAGTATAATTTAATATATATATATACTTTGATGACACATAATACATGTTAAAATATTCCTTAGTTTTGGGGTTGTTATGTTTGAAAAATATTTTATTTTAATTCTAATTAACCGTACTTTGTAATTAATCGTCTCACTTAGCTCTTACGTATTTCTCTCACCCTCTCACTGTATGTTCAACCAGTTAGCCTCTGTGAGCATTTAGAGAAAGAGTGACTTTTTTCAGCGTTGCTTGTTAATTGCTTTATTTTCCCATTACTTTAATTTACATGGTGTGTTCGTAAAAAACGCAAATACTCATGTAAATTGGATAGTAAAATAAGTTTTTATTTCCATATTGCCCATAAGCATAGAAGTAAAGACTTATTTTTACCTATGCAAGAATGTATTGAAAGATGTTACAGTTTATGACATTTTGAATGAAATCATAGTGGGGGGGGGGGGTTGTGATTTACAAAAATGAACACAATAATTTCACTATAACTTAGCTTGCTACTTTCTTCCAGATTAAAGTTTTTTTGTTTGTTAATGAATTAAAATGTGATTTAAAATAGTCGGTCAGTTTTTGCCAGTGGCGTTTACTGACATCAATAGGAAATCTTCTTGCATTAAATGTCCTCTTTTGTTTTGATTTCAATTAAGATCTAACATTGAGACACCGTGTTTCATGCATTGAGAAGACCCCAAAGAAAGTATGTTAATCTGATGAGCTCTAAATGACTATTAATCTTTTTACTTTTCTGGAATGTTTCGTATTCATGAGAATAAACAGAAGGTTCAGCTTTAACTCCGTTTCTCTAAATCCCTTTAGTGTTAACCTTCACATACTTCCTTATTTATTTCTAGATTAATAAAGATTTTACATTTTCTTTTTACTGTTAACAAGTTCTAAACCAGGACTATATTTAAATAAACTCTATTTGCAATCATAAATACCTTCCAAAGAGTTAGACCTACATGCTTCATTTCTTCTACCCAATAATACCAAGATTTTGGAGTCTGAACAAAGTTTTTATTTTAAGAGTTGTAATCGAACTGTTTTTTTTAATTTAAGGAGTTGAAGTTGAATTACCAATTCTACAGCCTTGTCTTATATATATATATATATCATCCGTCTATCCGGTTTACCATCAGTTTTACATGCTGGCATGCATTTGCCGACTGTAAGAAATTGACTTTCAAAGTAACCTATCTCTAGCCAGGATTTATTTATCCCCTATTCCTTCAGGTCCATTTTTATCACTTCCTCCAATGCATTCCTGTGAACTGAACCTGCTACCTCAACTGTTCTCAGCCAATAACTCTCCATTCTTTTAACGTGACCGTACCATCAAAGTCTCCTTTTCTGCACACATCTACTTATACTGTCCAGATTTAATCTTCCACGATTATCAAATACAAGCCTGTCTAAGAATCTTATTACACATCTATTGCATCATTTTTCATATTTTTCTCCATGCAACGCATGTCCTCAAACCTCACTGGCCAGATTTCACTTCCATACATCACACTGCCTGATACTCTTACTTTAGTAGACAATGATCAGAATCCATTCTGGTTTTATGTGAGGTCTGTGTCTCCCAAAAAGTATAACTAAAATGGATGTATATATAAAGTTCAATTTATCAATACAAGAAAGTAAACCTTTGAAGTTCACAATCGGATGTTTAAAATAAAAAGCTAAAGAACTTAATTTTTAAATAATAAGATTGTTTCAATGTTTTAGATTATTTCTCCCTGCCAACTTTGGTTTTCTTTGCTAGTATTTAACTAAACAAAAAACGTGTACAAAAATACCATAGACGATCACACATAAAGCCATGGAAGTTATTTCGTATGGAAATATAAAGTTAAATTTATTCAATATAGGAAAGCAAACTCTTGAAGTTAGAAATTTAAAAATGACTTTGCAATAGAATCTTTTTAAAAGAATATAGCGAAAGAAATTGAAGCGATAATATTTTTAAAAAGTTGTTTCGCTCTAGCAACTAAGAGTTTCTTTGATAGTATTTATTAATAATATTAATAATTATAATTAATAATAATAAGTTTACAAAAATACCAACATTGACTAATAATTTTTAACTTGACAGAAAAAAAAATCTTCAAACTGGTCAATCTATTTTATCCACCTATATTGTTTAAGACTGGTTAAAACATTGCTCTATTATTTTTATTTAAACTACTTTTCACATCGATTTTATTTGCACAACGTTTCGGCCGATGTAACTTCCGACCTTCTGCAGGTGTATCTTGTCGAACTCGGGAATCTGTACATTATTTCGAATGGAACCTTTTATTTAATTCATGACTAGGTAGCAGCCTTAAGTAATTCGTAATTTTCTTAGTATCGCCCGCACTGAGGATTGAATCTTCAGCCTCCAGAAGACTGTTACTTAAAACTTATTGTTATCATTATTTTATTATTATTGCTGCTGCTGCACTTCATTGCCACGGGTTCATTCGGACAATTCTAGGAGCCTCAAACCTAATCATGTTTTAGATGTGTAGTTTTACTACTTATCACTAGATTACTACCTATTAATTACTAATATATGTATATCTAGGCAGCATCTTCTCTTGCAGGCAAGTATTGTTGAATATAAGAGACAACTCAAGTCTAGATATCTTTTGGTAGATCCTTTCAATAGTCCGAATTAGGATCTTAGTTTCGGAGGGGAATTGGCTGCTGAATTTGCCATAGTTTGGATTTGTCTCCCAAGTACTTTCGGACCCATCTGGGTCCATCTTCGGGGAAATGAGGTTAATCAGGTATAGACCATGTGTTAGTATTTATAGGTTTTTGGCGGGAATTATGTACTAAGTACGAAGCTATATTTGGAGTTATAAACATTTTAGAATATTATTACTGATATTAAAGTTAATTCGATTAAGATTTTTTTGGTTTTTATAAATAGGACTTCTAATATACCGTATTAACCTTATTTTATTTATAGTCCTGATGATTGGGAGTTCCTCAAACTGTTCTCGTGAAACAAAATCAATTTTGTAGTCAAAATGAAATAAATTATCATTTATTTATTTATTTATAATATATATATATATATATATATATATATATATATATATATATATAAATTTAATCCCTTTGGATTAAATAAAAGCTACCATACAGATTCCAGCGTTCGATAGAAAAAAAAAACATCTGTTGGAGGTTACACCGGCCGAAACATTGTGAAAATAACATCTAAGATGAGAACAAGAGTTTAAATAATACAAATTATCAATCCTCATATCAGAATTTCAAAAACATATCTATTACTTTTTTTTCTTTTTTTTCTTTATTTACTTTTCAACTTTTGGCTTCCAGACTATGACCAGAGTGTAGTACCTATTCTGTCCTTTGTCAGAGGATAGATCCTTCTTAACGAGGGTAATTTAAATTTTTGTCCGATCCAGAGTGCTTCTTTCGGAAGTGCTGGATATTCCCTACATTAAAAAAGTGCCCTTGTGTATAACTATGCCCTCGTGGGGAGGCAAGTGAATAGGGACAATCAAATTCTGTAGAGCAGATATATTGCTCTTCTCTGAAATACCTGAACTCTATATATCAACCAATGACATATTTTCTTTATAATGGGGATGTCTTGTTTATGAGTCTTGGTTTAATCATTGGTTACCTACAAAAGTAGGTAGGTAGGTAGACAGATCGGCTCCCCTCTCTTTTTGTTTCTCTTCTCTGCCTTCTCTCTCTCTCTCTCTCTCTCTCTCTTTGATGAGTTTCTTTCTGGTTGGATACTCTCCATGTTTTCTACCTTTGAAATTTTTGTTGCTCAAACGAATACCACTGAACCAGATCAGTTTGTTTCTCGGGCATTCATCTGGAAATGATAATAGGAATAATGCCAGACACTAGAATAAGAGCAATTGCAATAAATAAACTTGCCATCAAATAATAACCATGCATTCAATGAAGCGTCCACCATCCTAATGTTCATATCTGTGTGGTAGGTTTTCTTTTTTCTTTTTTGTTAGAACACAGCTTTTCAGTTATGTTAAACAAAAAACCGTATCTCCACCCTTGCTTACATATCTACCTTCTTCTGGTCCAAGATGTTCATTTAAAATTGTATATAAACAATTTAAATGAATGATTCACCTTGATGATGGATTTGATTCTGTGTGGCTAGACTGCAATCGGTAGGATCCATCTTGAATTTTCCATCCCATAATAAGGTGAGACGACCATGTCTCTAGCCAATCTTGCTTCAAAATGTCTCTTGCTGATGAAAGATGATTTTCCGGTACAAAAAGTTATCTTCCTCTTAAAAAAATATTTTTAGATGGATTATTTTTCCATCTCTCATATCTGAAAAAGTCCTCCGTTTCTGCTAAAAAAAAACTTCCATTTATGGTTATTTACGTGAAACATGTACTGATGACCTCAGAAAAAAGTTTTTCAAATTGGCAAAAATTGCAGCGGTTGTTTCACAAGTATCTCAAAATGCTCATTAGTTATTTTCTAAAATCAAACAGTTGGGATTCATAGTTTACATGTTTCAGTAAGGATCGTAAGGGATCATAATGCATGTTTACTTGTTTATAATTCCAACATTATATTGTTTATAGTAATATGCTTGATTTACTATATATAGTTAGAATGTTAAACTGAATACTTATTTTATGTAGAGATACTATTTATATATTAAGACAAGTGTTTAAAATTCTTGTTGTTGCCTCTGAATATTGTAAACACAAACATTAGTTAGAATTTTATTTCTTCAAGCTTATTTGATTGAATACGATATGCATCGTTTCTATTTGATATATTGATCATATTTTTCAACATTTTTATAAATTTGCAGAAGTCAAACTGCAAAGTAAATAATGAAAAAAGGTTCTAAAAATTGATGTCTGTCTTGAATTTTTATTTTTCTTCATTTTTAGAACTTTCGACTAACTTTAAATGGAAGATTACTAAAGTAAGTCAAAAGCTCGAGGAATAAATTGAAAAATAAGTTCCAAATATGGCTTAGACTAAAGTATATAAACATTTTGCAACTTGTAACTTCGTTAGAATTTCGGATAGAATGATCAACAGATTAGACACAGAATAACACTTATTCAATGAAATATCCATATACATGTATATATATATATTACATATATTTGTTTCGTTTTACTTCAGTCGAAGTTCTCAGAAATAAAAGGGATAACACTTGATCTCTCTGAGATACATGAATATTTTAATATTCAATTAAAGGTCTCCTTTACATGTCAAACGTTGAGTTAGTGAATAAGTTAAGAACATAAATTTTCCTCTCCCCAACTGACCAGTTAACTATGTTATAGTATATCTGATGGTCTTACCGGATTCCAGGATATGAATTAATCTAGTCTGGTGGAGTATCCAGGAAAGTGCTGTTACTAGGGGTGCCAATTATTGTTTTATTACCAGCTCTATCATCCTCGTGATATTGAGCACTAGTTTAATAGTTGTCTTTCGTCAAACTATAGTGATTGAAGCTATACATAGATTTGAAAAGGTTTAGCAAATGTGTCTAACATTTAACCTCCTGTGTATGTATACAAATGTTTTTTTATTCATAGAACCTTAGTCTATCACTTATTATATAAGCATTTTATGTTTGTTTGCTTTTGTCTCTCTCAAACCAATTATATAACTGTTTCTTCATTTATTTTTTTTATTAATTTAATATATTTGTTTTCTTTTTTAATTAATGACACTTTCAATTTAGCCTCCTATTCAGTTCAAATGTTATCGAGTGAAATGAGCTTGAAGCAGTGGATTTATCGGCCGTCAAATCAAGTCACCATTCCCGCCAGAATGTTATTAGTTTAAGGTTTCATATTGGTTGAAACCTCAAGTAACATAAGGCTGCAATTCATTAACGTCCCATTAACTTGTTTAGGCAGCCGCAAAATACAAAACAAATGTCTAATCAGACAGGCTATGCTTTCAAATTTCTAAATTAACAATATTAACAAAATTAAAAACCTTTCTCTTAATTGATTTTTTAGCTGGTTTCTATTCCACTCTTTTATTTTCCAGAGAAGAAATGAAAAATTAAATTTGCCCAGCAGGAAACACATTTTCTCCCATATAAGCACAGGCAAAAAAAAAAAAAAAATTTCTGACAAAGTTATGTTAGGATTATTCCTTTTTTTTCTAGTTTCATACTTGTTAAAAAACCTCTTTAAGGCCTTAAAGGCAGCCGAGATTGGCATATAAAGAGTTAATGACTAAAATCCTAAAGTTTTTTTCCATTTTTTTTTTCCATTTTTTTTTCCTTTTTTTTTCTAGAAAACTAAAAGGAAATATTGTTTGTTGTAAAAGACGACGAGTCTTTGCCACTCTGCACCATTGAACATTTTCCTTCCGACCCAACTAGATTTGGAATTGGAGAAGGGCGTTACTAATTTATTATGTAAATTCCATTAAAAAAATAAATAAATTAAAGCTTGTCTGCAATTACCAAAATTCAGCATTCATATTTTTTCTCATTCTTTTCCGATTGGTCCAGACATAATGGAATCCAGTTTTTTTTAACATTTATATCCGTGTAAAAATCTGTGAGCCTCTGTCTGTCGAGCATATGTTTAAAATTGCCTTTTCATCGTTAAATGTGCATATGTAATGGACGCAATTTGAAAACAGCTCTTGTTTGAATAAAAAAGAAAATGTACATACTGGCCGTATATTAGTAGGTTTACATCTGAGGGCAATAAAAGTATATCATTTTTTTATCATATTCAATTAAGGTTATCTTGAACGTTTATTCTTTGTAATTGTTGCTAAATGCTGGCGATTAGTTTTATCTCATATTGCAACTAGTGTAAGGGCGAAAATAATACGGTCTATCATCATGTTCACATTTTGCAAATATTGCAGATTATTTTATATTTTTACTGTTATATTTGCAAATATTTGCTTTCTGATTTGGGGAGATCAGTCGACCGTGCAAATTATCCTGGTGTACTCCTTTGATATGCTTCTTTTATTTATCTGGTCTGAGTGAGGAGAACTGATCAGTCTTGCGGAGGGAGGGGCGGTTAGTTTTACTTTGTCATGATTCCCGCCTGGTGATAAATCTTGCATTATATTTATAAGTTGATTTTTAAATATTTTTATTAGAGATTTAGCCGTACAAACTTCCTATAACATTAGCACGGCATTCTTCTTTCAAGGTTCACATCTCACGTTGCAAAATAATACTGAAAAAAATTGTAATATTTCAATTCCATTTAAGCACTATTTATTTGTTTATTAAAATTCGCAAAATAAAATGTCTTATGTATTTCAATTCCATTTTTAATAAACAGTTTGATTTTATTTGTTAATATTCGCAAAATAAAATTTCTTATGTATTTCAATTATATTTTTAATAAAAAAATTGGATTTTATTTGTTACCGCAAAAATCAAAACAAATTATTTGCCAAAATAAGCAAACAGAACAATCTTATTATGTTTGCCCTTACACCAGTTGCAATGTTAGACGATACTAATCACAAACATTTGACAGCGATTACAGAGCTGAACAGTTCAAGATAACCTGAATTTCTTTAACTCGGATGTAAGATGAAGAAGGATTGAGGAAAATGTTTAAACCTTTTTAATATTTTTTCATGCCAAAGCACAACCGGTTTTATGTTAAATTTGGAACAGGTTGCTATTTTACAAAGTGCCTCTCTTGAAATAAATATGATTTTGATCCTCAAAATTTGCTTCTGTGTTCTTTCCACATATCTATTTGATAACTCTGCCAATTGTGAAAATAAATTATATTACGTTTATATAATTTGATATTTTAATTAACAGTTCGTGTGATATTATGAATAAGAATAGATGTTTTATAGAAGTAATGCAAATTAAAGGATATTAATTTTTATGCTTCAGAATTTTTTAGATAAGGGTTGATAACTTGTAGAATTTGGTATATTTGGACTATTGTTCTAATCTTGGGTGTTTTTATCACAACGTTTCAGCCGTACTTTGTCGAACTAAGGAATCTGGACGGAATTTCGAACAGAACCTTTTATTAAATCCACGGCGGTAGCATGCTCTCGTTCATCTGTCATGACTGGGAAGAAGTCTTCAGTAATTCGCAATTCTTTGTATCGCCCGCACTGAGGATTGAACCTCCAGATGACTGTCACTTAGAACTGAATTATGCGTGGCGCAGTGGATATAGTACTAAGTATAATTCAGTTCTAAGTGACAGTTAGCTGAAGGTTGAAGGTTCAATCCTCCAAATTGATTTGTATAAGTATTTATTTAACAAACAATTGAGTAAAACTTCAGATTAAATTGTGGGTTCCTGATTTCTTCATTCTGAACGATACATTTGATTTAGTTTTTATTAGTACTATTTACTATTTGTAGTTAAAATTGCTACTGATAACATGGCAACCAATTGAAAAATATTGCTAGACGGATAAAGTATTTTGTGAAAGGAATTAAATCGAATGAATTTTTTGTTGTATTAAGAACAAATATGATGGTACGGCTCACAAGAAAAACTGCCTATTCAGGATGGAATATTGATTTTGTAGGACGGAAACTATCGATACCCAAAATTGACAAACTGACAACATTATTATATAGATGTTGGTAATATCTCTGAAATCATTGAACGTTAGTGTTAACTGGTAAAAAAGCTAAACAAATACTAAATGTTTTATTGTTTTAGATGCATGTTTTTCTATTAAATACTTGTTATATAAAGGAAATTATGTTACCAATGTTGTTTTAATATCGAAAGACGTGTAATTATATAAAGTAATTTTAATTCCTTTTGTCTGGCATTGCCAATTAGTAATCGGTATATTTTCTTTTTATTTATGACACACAAAAGAGATTTGAAAAGCCCAAGTTGGCTTCATTACTCTTAAATAACAGCTAACGATAATACGTAGAAAGACATGGTTATTGGGCACCTAATATCTAGTAGGGTACATTGGATATTTTAGCAGATGCCAAATAAATTAGCTAGAAGTATAAGTCTGGTAAGGCAGTAACACTACTTATATTTTATGTCACTTCAAAGAAAGCGTTTATCTGAAAATATTTAAGTTTTTGCGTTTACTGTAAAAAAAAAAAGTTTTATTTTGTGCCGATTGGACAAAATATATAAACATTACGAATGATAGTGAAGGTTACTAAAAAAATGCTATTTTAGAAATAATGGCTACATTTAAAGTTGTTAGAGAAAAATATGGACATTTATTACAGATGAAATGATCGGGACGTAATAAAAACGTATCCATAACAGCATCTCGTTCCACAATGTTCGGGATAGTAAAGTAATTGATTGTTGGGAGGGATACTTTCTTGCTAATGATTAGTGTGCTAGGTTAATTCTCTCGAGGGAGGGGTCTCTCAGTTATTAAATGATATTCGTTGTGACAGCGGTTTTAATTGTGGTTTATAACGAAGTGTTTGTACAATTTATATACATTATAACTAAATAAGATTTTTAAAAGTTCGTTTTTTTTTCTAAAAAAAAACGAATGAATAGAGAGCTGCAAAGATAAGTTCTAAAAAAATGCTCAATATATACAAATAAAAACTACACAATCTATATAAATTACAATTAATAAGTTTAAAAACCTGGTTTGATGAAACCTGTTCAGTACAACTCAGATATGTCTGAAAAAAGATTCTCGAACTTAGACCTAAATATAATTGCATCTGACAAATCAATATTTGATTCTTAGTAGCCTTCTGTCATGTTCTTTGTAAGAAAATAATACATTTCGCTTCAATTTCCTTAGGAAAATATTTATTCCAGCTAGGAACATTGTTAGACTGGAGGCAATTTCTGTTTAAGATAAACAGTGCTATCCACTAGCAAACTTAAACAGAAATTTCTACATGGCGCTACCTGTTTCAGATAAACAATTATATTTAAGAAAAAATAAACATAGGTGAGAAACACGCACATACATAAGTTCCTGTCTGATAGTTTTACTGATATATTGAAAAAAGTTTAATCAATTAAGATCTGGCTAAAACATCCGCAGAAACATGTTGATTCCAGATGTGTCATGTGTTTTACTTGGACATCAACCATTAACAACTGATGTGTAGACAGATCCACACATCTTTATATAATATTATAAGTAACATCTGACATTGCTTGTGATTGAATGAGGATCACTATCTACTTTTTCACTATACTAATAGCATCATATTATATTTCTTTGTTTTTACTGCCTCCTCCTCTCGTTTCGCCGCATAATATAGTCGGAAGAAGCTGAAATTTTAGAAAACTCCGAATTAGTGTTTGATACATATGGTTTAAAATTGGATATACATGTTTGAAGTTTTAAGAGGGTTCTGTCCCCATGGGTCACTTAAATGTGAGGGCATCTAGATATCCGGCACATAGATGGTAACATGGTGATTTGTGAGAACTTCCATTGTCTTCCCCGGAATATTTTATACAGATGATTTAAATTTCGTTAAAATAAGATATATGTGATGTTTTAAGGGGAACATGCCTTCATAGCGTGCTCAGAGGTGAACATAGAGATTCGGGGAGACTGATATTGTCTTCCCCGGTACATTTTCCATAATACACTTTTAGAGTTTATGTAGATGCTCTAATCTTTCTTTCTATAGGAGCATATAAACACACTCGAGCCCAGACACACAGATTTTGAGTTATATATATATATATATGTAAATTGCTCGTTTAAACTCATAACACAGAGCATTACTTTTTGTTTTGCTTTACATATTTTGTAGAAACTTCTCGTTTCTAAAATTCTATAATTCCAAACCGTCATGCTTGGAGGTCTCCGGGTTTTATTCTCGGTAACAATATTGAAAACAAATAAAAACAAAACTAAATGATGTCGATGTCGGGTGGATAGGATTTTAAAAAGTGATGGTTGAACACAATCTGGTTTTCATCAACATAAACAGATAGGAAAAATAATTCAGAACTTGGGTCTCCATGCTGGGAGCTCCAAACGACAGACGGATAGATAAAGCTGGCGGCAAACCCAGCAAACCCACCCCAAAGAAGGGTCTAAAAAAGGTAAAAATGGGAATGCACTAGATTTATGGAACCATTTCCTCCTTAAACCCTTGAATCGTGAGGGGGGAGAGGGACTCAACATTGGTGGGCTATAAAAGATTTTACGGCCAACTTTGCTGACACGAAAATGGTAAGGGAACTGGGACTAGGAAACGCTGACAAAAAATAAACCCTTTTCTTGGTGATTTGTGATCTGACTTCGGGCACCTGGCTTCTTTCTATTCCCACAATGGGGGGGGGGGGGATTCCCAACCCCCAACCATAACCTGACCATTATGAGTTTTTATTTTATTTTTTTTATTATTATTATTTAGCTAGTCATCCTGCTGCAATCTGAAAGTGGCTAGATTAGTACTTGAAGATTAATTAAGTGGTAATGGCATTTATGCTAGTATGGGGGCCATTACCTACCGCATAGATTACCAGATCTGATTCAGAATTGGTATCTTTAATACTTTGCGCTGTGACCTATATAATAATACACTAAAGCATTTCGTGTTCGTACGTACGTTATCACCTTTCACACACGTAAAAAAAAAAAACATAGATTAAGATTGGTGATTAATCTGATATCGCTAAGGTAAAAAGTCCGACTTTATCCATTTTAAAATGAATTGTTCCCAAATCGAATTCTATCGTTTCATCGACTAGAACGGTACAATTTTAAATACATTTAAAAAAATTACATTCATTTTATTGATTTGAAGAATATTTAGCCGACATTTATTTTATGGTAAGACCGAATATTTATTTGACAAAAAATTGAATTGCTACAATTTTAAATAGAGCTGACAATAACAATTATTTTTACGAAACAGTCATTTGTTGTTCTTAATAGCATTGATCCGGACAGACCTTTTATTATTTCAATAGGAATAATATTTTTAACAGTAAATTATACTGATAGGTGTAGAAATTTTATATCCAGTGTGCACCTTTTTAGGGGAACTGGATTTTCCCCATATTAAAAACCGACATTGTCTAATTCTGCCCGCGTGGGGAGGCAAGTAAAAAGGTACTCACTGACTAAAGTAATAAAGGTATTTATTTGCCTTCCACTGCAGCAAGATTTGACGCAAAGCCGGAAGGTTGGATGCAAGACGGTTCCCCCAAGAGGGCACTCTGGTCGGGTATAAAAAATAGCCAAGAAAGGACCCGTAAACATTCCAACGCAGGGTCGATTCAAGGATCGGCTATAAACCAACCTATATACCTGAATGGGAAAGTAGTGCCTGAGATGATGCATCACCTAGGACTAAGCTGGTCTATACCCCATCCTGAAGAATCTAGTGGTTCAAGTCAACTCCTAGGGGGCCAGAATAATGCCAAGGACTAGGACCACGTGCATCACGACTGGCCGGAACCAATTGCAACAAAAAGGCTAAATCAGATTTACACTTACCGACACAAAGGGCTTTAATAATTAATATGTGAATCTTGCTTAATTCAAGCTATAGTTTATCCAGTCATGAACTTACAGTCATTCAGAATGAATTATCCCATCTGAGCATAATGGAACATTCCAACCTTCTTATAAACCGACTTTCTTGTGTTCTTTTCAATTTGTTTGTAGCTCAACTTTTTCGACTAGTAAATCTGCGTATCTGCCACATTTCTAGAAATGAGGAGTCTCTTTACTAAGATAATGTTTGCATTGTCTATATTCCGTTTTAATATTTTGCATATAAAATTTTTATTACACAAACCTCCCATTGCACACATATATATATATATATAAATCGGATAATCATGGTATGAATTCTTTTGGTGAATGGAAAATGAATGTTAAGAATAAATTAGGTATTTAGTGAATGACGATCATAAACAAAACTGGCTAAGTTAGATTAGTCGGCAACCGTTAGTATTGACCGATCTCTCTTCCCTCCCCATTTTCGGTGCTGCACCTCATTTTGTATTTGATTTGTTTTTGTAAATCTGTTAGAAATAAATATCTGTAACTCAACTGGTCACAACTACTAAATTTAATAACTTAATAAACGAATCTGAAAGTCTTCGTCTTTTTTTTCGTTATTTTATTTATTTAACAGGGGTATTACATTGATTTAATGCAAAATAGATTTTCTTAAGATATTCGCATCTAACACTGGGGCCCAACATATAAAGTAGCGAATAAGAATCGACCTAAATCCCGAATCGAATTAGAGAGACCAGCTTCCTAACAATTCTTCTATGATATGCAGACATACTTGTGGGTTATTTCTTTTTCCTTTTTATTCCTTGTGGAATTGATTACATAATCACCGTTTCATCTCGAATATAAATTTGTGCAAAGCGTTTACTGTATTTGCTGGTCAGCTTTTTGGTGCCCTCCTTCCAACAACACCACACAGTTTGTTCTTCTTCCAATTCTGACTTTCCTCATCTGAATCTTTCATCCTTCTCTTTCATCCTGTTTTATTTCTCTCGTTTGGATACAATAAAGGAATCATTCTTTTGTTGTTTGCACGCTTCTGAAGGCCACTTTTTTATTTGATGTAAGAAAAGATAGTTACCTCAATCAATTTGTGTAGAAACGAATTTATTTTTTTTGCTTGTTAAAATCTTAGACTCTCCTTTTTGGGTGCTCGATATCTATTTCTTATGTTTTTATTTTCTTTGAAGACCTCATTGTCCGCCATCATTGATCCGCAAAACTAATGTTATTCATTTGTCTTACTTTTAAGAAAACTATGAGCGATGGGATTTCGTGACTATATACAATGTTCTAGGTGCACGCAACGTTTTACTAATTGTCATACAATCTAGGAATCTTGTCAATGACTTTATTACATAAGATTTTTTGGTGCTATTTTACTTATAGGGCGATCAAGTTAATTGTGTTCATGTAAAAGCATTATTTTGTACTTACTCAGTCATATTTTATCTCTCACGCCCCGAAAAAGAATTTTAAAATATCAAGCAGAACTTTAATTAGAACGATTTTTCCATTTCGATGTTCAACCTGTATTTGTGCCCGAGCCGACATTTTGGGCTGTGAGCGGTCGGTAGAATAGACAAGGGGACACTTATCTGCCCTTAGTTAGCTAACCGGCCACTAACCGACCACTCCGAAAATCGCAGACTCGCCATTTCATATAACCCATATGGAAATGGAAAAATCGTTCTAATTAAAGTTCTGCTTGATATTTTAAAATTCTTTTTCGGGGCGTGAGAGATAAAATATGACTGAGTAAGTACAAAATAATGCTTTTACATGAACACAATTAACTTGATCGGCCTATAAGTAAAATAGCACCGATTTTTTATCTTAAAATCTTTTACACGTTGCAATCGAAGCTCAAGTGGAAATCAACCAAGTAGAGTTGTGGAGTTATGAATTTGATTTATAACGTCTTTTATAGAAGGGCCCGTCACTCATGGAAAAATGAGTGAGTTTTGTATATAAAATAAAACCTTCCCCAGCCACACGACCGTAACCTAATTTTGTGAGGCTGGTTAAGCTGTAAAAAATTCAGAATAAACGCCACATTGGAATGCATCGTGGATTGGTGGACAGCTATTAGAGTTCGTGAAACTAAAAAATATAAGAGAAACAATCTTTTTATGCAAATACTCAATGACATGAATGAATTCCATACTCTTGGGTAGATAATACATTTTTCTTTACTATAACCTGCATTTTGTCTTCTGAGTGGCGGCGGGGGTATTTTTCATGAAGGGGCTCTTCTACAAATAGTATTATTTTGTACTCTATCACATTTCAACATGTCAACAATTGTTTAAACTAGTCTGAATAGCTATTATGAAATATCCGACATTTTGTCAATATTATTTAATAAAAATATTAAAATCGTTAAAAGTTCATACGTTGGCTCATATAATCGACGTTTTGGCCAATGAGATCTTCCTCAATACCATTGGGGGAGGTCTCATCGTCGGTAATAAATTTGTTTTTAAGTTTAATATTTTGTTTCATATTTAGAAACTACCCTACGCGTTACAATGTGTAAAAAAAAAAAAAAAAAAAAAAAAAAAAAAAAAAAAAAGAAAAAAAAAAATGGAAGAATAAAATAAAACCTTCTCCAGCCACACGATGTCGAGACTGCCAGTCAAGTATGTTCTCCAACCACCAAAAGCAATAGCCTCTCTCTCCTAAGTATTTATATCAGTTGAGGTCAAATGATAGTCAATTATCATAAAGCCTTTACTTTCTTTAAAGTTTAAAAAATATTGTCAATTTCTTACCTAGTTAACGGTTAAGGTTGCTAGACCTAACGATAAGATCATGAAGGAAGGTTTGTTTTGTTTATCGCAACCTCGCTCGTTCAGCTAGCTCCACTTAGGGTCCTAATCAACGTATTTAAATTTTCGACAAATGGCTTATTTAAAGATGTACTTTAGCCATCTCTACTCAAGAATATGATAGTTCCCTAACAATTTGCTGTATTTAAACGTTATTATACATATTCCAGTGTAAGACTGGGGTTGTCATTCAAGCTTTATGGTTCTGTTATCAAGAAAATTGATGGAGTAAATCACACTTGTTTGTTTATTGCATAAAATTGTAAGAGAACACTGATTAATTTACTAGTGTAGCTGACAACCATAATTTGAGAATTGCTGATTTTTGCCCTGCTAAGCTCAAATGTGTTCACGCCCTGTAAGGTATAGCTTACAATATTCTAAATACATTAGTTGAGTAACTACTTCACCAAATATGGACAATGTATTTGAGCTATTTGTAATAGTCTAGACTGGGCTGCTTGCAATTGCTCCGTCTAGACTGGAGATTTGCTTCCTTCCCACCACGGGGAGATGTGGCACAAAGCCTGAAGGTGGGGATAATCAAGCCAGCGTCCCTAAAGAAAAGAAACTTTGACCTATTAAAAAATTGCCTGAGCAACCCCGTCGGCATTGTCGGGGCGCCGCAGGTAGTTAGCAATAAACTAACTCCTCCCCAAAGAGGGAAGACAAGGCTTGATAGGGTGAACGTCATAGGACTACACAGGACCAATACCACAACCCGACAGTTAAAAAAAACAACTACCGAAATGGTCCAGTTTCTGCCGGACTGATTGTCGAGAACTGATCCTCGACTGGTATCTTTCAGTTTATAGTCTCCGAGCAACAGAAGCTGCTCTGAGTCTGCAATTGCCCTGTCTAGACTGGGTTGATTGTAAGGGTCATATTATTATTATATGCAGTGTTCTTGCTTTGGCATTTAATAGTCGACACACCATTGAACAGATGAGGCAAAACTTGAGTGTTCTTTGAAATAATGAAGTTTTGCCATAAATTAGGGTTTTTTTTCATAAAAATTGCTCCAGACAAGGCATAAAGCCGCTTGATGTAAGGAGTTAAAAAATATTACTTCAAGGTAAAAAACTAGCCAAAGTGTTAGATGGGTATTTCCGACCCAGAAAACAGCAATTCTTCCCTCTTTGTCAGAAACATCGCTCATGGAATGTGAGGACAAAATAAGGGAAACGAGAGTTACGAGGCTGCCGAAAGTAAACTCAAGGTCCACTTTCTACTCTCCTTGATAGATTATTCGGACTACTATTATAATGTTTGTTATTTTCACAACGTTTCGGCCGGTGTAACCTCATAGATTCTTTTGCGAGCTTGAGAATATTTATCGAACTCTGGAACCTATACAGACCTTAAACACTGATTTTTTTTTTTAATTTAACACACGAGTAGATTGTTCTCATTCCGTCAATCATGACCGGGTAGAAGTGTTGATTATTTTTTCATGTTATTCGTTGTTAGTATCGCATGTGATAAGAATTGAACCAGAAGACTGTTACTTAGAACTGATTGGTAATAACGCCTTTAACCGTTTTCATCATAGAAACATTTTAGCGAATACACAATACAAAAATGGATTATTTTTCGAGAGAAATGAACGCTCAGACATCAGGAGATTCTAAAATCTAAGTCTTAGAAAACTGGTATAATTTGCTTTTTTGTTTGCTTTTTTTTTTTGTTGCTTTTTTTTTTGCTTTTTTGTTGCTTTTTTTGCTTTTTTGTTGCTTTTTTTTCTTTTTTTTTCGAATTGTCTGCTTTTATGAAGACGTCTATTCCTTATCTTCTATGTTTGTTTTGTTTTACATTTTTGCATATTAATTTATTTATCTCTGCATCAAAACAAGCACTCGTCTACTGAGTGTTTACCCTTATTATTTTCCAACTCGGTGCCGAGACGTCATTTATCTGTGATAGTGACGGGTATGCGGATCGCTTCTGATTTGTATTTATGTGCCCGTTATTACTTGCATCTGTTGATGCAACCATACAAAAAAGAAAACAGACCTAAGCACCGTTCTCCTCAGCCCCTCCGGCTCTGAAAGTGAGAAAGAGGGGCGAGCAACGGGCCGAAAACTATGGTATTAATATTGGTTCTGCTCGACGGTGATCAAAAATATATGGAGGAAGTTAAGAAAATAAACAGTATTTTTCTGCCAGATAATTATGTCTAATTTTTCTGCACACTCGTGTTTGTCTAGGATACCAAGCAAATGTTTCATTCGTCTGCTTTAATTGGAGCTAAGAAGGGACTCGACCATTATTATAACTGGCAACTCGCCCAAATCTGTCTTCCTTTTTCTTTTCTTTTTTGCTTTCCTGTTTTATACTTGCTGTTTAACGGTTTTGCAAAATGCCGAAAATTGAAACAATTTTTTTACTTTCCGTCTATATTTATTTCGAATTATATATTTTCTTAATTCCTTATGCTGATTGTAACTCTTGAGTTGCCATGGTGCTGGTATAATTTAACGGTTATGCATATTTATAAAAATTCTCGTTTCCTTTTTCTACTGAAAACTATTGAAGCCCAAATGAACAAAAATTCAAGAAATAAGAAAAAGAATGGCAGATGGTTTCAACAAGATACAAACCTTATGTATGCAAATCTGAGAGCAAATTTTTTAACTTCTCTTTTTTTTCTTATGCAGTTATTTTTTTAGACCTGCACATTTCTGGGAATTGATTATTGCAAAATATCTCTAATAAAATAGGCATTAGTTATTCTTAATATTTATGCAATGAATAATCTAAAGCTACCATTTTGTTCAGGAAAAGATGGCGTAATTTAAAACGTGCCTTTTTTTAAATACTTGTAGCGATATGAAGGGTCCGAAGAGATTCAAATCCTCCAACTAAAGAAAGCCCATATTTTGTTTTACCTCTACTCTATTTTTAATGCGGTTGTACATATAAAAAAAAGGGTGAATTACAACTGTTAATGGTGACCTTTTAAAACAAATCATTATCACCTAGCTCTACTACAGAAGTTGATACAACAACACTATCTGTCAAATGTTGAAAAGTGAAAATATATAAATGATATCAAAATTGTTTGAGTCATGAGAAAAAAGGTTATATTTAGAAGTATTTAAAATTAATAGGTTGCCTCCATCGTTTTATCCCAACTCGCGTTGAATTTCAAAGGTACTGGATGTATGAAATCACTTTTTATTGCTTTTTTAAATGTTTACTTTTCTTTTTAAGTGAAGCTTTTACACACAATCTGATGTTAATTTTTATCGGTGTCTCGTACTGAGTAAACAGTATGTTGGTTTGGTAATATTGCAGTATAATTAACAGCCGAGAAATCGAGCAATATATATATATATAATAAATAACTTTTACCAAACGCATTAAAATTTAATTTTTTACCGACCTTTTTTACGTTCTGGGACAGTTTCAAATTTTATTTCAAAATCGAATTTCGTTGAAAGCTCTCGTAAATGACACGAACAAACAAAAATGGCGCTTGTGTAACTTTGTAGTATAGTTAATTATGAAAATAATTTCAGAACGTTAAAGGTAAAGAGGTCGGTAGAAAATTAGATTTTAATGCGTTTGGTAAAAGTTATTTCTTCATTTTCTTTGTTTTTTATCGATTTCTTGACTTAAATTCATAATGTTAACTAAAATATAGGAAAAGAATATATATTTATCCAAGGTCGCTGGTTGGTTCTGATTGAATGAGTAGATTGATCTGATCGTCGAAGAATGCATGTGCTTTTCTCAATCATGTCTTAGATCGTTAATCTTTTTGGTCATGGATTAAGGCGGGGGATGTTCCGATGTTATTTTGCTCTTTTAGAGCAAGCCTTGCAAACTGAAATATTGAGAAAGAATATTATTGACGCATGAGACCAGCCGTCTGTACGGGTTAACTCTTGGACATGCATGGCTTTTGTTTTGTTTTTGATTTTCATACGTTTTACCTCACACTCTGGATTCTACCTCTCTATTTCTGCGTCTCGCTACCCCTTTATGCATCATGTTTCGTATACCCATCTTACATTTGTCTTCGACGAACAATCTGTGTGAGAATAAACGTATATTGTATGTAAACCCGACTTTTTTTTAATTATTACCCTTTCACATATTTTTTATTCTGACTCTGTCTGTTCTCAAGAACCCACAACATGGTGACCTCGTGTCTTGGTATTAACCCGAACACGTGGTCGCTACAAACACGTTAAATTACGAATACATAACATACGTAATTGACATTAAAAGGGAGATATGTTATCCACACTAGTTTTAAAATATGAAAATATTACATGAACGCTAAACCTCGACTTCTGCATGGTAATCTGTTTCATTTGCTGGTCTGTTTAGCTTAGTGGTAGAGTAGTACTTGGTGAAAATAGCTTTGATGTTGGAGAGTAGAAAGTGGACCTTGGGTTTACTTTCGGCAGTGTCGTAACTTTCGCTTCCCTTAGTCCTCACATTTAATGAACGATGTTTCTGACAAAGGGAAAGAATTGTTGTTTTCTTGGTTGGAATCTATCCATCTAACATATCGTTGGCTAGTTTTTGACCTTGAAGTAGTATTGTTTTTTTAGCTCCTTACATCAAGTGGCTTCATGCTTTGTCTCGAGCGATTTCTATTAAATAAATAAAGTGTTGACTCGAGCTCCTGTCCTTCGGACTGGGATCAGTGTAGTATCTGTTTTGTCGGAACAGAGTTTTTTCTTGACTGGTGCATTTTTTTTTAAATTTCTGTCTCATCCAGAGTGCCCTTTTTGGGCAGCTGGATATTCCCGATCCCACACAAACACAAAAACGACTGTCTAACTTTTCCCTCGTGGGGAGGTAAGTAAACTCAAAGCGATTCGTTCTTTGTTCATGAATAGAACTTTAAAAAGAGTAAAATCATTTAAGTTTTTACTGAAACTTACTTCACGTAATTGAGTAATTACTTAATTCAACTTTTAGTCTGAATATTAAAGTGTTTATGAAATTACGTAATCTGAAAATATTATATTACGATTTAAAGTAAGACGAACCTAGTATTTTTCTTGCATGCAAAAGAGTATTTATTTCATTCCGAAGGAAAACATGACAAAAATGTTATCTAAAGTGCACAGTCACCCAGAAGAGTTTATATTATCGGAAATGTGTAACAGAACTAGTTATGTACCCCATCTAATGGCCTCGTAGCGTACCAATTACCCCATGAGTCATTCGTACAATGGAGAGATGATGCCTTGTATAATGATTCACTAGGAGACTTTTTAAACTTAGCTATTATCTAGTTTACCGACCCGAAAAGGTATGATTATGCCGGTGAAAGTACAAAGTAGGTAACTCGTAAGCTCTAAAAAACAGAATTTATATAAAACGCATTAGAATGAAATTCTCTATCGAACTCTGACAGTTTTAACGTGTGGAAACGATGTAAATAAGTGTTTCTTTATACCTTTTAAAAGTCTTACTAATCGTTAAAACTACATGGGTTCTACTATGTTGTCCAATTTATGAGTTCTCAAGTGTTAACTATTCTGTACATTTAACGTTTTAAACAAACTCTTATTAATCGTTCCACACGTTAAAACGATGCGAGTTGGCTAAAGAATTTCATTCTAATGCGCTTTATATAAAACAGTTAAGTTTTCAAGTTCTGGGGTATTAACTTTTCTGTACTTTTACCGATTATGCCTAGGTTGATCAAGCTCATTGGCATCCAACAGATAAAAGCTTCATCCTCAACAAAGTAAATAAACAAAATAAAAATAAAAATTAAAAAAATTGTGAAAAAAAACTTTGTCGTCGTATTATGCGAAACCAGTTAGTCGATAAAATTCTTTCGTAATGCCTTTCAAGAGATTTTTTAACGCCGGGTGACTTTGGAGGCGGTGACAGTTACCGAAGCGGATACAACGAGCAACCTCAAAATACTCGAGCAATGGTGCGGGTAGCTCGAATACCTATCCCCATGCTATTTGCCTACCTTTCCCTATATTTTTAAAATTTATTCATTCATCACCAACCAACCGTGTTGTTCAGAAATAAACCAATCATGATAATAGGAAAAGCGTTCATTATTATCGCTGCCATTACATCTTTTAACTCTGGGTAGAATTAGCCCTACTCTTGGCCAACAGGATAAACATGATAGCAGTTGTTATAATAGGAGCGTTTGGACATACTTTTATTTATTTGTACTCTTGTTCAACCCAAACAAGACACATTGTCACTTCGACGTGAGGGGCTACTATTAAGGTTCATGCCTACATGGACACCCTAAGTAAGGAGTTGAGCAGAGAGATGTCTATTCGCATTACATTTAAATTCCTACATGTTAGTACAGTCAGGGAAGCAGGAAAAAGGGAGATAATTCCAAAGTCTAGCAGTGTGAGGAAATAAACTATAAGAGTAGAAAGCTTTCCGGTATCTGGGAACCTCTACAGTGAAAGGGTGGGATGTTGCTGCTTGCCGGGTATATTTACGTCGAGGGGGCACAAGGGCCACGAGTTCGTCAGAGGGCATCCCATTAAAGTACTTGTAAAACAAGCACAGGGATGAACATTGCGGCGATGGGACAGGGGTTGGAGCTTGGTTGACAGTGCGGAACTTATTAGATTGGAGACTCTTTTTAGACCCTGTTATATAGACTAGTGGTCGATTCACCAGCACAGATGTGACAACAATACTCCATGCAATTCAAGGAAATGAACCTTTTTGTGTGCAATACAAACATAGATAAATATTATTTTAAATATAGAAACCAAACAACGAAGTGTCCTTTTTTTTTTTTTTTTTTTTTCTTCTTGAAATTAATAAAATATTTATTTTTGGTTCTAATTTTCGGCGTAAACGCCATAATCACCAAATGTTATTTGTTCTCTTTCTTTCAATTTGTCGAAAGTATTTTTTTTCTTTTTCAGTATCTCGATGTTAAAGGCTCGAGATTAAAGTTCGTCTGTGAGGTGGCAAGTTGGCTGTGCTATTAGAAATTGAAATTTAGTCCCTCTTTTTGGAAACAATCGTGAATTTGATTTCATTTTAATCTTAGAAATAGATCAGTAGAGTTTTGATTTATAGACTAATTTGAATACCGCATAAAAATTGTAGCGTTATAAGACACACATCTGCATTAGTCAGAATAATTTATATTCTGCGAAAACTCTCTCTCTCCCCCCATCTCTTTCTCTCCCCCCATCTCTTTCTCTCCCCCCCATCTCTTTCTCTCCCCCCATCTCTTTCTCTCCCCCCATCTCTTTCTCTCCCCCCATCTCTTTCTCTCCCCCCATCTCTTTCTCTCCCCCCATCTCTTTCTCTCCCCCCCATCTCTTTCTCTCCCCCCCATCTCTTTCTCTCCCCCCCATCTCTTTCTCTCCCCCCCATCTCTTTCTCTCCCCCCCATCTCTTTCTCTCCCCCCCATCTCTTTCTCTCCCCCCCATCTCTTTCTCTCCCCCCCCCATCTCTTTCTCTCCCCCCCCATCTCTTTCTCTCCCCCCCCCCCATCTCTTTCTCTCCCCCCCATCTCTTTCTCTCCCCCCCATCTCTTTCTCTCCCCCCCATCTCTTTCTCTCCCCCCCCATCTCTTTCTCTCCCCCCCCATCTCTTTCTCTCCCCCATCTCTTTCTCTCCCCCATCTCTTTCTCTCCCCCATCTCTTTCTCTCCCCCATCTCTTTCTCTCCCCCATCTCTTTCTCTCCCCCATCTCTTTCTCTCCCCCATCTCTTTCTCTCCCCCATCTCTTTCTCTCCCCCATCTCTTTCTCTCCCCCATCTCTTTCTCTCCCCCATCTCTTTCTCTCCCCCATCTCTTTCTCTCCCCCATCTCTTTCTCTCCCCCATCTCTTTCTCTCCCCCATCTCTTTCTCTCCCCCATCTCTCTCTCTCTTTCTCTCCCCCATCTCTCTCTCTCTTTCTCTCCCCCATCTCTCTCTCTCTTTCTCTCCCCCATCTCTCTCTCTCTCTCTCTTTCTCTCCCCCATCTCTCTCTCTCTCTCTCTTTCTCTCCCCCATCTCTCTCTCTCTCTCTCTCTTTCTCTCCCCCATCTCTCTCTCTCTTTCTCTCTTTCTCTCCCCCATCTCTCTCTCTCTTTCTCTCCCCCATCTCTCTCTCTTTCTCTCCCCCATCTCTCTCTCTTTCTCTCCCCCATCTCTCTCTCTTTCTCTCCCCCATCTCTCTCTCTCTTTCTCTCCCCCATCTCTCTCTCTCTTTCTCTCCCCCATCTCTCTCTCTCTTTCTCTCCCCCATCTCTCTCTCTCTTTCTCTCCCCCATCTCTCTCTCTCTTTCTCTCCCCCATCTCTCTCTCTCTCTTTCTCTCCCCCATCTCTCTCTCTCTTTCTCTCCCCCATCTCTCTCTCTCTTTCTCTCCCCATCTCTCTCTCTCTTTCTCTCCCCATCTCTCTGTCTCTTTCTCTCCCCATCTCTCTCTCTCTCCCCCATCTTACTCTCTCTCCCCCATCTTACTCTCTCTCCCCCATCTTACTCTCTCTCCCCCATCTTACTCTCTCTCCCCCATCTTACTCTCTCTCCCCCATCTTACTCTCTCTCCCCCATCTTACTCTCTCTCCCCCATCTTACTCTCTCTCCCCCATTTTACTCTCTCTCCCCCATCTTACTCTCTCTCCCCCATCTTACTCTCTCTCTCTCCTCCATCTCTCTCCTCCATCTCTCTCTCCTCCATCTCTCTCTCCTCCATCTCTCTCTCCTCCATCTCTCTCTCCTCCATCTCTCTCTCCTCCATCTCTCTCTCCTCCATCTCTCTCTCTCCTCCATCTCTCTCTCTCCTCCATCTCTCTCTCTCCTCCATCTCTCTCTCTCCTCCATCTCTCTCTCTCCTCCATCTCTCTCTCTCCTCCGTCTCTCTCTCTCCTCCGTCTCTCTCTCTCCTCCGTCTCTCTCTCTCTCCTCCGTCTCTCTCTCTCTCCTCCGTCTCTCTCTCTCTCCTCCGTCTCTCTCTCTCTCCTCCGTCTCTCTCTCTCCTCCATCTCTCTCTCTCTCCTCCATCTCTCTCTCTCTCCTCCATCTCTCTCTCTCCTCCATCTCTCTCTCTCTCTCCTCCATCTCTCTCTCTCTCCTCCATCTCTCTCTCTCTCCTCCATCTCTCTCTCTCTCCTCCATCTCTCTCTCTCCTCCATCTCTCTCTCTCCTCCATCTCTCTCTCTCTCCTCCATCTCTCTCTCTCTCTCCTCCATCTCTCTCTCTCTCTCTCCTCCATCTCTCTCTCTCTCTCTCCTCCATCTCTCTCTCTCTCTCCTCCATCTCTCTCTCTCTCTCCTCCATCTCTCTCTCTCTCTCCTCCATCTCTCTCTCTCTCTCCTCCATCTCTCTCTCTCTCTCCTCCATCTCTCTCTCTCTCTCCTCCATCTCTCTCTCTCTCCTCCATCTCTCTCTCTCTCTCTCCTCCATCTCTCTCTCTCTCTCTCCTCCATCTCTCTCTCTCTCTCTCCTCCATCTCTCTCTCTCTCCTCCATCTCTCTCTCTCTCCTCCATCTCTCTCTCTCTCCTCCATCTCTCTCTCTCTCCTCCATCTCTCTCTCTCTCCTCCATCTCTCTCTCTCTCCTCCATCTCTCTCTCTCTCGATCCCCCCTCTCTCTCTCTCGATCCCCCCTCTCTCTCTCTCGATCCCCCCTCTCTCTCTCTCGATCCCCCCTCTCTCTCTCTCGATCCCCCCTCTCTCTCTCTCGATCCCCCCTCTCTCTCTCTCGATCCCCCTCTCTCTCTCTCGATCCCCCCTCTCTCTCTCGATCCCCCCTCTCTCTCTCGATCCCCCCTCTCTCTCTCTCGATCCCCCCTCTCTCTCTCTCGATCCCCCCCCTCTCTCTCTCGATCCCCCCTCTCTCTCTCTCGATCCCCCATCTCTCTCTCTCTCTCTCTCTCTCGATCCCCCATCTATCTCTCTCTCTCTCTCGATCCCCCATCTATCTCTCTCTCTCTCTCGATCCCCCATCTATCTCTCTCTCTCTCTCGATCCCCCATCTATCTCTCTCTCTCTCTCGATCCCCCATCTATCTCTCTCTCTCCTTCGCTCTCAACATAAAACTATGCATAATAATAACATTGGCATGAATATCTTTATTACCGTCGTGAATATCAACAGCTACTTAAGCACATGAGAATAGCATTCTTCTCAATTGAAGGATATTAGATTACCAATAACATAAAAACGGTGGAATTTATTTAAATTGCCTTTTCTTTTTTCTTTAAGATTTTTAACGTCACTTATTAATTAATAATAAAATAAATAATTTTATTATTCGATATTTTCTAACTTTGACGCAGCAATGAGAAAGAAGTGTTAGCCACTAAAAAAATATCTGCTGACTGACTGGAGTTATTTATCTGCCTCTCACAAGGTAAGTGTGGACACAAGGTCGGGAAAGTGGGATTAGATAAGCCAGCGCCCGAGAGGTGAGCACTCTGCCAATTAAAAATTGCCTGGGCAGCCCCGTCGGCATTCCCCGGTAGGAGCGCCTCAGGCAGTAAGCAATGAACTTACTCCTCCCCAAAGAGGGGAGGCAAAGCTTGGGAGGGTGCACCTCCTAGAAATGCTGACTGACTGGAACTCTTGCCTCCACTAGAACCTCTGTAACGTTAGATCTCTGCCTGTTACAATTATGGCTTTTGACGCGTTACATTTGGGCCGAGATGCTATACTTTGATCTTAACCGGGTTGTTGCTAGCTTATAACTTTGTCAAAATGGCGACATTTTCTTTTAAATACTGGAAGTGTTTTTTTTATAAAGTAATTATATACGATAGCCGGATATATTTTAGCAATTTAATTTCATGGAGTTGGCGAAACCGTCGAAGGAAATCATCGGAAGAAAAAAAAGGGTTGTTTATTTCATTATAGGTTTGTTATTTACAATCTCGTCACCAAGACATTTCAACAATATTTTTTTATGTGATTATTTCCAGCGACTGAAATAGATGAAAGTTCTTATTAAAACAAAATACATTGAAAGGTGGCAAGATAAAGGATAGTTAATCAAACAGTACCTAGGACACGTGTTGTTTTAGAAATTGTTTTGTATTTAGTTATTTATATAGCTTCCTTGTGGAGTGAATGGTTGAAAGACAACGTGGGTTGTCTAACCCCCCTCCCTTTACTTCCTCCCTCTCCCCAGTGTTCTTTTTTTTCCTGTCCAGAACCAACGACAGAAGGAATTGATTTTCAAAGGATTTTTTTTTCTATCAATAACTAAAATTCCTTTCTTTATTACTGAAAGCAAGGAAGCATTAAATATAAAAAAACAGACAAGACGTATGTGTTCTGTTTTGAACACGGGTTAAATTCCTGGAGTCGACGATCGACAATTCAAAACAAGTCATTCACAAATACATAAAGGTAAGGAGATCCAGATTTGTATAACAGAAGGAGTTATATATATATATATATATATATATATATATATATATATATATAATATATATATATGTGTGTGATTCAATGTTAGGAGGAATAACAAGAATGCTCGATTATTTGTGCAAGAGCATATATATTTTTATTCAATGGACACTATACATTATTTTGATGGTACCTTTGTATGACCAAAAGAATGTATAGTATCTATTAAAATAATATATGATGAAAACAATTAAAATATTTCGACGTGATGGAAAATGAAAAACCAAAATTATTCATGTAGTCATCAACGTTTCGTCTTTGTTTAAAGACTTTCTCGGGATGATTGATTTTTGTTTTTCTTCAAATCGATCATCCCTAGGAGGTGTTGAAACAACGTTAATGAATACATAAATAATTTTGGTTTTCTTTTTTTCCATATATATACGTAAATTATATATATATATATATATATATATATATATATATATAATATATATATACAGGGTGGGCCAAAATAAGGGTCCTATCTTTAAATTTGAATAACTTCCACAAAATAAAAGTTAAACTCACCAAACTTTATGTGTGTGTAGACTGACCCTTCCGAGATTTTTTGAAATAAACAAAACAAATTTTAGCCGAAAAACACTTCTTAAAACTTACAAAAACTAAAGTATTGTTTTTTACACGGTTTTGAGTTTTTTAAGCAAAAATAATGTTTTCTAAATGAGGGTACGTTCCTTAGGGCTAATACGGCTCATGCTTGCTTCGGAAGGGGTCCTTTACTTATTCTAAAAAAAAAAATTTTTTAAATCAATAAATAAAAAAGTTATGAATTTTTAAAAATAGGACCCTTATTTTTGCCCACCATGTATATATATATATATATATATATATATGCATATTTAAACAAAAATTAAAAACATTAATTATAATTACAAATATTTAAATCCACCTCCAGAAATAAATATCCAACAATGTCTATCTATATGTCTGCATATTTCTGAAACCTACTTCTTCTAGCAAAATAACATTTCAGTAAAGTTTCAAAATGTATATAAATATTTTTTCATCAGCATATTACCCAATCAAGATACGAAAGCTGATTGATATAACCTATTATTTTTAGTATTTTTTTTACTAAAGGTATATATGAACTAATCTCACCCGGGCCGGGGTAACTCTTGAAGGTGGGGCATTCTGGTGAAGGAAATAAGTTTTCATTTAGCGTAAAGCAAGATTCCTCTGTAAAAGGAATAGAAGCTTCTTGGTTATCAGTATCGTTAAACATCTAAAATGAATGGTTTCATTCAAATGCGATATAATTGTTCCCACTTCAAACAGCGAACACTGCGGCTCAGTTGGTAGAACACCGAACATCAACCACTGGCGTTCTGGTTTCGAATTTTACTGCGTCTAGCCACACTGATAGACGTAACAGTTGTCTGTGTGTGTGCATCTATCTTTCTCTTTTTCAAGGTAAAAGCTCAATGCATATGCAACTAAGGAATATTCTGCTACATTCGACTCGCAAAGATTTCATTCACCTTACTGATCATCTTCTCAAAACAAAAAATTTGGTACATTTACTGACCGTTTCGTTCACAGAACATCTGACATTTATATGTCAATCCCGGATCTAGAAAACAAGATGGTAGCTTTTTCTGTGTAGCGATTTCTAAGTCTCTCCCTGAGCGTGTTGTATGTTTTTAGTTTTTTTTATTTACTGCATCGCTATGCATTTTTTTTTCTGAAGGAGAACTGTGTTGGTTTCTGAGGAGTCTATAGAGGAAAGATTCCGGATTAGCATACAATTACCGGATGTTCTTCTGTGAACAAAACGGTTCTTAAATGTACCGAACTTTTTTTTCTTTTTTTTCTTTTTTTTTTGGAAAAGATGATCAGTAATGTGAATAAAATCTCATCCACAGACAGCTGTTTCGCTTTTTCGGCAGTCAGGACCTCTTATTCTTATTCTATCACTGAAATAGGGGAAATTATAATAGTTGTTTTTATTCACATTATCGACTAATTACAGTGCTCAATTCTTTTACGAAAAGCTATGCATTATGCTAAGTGGCAGTGATTTTTACCAGAGAGATCAACCTACGCAATCAATAACAAGAAAAATCAGTCTCGGAAATTGAACAAAGACATCAGATCTTGTGCACACAACGGGCTCGATATCATTTTAAAGCTAGATAGAGCCTTTCAACAGACGCGAACTACAGCTTCATATATAGAAGTGCCTAGTGCTGTATTCATCTTGGCCGGGCAGAGCCGACTCCCTCCGAAGCATATTGTGATGAGTTGTGTTTTTACTTATTTATAAATTGACTCGCACTAATTAATAATTTTGTTTGTCTATTTAATAGTTTTAACAAGTCGCGCGTGCGTGGTCCCCCTCTGTATGGGACTCGATGTGACGAGTGTAAAATGCAATAAATTTGGGCAATTTGAGGCATTTTGACCCCCTTTTGACCCCCCTGGGGGCGCGAACCAGAAATTTTCTGAGGTCAATGATACTCATTTTATATCCAGAACAATTGCCTCTACATTTTGGCCAAGTTTCAGAAAAGTTGAATGGATGGATAAAACGTTATGGGAGAAAAGGGTCATTTTTTGCCATTTTGAGGGCTTTTGACGCCCTGGGGGCGCGAACCAGATATTTTCCAAGATCAGCAATACTTATTTTCTATTAGGAACAATTGCCTCCACATTTTATACAAGTTTCAGAGTAATTGAATGGATGGATGAAAAGTTATGGGGCAAAAAATGTCATTTTTTGCCATTTCGGGGGCTTTTGACCCCCTGGGGTGCTAACCAGATTTTTTTTCAAAAATCGGAGAATATCACTTTCTAACCTGACCAAAGTTACAACTTCATGCAAAATTTCAGAGAAATTCAATGGATGGTTGTGGAGAAAAATCCGGACGGACGGACATGCCTCAGAACATAAGTCCCCCGATTTTATAAATCGGGGGACCAATGAGTAAATGTACAATCATTAAGAACAAAGTTTAGTCTATGGAAGATTAGGAGGAAATAAACTTTGGATTCCTGGTGGAGTTGTTGCCCTTGAAATATACACCTATCAATGATACCCCTCTCTCTTATAATATTCTACATAGTGAGTCCGACTGATCAAATTTCATTTGCATTGGTCAAATAACCTTTTGAGCATTGATTTACTCCTCTCTAGGAGTTAGGCACAAGGCCAGTTTTTATCTTACTCCCACAAGTAAGATGTGACCCAAGGTCGGGTCGGGAAAGTGGGGTTTAAAAAATTGCCTGGGCAGCCCCGTCGGCATTCCCCGGTAGGGGCGCCTCAGGCAGTAAGCAATAAACTTACTCCTCTCCAAAGAGGGGAGGCAAAGCCTTGGAGGGTGGACCTCCTAGAACTGCACAGGACAGACCCATAGACCGGCGTAAATCAAGCCCCGAAGGCCAGTCTATGGGGTGTAGTATCCATCGGAACAGATACTACAATTTGTATCTTAGCCAAAAGGCCAAGAACCTTTTGAGTAGACACGATCCTACTTTGATGTTTATATAAAATCTAGTGAAGAAAAGCTTCCTTTTCTGGGAACAATAACTTTAAGTTTGAAAGGCTAGTGAAGTTTTTCTTCTTTTTTTAATATATTTTCTTTCTCATCAGATGTTTGCTTTTCTATAGTGAGTTACGCGCATATATACAGGGTGAAAAAAATAGGCCTCTTTTTTTAAATACATGTTTACTGAGGTATAGTGTTTAGTGCGAACGAAGACATTGTTATTATCCTAAAACTAAGGTTGATTCAGATTTCATCCAGTGCTTCATTTTAACGGTCACTCGAATTTTTTTTTTTATCTCGTGGAAGATTTTATTATTAAATTTTGAAATGATAAAGCTAAGAGCCACAGGTGCAAATCGGTAAACAGAGGTTGCTGATTATGTGACTGATGCATGAAAGGAGAAACTAGCTGCATACTTATCTGAGTCCGAAAAGGCCATGAATACTGATTAGGCATTTGCTTGATCTCTCATGTAGTCTCTACCTCGTTTTACTAAGTTAAATTATGTTTTTAGTAAATAAGATTCTTTAAGTTCGTTTTAGTACTTTATCCTATTGCCTTTTTATTATATATATATTATATTTATATATATATATATATATATATATATATAATTAGATGTTAGTGTGTTTCCTATCGCAAAAGAGGTTAGAGAATCTACATAAACATTCAAATTGCATTTATGTAAAATGTTTCAGGGAAGACAATGGAAGTGATCCCGAATTTCCACATGTCCCTCAATGTGCTTTTCGTTTTAAAGGAGATATGAGCGCAGAATCCCCTTAAAACTTAAAATGTATATTCGATTTTAATGAACTGTAAACCATATGTATAGAACAAATTTAGACGGTTTGTCAAAGGTTTAGTTTCTTCTGACTATGTTAGAGGGTGAAACGAGAAGAGGCAGTAAAAAAGTAATATGGTGTTATGAAATAATGAAAAAAAAAAGAGGCATGGTTTCTCATTAAATCCCGAGCAACGTCGGGTATTCCTACTAGTTAATAGATAATTAATAGATGATTATAATCGGTTAATAGTAAATAAATAAACGCATGCCACGTAGTCACGAGACGTAACGTAATTTTATTAATATGACGTAATTTAACGTAATTTTATTAATATAAAGATTATCAGATTCGCGCTATCTATTAGCCAAATTATTTGAAACTCATTCAATAGTTTCTGTCTGTAGCGGACCCGCACATACTTTTATTTATTGGATAATTCCGTAACAATTTGTAATTGATTACACTGAATGATCAACAATATTATTTTAACAGAAATTAGTAAAACTTTATTCAATAAATAACAGCAATAGTTAATTAATAAAATGTACTTTTTCAAAACCAATATGCAAATACCATGAAGTTTCATTGGATGTCCTGCTGGCTTGGCAGATGGAGAGCAGGCTCAAGGTGTTCCCATAGAGGCGCTCATAAAGTCAAGTAATTCTTGATGATACCCGATGTGGTGTGTCATTAACAGACCAAGGCTGTTAAAGTCCCGTGTGGCAGGGCCTATCACTCCACTAGTCTCCACGACGATCGATTGGAACACAAATCGGTCTAGAAAACCGGTGTATTTTGGTTGCTGATGCTGGTACATGTCAGGGGTTTGTCGCCAATTCTATGGGATGCGACTTCTGTCGACACTTTTAGCGACCTTGTTAGTTACAGAATCGGTGATAAACTCTGGACATGTAGCAGCGCTAGGAGAGTTCACAAGCTTTACAAAATGTTCTCCAAATTTAACCCCTAAAATGTTGACTGTTACATTTGTTTACTTTTAATTAATTATTGCCCCCTACCTTACAGTATCATAAGAACTATCATCTTAGTGAGGTCTAAGAAAACTGTACCTCATATGAAACCGACCCACATTATAACTACACTTCTGTTTATTGTGCACGACTTACGATGCAATACTTTTTTTTTCTGCTCATAGAAATCAACCTACTTGGTTCCAACCGTTGCTATAAAAATAAAGTAATTAGATATCAAACTAAACAAACATCAACTTCTGATTTCAATTTATGGCAGCATTGTAACCCCAAGGAACCCAAACAGAAATGGCTTTCAAACAAATTAATTTTATTTTTTATTCGTTTTCTTTTCTAAATCAAAATAAATCCGATTTTATTTTCCTCTCCCCTTTTTTTTAATTTTTAAAACTTTATGAAATAATCACATGTCTGCCTGCTTTTGTTATATATGTTTTTTAGATCTTCTCCGGAAATAAAATTGTCCACTGCAAGATCAAAACTACTGATTAGATTTCAAGTAAACTTGGCATGTAGAGGAGTTATTTTAGGTCAAAGGAGTGAATCTCAAAATCAAACATTTTTATAGTATAAACTTCTTAGAAGGCTCTGTTTTATGGGGCAATAAGGTCAGGATCAATTTCTGGTTAAGTGTAGCATTCACACCAAACACTATAACACAATGTTGGAAAGACATGTACCTACCTCTCAATACAAGTGATGTCACATGCCAACGTCATGCCAAATAAATGATAGCATTAGAATTGGCTTTTTCGACTCTATAATATAGACCAATGTCTATGTATTTACTATATATACTGTCACACGAAAGTGAGTAAAGAAAAAAAAACTACCATTTCAATTGTTTAGGAGAAGAGAGAAATAGTATGTCCAACAACTTTCACCCTGCCATCTGAAATTAATTTGTAAAGAAATCCTTCACTCTATTTCCATAATAAGGCGATTTCTTTCTTTTTCCCGTTTTTGGTGCTACCAGATCAGGACGTCTAAAGATACTGGCTTCCTGACACAAAAATGCACCAAACATCGATGTTGTTTTCTTATCCCTTTGCAAAACTCGATCATGTTCTGCAAAGCCAAAATCAAAAACGATTTTCTTCTACAAAACAAGTAAACACCATGAATAAATATTTGAAAATATAAAGAACTTGAAGCATAAAAACTTTTACCAAAATGACCGTATTCGGCATTAAATAACCCGAAAAGGGTTGATATACCATAAAACAAAACAGCCAAACCATTTTGCTATCTATACCTATTAATACTCTTTTTCTTATTTGTAAAAAAAATTTGAGACGTTACCTTTATATTTTTTTAATTTCACCAATGGAAACGTTATTTTATATAAATATTAGTGCGAACACTAACAAAGTATTTTTATTTTCCATTACTGGTATATTCATAAATATGTAAAGATGGTAAACGCTGCTATTGGCAACATAAATTATTTTAAAGGAAATACAATTGGGAAATTAGTAAAAAAAAAAATTGTTGATTTACCTACTCAATCTGTGTTGAAAAATATATAATAGATATGTCTGTTCAGAACCGATATTTACGGTAACTTAACAAAGTAACCCATGAACGGTCGGTTTAGGTGTCATTTTTTCCTGCGACAAAACAAGATGTCTGACCCCTAATCACTTTACGCAAAACCAATATTTACAGTAAATTCATAGGTTTAAATCTCATATTAAATATTAATTTCTTAGTGCAAATAGGTCACAAATGAGTAGATAAACAAAAATACATTTTTTGACTAATTTTCTATCGGTATTTCCTTAAAATAAATTTGCCACCAATAGTAACGTTTACCATGAATACACAATCTGCATTATGAGATTTGAATTTTGTTTTCTGTTTTAATGTACTAATGAGTCGCCGCTTATCAAGGCCCAAATGCCACTCAAGGATAATAGTCAATGATTTTGTGAGGTGAACAGTGAGAGAACACCGTGAGGATTAGTAACGATGGTTGAAACCAGACTGAATTGGATTTAAAAGGACTGCTCAACAAGAATTTGTTCACATTGGATTTAAAACTGCCTGTTGTAGTCAGCTGGAAAGCAGTCCCACGGTATTGTTCCACAGATGGGCAGTTCTTGGAAAGAAACTTTGCTCATCGAAGTTCTGTTCAGTTTTAGATACACAGAGGAAGAAAGGAATATTATTTTATAGTGGTTGTAGCTAGAAGAGTTCTTGTGAATGTTTTACAGGGGGGTGGGGGCATAGATTGGAGCTCAGTCGAGCACCTACCAGGGAAATAATGATAGAGTAGAGAAAGACCAGCAATCTCTTTTCTGTGAGAAAGAGGCTATAGGAAAGAGAAGGGGACATCAGCCACTAGATTTTGAAGTTGATTTTGCCCTTTGTCAAGACAGGAAAGACTCTGAGCACAGTGGCATCTCCTCAAAAACAAATAATGCAGGTTAATAAAGTTAATGGTTCTGAGATGTATTTGAACCGGGGTATAACACAATAAGTTTCTTAGTTATCCCATGTGTCATCATTTTTTCTCTTTTAAATAACAATGTTCTTTCTGTCTCTCTGAACAAAAACACTTAGTACTTTATCACCCTCATTTTTAGACCCCCCCCTCTTCATCTTTCTATATCCTGGCACCAAACAGCTCATTATCCATCACTGTTTGCTTTTACAGCTGTTGATCACATTTATAACTCCTTGTTTTCTTTCCTCATTTAAAAAAAAAGTCTCTCTAGTTAAGAAAAGGTTCAACTGAGAATGTTGAAATAAAACCTTGGCTCAAACATTTTTCTACATTTTTTTGCAATAAAACAAATGGCTTGATGGGCATTAAGAAGTTAACCTTTATTTTTCTGGGAATCTGTCTCCATTTTAGTGTTTTATTGGTGGACTTTTTATTACTTTTATGTGTCCATTTCAACTGGACCAATAACTGACTTCCTCAACAACTGGGGCTTTCATTTTCATTACCATAGTTCTACCTCTCCAGGTTGGTGAACCAAATCTTACTCTTTGACCTCTTGAACTAACTGCATCACCTTCATCATCTGGCATTAAGTGATCCCCTTTATGGATGGATACATAAAGGGCTAATATTTTGTTTCTCACTAAGGGTGGCTGACTTTTATTAGATTTTAGATTTAGAAAATAATTTTAGAGGAATTTTGCTCAGTTCAGAAGATGGCAATATGTCTTTAACATTATTTTAACAATATTTTCTCATAATTAAATATCAATAAGTAGTTGGACACTTTTGTTATCTGCCAAACTCTTTTTTTTTAAATAGGATTTTAAGAGTTAAAATTAATTAGTACAATATCGTTTGGTCATTAAATAATTAATTGAACCGAATTGTTATAAAACTATAACTAATTCCGTTAAGGGAATGTTGTTTTAATTTTCTATTTATAAAATTATTGGATACAAACTTCGATATATGAGGATTTGCTAAGAATTTAAGCCAGAAATGTCTTCCTATTTGACAGTTTTAATACTACCACTTTCCTTTCAGAGTTTGCAAAATTGCAATGTAATTTTTATTAACTCTTAACAAAAGATTACAAACTGGCTTGTTTACAAACTGAAATTTATTCTAGCGGATTTAAATATGTAATTTTTTTTTTGTTGTTTTAAAGATTTTTAAATTTTCTTTTTATGCTATTGTATTTTTGATTTTAATTTTACTCAGTTCAAAAGATAGCATTAAGTCTACTTTGAATATGTTAACTTTATTTTAACTTTATTTTAACAATATTTTGACATAACTCAATATTATTAACTAGTGGTGCTTACTTTTTACTTTACTTTTTTATTTTACTAAAATCTTATTATAAAAAGGCTTTTGAAAGATTTAACTATTACCTGACAAAAATTATAAAAAGATTTAAGTAGAAAAAAAATAATTGAACCCATCCTTAAATGATATGTCTTTGAAATTTTTAACATTATTGTTTTCACTCATTTTGCCGGACTTTGTTTTGCATTCATAATTATTGAATAATTCAATTAAATATTGTTTGTATCGTGTTGATAAAGAATTATTATGCTGATGAAGAGATTCATTTAGTTGTCAATATTCTACCTTGTTAGGATCTGATAATGAAATTAAAATTTTGGAAACATGTGCACAATGACAAAAATTGTTGGTGTTAAAGTTTATGGAGCATGATCATTACAAAATATTAAATGTGTATTCAAATGAACTATAATACAGGGTGGGCAAAAATAAGGGTCCTATTTTTTAAAATTCATAACTTTTTTATTTATTGATTTTTTTTTTTTTATTTTTTTTTTAGAATAAGTAAAGGACCCCTTCCGAAGCAAGCATGAGCCGTATTAGCCCTAAGGAACGTACCCTCATTTAGAAAACATTATTTTTGCTTAAAAAACTCAAAACAGTGTAAAAAACAATACTTTAGTTTTTGTAAGTTTTAAGAAGTGTTTTTCGGCTAAAATTTGTTTTGTTTATTTCAAAAAATCTCGGAAGGGTCATGACCGGTCAGTCTACACACACATAAAGTTTGGTGAGTTTAACTTTTATTTTGTGGAAGTTATTCAAATTTAAAGATAGGACCCTTATTTTGGCCCACCCTGTATATATATATATATGTATATATGTATATATGTATATATATATGTAATATAATATTTGAGTTTTTATAAAAAAAATTATATTTAGGTTACACTACTTATAATCCCCAAAATTGTTTCAAATTGCAAACTCAATGAAGTTATGTTACAAGCTTCGGAGCATATATACTTTTTAATTATATTATATGACCAAAGGAAAAATCAATCCATTACAATAATTTTATTTCTATTTTTAGTGATAGAAATTGGGAAAAATAAATAAATAAATATGGTAATGGATGATTTTTTTCCTTTGGTAATTGCAATATAACAAAAAAGTGTATATTTTATATATTTTTTTACTAGTATATATTCAGTTACGACAAAAATTAAAATGTGAAATGAGGTAAATTAGAAGTTAGTTTTTTGTTTAGTTTAATTTTAGTTTTTTTTCACTAAACTAATGATTTTTTTTCTTTCTTTTGAAAATGTTATATTATTGGGACAGAAAAGATTTATTTTAACAAAAATGAAACATGTTATTTTCCATTTTAACAAAAGTGTCAAATTAAAATTAACAAAACTTTGTTTTGACTATCAGAATTATCCCTCATGTCAAACTGAGGATAATTCCTTCCAACATATGCTTTGAAATGTTTTGTAATATCAAAATACTCTCAAGCTGACAAGTGTTGAAAGCCTTCACATTGTAAAATTCCACTGAGAAAGAAGTAGACATATCAAATGTTTGTAATCATCACTATTACCGGCATAAATTATTTTAAAGACAATACTATTGGGAAATTAGTAAAAAAAACAAAAAAAAAAAAACAATTCATTTAACTTATTTGTGACCTATTTGTGTTAAAAAGATTAACCCTTAAATGCTTTATTTTTATATTGGTTTAACATTGAAGATACTGATTACCTATTTAGCAGGTGTGCTGACGCAACATCATACTAATACCTACCCACACTTGCCAACAGGCTCGTTGCAGATGTGAAACAAGTTGCAGTTTGACACATTTTCAGTGAATATTACATCAAATAGGCATTTTGTTGGAATACAATATATTTGAAACAAAAAGCATTTAAGGGTTAATATTTAATAGAAGTTATAAGCTTTTAAGGTTTGTAAATAGCAGATCTGGGGAAAATAGCTAGTTTGTTAAGTTAGTAATGTAAACAAAGATGGCTACTTTCCTCAGATCCGATATTTACAGAACTTTGAAGACTTATAACTTCTATTATTTCTTAAGCAAATAGGTCACAAATAAGTAGGTAAACCCAAAATAAATTGTTTCTGACTAATTTCTAATGTTCATATATTTTTTTTAATAATTTATCTCTGTAATAGCAATGATTACCCAAATGTTCTCTCATTTTTACCTTTTCATATTTTGGTGTTTCTTAAATAAATATAATCAATTTTCTCTGAACATTTCACCTGCAGAGGTTTGATAAATCTACTTGATTTATAGAAGTTTTCTGTGATTCTGTTTCCTTTTGAATTTACTAGAAACCCTCTTTTTATTACATTCAAAATATAGTTGATGATCTAAACAAAATTGGATTGTTTTCGTAGACATGCTAATCTCAATCTTTATATTAATAAAATTGTAAAAACTTCTGTCTACATGCAGATAATTTTTATTTAATTTACTGTTAATCTATCTATTGAAATCTTAAATGCAAATAACTTATTGACAATATAAATTAAGTAATCACTAGAATGCATTTCGAGTTATTCATACACAAGTCAGACATTTTAATATTTTGTTAATACTTAAAAAAAAAAACAGGAATCAGTTCGTTACCTTTCGAAATTGGGAAGCATTTAAACTAATCATTAAAACTGGCTTTAAGATTCTTAGGAAATCTAAATTGTATGAAAAGATTCAAAGTTTTTAAAAACTATTGACAGCTTATTATTTTATATGTTACTTAACGATATTAGTTATAGTTTTATAACAATATGGTTTAATTAATAATGAAATGATCAAACGATATCATAATTAAATTTAACTTTCAAGATCCCATTATTTTTAATTCCTACATATATATATATATATATATATATATATATATATATATATATATGAGGAATGAAAGTAAAGACCGCCGGGTAAGTCTCGCTAACTTAAAATGAGCTCAGCTGGAAATGTCTTGGAATGGCAACTATCATTCTAGAACCTGTTGATTCAAATTAACCGAAATTATCATTCAGAAAAAACTATCAAATTGAAAAAGATAATAAATATTGTTTCATTCTGGTTGGCTGATAGTTGATCTTTTTTAGTTACTAGAAATCGACATTAATTTTCTTGCTCAACTTCATAAGAACCCCACAATCTTCCAAACCTGCCGATTTGTCCAACAGACCATGTCAATATTCATTGACCTGACAAGGAATAAAATCAGCTTTATTTTTAGATATTCAAATAAACTAGAACTTTCAAGAAAATAAAAGTTCAAGTTTAAAAGATCATTCGGTACTTATTTATATTGAGATACAAGTGAAACATGGCAGCTCAAAATAACAGGAAAACTGATGGATATACTTACTTATCAGTTCAAAATATTAGTGTTCATCTAAAATTATGGAAAATTATCGAGTAGAATTTTAGCAATAAAATTCATTTCTTATTTCCTATTATGCGTTGGATTGACGGTATTTTGAGTCATTGCATCTTTTATTTACAAGAGTTATGTAAAAGGGCAGATAACTCGATCTGTCTATTCAAAGATTTCCTAGAATAGACGTGTCCAATGGCTCAAAATGGCGTTGCTCCAACGTATACTCGGAAATATGTGAAAGAAATGAATTTCATTTATTACTAAAATTCTATTCGATGATTTTCCATAATTGTTGGTGTACACTAATATTTTAAACGGATAAGTATATGCACAAGTATTCCGATTTTATTTTGAACTGCTATACTTGACTTGTATCTCAATATAAATAAATACTAATTATTCTACTGTACTTTTATAGCATTTAACTTCAGTCAGTTTGAGCATTTAATTTTCTGAACAAAATATTAATTGTAGGATTCTGACTACTAATCTAATTGTGATTGTTATATTCGCAACGTTTCTACTAATGTAACCTTTATCTTTCTCGACTTCCATCTTTTCGAACTTAGTCATGGCAGGTGCTCGACTAAACTTCAATCTATGACCCCCCCCCCCTGTAAAACATTCACAACAAAAACTTGTCTAACTACAACTATTGTCAATAATTCCCTTTCTCTTTCTCTCTGCCTAAAATTAAACGAAACTTCAAAGTTTGTTTCTTGGAACTACCCGTCTGTTGAACACAATAGCGCGGGGTTGCTTCCCAGCTGACTACAACATGGTCGTTTTGAAGTCCAATGTAAACAAATTCTTGTTGAGCCGTTCTCGTGGAAAATCAAATTCTGCCGAATTTCAACCATCATTGCTATTCATCACGATGTTATTTCACCATCCACCTGACACATTAACCCTTATCAAGGCCTAAAGGCCACTAAAGGGTAAGTGGTGACTCTTTAGTAAAAAAGGAACCTTCTAGAAAGACTCGAATCTCAAGTTTAACAAGGATTTAAGTTTGACTAAAGGTTTCCATGTCTGAAAAGATGCACTTGAAGAAAATCGGTTGTTACATTGGCCACAATGCTGTGAATATAAAGTCAAAGGTGAGAGCAGTAGTTCGAATCATCAACACTCTTCTAAAAAAATTAAGAAACAATAGCAAAATATGTATACCGTAGCCAGCATAGTAATCTCCATTTTTTTTTTTTTTTTTTTTTTTTCTTTGCACCAGCGTTTTATTCCTATTATTCAAAAATGACATCTTTAATATCAAAGGGAAGGTGTTGTTGCTGCTTAATGCACGAAATATAAAAAAATGTCTCCTCATTTGTTCTTATTTGCCAAGTAATTTTGCTTGTTTCTCTCCCACTCCCAACCATATGGAAATAATTTTATCTAAAATTATCACAACCGAAGCTTACATGAAAGAATACCGATCAACGGCAAGCATCTCATTATTTTTTTTTATCTTTTCCACTGTGAGAAACCTACATAAAATATTCCCTTCCTTAAGCGCCAATTCTTTATGGATAAAAATAAAACCGTCATGAGAAAATATCTGCAGAGCTTTGCCACAAAGATCTCGTACAAGTTTAGTTCCAACAAAACGGACCCGGATAATATCCTGACAAGTGGAGTATCTCATCACTTTTCTCTTTCCATGCAGAAAAAAAAACATTTTGAATCGAACTCCTAGAAAATTTCTAGTTATATAATATCTATTAGATGACTTAGAATCTAGAAAATGTCTAAAATTTAAGCCTTAAACTTTAAAGAACTTGAGAAGAAGTTGAAATTCAGAGAATCTTGCTTAATTGGTGTCTAATTATTATGGATTAAATTTAATGCAAATCTGAAATATTTGAATTATTAGAAAAACATTATTTTGAATTAAATCAGTATATCTTATGAGTTTATGTAATATTCATGGTAAAATTCTAAGAAATTAATCAGTAAAACGGTTTGTATTTTTATATTTTATATTTTTATAAAAATAAAATATTTTGTTTTAAGAAAATTAATTTGTTTTACTAAAACATAATTTTATTTTCCAAAACCAAAATATGTTCTGTTTATAAATAAATATACATCGTATTTATATACATTTATCTTTGTATTGTATTCAAATAAAACAAAGCTTTTAATAAATGTTAGATAAGATTTGTCTTGTTGGAATGATATAAGTATATTTAAAGATTTTGTGGATTTTGTTTCAATTTGGTGAACCCGTCACATAAAAACTGAGAGCAAAGAATCAAAAAGTATTTCATTTACTGAATGTTTGGAATATAATTCTAGGATAATATTAATTGAAAATTGCACAGTATACATAACATTACATGCCATCTTTCCGATCATAGTGTTATTAAAAACGATTTCAATAAACACATTCAGCAATTGATATGATACACCAAGTTTTAAACACTCATATTGTATGCAAAAACAATTTAAAAGAAAAAACTATTAGTAATAATTTACTTTAAAAATAAACATCCGCTAAATCTGAACCAATTCGAGTATGGACGACATTTTAATTATATTTAATAATTAATAACATATATTAATATTTAATTAATATAAATAACTGCATACCCATGTATCAGTAGGGCTTAATAACCTATAATATTGTACATTAATTAAGCTCACCTGATTACTAGCCCAGTTTAAAAATATTAAACCAGCAATGATATATATACTACCGCCATATTCGACGGCGACCCTCTTTTTATTAGCTACTACACCGAGGTGTAGAAGAGGGCGCCACTCCTTTCTTATGATTACTTCACTTACCTTTGACCCTTGCACTGTAAGGTTGCGTGTTTAGCAAGTGTGCATTAAGTACTATTTTTTAAAGTTTTTGGTATGACTCGATTGAGGATTGAACCCTGGTCTCCCAGGGCATATGAGCAAACATTCTTACCATAATGCTAAATAGGCCAGTCCTAATTTAAAAATACATAAACCCAGAATCACAATGGCATATACGCTCACTATTCTTTTTCACTTGTTCCTTTTTGCACTCTTTTTCTCTGTATTCCTTCTGTGTTTCAGCACTCAGTTTTTTTTTTGGGGGGGGGGTTATTTTATTTCTGATTTTCTATCTAAGGCATTTATGTACACCTGCTTTGGCATCACTTATTTAAAGAACTTATTTAAATATATATTTTATACTCTATGCCTATACAACCATTGCCACTGTTTCTAGACTGTGTTAGTATCCAAGAGAGGTGATAACAATAAGTTATTTGAGCCATCTGCTTAATTCTGATTTTAATGAATAAATGAACTCATGTCAGCATGTAAAACATACGTTACATTGAATATGATGATGACTTGTAAGGTTATGAATATCTGCTCCTATCATTTATGTATTCTCATGTATTCTTTATATACTTTAATCATAAAGAGAGGACAAATCCATAGTAAGAACCAATTTGGACATGGGTAAAAAATCTTAGATATATTCAATTTTGAAATGTTTTTATCATACATACTTTATAATCTCCCCTCTTAGCATTAAGTATTTATATACATGATCATTCATTCCCCTCCTATGTTATCTATACAGCTAGACTCAAAATGATAAATCAACTTTCAGTAACACAAGCCTCATACCCATATTATATAGAGTATATGTACAAAATATTTATAGACTCGTGGCACAAAGAGTACTAAGTAATAATCAGTTCTAAGTGACAGGCTTCTGGTGGTTGAAGGTTCCATTCTTGATGATGCTAAGAATATAATTAAGAATTACTCGAGACTTGTTCAGTCGTGGCTGACGTGAATTAAATAAAAGGCTTAGTTCAAAATTCTCTACAGATCCTCAAGTTTGACAAAGTGCACCTGTTGGAGGTTACAGCGGCCGAAACGTGAGAATAACAGCCAAGCTGAGAACAGAAGTCCGAATAATCCAAATATAAAATATTTATTTCCATTCAAATAGTTTGCTGTCCAACACATGTCAGTATGTAAAACAGACGTTAAACTAGTGATGATAATATTATTCTCCTCTACTGATTTTCTTATTTCTCGCTGCCAACCATTTTTGCATATATTTATGTATGCATACATAGATACATATGTTTATAGATTCAGTTGCTTTTCCAATTGTCGTTTGCATGGCAGAAAAGCAATCTATGTATTCATTATTAGATTAGTTTGATGATTGCCAATGAGAAATATTTAGTAAATCTGTTTAGAAGAGATTTATGTAACGGCGTTGAGTATCCATATGCCATTCGGCTGACAGTGTCGTATGCTTGCTATGAAGCAATTGTCAGTATGTCAGTCTTGCAAATTATTTCTGCTTAGTTCTTAACAAATGTCATCTTTGGGTTTCTACTTCAGTTGTCTTTGTCTACCAAAGTAAAGTGCGTGTGCATCTAACAAAGTTTACCGTCTGAGAGTCTACAGAATGTTACTTTCAAAGTGATACATACACATCGGAACGAAACGCGCACCATGTGTATATGGGTTTTCTGTGTGTAGATATAAAAACGTGTGGTATGTATGGGTAATTGTACACTTAGATCAGTGAAAAAAGAAAAAAGGAATAGCTAAATAAAATCTGTACCTCAAATGATACGTTGCTGATATTAATTTGGCATTTCGAAATAAATGTCTCCTTGACAATCTAGTAGAAAAACGGTAAAAAATAAATAAACGGTACTTTTCCAAAAATAGCTTTTGAACAGATTCCAAGTCTTGTTGGAATGTCTTTCAGAAGGGCAGTTGGCACCATACACTAAGCCAATCTTCTGAACCCATATGTTAGTGATGTAGGATGTTTTTCATCCAGCTAGACAATTATTGGTTAAAAAATCAACATAAAAAGAAATAATGATAATAGTAAGATATCATATTGGAAAGAATGGTCAAGTTGTTTTCCCTTGGAAATTATAGAGATATTAGCAGGTGCTTTTGTATGGGGATTATTATTATTATGAGAACTACAAGAGTACCCATCTTATGACAGGTAAAATTAATTCTCCGAACAGAACAGTTTTGCACCAATTTTATATCTCTTTACGAATATTAAGATCAACATATAATGCTGCTACACCTTATATATATAGAACTCTTATTCTTAATTTTGATCAAATTCCACTACATGAATTTGATTATAAAACAGGTCTCAAATTTAAGGCTTAAGTTTAAGGAGGCTTAAGCAATATTCTCTGAATTTCAATTTCTTAATTAGTGTCTAATGTCTATGAATTGAATTTAATGCAAATCTGATATATTTGAATTTTGAAGTGGAAAGCTGTTCCCATATCATGTCCCCTAAAACGTTTTAAACGAAATTGAAATTTGGGGAATATTTATTAATGTCTAATACCTAATTAACATTTCACAAATCAGAAGTATCTGAATTTTCACGAAATGTTTCTACCCTCTTTTTCGTTAAAGTAAATATAGCTCACATTATGACCCCTTATGCCTAGCAGCTGTGTTGGAAAATTCATAAGGATAGGTGTATTAGTTTAGCAGTAAATCTTCTCCATAAAAAAATATATATAAACATATACACATAACCTAACTTTATGTAGAGATGAGGGTTGTCTGATCAGCATAAAGGCAACCTTGTTTATTTCTAGATATTGGCAGTGGTCGGGCTGTGTATCTATTTAACCTGAGTCTCAATAGTCAAGCTGTAGATTTACAAGACATGGCTAATTTGTAAAAAATGCACCCTAAACTTGTATTCGCTGGAACATAGGCGGCTGCTGTGGTGATCTCATCCTCGCCTTTAACATCAAACATCATATTTGTCAACTACAATATGCCATGTGACCTCTCCACACCAACTCCACAGAGGGTTTTCTGGAAACTCTCAGCTGAATTATCAGAAGGCTTCTTTTTGGGTGTGTGAAACCAGCTACCAGAAGCTGTAATCAGCCTGCAGACGTTCAAACATTGCAAGGCAGTGCTGGATGCACCAGTCACTGATCATTGGATGATTAGTCCTGTCCGTAGCCCCTTTTCTTTTTCATAAATTGCTTTTTGCATGGTTCTAGCTCTGTATTAATCTTTTGACAAAATTGAAGTCTGTCTCATGAAAATGCTCTCTTATCATCTTGGCTATATTGAACCTTCCATTCAAGTTCTTTAGTGTTATACGGTATTTGCTACTGCAATGAATCGTTTAGGAATATGTCAAACTGCCTAAAACTCTCATTCAGCATCTCCTTGTATATCTTGTTTGGAGATCCTCTATTTCCATGGTCCTGTTTTAGTTCACCAAATAAGATTTGTTTTGAAATTCGGTAATCATTCATTAGTTATAGATTTCAGGGCTTTAAACCTTTTTCTTACTTGTGAATGCAAGCACAGCTTCTGCTAGGTGGTGTTCATGGCAGTAGAGGATACATCCTCGATATTCAGTCCGACAGTTTGTCTGGCTGAGGTATGGTTCTGTGTAGTCTTAAGAGGTTCACCCTCTAAGACTTTACCTTCTCTCTTTGAGAAGGTAATTTTATTGCAACTCGCCTGGGGTGCTCCTATCGGGGAATGCCAAACGGGGATACTAAGGCATTTTTTGTAGGCCAGAATGCACTTCTCCTAGTGCACTTGCTTTTGAAAAGTCTCACCTCACCTTGTGATATTATTTACCTCCTGAAGAGGAAGTAAATAATATTTGTGAATGCCAATTAAATCCTAACATTTAAGTTCTGTGAATGATAATCCGTAAAACTGATTCTTCTTGTTTATATACTTTAAACAGATGTAAAGTTACATAAGAAATTTATTAGCCAAGGACAATTTTTAAAAACGTTTATCAACTCTAATTATTTACCAGTTTTGGAGTGCTTGTTGCAACACTCATCTACCTCTTAGATTAAGCACCCTTTTATCAGTATTTCTGATTGTTTATGGACATTTTCTTAATAGTTTTTAAATTTTTATTTAACAATATATGCGCTCTTCAAATGTAAATATTTTATAGTTTGAAGACATAAGCAGATTTAATGATTTTAAGTGGATTTTTCATGAAATGTATACACAAAACGGTCGGTAATGGAAACAATGAAATAAAAAAATTCAATAATAGGCAATTAGTTATTAAAGAATCCTTATGTAAATTGACATCCTATTTACTGTAGTATGCATCATTCTTTCTGTGTTAAATATATACATAATGTTATATATATATGGATATATATATATATATATATGAGAGAGATAGATATGGGCGGAAGGTAATGGATATTTGATTGCACACACAAAAGAAGTATAATATAATTCATAATTTTTCACCATTTTGTTTTTTTCTTGGTAAATCGACTTAAAATTGTGTGCATCTTATGATCTGAAATAATATTATACGCAGAAAATTGCAGTTTTCTAACAAAATTCAGTTACCTTAGGAAAATAAGATGCATTCCAATTTGATGCTGATTTTTCTGAGACAGTGTCTTTTATAATCCAAAAATATGTTTAAGAAATATTTCCTGTTTTTTTTTTTTACTTTAAAAGAAGTAAGATGCGATATGTTAGAATTCATACAATTGCTAATTTTTTCTCTTTTTTTATTTCTAAGCTTTCATTTGCATGAGTTTGTAGAATAATAATACATAGAAATTCTTTGATTTATGACTAATAATGGTGCAACTCTCTCGAGGGAAATGTGTTCAGTGCTATTAAATCGTCTTGTTGATTCCTTAGAGAAATTTTATCCAAAAGCATTTTGAAAATTTATATACTAAGAAAAAGCCACTTATCATAAAGTGCAGTGTTTACTTTGAGCTAATTTTAAAGTTGAAATCTTTGTCTAGTCTAACATTTATGAAGCAATATGCTTATATTGTATGTGTACCCATACATACATAAAAAAGCACATGTATATCTACTAGAACCTATAATAGAAGGTAAAACTATTTGTATTGTGGATTTCACTATTTTTGTTTGATTACATGTTCTCTTTTTTTCATGTGTTTGTGTGTGTGATATATATATAAACTATTATGCACTTATACTATCAAAAAATATATTCGTTTATGCACAAACACATATCTATATATATATTTCAGAATTTACTTCAAAAGTGCTCAATACATGAATAAAGTATAGTAGAATGACAATATACTTATAGCAGTTAGCTTGATGAGCTCTTTCATGCAAAACAAAATTTTGTAGCTTGCTTGCTATATTTTTATACTCATCTCTCATATATATAGTAAAGTTTTATTACAATGCTATGTTTGTATAAATAAAACTTTTTACTATAATTAAATAGCTCTATTTGTTATTGAGCACTTATATAAACGCATTAAAAATTCTTTGAATTTTTACCCCGTCTATACGAACCTTACCTGGATTTCTGTGTATATATATATATATATATATATAATGACAGTGCTCAACTACGTTTGTAAGAGGATAATATAATATACAATTATGTGCTAATTTAGTCCAGCTGCCATTGAAAGGGTGGTATTAAACACCTATTGTCCCATAAACTGCCGGTACGGATGGCTCCTCAGCATATTATTTTATATAGTATTTTGAATTTAAATATTGTATTTTTATTGTCTGTAAGGTTTTTTGGCATTCCCTTGAACTAATGCCTCAATTCAACTCTTGAACATGATAGTACACAATATTTACACTATTAAGCTAGGGGTCAGCATGAGTTAGTGTTCATACCAGTCAAGGATACGTCCTCGACAATCATTCCGGCAGTCTCTCGGTCATTTTTGAGTAAATGACTTTGCTTCTGTCGTGCTGGTTTTGTGGAGTTCTAGGAGGTCCACTCTCCCAGGCTTTACCTTCTCACCCTGTGAGAAGGGGTTAGTTTATTGCTAATCGCCTGAAGTGTCTCTACCGGGGCTGCTCAGACATTAAGAGTGCACACATCTTGAGCACTGGCTTTTGAATCTCCACCTTCTATTATGTCACATCTTCGCACGGAGGGAGGTAGGTACCAACTATGAATATATTAATACAACATTAATATACAAATAAAATTCTGTTAAATATTTCATCTGATAGATGACTTTTTCATTCGGTTTTTGTAACGCTTATTTTGGAATTCATCCCATTCCATTCTTACAATGTTTTATGCTATTACTGTTCTAAATCTGATCGGCAACATGTTCCAGACATATATTACTCTATTAGCCAACTGCCTTAAAAATAATATTCTGGATCGAGAAAAAATATTTCAAATGTCCACCATAATTCGAAATGCCATTAATAATTTTAAGTTTCAATTCTTCACTCTAGTAAAGTAGTTAATCCTAATTTTTGTAAATGATGAGTTTGTAGGGATAAACATAATGCAGCAAAAAATTGTGTATAGGCGATAAAAAAATTTTTTTTTTTAAATCATACTTAATGAGGAACTTTTTGGACTTAAAATCCATTTAGTACAATGCATGTAATCTGAAGAAAAACAGCTTTGAAATGTGTAAATATGTTATAAGAAGCACGATTTTTACAAAATGGAGTCTTATGGGATGTCACCATGTTTTTTGTATTGCTCAAGACGAAAAAATGATTAACTTCTTTTTTCCCCTACTACTACGTAATACTAAATTGATTTTAACTCCAAAATGTTCTTAATGTGAATCTTATCTCTATCTATCTATATATATATATATATATATATATAGATATATCTATATCTATATCTATATATATATATATATATAGAGAGAGAGAGATAGAGAGAGAATGTATATATAATCGCGTATGAAGAAATTGTTAAATCCTTTGAACTCATCATTTACCCAAATTTTCCAATGTTTTCCTGTAACAAGATTGTACTCTTTTTTATAAGGTGTGTCATTTTGTATGCTTTCCAATCTCAATATTACATTCCAAATTCTATATCTAGACGTTGGAGGCCAGGCCTAAGTGCAATACTCTTTATGAAGCCTGATAAGAGCTTTATACATATATTAAAACGTTTGTCCAAGTTATATTTTTGATAGTTCATTCAATTACTTCAGTTACCCTTCACATAATAGACAAGATATGTTAAACTTCGATTTTTCTTTCATAATTTAGATGTATATTTTCTAATTGGAATGTGCTTTCTTTTTGTCTTAAAATGTTAAATTATTGGATATTCATGACTTGTCTAAAAGATTTCTGCTGTTTTGTGCTGTCATTTAAAAAAATTATGTTTCTATTTTTCTTGATTAGCCTTTATGAAAAATACATGACCAATTGTATTGTTCGAAAGAAGCTGGAATTGGTCTAAAAATATAAGTTCACAACTTTTCGTTCAGTTTGAATCTTTTTATTCTCTATCACATGAAGCCATTGTTAAAATACAATGTTTTCTTTTTAAATGTCAAGATATTTTGACCACTTTATCTTTGCATTTTCAAAGTAGAAATAATTGAAACTGAAAATAGTCATTAGCTGATTGTTTCTCTGGTTAATTTTAACATTTTTTTTCTTTTTAAAGAAAACTATTACAACCTTTCCAAAGTCTTTTCCATATGAGAAGATAACATTATGAGTATTTCTGTAACTAATGAAAATAACCTGTAGGTATATTAAAATAATCGACTTCTCTTTATATTTCACAAGAGTAGTAATCTATAACTAATCCGAATAGAGGTTCAACATTTATTTTCTGGCACCTGATGATCCGGCACCTCTTTTAATCTGGACAAAATAATGAGAGAGGACTTTATAATCTAGCTGTCGCTAGACTAATTTACTGGGTGGCCTGTGTGTGAAGAACACCACAGATTTGTTCAAACTGCAACTGCTGGTGGTAGTCTCCCTTTTATTTTGCGATTATATCTTATTTTACTTAAATGTAACTCTAGTTAATTCTTCTTGGGTCAATTCAAGTGACAGCTGTGATGTTAAATGTAAACACCGGTCTATTTCCATAAAACGAAGTTGAACTGTTGTTTAAGTTGTTAGCAATCACTGGTGGTTTAGAGACATGGTAGGAGTATAATTAGTGGGTGAGGGGTGTGTGGATGAATTCAGCTGATATCAGCGAAGCACTTAATCCGGCAAGGCTCTGAAACCAAGGTTGGCTGAAATCGATGGTTTACCTGTATTTTAAATAGGGAATTGTAAATTACACTATTTTTCATGTTCAAATGAAAACAAAGTTAGTAAGTCATTTTTAAAAGTCTTTTTGGATGTTCATTTCTCTGACTTGGTCAAGATATTTTATGTCTCTTTTCATTACTTTAATTTCGTCCTATAGATTATTTGAATTTCAAAGTTGATAATTTGACTTTTCTTATCTTAGGAAAACTAGATCTGATCTGGAATAATTAGACTACTGTTCTCATCTTGGATGTTATTCTCACAACGTTTCGGTCGATGTAACCTCCGATCTATATGTGCTTTTTGTCGAACAGGAGGAGGTATAGTAATAAGTAGTAAGACTACACATCTCAAACAAGAATATAATTCATGCTTGAATTGTCTGCAATTTTTTAATAGAAACATCTTAAGAATGGTTTTGTTCGTCTGCAGACATTTTGTCATTATACACAAACTAAAGTATCAGTCACGAAGTAATCTTTTTAATATAATTAAAGTTTTTAACTAAATTTTTATAAAGATTTGATCCATTAATTTAATATTTAACTTAATGGACTTTTTGCTACTTGAATGAGATTTTTAGGGCATTTTCTATCTTTGCGTTTTAATTTTTCTCTGAAAATACGTCTCCATTCCATTCCAGAATTCTCAACGTCTCCACTAATGATTTAATCTTTCTGCAGATTTCATTATTCTCTTTTTTAACTTTAAAAGTTTAATTAGAATTTTTTTCTTCATCACAATGCAATATTTTCCTCACTTTTTGTTAAAAAAAATCTTTTCATCATCATCTTGTATTGTCTTCTAAAACATGTTTGTAAAAATTTTCTTTCCATACTGATACTGCTGTCTGACACACTATTAATTTCCCTACTCTTCCCACTCCCTACACAGCACTCCTCACTCCTTTTTTTTCCTTTGTAGTTCAAAGTTCTATTAAGAGTCTGGCTATTGTTATAAACTTCTGTGCATCTTGTGAGTCAACTTCTCTTCGTCTGGCAAATATATTTTCCTCTTTTAATTCTTTCTAAAGTTTCTAATTTATTTTATTTTTTATTATTATTATACTTTTGGTTTAATGAATGATACCGGTCGACTCTCACACACCATCAACAACATAATGTTTGTGTTCTCCCATCTAAGTCTTCTATTTTTAGATATAAAAAAATAGTTCTTTTATATTTTATTAATTTACTTTTTTCCCTTCCTTCTGTTTGTCCAATGACATGTCGGTTATAAAATTCTCGTTTTCTAAGATCAGATTTAATGATCTTAGAAAGAAATATATAAAAAAATGTCTACTCAGTTTTAAATCCTATTCTGTTACTTCCCTTTGTCTCGCCGGTCAAGGTGACAATAGCTAAGTCTAAAAATATCAAATCTGATTATTAATGCATTTATTCTTTGTGATATTTACTGACATTAAAGTTTCACATGTTTAATGCTATTCTGCACTTATTTTTCTTCAAAAATGACATCTATAAATACTGGCAGGAAGTTTTGCATTTAAATGTCCCTGTTTACTTACACCTGTACATAAAATCAATGGTTACTTTGGAGTCTTGCAGATTGAAGTATTATTGCTGTGGCTATTTCGACTAGCAATGATGTTTTGTTAACCGCTATAATCAACTACAACAGGTGGGTTGTTCAATCGATTACAGCACTTTTTTCCTTTAGATTCAATAAGTAAATCTCAGAATCTTAAAGTTTACTGGATTATCTACCTTGTCAGAAGTCTGTACAAAAAGTTTGTTTGCTTATTTTAGTGAAAAATGTTAAATACATTATCGATGGATGATAGAATCCAATTTAGTAATGAGCCGTTTGAGATATATTACATCTACTATACTGTATTCTATCATCAGAAATCGTGAAAAAAAGCGTATAAAAATACATTTTAAACAAACCTAAGGCCTTTTTATTAGAGTATGCGAATTTTCATGAAGGGTTTCTACCCACTTTTTTTACTCCATTTTAGATAAAACTAAATATAACCAACATTACGACTTTTCTAGTAGCTGTGCTCCAAAATTCATAATGGTCGGTTAATTAGTTTAGGAGTGAATCCTGTACATATAAATATATATTACCTTATATAAAAAGATCTATTGACATTTCCAAGCAAAACCTATTCTTAACCAGTTTCTTTTATAATATAAAATGTATAATGCCCTACATTATATAACTTGTTGATTAATCTTCATAAATATCCTAAGATTTTTTTTTATCTGAACACTTTTTTTTATTCTTCATGCAAAGTAGTTTACAAATTCCAAGAAGTTTGATTCGATTTCTATCATCTAAAAATAAAAAGATAAAAAATATACACAACACAACTGCCAACAAAACCGATTTGAACATTATTACAATTTTATATATTTTTATCCTCGATAATTATGAAAGTTCTGTGATATTAAATGGGTTACCATTTGCCCGGAGTTACTTTGATGCCATAGAAAAAGAAGTGAATTAATGAGTTAATCCAAGCACGCATCATGTCTACTGGTTATCCGACTGTTTTTGGAATTCATTTTGCATTGGATAACCTCTTTTGTGTCTAACTGTAATTCACTTAATTATTTTATTTATTTTTAGTGCATTTCATCTCAGACATCTGTGTAAAATATACATTCTGTCTGGTCTGGAGATATTCCAATCGGAGACTTTCCTTAGATGTTGTAATCTAATTCTTAGCTATGCTTTTTTCAATATGTGTATCAAAAAATACAAACTGGACTTGTTCATACTTCGAACATGAGTGAAGTCTTATTTAATTTGCGGAGCAAATAATTAGAATCTTTAGAGCTGACTGGAATATTTGACGATTATAACTTGGCAAACTTTTCATATGCTTGATTTGGAGAAAAAATCTTTAATTTAAATAAATCATACAACTAAAAATACGATTTTATATTTTATAAATTTAAGAGAAAGCACAATCTGTTATAATTATTGTCAATTCATGTGGCCAATAAAAACTAACTTTAGAATGATTGGATTAGTATATGCTTTATAGTTGCAGACAGTTTTATACATTTGGAGAATGATAAAAGCAATGATTTGAAATAGATTTTTTTTAAACAAAAATAGTATGACTAAAACCAGTTAGGTATTGGCAGTTTTTTGCAGTCATGCTGAAAAATACTGTTATATGGAAAATGGTAAAACTTGTGAATATTTGAGAAGAATTACATTTTTACACTGAGCATATGTATCAGAAATACTTTGAAGTCTAATTCAATAGTTTTTACTTAAATTAGGTCTTTACATTTTGTATGGCGTGTATGCATATATATATATAATATGAAACGTGCCATTTGAAAAAATAAAAGTATACATTTTACTTCAATTTCTTTTGTGATCATTTGGTTCAGTGAGTCATCGTTTCAAATTTTAAGAATGTAACAGTGTCTCCTATATTCATAAAAGAAACCGGTCTGTCAGTACGTATTCACTACTCTAGGTTATTTAATATATTTGATAATAATGATCCCCTCCCCATTTACATTTATATATACTATCCTCTTATTGATAGATCATAGCACGACCCCCTCCCCACTTAAACGTTTGTGTTTACCTCCAATCTTAATAAGATTTAAACTAATAGGGGTTGAACTCTGCAGAATGAAACTTTTCTAAGTATATAAAGAGTCATAAGCTCTATTTTTGCACAATTTTCAAGATAGTATTAAGTTTTTGATTGCTATGAAGTATTTTGCATTTTTATTACAAGATCAAAGGGAGTATCAAATATGAATCTGTTCTGATAAATAAAATAAGTTTCAATTTTTAAATTACTACCAAGAAATCTTTTTTTATAGATAACTTGTGCTAAGGATCATATTTAGGACATTAGTCCATCATCGCTGTGAGATGAGACTTCATTTCCTACTGAAATAATATGGATAGTAAAGAATAACCATATTATTGTGAACAAATATGACAATGTTGTTGAACTTCCTTGATTTGTGTTAACTTGAGCCTGCCCCGTTTTGATCAATATGGTTTCATGATTTTTCAGTCTGACTTGATCCATCTCCAGTAATTCACAATTTCACCACTATCATGATGTTGTTGTCTGGACGAATTTATCATAGAATTAATAAACTTGCCTTGCAAAACTAACCTATTTTTTGCGCTAACTTCTAACTATTGTTCACTTGCTTAAACAGATGATCCCCCCCCCGCCCTCGTGATATAATTAAATCTTCAAGTAACTTATTGCTCTGTCTTTCTCTCTACGAATTGAGTTTGAATTTTATTTTACAAACTATTTGTTTTATTTTTATAAACAAGTTCTAGTATCTGCAAGTCTTCAAGTCTTGCTTCAATTTGAAATAGCACTTTCATCGGCTTGTCATGCTTAAATTCAAAATATGATTTTCGTTGGTTCGTCATGCTTAAATTTGAACTAGTATTTTCATCGCTTAAATAGGATCTCGTTTTAGATGTGTCCAAGCATCTCTCTAAGTGACTGTCTGTTGGCTTGTCATACTTGTTTAGAACACTTTAAATGCATCCACGCATTGCTATAAGAAGCTCTGTCAGTCCATTGGTTGATCAGTTCAACCAAGCTAATGTGGGCGAAATTAACCCTAGAATATTCATACATAACATTTTAAAAAGCAAATGTCTCAATTTTTGTTTTTCTTTTAAATCATTAGCTTTCTCACTCAAACTTAATGGAAATATCACCGTGTAGATGTTAAGACATTAGTGATTTTCTTCAGAACATGAATAACTAGGCAGGTTTGTCAGTAAGCAAATTGACTAGAATAATCGTTTTGTACATAAAGAAATGCCCTCCCCTCCCCGTATAGTGCCGATAATCCCCGCCCCTCCCCATCTTTGCAGTGGTTTCATCCTATCCTATGCCTATTGATATACCTTTCTCGATTATTACTTAGGGACCTGAAATTTGTGTTTGCCTGTATAAGCATGAGGCATTCTATCCCCTCTCTTGCTCAACGCCACCCCTTGCCCACTGACCTACCTTCTAAATTCAACCCAGTAAGTAGCTCCCATATTTGTCTTGGTCACTTGTTATTCATCTCCTCTGCTTGTATTTCCACCTTCATTGTCCAGATTGTTGAGATTGGAGACAGGTACATGAAAGGTATTTAAAGCCCAGCCATTCACTCCTGGGTATAATGGGAGAAATTGCTACCACTACCGTCACTTAATGGCTACTCTTTTAAATGGCCATTTATAGACATAAACGCCTTCACCTAACGTGTGTGTTGTATCGGCAGAGGTATTTCGATTTGGCTATATCATTCTGGAGAAGTATCTTTTTCTATAAAGAGGACATTTTCTTTCCAGACACCATTTTTTTTGTTTCAGGGGGTGTTGAGAAATATAAATGTATGCTCTGTAAATAAATAAATATTCTCAACTTTTTATATATTCAAATGAAACTATTTTTTGTATACAACGGTATACATTTTAAACTTTTTGAAATTCAAAATATTTAGTCTTCAAAAACTCATTTTAAATAAAATATTCATTTTTTTTTTAATGGTATTTTTGTCGAATATCTGCTATAATTCGAGTTTTTAGTCTTTATTTAAATGGTTTAAATGTGTGGGCTGTTTCTACTAATGAGCCACTCGAAGATAAGAGTTAATATGATGGATTGATTGTCATTTGAATGATGAAGAATATTATGAGAGGATTAAAAATTAATAGAATAGAAAAAAATTGAATACTAATGCAGATGTGTTATGACAAGTATTTGCTGCCATTGGGTATCATTCTCTCTGCAATAATTAGGGAGAGTAAAAAATGGAGTTTTGGTTTACTTCTAGCAGCCTCGTAACTCCCACTTCTCTTATTGTCTTGTAGTCCTCACAATCCATGATCGATGTTTCTGACACTTGCTGTGTTGGGGGTCAGAATCTGTCCATGTAACACTTATCGTTGGCTCGTTTTTTACCTTGAAGTAGTATTTTTAATTTTTTCGTTTTTTAGATCCTTACATCAAGTGGCTTCATATATTGTCTGTAGCAATTTCCATTTAAAAAAAATGTTTCACAGACTTAACACATAGAATCGAATCCTGTAATTTTTCTTCCTTTTTCAGAGGATTTTTTTTAAAGAAGGTTAGTCAGTAAGGGAGATAATTCGAACATTACAAGGTTCAGGACTTCTGTTGAACTATTATGCCATTTTTTTTATCTATGTATAGAAAGCAGCATATTTTACTCTTACAAGAATAACTCATTATGATTTTCTTTTAATTCTCGAAAAATAATTCTCGAAAAATGTAAAAGACAACTTTAAATGCATATCTTTTATTTTTTACATACTTAATTGTGAATGCACCATAACATATCTGTATTTACTTTAATGGTATTTACCTAATTAAATAACTTTGTATCTTTTAAAAGATATTCTAATTGCAAAAGAAAACTACAACAATAAACAGTGAGGAGACACTTAAATAGTCTTGGATCCCATTGGCGTTTTCATTGAAAACGCCAATGAGAGGGGTCAGAATATAATTTACAATATTTTCCCCTTCAAGTTTTATAAGGAGCTAGTGTCCTCTTTTGGTAATAAAATCCTTGTACTTTCAGGATTTTTTTCTTAATTAATTTTACCATTTATCTACTTATCTATCGTTGGTTTGGTTAATAGTGTCCTTGTATTTATCAGGAAATTTTCGTATCCTGCAAGATCTTCATAATGGCTCGGCCGGAATTTCACTCTCAACTGGTTAAGAGTTGTTAGCTTCTATCGGTTCAGAACGTTGCATACATTCCTTTTCACTTGTAGGGATTTCTAGCTCACTAACAGGTGACCTGCAATTCAGTTTTGTTTTACCTAATTACAAAATAGTAAACTAACGGATCTGTTTACGAAAAAAAAAAACATTGATTACTTTTTTAACTCCCCCTATTGCTTTTATGTTTTAAATAATATATTTATTAACACATCACTTAATAAGTCCAAAGCATAAGAAATACATGGCGGAACGGATGAAAACGCTATATGAGTTGTATAAAGTATTAAGCTTAGAAAAGCACATGCTAACATTTTACCTGGATTGTATTATTAGTTTAGAAACTATAGTTTTTAACTGAAGCTACCGTTGAAAATGTTCAAAACAATAGAAGCAGATGATTCCGTGTATTGATAAAGTATTGCTGTTTGATAGGACAAATACTGTTTATGCAAAGCAATTGCGTGACAGGTGTTACTCGGTCATTACTCCGTCGGAAATATCGGTTAAAATGTGGTATGAGGTAGTCTGCTAATTTACCAAATAGTTATGAACGCTCAGGTGGCTGATATTCAACAGTTATCGCGGAAAATATAGAAGAATTCCACCAACCTGTTTAGGATAATCGTAAATTGAATGTGTATGATATATCAGGAAGCAGTGTATTATCTATGTTGCATGGGTGTTTGTAAATTAGAATACTTGGTTTATAGTGTATAAATATATATATATATATATATATATATATGTTAGAAATTATATGTTGCAATTACATTATGTATTTTGTCTCATTATTTTTATTGTAATACATCTTATTTTAATATATACCTAAAAATTATTAAGATATAGGATGTGTTATAATCAAGTCTTTATATAAAATGACAAAAAAGACTGCTTTATTTGTCCTTTTTATTCTTCTAATTAACTTTCTCTATTTTGTATAATCTCTGTATTAAGAAAACTATAAAATAAGGTCTTGTGTGTGTGTGTGTTTCTCGTTTGATAAATCCACATAGAATTATTTTTTTATTTACTATTAATCGAATATGCATTGAAATGAAAAATAAGGGAAAATTAAAACGAGTGTTTTTAATCCTATTTTTAAAAAAAATGTAAACCTGACTATATTTATAATCATTCGTCTCTAAGACCTTTACCTGGCAATCTTGACCCAGGCAATGTCGGATAAATACAGCTAGTTTCTTATAAAATGCTTCTCGAACTCAAGTAAAATATGTTTCTGTATTCTGTTCAGACAAATTCACTTTCGACAGAAAACAGAATTGAACACTGATGGCTTCAAATTGACGATGAATGTAAGCAATCTTTTTAAATATATTTTAGGTCATTCGTCACAGCAAAGATAACTCTTATCTTTTTTCATCCTCTTTTCCAATTCATAACGTTTTAAATTTATCAGAAATCTTCAAGATTATTCATTAATAGCATGAATTTTGAAGATTCTGTTGCCGTTTTTATCTAAGTTGTGGAGAAAAGAATATTAAGTTAAATTAACTGGATTAACCGATATTAGTTTAATTTAAACCTGAAATAAATTTTGAAAAAGTTATTTTGAAAAAGTTAAACTAATTACACTTAACTAACTTTCATTATATGTAATTTTGAACGAAAATTGTTTATAAAAAATTAATGGCTTCATTAAACTTGATTTTTAATTTCTAAGAAGAAAGTTCATTTTCTTTTAGAAAACTTTCATACAAAGGTCTTCTACGATTAATAACCTTAGTCGGTTCGGTTACTTTATTTTGGAATATAACAAAGTGTTATATATATATATATGTGTGTGTGTATATATATGTGTGTATGTATGTGTATATACATGTATAAGTAGCCTCTAGACACACCCACGAATAGCAGAAAATCGGCAAATAGATTTTAATACCTCAAAAGGTTGACTAAAAATCAAGTGTTTGTACATTAGCATGTATTTTTTGAATGAAAACCAACAAATTAGCGTAGATGACCCTTTCTGCTTGCAAGTTGGTTGATTTATTTTTAATATTTCAGTTTTGTATAAATTTCGAAAATTTGGATTAATGTTTTTGTATGAGCCGCATTTAATATTAATCCTATGGAATAATTAGCGTTTTCAATTGCGCTTTTTTGTCATATTGGCCTTTGTTATATTTAAATGGTTATCATATTTGTAAGTTCTACCGAATTCATAAAGAAAATGTTAAGCCAATGCTTATACTGAAAATCTGAATAATGAGCCCGGAAAAATACGGGATTTACCGTGTGTGTGTGTATGTATGTGTAAATATATATATATATATATATTTACTATTGATTCAACACTTACAAAGACCAAATGTTACTCGAGGATATGGGTAAATGATACGGATTGTCAGTTGAATGATGAAGAATATTATGAAGATTAAAAATAATTAATTGAATAGACAAAATTTGGATATTAATGCAGGTTCTTTATAAACCAGTAGTTGTTTACATTAGGTTTTATTCTCAGTGGATGTGGTAGCACTAATCCATACAGTAGTGTTCACATACAGATGACAAAACCAAACCTCTGTAAAAATATAAAATAAAAATTGGTAATTGTAAAATTGTTCTTTTTTTTTCTTTTTTTATAAAATAAAAAGTTAGATGTTTTTAATGTAATTATTCTCCAGGAACCCAAGATTCATTGATTCCTCTAAATCGAATTATTTTTCTTTCAATATTTAACAGATTGCTTCAGGTTGAGTCGATTGTAGCTTTTGGCAATTGAAATAAAGACAGGAATAAACAAAACGAACAGTTATTTAATCAAAATATGATCGACTTTAATCAACCTTTTCCAATGATCAAATAATGAAAAGATCTTGCATCTATATTAATCTTTATTCGTGGTGGTTAGAGATTTGGTAAATGAATTGCGAATGTCTTTACTGCTAAAACTTTTGTTGCAGATATAACGATAAGAATGTTTAAATAAGTTGTAATCTGCTGGTTAAATATACGTGGAACATGGAGAGTGATGTAAATCTTTATATCCCAGTTCTCAAAGTGTATTCATAGAAGAATTCAGTAAACAAACTTTAAGTTTCTGGTCTACATCTTCACCTTTATATTTATACAGAATACAAATCTGATCCTTTGCTTGAAGGCTCTACTAAGGTGGTTCGGAAGTCTTGTTACTCCTTCCAGAAAGTGTGATCCAAAAGTTTTCGTGCCCTACCAGAAAAAGCGGTCCAACTGTTTATGTGTCCTTATGAGAAAGGGTGGTCCGAAAGTTTTCTTTGTTTTTTTTTTAACCCTTCCAAAGAATAACTATACAGAAACATTCGCCAAAGCATAAAAAATCAGTTCTTGCTCTGCATCTTTTTGTGCCACTACTACAGGGTGTCTCAAGAAAATGTACTCACTCTTAGAATGGCAAAATGTGCAGAAGATGTCGAGTTTGCACACAAAATTGTGTGGAGCGATGAAGCGTCATTCTACGAGTGAGTACATTTTTTTGAGACACCCTGGATTGTGTGCATACAGACTTTTTCGATGTGTGACAATGTCAATGAAAGTGAATCCATTACTATTTTATTACTTTTTTTACTCTTCTCAAAGTGAATATGTTGAATCTAAGACCTGGATTTTGTACTGCTGTATTATCTGTTGATTGTTATTGTTAAAGTTTGGTAGAGTTGAGCAGATTTCCGGACCACTCTTTTCGGATATTGATTTAACACAATCTTCTACCTGCACAAGAGCCAGATATGTCCTAAGATGGAGTACTGTTGCCGCATCTGGGGAGGTGCCAATCAGAGCAGTCTTGCCTGCTTTGAGTGTACAGAATCGACTTTGAAATCTAGTGGGGAATAATCTCTTGTCTTCTGTGATAAAATGGCTCTAGAGAAGAGATGTTGCTAGTTTTTCTCTACTCTAGCATTATTTTCATGGTAGGTGCTCGACTGAGCTCCAATTTATGGTTTTACCCCCCACCCCTTGTAAAACATTCACAGCAAAAACTTGTCTAGCGTCAATCACTGTAAAGAATTTTCCTTCTGTGTACTTAAAACTTAACAGAACTTCCAGGAACAATGTTTCTTTCCAAGAGCTTCTCATCTCTGGAATACAATACCGTTGAGCTGCCTCCCAGCTGAGTCCAGCATGGCTGTTTTAAGTCTAATGTTAATAAATTCTTGTCAAGCCGCCCTCTTAAATAATCAAATTCTGACCTTTAAGCCATCGTTTCCAACCCTCTTAAGTTGTTGTTCATCGACAATCTCATCAACTCTTATCCTCAAGTGCCCTTTGGGCCTTGATAAGCAGTGACACTTTAGTATGTTAATAAATTCTTGTTAATCTGCCTACTTAAATGATCAAATTCTTTTTTAACCCATAACAACTAAACTAGACTAAGACAATTGTTTTAACAAGTTCATATCTTGAAAAGAAAATAACCTTTTAATAAGTTTGTATTGTAATGTGACTGTCAATGGTGAATGTGTGACTTGAATCACTTAAATGCTTGTCATCAATTTAGAATTTGTTGCTCTGAGCTCAAGTCACACGGGAAGCCAATGCAGTTGACATTTCTACATATAAGTAATGTACTCCTAAGTAGAAGCTGCAATCATAAAAGTCATAGAATTATTAGATTATGTATATATCAAATCAATTAAGAAATGTTATAAAAGGCCAGTGACAAAAGTGAGGTCAAGACAAAAAGAAACCTTTGGTATATATATAACACATTGAAGAATACATACACACGAACATCTTAGCAAAATTTTATGCAATGTTGGCAAGGCTAGCATTCACTAGGAGAGCAACACTTTTAATCATTGAAAACAAGAATTATCCAATTGCAATAAAATTTACAGGATTTAATGAAATTAGATTTTATAAGAAACTCGAAGAATATCTGTGCCAGGATGAGTAAAATTAATTTCCCAAACAAGTATTGCACAACTTTTATGGCCCCTTACGAAGATTAAAATGAGACTAAACCTTATGTCTAGAATCCATATTCCAATTTGGGTCAATATCCATTACATGATTTTGATTCTAAAACAATGCCTAAATTTTATGGTTTAGTTAAAGGGTTGTAAGAAAATAAATTCGGGGAATCTTGCGTAATTGATGACTATGGATCAAATTCAATGCAAATATGAATTTTTAAATAGAATCTTGTACCCATATTATGCCCTCTAAAAAAAACCTTTAAAATACTTCAAAGAAAGAAATTTGAAAAATATTTATTCATACTAATATCTATTAAACTTTCACAAAAATCGAAGGTATCTAAATTTTCACAAATAGCCTCTACCCTCTTTTTACCCCTTTTTGCATGAAACTACATATCGGCCACATTACCCACCCTTACGACTATCAAAAATTCATAATGATCGGTTAACTTGTTTAGGAGTGAATCATGTACATAAATTGAGATAATAATTCATTTTATCTGGTTTCTTGAATTGGGCAAACTTATTCGTCATAACTGATAAAAAATTAGATTTAAGTCTGTTTAAGCAACCTTAGAAAAACCATTAATTTCTTTCCTTATTTCTAAAACAAGAATTGATAATTTTCTTCGGTCTTTTTCGCATAAAATGTCAATAGAATCATATTTGGAAGAGAAATGAACTTTTATCAAATAAGATAATCGAATAAATGCTGTTTACTTGTCACAAAAACATTGAGCATTTTAATTTCCACCTTCGTCGTTCTAAAAACTCGTAAGCCATCATATATGTATTCCAAGCAAGACACTGTGAGTAAATAGACATGTGAAGTTATTACTTGAAAATCAGATAGATTTCTTTTGAGAATAAGATCTTTGAGTAAATTTGTAGATTAACACCCTCTGCTAAATAAGAGATTCCACTTTTTCTTTTTGAACACCCTGAAAAACTTGGCAGAAAAGGGAAAAATAACACTTAATTTAGAATTTAGAGTGGGGATCGGTTTCGTATATACATTAAACATAAACTGATCACTCATTTTCGGACCAGGCTAACTTTTTTAAAAACGGTAAACTAAATTGTTTTCACCATTTACTACGAGTGGCATGGTCGTTAGAACCGCATGTAATCGCCGGAAATGTAGAACCCCTCTCCTCAAAAAACGCACACTTTATTTTCTTTAGCAAAAAAGAACATTTTTGTTAACTACACTAAAACGCTAGAATAGTCCCGAAAATTTTATTACAATTTTATTACAATTTTATTACAATTTTATTACATTTATATGCGAAACAGATCCACCACTCTAAATTCTTAAATAATATTTTTTTGTTTGTTTTTTTTTTCTCTCCGACAACTTATTCAAGTTGTTCACACATAATCACCTAAAAAGAAAAGTAGAATCTCATATTTTATTTTTTTGTTTGTTTTAGGGGGTCGATGTTGATATATATAATTAAAGCGAACGTATGTGTGGCCGGCTAACTTCAATAAACACATTTAATTTTCATGAGAAAAGAAACGATAACTTAATCTTAAAAATAACTGATAATAATAACAAATGAAAGTAAAGAATTTATTTAACTTTTAATATAGACAAAAATATTCTTTTGTTATTAGTAGTATAAGTAAGTTTATCTGATTATTCGTCTTACGAGTGAGAGGAGTGAAAAAGAGGGATATTGGGGAGAGATAGAGAGAGAAGTTTTAAAAGAAAGATGTTAAGTACACTTTTTACCTCTATTTTCTTGTTCATACTCCCGGGCAATGCCGAGTAGCCATACTAGTCTGCAATAATATCGAAATCTGAATTTATTTCACTTCTAATATAGACACAAAAGGTGTATCTTAGTAGTAGTAGTAGTAGTAGTAGTAGTAGTAGTAATATTTGTATAAGTATTTTTATCTGTAATAATTCGTCAACGATTGCCAGAGAAAGCGAGATATTGGGGATAGAGAGGGGAATAGAGAAAGCTAGAAGTTCAAAAAGAAAGATGTTACACACACTTTTTGTCTCTCTTATTTTGTTGTCCATGCTCCAAGGCTATGGTGAGTAGGCATGTCAGTTTACAATAGAAAATTCTGATTTACTGAGCATATTATGCAAATGCGCATTTGTATGTTTTGTTTTATTCTTTCAAGTTTTACGATTTTGAAACTAAATCGGTTTGTATCTAAATTGGATAACGTTTGAATACTTCTATACGTTTTACTTTTGAAATAAATGAATTCAACAAAACTGAATGACAAACCTTTTCATGATCGTAAAGTTCTGAGTTGTCAATAAGGGTTAATGATTTCTTTTGCTTTATTTTTCTTCCTTTTTAACAGATATTCCAAATCTGGCTTCATCTCAAATCTGCCACTCCAAAAAATGATTTTATTCACCTTTTGTAAAACCTAAACCTGATTTAAAGTATTATTCTCGATTCTTCATACAAATTCTTCTTTTTCTTAAATCATTTTTGTCTTAAGCTTTGATCAAAGAATGCTTTGTTCCATTCACCGAACATTACAAGATATAATGAATATTCTTTTGCTTGCTGAAGACTATTAACTTAATGTTCATCACTATATGAATCTGCATTCAAAACATATCCTGTCGCCTGTGATGGTGACATTCTAATTCTCAAGACTATCGGGCTTTATTTTCGTCTTTTTAATCTCAAAGAAATTACATTTTAAAAATTAATCCTAATATAATTTCAATTTTATACTTGCATTGGTTTTTATTTTCTGTATTTCAATTCTAATTTCCGGTTAATGTTCAACTTTCACTTTTCCCGTCAAATTAGCCTACTTCCCAGATCTTGTCAGCCATCTTAATCAAAAAAGATTATCAGCTTGATAAACCGGATTTATGTAGATTTTCTTTTCTTTAAAATTCTAAAATATTTTATATATCTATGTGCAGTATCTTTACAACTCTTGCTGCCATGTTTAATAATGTAACCTGTTATAACATAGGAACCGTATATATTGAAAGAAAGCATGCTAATAGAAAACCGCCTGTGGGATGCTGGTTGAGACGATCAACCTCGGCCTTGTAACTTCAGTGAGAAGGTCTGGTACAGGTAGATGTCTCAAGATGCATATTATTCCATCTAATCACTTTCATAAGATGTGTCATGACAAATACCACAATTATTCAAATTTTGTTATTACATACAGACATACAAAATATTATAGAATTGTAATGTTATGACAGCTGCTACCATGACTAATTAAATAACTTATCAGTTGTACGTATCCGGAGTTGCTTAGGGGTCTTCTTTTTTTTTCATTTAATTTTATTTTTTATTTAATAACTAAATAATTTTGTATTATTTTGATAGTAAAATTGAATTATTACGGCATCGTTTGGTCCAGAAACTATTAATTGAACAAATTATTATGAATTTTATAAACAGAAATTAAAACAATTTCTGTTTATAAAATTATTTGATATAGATTTCAAAACTTTTAATACATTAGGATTCGCTAGGAATTTAAAAACTTGAAAGTACTTTATATTTGATAGTTTAAATGCTCCTAAATCCCTTTCAAATTCTGAAGAGTCACGAAGTAATTAATTTGTTTAACTATTAACGAAAGATTAAAATAACTTACTAGTTAACGAAGAGACGGAAATGTATTGCCAATTCATTTTTGTAATTTAATTTTTTTTAATATTAATTTTAGTACTTTATGCTAGTACATTTATTTAAATAAATAATCGATTTATAGTAAATAAAACAAATTAAATCACATAAAATCAAGAAACTTGTACAGATAGCTGTATTCACACAATTTTATTATAGAAATTAACTAAATTTGCATAATGTTTCTTAAATATTCTGATTTTCTTTGAGGATGGGAGTTGTTGTTTTATCCCCTCTATTTTAACATTGAGCACATTCATATGTCGGTCGGCATTGAATTTACAATTATCTGAAATATTTTTCTCTAGTGACGAAAACTAATCTAACAAGTTTCTTTGTATGTTAATTCTTATATATATATATATATATATATATATATGCGGTGTCCGCATTTGAAGTTCAAAGCTGAAATGTTCGGAAACCGACTTAGTGAAGCAAATAACCGGCTTGAAGTTCCAATTTTGTTCATTTATTCAATGAATGAACATTTCTTGTTATTCATCTCATTGGAGCTACTGAACATGTTTGCTTAAACAAAAGATAACAAACATGGCTGTTACGTATGTTCGCTACGGCATCATGGGACTCTTTTATTTTTCTGTTTTTATTTTTCTGCTAATGGCGATAGGCAGATCAGTTTTATTCAACCACTAAACTAATAAACCATTTACTTTCGGGTCAACAAATGCCATATTTTGTCTTTTCAGAGAATCCAACCATTTCCTGTTTCAAGAAATGATTGAAAAATTTTCCGATTACTTGCACATGTATCTATTTCAGTTCCAAATTTAATGATCATGTGGGTTGGATATAACTGGTGACGATGGTTACATTATTACCTGTTCTGATATACACCTGTGTGTGTGTGCGCGCGCGCGTATATATATATATATATATATATATATATATATGATACACACGTGTGCACAAATTAATAGATACACAAGTACATATATAAACATATATAACAATTTTGTCTTGAAAGCAAAGTTAAAAATAACATTTGTAATATGAGGTTAAGTAATTAAGAAACTGTTAGTGCGGTGCTGTTTTCTTAAAAAGAAATACTTCTAAGAGACAGCTGTAAAACGACAAACGCTACAACGAATGGAAAGGAATTAGTTAATTCTAAATCTAAAAAATATAAATTTGTTTTACGAAACGAAAAATGTTATGTAAAAAAATGGATTCAGTTTATTTACATTCTAATATATTTCAGTTATTTTATGATCCTAACCGATAATTGCCCCCTAGTAACACCAGATTGAATCAAATGAAAAATTCCAATGGTTTCTTTAGATTCTGTGAAAAATGTAACCTTCATTGAAACTTACTTTAATGTTCTGTTAACATATCGACTTCTGTACCACAAGTTACATAGGTTTGGCTTGGTTGTTTTAACGTCAGATCAACCCTACTTAGGTTATTTAATGCCACTACACCAGCTTTTGTGAACGATTTATTGTATATAATTGTTCATTTTTTACCCATATATCTGGGGAGAGGACTGAGTTAATACATTTTACAAACATTATTACTTCTTGTGGTCACACAATAAGTTCAATAGGATTTAACTTTGCATAGTCGATTCCATAGGCTGAAACTGTACCTATGATGGCAATCATGTAGTCCCCACTTCTTATAAATAAGTCGGACGTAGATTGCAGTTTATTTGTACCAAATTGAGTTGGATTGCAGAAAAGAATTTTGAATGTTATTAACGATTCCATGGGTTTGGCATTTTTTTTTGGGGGGGGGGGGGTCACCTGTATCTGATTCATATTTAAGAAAAGATTTTCTTGTTTTTGATGTGAATCAAAGCAAGAAAAGACGAATTCTTAAGATGCGTCCATTCAATCTGTGTATTTCGCAATGAAAATACTTTTTTGAAACTTGTGTGACCGACTGGACAGAAACTGAATAGAGGTATATGGATGCATCTAAAAATACTATTTTCATCTTGAGCGTAACAGACCAACAGAAATGCTATTTTATTTTAGATGTTTGGGCACGTAAAATAATATGTATTTTTTTCGAATTTAAGTGCAATGGTCGACGAAAATGTCCCATCTTTATTAATAATTTCTTTCTATATATTGGCAAAACGATTTTGTTCCAACATTATGTATAACATTTGAACTCAGACTTAAAAAACGAGTGACGATTAGACCTATAATTGCACTTTATAGCATGGATGACATTTTCTTCATTTTCCTTAAAGTTCATATGAATCTAAGGTCTCTTAAATAATTACTTAGGGGACATTCTTTTCATCATTTATTTTAATATTCCAATTTGACCTCTGTAGGGTCAGAAATTGTCACAGTGGTGTTATTAAACTATGACACTTCCTTATTTTTTATTGTATCAGCTACAATTGAAAAGTTGGGTATGTTCTTTGATGTTTGTCTTTCTTGAAATTCTAAATTTTCTTTTTCTTTAAGAAAATTATTTTGTAAACCAAAACGTTATACTTCAGCCCTTTTTTTATTTACCAGCCTCATCTTCTGATTACTTTCCTAACTAATGCATTTCCCAGTCGTTAAAACAAATGACAGACTTTTGACTGTCTCGTCCAGGATGATTCTATTTGGATAAAATGCTGTCAGTGTCTTTGAAAAATTACGGTGGACTCATTAAGTTTCTTTTAAGGGGTCAGCTGATCTTGATGGTCTGCAAAACACTTACATTTCTTATCTACACAAAATGCAGATGGTTTTTAGTTTTAGCATACAATTGTGAAGACGACTGATCAGCTGACTGGTCTAACAAAGAAAATATGAAGGAAAAATGCTCTCTTTCAGATGCAAGCTGTACGTTTTTATCATTTGTAATATTTTAATATTACAATCATCGTCTTATATCTATATTAAGAAATGTTTCTAGATTTTGTTGTAACAAACAAATTAGCTAAGGTGGGAATTGCTAAAAAAGACTGCTTGTAATTATATTAAAAAAACAAAAAAACTCCTAACTGATTACCTCAGCTTGGGAGTTGACTGAAAAAAAAATTGACCCCGTTGTCAATTTAAAAATATTTTCTAGAATAAACATGTAATATAAAGAGGTTTGATCAAAATTGGTATAAGGATTCTCGACATAGGTTTTGTAACATTATATCTTGATTTAGATCTTCATAAAAGAACATAAAAGTAGTGCAAAACATTCTGGCTATTTTATCAATCCTAGGACAGGTATTTTTTAGTTTTATTATAGATTCTGTTTTAATTTACTTCTATTTAGCTTTTTATAGCTTAAGACACATTTATTTTATTAGTAGACACCTTAAGTCCAAATGATAATATTGTCAAAACGATATCAGATAATAAAATAAGCATTTCAAGATATTGCTAGACATACAGTTGTAAAATTAAATCGTCATAAGTTTGAAGTCTGCAATTCTATTACCATTTAATCACTAGAGAATGACAGCAACTTTTCATAATTCTTCAAAACTTTTATATTTGATTTTATTTATGTTATTTGATTAGTTTTAATCTGTAGAATCAAATTGACACTTTCCGGCATAAGAGCTCCAAATAAATGATAGGAAAATTCTTGCTTCAGAGAAGCAATATTTATATAAGATATTAACGAGCAGCTAATCAGAACTTAGAGAATGGACTTGCCTATCTAAGTAAAAAGGAACGTCTCGACCTTCTTATAAACCAACTTACTAGGCTTCTATCTCAGTTTATTTAGTTTGGTCGGACAACTGAGTGTTACTACTAAATTGAATTATTTTCTCTCAGCTGGGCAACACCAGGTAAATACAATTGAGCACTGACTACTAAATTCAATATAATCCTCATCAGTTTTTCTAATTATCTTTTTATTAATTTGTGACTGTTTACAGTATTACAATGATAGGTAAAATTGTCACCATTTTATTCCATAAGCTATCACGAATGGGATAGATAATGTTAAGATTATTTTTCCATTATCAGATAATTAACATCATTCCAGCAGATCTGACAGTTTTATTTTTATAATTTGATAACATTGACTGAATGGTCATTTCAAGGCCAAACATCACAGAAATTTGACTTTCTATTTGTTAGCTTTGTGTATATGGCATTTATATAGCAAATCCATGTTAGCACAGTTTATTGTGGTTAACTCTTCCTAAAATAATATGCTGCTTTCAATTAATATTTGATCAGTAAACCATATATATATATATATATATACTATTTATTTATTAGTAATGTTTATATGATCCTATTTATGTACAGGATTCACTCCTAAACTAATTAAACGATGATTATGACGTTTAGAACAAAGCTGCGTGGCACAAGAGGTCCATATGTGGGCTATATTTAGTTTGAATTAGTTTTATCCAGAGGAGGTAAGAAGGGGGTAGAAGCCCTTCATCAAAATTCAAACACCTTCGATTTTGTTTAAATTTTAACAATAGTAATATCAATTAATAAATATTCCCAAAATTTTAGTTTATTTTGAGTATTTTACAAGGTTTTAGGGGCATAATTTTTACATTGAATCTTATCCATAGTCACCAGAAAAGAATAATAAAAAAAAAATTTTTAATGAAAAAATTTCAGGGAATTTTGCTTAAGACCTATTAAGCTTAAATTTTTAACATTTTCTAGAATCAAATCATCTAATGGATTTTGCTTAAGATTTGAATAACGATTTTAGACATGTTTTAGTATCCTTGTGATTTTCACAATGGAAAACTGTTCTGCTGAGGCAATTAATTTTACCCGTCCTGGGACGGGTATTATTCTAGTGATTGATATATATATATATATATATATATATATATATATATCAATCGTCTTTTATTTAGTTATTTTTTTAAATTGAGTTCACCCCAAACAAGGTAAGTTCCCACTGTAGACTTAAAGGGGCTACTTAAGATTAGGGTGAAATTTTAGGGGAGGGTTAGTTTTACATGGTGGAATGTGTTGGACGGCTTTTAGAAATTGACTTCTAAACTAACCCATCTCTGAACAAGTTATTTACACTTTTTTTCTCAAGTCCATCCTTATCATTTGTTCCCATGTGTTCCTTGGTATTCCTGTGAACTGACCCTGCTACCGCAATTGTTCTACATCTACTAACCCACAAAAAATAAATTGTTCGGATATCAGAAACGGGGCATTAAAAACGACCATAAACATCTCTAAGACCTAGTAAGCATAAGTCTCTTCACTAGAACACGCACATAGCACCTTCAAATAAGTTTTTGAAGCCATGAACTCTGCTAATACAACTCAAGCAAGCACATATGACTTTTGTTTGTTACTACTTCCAGATATTCTTTTTATATACTTTTCGTAATATTAAAAATATTTTTTTTATTTGGTTTAAAATAAATCAATTATGTTCTACACACAATTTTACTGGTATCAATGAGAATAACTTTTAAGTAGGGGTGGGGTAATTACTGTCCTTAGATCCGAGACTTATATTCGTTTGTGTTTTTTTTTTGTTTTTGTTTTGTCCTTTTGAGGGCATTATTTCTCGGATAAAGTTGGCAAGTTTTAATCTAAATTTTAAACGTGTATTTCTTCTGCAGATCTTATTAATTAATCAATCATGTATCAGTATTTATTTTAACTTTAAACCTTATATATCTGAATTAACCTCCGAATAGTGTTAATATATTTTTCTATTAATACTATGGTTGGTAAGGTAACTTATACGTATTGATGGCTTTATTCAGTATTCATTTAGCATCCTTCTAGTCAGTATATTTAGATATTTGTATGTTTGAAAATACATTTTTAAAACTTTAATTCTATTTCATTTATTTATATACCTAATAAATAATTTTATTAACACGCTTCATTAATTATTAGCTGGTCCAACATATCATTGAACTAATATTATAAATACTGATGGCTAACTTTAAATCTTTATTCAGGCATATCATATACTTAAAAACGATTTTCTTAATACAATTACTTATTAAATATTATATATAAATATTATGCATATTTTTCACGACTCTGTATTATAAAACCAAGAGGAAGAAATCTCTACTTTCTCAAAGCAACAGGGTTCAATTGTAAGTTACTTGTCTTGTGTTTTCTTGTGTATTTTTGATCAAGTGTTCCTTCTAGAAACTATCTCTAAACGTATGAGCTACAGATCCTGAAAATAATCTATCTCTGGGTGATATGTGCAAAGCAATGGTAAAGTGCACCAATATTTGGATTTAGGAAAGAAAAAAATGAACGCAGTATTGGTCACTGGAATTTAGCGTGAATATATATATATATATATATATATATATTATTTTTACTGTTATTATAAATTGTTTTTATGTCTGCAATGTAGTCCGTAGTTTCTTTTGTGTCTTTGCAAGATCTCTGAGGTTTTCTTCCGTTTTAGGGCTTTTATTATTATAGTAATCGTGATATCTTTGTCATTAAACTGCTATCCGGTGTTTATCTATACAATAACAGTGTATTTGGCCACCATATGGCATTGCAATGTAGATGGCAAAACCAGTTTACAAAAATGTTTTTTTGTTTTCGTTTTTTCTAAAGTGAACTGTTTAGAAGAGCCAGTTCAGTTTACAAAATGACACATCTAAAATAAACACTTACTTCCCAATCTCTCCCACCTTTCATTTGAGATTTCTCTCTTTAATTTTATAATCATGCATTTTTAATCTTATAAATATTTGTTACAGAAAGCCAAAACAAAAAAATCTTTTCCGTTTCACCGCGTCCCCCCCCCTCCCTTACGTTCTTACTTAGTGATGAATTCTCACCAGTATCTTGTGGACAGATACATGGCTTTTCTGTTTAAGATTCCTTGCTGTGTTGGTTTGTTTTGAGAGGCTAACTGCTGTGAATTACACAGAAAGTGAGATCTTGAGTTGGGTGTGAAGTCAGATTGAAGCTTCAGCTTTCCCTGCAGGGAGACTCGCTGTGATAAATACATGAGTTAATCTTGTTTGCAGCTTGCTAAACAGCAACAAAAACACTGATTCAAATCTGAGACAAATATTTCATAAGATGACAGTTGTAAATATGCAATGTCCTTAAAATATGCCACTTAAAAAAAATCTTAGATGACTTTATCTATGGTGTCTCCAACTTTGGCACCAACTGTATAAATAGAACATTTAGAAACGAAACGAATTATATTTCTCACAAACTGAACTCTTCACCTACATAGGATGAGTTATCATAATTTTAAAATGTATGAATTATACTCATTTCCTTTATACAGGGTGGGCCAAAATAAGGGTCCTATCTTTAAATTTGAATAACTTGAATTTGAATAACTTCCACAAAATAAAAGTTAAACTCACCAAACTTTATGTGTGTGTAGACTGACCCTTCCGAGATCTTTTGAAATAAACAAAACAAATTTTAGCCGAAAAACACTTCTTAAAACTTACAAAAACTAAAGTATTGTTTTTTACACTGTTTTGAGTTTTTTAAGCAAAAATAATGTTTTCTAAATGAGGGTACGTTCCTTAGGGCTGATACGGCTCATGCTTGCTTCAGAAGGGGTCCTTTACTTATTCTAAAAAACAAATTTTTTTAAATCAATAAATAAAAAAGTTATGAATTTTTAAAAATAGGACCCTTATTTTTGCCCACCCTATATCTTGTCGCTAAACTGAATATTAATTTTGCTTATAATTTCGGAAATGTAGTATTTGTAGTATATTTTCATTAAAATAAAACAATATTTCTATCCCTCTTAGACCTTTACATTTTCTGACCTCTCCCCAGTCCTCTTACCTCTGTCCCCCCCCTATTACCTTCTTCTGTCGCTCACTTCATTCCTTTCTTTCCCATCAGCCCCTTACTTTATCCTAACATTTGAGGACAAAGTGTAGTATCTGTTCTGATGCTATACTCAGTCTATTCTGTCCTCTGTCAGTGACAGAAGTCCTAGACTTGTGCAATTTCTGTTTTTGTTCCAATCGAGAGATACCCTTTTTAAGAGCTGGATTTTTCTACACTTTAAAAATTGACCTTGTGTCTAACTTTCCCTCGTGGGGAGGCAAGTGAATAGAAACAAACCTCTTTTAGTGTCGACAGACAAACCTTTAATACTTTGCTTAATAAGCGATATTTAAATTTAATATCATTTAAAAAAATGTTTTAACAATGTTAATTTGAATAAAATATTAATTATTTAAAATAGATTTGGGGTAAAGCAAACATATAAACAGAAATAGATTTTAGAATTCACTAAATAAATTTGTACTACAACGAATAATTCTATTATAATTAGGGTTTATTTCAGATAAAAATCTGAGATGCCTAAAGACCTGGACACACATCTCCCCCTAGCAAAGTGAGTGGGGAGGTGCTTTCAATGCCTGTCTCTTTCCCAAGAAACGTGTGACAGGTTGTATTGTTATACACATTGCTAAGCAATAATCCGTAACCTATTAAAAATTTTCTTTGAACATATCTAAAAGATGGATTTCATAAAGGTATCATTTACTTTCATCTTGGAAAAACAATAAGATAACCTTTTCTTTTGGTAATACAATATATTCTTATCTCTTAATAAAATGGATACAATTATCTCGATTTCGTTTTGTGTTGGCTACAGGCGTTTTATAAGCCTTTAATACTAAGATCGCTTTTATTTGTTCTAATACTTTCCAAGTTTTACTTTAAACCAAGCCTTTTTTTTCTCTATCAAAATTTTAAAAAAAAACACAAGTACTTTTTATGTTCCACAGAATTGTTTTATAATAATGATGATCAAATTATATATTAAAAGAAAAGACCAATCGCCCAACAAAAGGCTTTATTCTAACCTTATCTGAAACAAGTTTCGCTGGTAACTAATGATGAACATGTGTACAAAATGTTTGGAGCACATGAGGAAATGTTTATATCGGAATTTATAATGAAAATAAGTGTTAGTTCTCTGAAGTATTTTCAAATTCGCTTGATTCTCATGAATATAATATGCGGATTTAGTTAGTATCCAGAGGATTTAAGCTCTTTGAAGGCCGTATAGTAGTTTTAGGATAGTACTGCTGTCATTAGGAATACAAAAGAGTGGAGTGTTTCTGTATTGTTAGCAGTGGGGTCCATTTCTGTGAATCACGTTTCGTGTGGATAACTGTAAATACTTTATTTTGGCTTGCATTGTATTAATGTTAAATAGATATGCATCTTTTTTCATGTGTAAATGGCATATATATATATATATATATATAAGCTATTAAGAGAAGGTGCGTTTATTATTCATTGTTATAAAGCTCAACCTGAAATGACATTGAGGCCTGTGTGCAAGGATTTCATTCGGATTGGTTCCGATTTTGAGAAGTTGATTTACATAGTATGTTGCTGAGGAAGGAATGAAGACCCCCACACATGCTGAACTCCAGCCTTGAATCTCATTACCATTTTTATCATTTAGTAAAACGTGGTCTTTGGTATTTATAGATATCTGCCACGAATGCAGGCCTCATAATAGTGTAAAAAAACTAAAAACATTGTCCCTCTCTCTCTCTCCTTCTCTCTCTCTCTTTCACACACATATAATCCCGGTGAGGTTTTGTTCATAGTTAATCCCGTGAATCCTTACTGTGATTATATAATAGTGTTCAATAATTGATCTGTGTATTTTCATCTCTGCCTTCATATAAAGAACCTGGCTTTGTGTAGTTTAGCTGATCTCCAACTAGAATTGAAAAATGTTTGCAAACGTGCAGCTGAAAATGTCTGTATAAATAAAAAATGTATAATATGTAATATATATATATATTATGACAGCTGCTGTTTTCCCTAGTGTTCAATCCAGTTTATCTTATTATTTTACTCCTAACTGGTGCAGGAACGTTGGATTCCTTTGACTTTTAAACTTATTAGTTAAAAAAAAATAACTAAACCCAAATGAAGTTAAGCCATGTATACCTAAACCATAACCCAAAAAGCGTTGTTACCAATTTCCAATGAAAAGTTTTATCAGCCTCCATTCAAACTCACTTTGACTCTTCGAATAATTTCTCTGATAAATCAAGAATAATGAAAGACGCTACCAAATTTGGTTGTTTTTTGGTTAATAGTAAGTAAAGAATCATCTCGGTGGGTGAGTGTACCATTTAAAAAATTCTTTATCTATTTTCATTTCTTGATTTTTATTTTATTTATTTAAGAAAAAAAAAAAATCTTCAGGCGAATTTTTTTTTGATAAGCATTAGCTTATCAACATTCTTGTTTAAAAAGCCTTGGGGACCCTTTCATGATAGCAAAGAATCTACTTAATCAGTTGATGGAATGTATATTTGTTGCTGTTTTTTTCTTGTTTTTTTTTACTTTTGTCAAATTCGGCTAATACTTTTTAAGTATTAAGTTTTAAACTGTATTTTTTTAATACTTGTTAGCAAATATATTATTGCTAGATTCGGCATTGAATTAAATCACTCAAAAGAATCAAACTATCGGACATTAACTTCATTCTGCCGTCTTTTCGTCTTGTATCGTTTTCTATCACCCAGCTGATGTTTGTTTGTTGACAAACACCTCCGGGTTGAGATTAGAGTATAGTATCTGTTCTGTCCTCAGTCAGAAATGCGTCTCGACTGGGGAAAATTTTGATTTTTGTCGCATTCAAAGTGCGCCTTTTTTGGAACCTAGATATCCTCCCCCCCCCCCCACAGTAAAACCGACCTCGTCTATTTTCCTTTGGTGGGGAGACATGTAAATAGACACCTGGGAGCAACTTAAAAATAACTATAGCATGACTAGTGAGGCCTTGAGAATCTATCAAGAGGTATGAGGACAAATGTAATCAAGAGGTATGAGGACAAATGTAATCAAGGGGTATGAGGACAAATGTAATCAAGGGGTATGAGGACAAATGTAATCAAGAGGTATGAGGACAAATGTAATCAAGAGGTATGAGGACAAATGTAATCAAGAGGTATGAGGACAAATGTAATCAAGAGGTATGAGGACAAATGTAATCAAGAGGTATGAGGACAAATGTAATCAAGAGGTATGAGGACAAATGTAATCAAGAGGTATGAGGACAAATGTAATCAAGAGGTATGAGGACAAATGTAATCAAGAGGTATGAGGACAAATGTAATCAAGAGGTATGAGGACAAATGTAATCAAGAGGTATGAGGACAAATGTAATCAAGAGGTATGAGGACAAATGTAATCAAGAGGTATGAGGACAAATGTAATCAAGAGGTATGAGGACAAATGTAATCAAGAGGTATGAGGACAAATGTAATCAAGAGGTATGAGGACAAATGTAATCAAGAGGTATGAGGACAAATGTAATCAAACTATGTAACAACCGTTGTGATTGACTGTCCACCTTACAGCATCTTCTACGTCGGTTTAACGTCTGTTTTACATGCTGGTATGTGTTGGACCGCTTCTAAAACTTGACTTCCAAACTAACCTCTCTCTGGCCAGGTCTTTCTCTCAAATTCATCCTTATCAGTTTCTCCTATGTTTTCCTTGGACTTCCTTTGCCAAATAACTTTGTAACCTAAATTGTTCTACATCTCCTAATCCAATTATATTTTAAATATCAATTAAAAAATAATAGAGTATCTCATGTGTGATACTTGTGTGTTTAAAGCTAAAATAAAATAAAAACTTTACATATCATTTTGCTGAATATGCAGCAAAATTATATTGAGAAATCTGCATCTATATTGTATCTATCCAATAGCGTGCAGACGGTGAGAGGTTTCCCCCGGACACCCAAATTGGGCTGGGGGCGTCCAATCAGTCAAATTATCTCCCTTTCTCATAAGATTTATCAGTATTCGGACTTATACTTGAGTCTTTAGGGCATATAATCAAGGAGTTGGTACTGGGCATCACCAGACAGCAGCACACCACTGGTGCATCCAACCAATCAATCATTGAATAACTGTCAGATATCTTTATAAGATATTACAATTCAAATTTTCTTTAATCACAGACTTTTGTTAGCAACGGACTTAAATAGAAAAATATATTTATAGATTTTCACAGGAAATTGCTATGTCCATTTTCTATACAAGATAGAGAAGTGTACAGTTTTCATTTTTCCATCAGCATAGGAAGAGTTCCTATCTACTGTCCTCCCGACAAAAGCGGAGTTTGACACAAGGTCAGTTTTTTTAATGTGGAGGAAAATCCAACTCCCCTTTATTGGGGCAAGAAAAAAAATTGCCTTAGATCATCCTTCACCGACCGAGGACAGGACAGAAGAAATGAAGTATAGTATCAAAACAGATACTCCACTTTCCTCCCAGCCAAAAAGAAAGAGTTCTCTCAACGGACCTTTTGAAATAGGTGGGAACTCTCTTGTTTAAAGGTCCTGAGAAATGAAACTTTTTACATCTGCTTGTCTTGTCAATTTTTTGTTTTCATTGATATTAAACCGACCCTATTGCATCTACTTATGCCTATGCAATAAATATAGTTTCTCACTGTTATTGCTGAGTTTATAGAGATAACAAAGGGGGGAGGGGCGGTTTATAAAGGGCAGTTGATGGGTGATTGTTCATTTTCCTTTTTCTTTATTCCTTCGCCTTGGAATGCTTGAAATGTCTACAATAATATGATGAATTGCTTTGTCTTGTTCCACCTCAGACTTTACTTACAATTACAACTGTCTGTGCTTGTGAGTGTATGTATGTATGTATGTATGTATGTGTATATATATAAATATATACACACACACATATGTATACACACATATGTATAACATGTTTATACAATAACTGTTGCTTCTACAGCAGCATTGCTTCCAACAAAGCCTTCATCAGATGACTCTGGGTTCAGGCATGGTTTCAGGGTCGAAGCATCATTACCACGAACTCAGAGCACGCCCAGCAGTATCTCACAATACTACCAGACTTTGTTGGATTGTCATATCTATGCTGATGCAGATAAAGCCTTGTCTTTTAGTTTCTTTGTATTTTTACTTGTCAGGAAAGGGCAATTACATTATATATATATATATATATAAATAATTAGTAGTATGAAAATATATTTATCGCAATTAAGTTGCGCAGAGGTGCCCATGTTTCATCCTAGCTTGGAACGGTTGGGCTAAGTACATGGATTGTTATTTACCAACAAAAGTCCGTGCACTTAACCTGACGATGCTCTACAGCGATGAAACATGGACGCTTTTGTGTAGCTTAGTAGTATGAAAATATATGTATAACAATTAAGCTCTAACGTATTGAGCACTGTTGAAGTCAATACTGAAAATCTGAAAACATATCACCTTAAAATGTGTGCATATACATGAAATAATAAACAAAATCACATAAGCATATTCGAAGTTGTTGTCTACGTTAAACACTATTGAGACGGCTGACTATATTGTCTGCTTCATGACATAAATAGTATTTTTCTCAGCTTGTCGCATAGCTGTTGAATTAGACATTTTGTAAGAGCACCGGAAAATGAGTCAAAGGTTACTGATGTCTGGGGTTCGAATCGTGCAACTGGCTTAAGTTATCTTCCACACTGATTATTCTATTAGGATGACATGTCTACACATGTGGATAATAATAAAATAAATATATATATATATATATATATATATATATATATATATATATAATGTGTATGTATATGCGTGTGTTTGTTAGGTATGTTTATATATTTGTATAGGATTCAATAGTAAATTAACCGATCGGTATGAATTTTGGATCAAAGCTGCTAGGTGTAAGGAGTGTAATGTGGGCTATATTTAGTTTAGTGCAAAGAGGGTAAAGAGTGGGTGGCAGCCCTTTCAGAAAAATTAAGATACCTTCGAGTTTTGTGAAATTTTAACAATAGTTATTAGATATAAGTTAATAATAGGGGTGGGACGTAATGGGTGAAAATTTCAGATTCACGCGAGTAGTATTTTTTTGTGTTCATTTATACATACATAACACTAAACAATCAAACATTTTGAAAATTTTGAAAAATTCAGAAGGTGCAGGCCAAAATAGCCGTTAGGGGTCCACAGGACTCAAAATCCATCATTTTTCGGTGAAAAAGTGGTTTCATGCGACATTGCAGGTCGTAAAATATCCTCAAAAGCTATGAATGGATATAGATGGGTAAATCTTATATAGTACTTTAATTTAGGACCATTTTCAGGCTGTGAAAGAGTTTTCATGAATGTTAAATAGCCAAAAACTAGTGGCCTGCACCTTCTGAATTTTGCAAAATTTTCAAAATGTTTGATTGTTTAGTGTTATTTATGTATAAATGAACACAAAAAAATACTGCTCGCATGAATCTGAAATTTTCACCCATTACGTCTCACCCCCTATTAATAAATATTCCCTAAACTTCAGTTTCTTTTGGGGTATTTTAAAGGGTTGTTAGGGGCCCTACGAAATAAAGATTTTTGTTGCTGCTTGATGCCGAGTGAGCATGTTTAAACAATTACAATCACAGCAGAATTTACATATCATTTTGCTGAATATGCAGCAAAATTATATTGAGAAACCTGCATCTATATTGTATCTATATGCAGAATGATATAGCATTACTTTCCTAATTATATATTTTATTAAAAATTTTACATTTAAAATTTTTTTTATTTCCTTAATATCTAATTTTTTAAGTTTTAGTACTAGTCACTCGATGTTACTTGAATGTAAAGACGTAAGTCCAACAGAGACTTTGCCATTATGCATGTGGTGGCCGTTTTTATTGTCAGCCTGGGGTATTTTGTTTTGTTCAGCTCTACGAGGTGCTCCCTCCCAGGCCTTGCCTTATCGCTTTCGGAAGGAGTTAGTTCATAGCTAACTGCTTGAGGCGCCCCCCCCCCTACCAGAGAATGCTGACGGGGCTGCTCAGCCAATTTTTAATGGGCCAGAATGCACTTGTGCACTGCCTTATTTTCTCTACCGTTCGGCCTTGTGCCATATCTTCCTATGGTGAGAGGGAATTAAATACTGTGTGTATATGTATATACAAAAGTACTTGGCTCTTTCAGTTAACCTCAAATTTTGTTAATTTGTTCAGCTTTTCATTACAAACCATCTCAAATTGCTTTCATAAATTATCGTTGCCATTATTTTATGTTCTACATTTATGTCTTTTTATAGGCCCTTATTCTTAAATGCAATTTGTCTGTCAAATGTTTCTAAGTGTGATGTGACATGCAGGCAAACACTTCGAAGGTTTGTTGGTATTAAGTTAAAGGGTACACTTTCATGGGGGGGGGGATTGAGCCGCTGACTGCAGAGGGCAGGGATAATAGTTACCATCGACCCAAAAATCTGAAACCTCCTTCAGCTGTCATATTCCACCCTTAGCATACCAAAACATATTCCAATCAGTTTATCGTGGCGAAACAACTTTAAGGCATTTGAAATATAAGCACTTCAAAGTTAACTTTTTATGTAACTTATAAAATCTAAAATCAATTCTCAAAATTATATCGTAAGTGTATTTTTATATTTTCAAATAAAACATGTGTACATGTACAAAGTACACATACACATCTAATTGTGTACAGATTCTTTTCAATTTTCTCATCTTTTTGTTTTTGCTGGGGATGGGGCATCCTACCGGATGTCAGACATACACTCACTATTTCAGAGACTCTTTAAGATTCTAACCGTCCCTTTAAGCGCAATTGTTTTATCTCTTTTGCACTTGGTTCACCGGGTATATTTGCCAGGTAGTTTTTGAAATTGTTTTGCATGAGCCTGGTTGCTCTTATAATTATGTGAATGATGGAGATCTATATAAGGTTCCAGTTTCTTTTCATGTCGTACATAAGACCTTGGTATTTTGTTATCTTCTCTCTCAACTCTGTTTACGCCGGCAGCATCATCAGGCACACTGACGTCAACTAGGGTCAGTACTTTCTCCCTCTTGTCCCATATCACTGTCAGGTTTAACAGCTTCGTTTTCTAGGTATGTAACTGTAGGAATTGTATAGTCATAGTGGATGGTTTATGACTTATTTATAATTTTTTTCTGGTATATGTTTCCAAGACTTGCTGCTACACTGGATATTCAACTTTTTACACTGTCCAGTGAAGCATTGTTGGATTGTATAGTAACCGTACCCCAGCAAAACCTTACAGCAGGATGTCAGCTGGCTCACCCTCTCTACTTCTGTGGCAAAACCTACACTTGTTGTCGTTGCTGAGACCACTCATCTACAAAGCATTGGCCATCAAGCCTTGATCTTGGGCAGCCATTATCATCCTCTCCTGATCATAAAGGAGCGATCCTTTTTTGAGCCAGTCTATAGAGCCTTCGTTATCTATATATTCCTGAGATAGTTCATCCCGAAAATGTACAGATATGTATGCAATCGTTTACAGGGGAAAATATAGATGGATTATTTTGATTATTCAGACTAATACTCTCATCTTGACTGTTATTTTCACTAAAATTCCGAATAATGCAAATTATCAATCCTCATCTCGAAAATTTGAAAACGTAAAATACCTATTATACTAAAGTGGAGTTCCTCAACGTTTGTTTCCCTAAGGCTTTTTTCTATGTATTTTAATGACACAAAATACATGCTAAAATATTCTGTACTTCTCGGATTGCATTTCAATTCTTCTAAATTAGACGTAAATTGTAATTAACTGAACAAATCACCCATCTCTCACTTCTACTCTGTTTATTCAACCACTTCAATATTTTTTAATTTGTCTATGAGCATTTAGAGAAATAGTGACTCTTTTTAGCTAATTTAGGTAGTATGTTAGTACACACCATAAACACGGATGTAAATTCGATAGCAACATAATAGGACTCTTCACTTTATTATCCATAAGAATAATATAGAAGTGAAGAGACTTATTTTTTTATGCATGAATAATTTAACAGATATGCAACAGATTATGAATTTTCGAATTAAATCATAGGTGAATAAATAATGGTAGTGGTTGTGACCCAATGGGTCACAGGTAGTATATATATATATATATATATATATATATATAATATTGGTTAAATTACAATTGCCATGATAAAACGTCAGTCTACAATCATAATTTGAAAAATAAATTTTTCAATTTTGCCTTATATCTTGGACATCAGAATTTAACCAATCAATATATATTTTGCAGCCGAAAACAGTTTCATTGAGCTAATTAATTAGAAGCAATTTGGATGATATAAGGAATATATACCTCTAAAAAAATTATTTATATACACACACACACATATATTATTATTATTCGTTCAGCTGTTCATAATGTCTGATTGCTATAGCTCTAGGATAAGGGGTCATGATATAGGAATAGTCAACATTGATGCTGGTGTCATTTTACATGGCTGTAGAGATCAATAACTGAGCCATAACTCGCCCAATAATTTGGCCACAGTCCAAATATACACAATGTATAAGTATGCAATAATGTGTATGTGTCACAAGTATAATCTTCAACTGTTCTGCTTGTAGTTCAAGATCAGATGCATTCATGAACACCAAAATGTGTCTGGTGATATTTACAACTATTTCTCAGAAGAATATATTATCCTGAAAAAAATACCAAAAAGCATGGAATTTAATCCAAAAAGTAACATTTCTTTTATTTATCCTTCAAATACCAAATATGTTTGTTATTCTTTAAAAAACAAAAAAAACAAAAAAAAAAAACGAGATTGTACTGGGTCGTCCCCTCCCCTCGTCTACAAACTTTGCTCAGTAGGCTTTTAAAGGTCCTGTCATGACGGATGGCTTATATCTTGAAGCATTTTCTTGATCGCTGTTTGACAGCATGTATAAATGTGAATGCAACAGATAACACAAGATGATCCTTCAAATATCAATGTCCTTATTTAATGCCTTTACTTTTTATTATCCTCATTGCAATAAAGCCTTACACTAAAAAATAGTGTCATTTTAACGAAGAAACTGGCAAATAAACGCAGACCAATTCAGATATCACTTCACTCATTTTTACTGTTAGCTTTTTATATTATTAAAGTTTTCTCAGTTGGAAAGTTGGGCGATTGTTAAGAATTCCCAATAGCAAAAAGGGTTGAATAAAACAAATAGTCAACAAATAACTGTAGCCAAAGGCAATAATAGTTACTTTTCTAGCTACTTGCCTGAAATTTTTGTTTTAAAGTATTTTAAAGCGCTTTTATTTACATTTAATTTTTCCCTAAAATACGATGTTTCCTGGAAATAATCGAAGCTTGAGGGTGGGTGTTTATCTTTTTGGGTGAATAAAAATTTTTTTTTTTAAATGTACAAGTAACTATTAAAAACGCAATAAAATTTTCTTTTATGCTTATTTAAAACGAAAACAATGAAAAAAAATAAAATTTTACAAATATTTTTTTTATGGAAAAATGTTTAGCATTGTGAGTGAAAAGAACGTTTCTGGGGGTTGCGATTCTTACTTTCTTTACTGCTCCTGATCAATACTGGGATATGGGTTCTACTAATGATGTAATATTTTTAAGTTAAAATGAACAAATTTATTCTTAGGATGTGTCGGTTATGCTAGTATGGCCATGTAGAGTGGTCATCCTCCTGGATAAACCACCGTAGAAACATGGATGTGTTAAATCGCAGGAAGGTTAGCCAGTCAAGAAAAACTTGGAAGCAAGTGATTAGACAGGGTGGAATCTGGAGACAGTTGACCCACTGAACCGAGAACTAGAGAATGAGCTTGCATAATATCAGAAAATGCCTGACCCCTGAACAAGGAAAAGCGACATTAAATGAATAGAAGTGGGGAAAATATTGACAAATTTGATTAAAATAGAAATTAACTTTAACAACCAAATATTTTTTTTCAATCGTGTTCATGTTTTCTTTTTACTCTATTCTCAACTGAAATTATATTTTTAGTTTGTTTTTTTTATTCTTTAAAAGAAAATTTTCTTTTAAAAATATAGAACTAAAATGTCTCATATTTTTTGCATTTAACTTTATTATTGACTTACCTCTCTACGATGAATAGTATGACACAAGGCTAGTTAAAGATGTACTCTTCTCTTATTAAACGTATTTACGGCAGAGGTCAAAGTTGATCTTCACTACTTTGATGCTAACCCATGCACCAGGGATTAGTTGAGATTCAATCTCATTCTTTGATGTGAATAGAATGATTAAGTCTGGGAGAAGACTCCTTATGGAGTGGTGGATGATTTAATGACATTTTAAACTTTGCCACAAATACATTGGCCTCCCACCAGATTTAAACAAAATAAATGGCAAAGACCCCCACCAGACAGAAAACCAGCTGGGATTATATAGAACAGAAGGTACAATAAATGATAGTTGTTTCATATCGCATTGTTTTTATCTATTCATCTTTTATGTCGAACGCATGAAGATATTATTTGCTTAATTACTGTTTTTATTTGAAAATATTCTGTCTCATCACGAGATGGAAGCTATCTGTTTTCAAAATCAGAAAATAGTTTATGAAAATGTTACAGTAAATTTGACTATGACTCTTGGCCTTTTGGCTAGAGCAAAGTGAAGAATCTGTTCTGATACTACACTTCATCTTTTGTCCTCGGTCAGTGAAGGAAAAATCTCTCGAAACTGTCTGGTGCTACCAGATCAGGCTGTCTGAAGATATTGGCTTCCTGACCTAAAATGCACTAAACATTGATGTTATTGTTTTTTCTTTCACTTTGCAAAACTCAATCATGTTCTGCAAAGCAAAAAAACAAAAACGATTTTCCTTCTACAAAACCAAACCTAACACCATGAATAAATATTTGAAGATATAAAGAACTTTAAGCAAAGAAACTTTTACCAAAATTATCAGATTCAGCATTAAATAATCCGGAAAGGGTTGATATGCCGTAAAACAAAACAACCAAACCAAACTTGCTAAACTGATGGAATTTATATTTTTGTCCAAATTGAGAGTGCCCCGTTTTGGGAAGCTGGATTTTCCCAACATTAAAATGTATCTTGTGTCTAATTCTGCCCTCATGGTGGGGGGGGGGGGGGGCAAGTAAATGGGACTCTTAGTATGAAGTCCAATTTTTCTGACGGTGGTGGAGCTGCTTCCTGTGATGACAGCCATCTTTTTTAGATGAAGCAACAACGCTTTGCGTGATGTGTCTGCAGTGGAAGTGGGATGGTGACTTTTTCATATGCATATGAGTCGTTTTCACCAACAAATCATTTTCGGCATTCATGTAATTAAGTATGATATTAAGTATTATTATGGCATGTGGTTCCTTTATTTCAGCTCATTGGTCTAGTGGTTTTCATCAACTTGCTGTTTTGATATCTCGTTATAATACAGGGACTCTCTGGTTTCCTTCTACCTATAGCCTTGGTCTTTTTCTCCTGTCTTTGCGATAATCATCTTCCGTTCTTTTTAGCTCCTCACATCAAGTTGTTTGATGCCTTGTCTAGAACGACTACTATAAAAAAGGAGCAAAATTTGCTTGTTCATCACTTTTGCCTGTCTTCTGCATCTGGTGCATTGATCTTGGTGTCTTTGTCCTTCACGTTCATAGTTCCAGTTAATTATTCCTGTAAATGTTGCTGAATTACTCATTGTAAATAGATTATCAGATCATAATTAAAACACAATTGCCATAACATAGTAGCAATTATGTGTGTACATTGAAAGGTTTAATGGTTTCTTTAAAATCTTACATTTTTATAATTATTACTTTTTTAGCAAATAACGAAGTCATTGTCTTTATGTTTAAGGTTGGCCACAATACAAAGCTACCGTCCACTGACAGTGATTGCTTAATCAACAAAAAGAAGCCAAACTCTTAAATTGAGAACCACATTATTATCTCCCCCTGGTTACCACAATATTCTATTTTTACAATTTATTGAAATGTTTTATTTTTTATACTTTTATCAATCTGCTAACAAAAAAATTTATTTGTTTTCTTTTTTCTTTCTAGGTAAGTGTTTGTACTTTGTTTCCTGGTATTGAAATAATTCTCATTTGGTGAGTGTTATTTTCTTTCTTTTGGGAGGATATTTTGATCAAAACTCCTGTCTATTAAATAATTTTAAATGCAAAGATTTACAAATTAAAAAAAAAAATAGGATTGTTGCTAATCATTATTTGAATTAAATATGCTGATTCAAATCGTCTCAGTTAAAATTAATCACCAGTTTTTATAAATTTTTTTCTATTTCCTTTTCTTAGAGTTAAAAAAAATGAAGTAATTTCGAGAATATTTAATAACAGTAATATCGATGTTTAAATTTTAATTATAATTGTTTAATACTGTCATGAAACTGCTGGTTACATGAGCTTGGACTGATCATATTTATGTATGATCTGTTATAACCTTATTGTCAATTTACTTAAAGATTGAACAAAGGACAGAAGAAAAGGAGAAACACGATTTACTAACAACTTATTCTTGTTCTACCATTTTCAAAACTTCCAAACCTGGCAGGGATCGACAACTCTACATTTCTCATGCAGGAGTTAATTATCTTGGCTGGCACCTAATATGATCTATCACTGATTTTGAGTACACTACTGTTGTGAAGTTGTCCCACAGTAAATAATAAATAAAGGAAGTCAAGTCGAGGGTTGGTTTAACAAGTGCATTAACAAAGTAAGAAAGTGACTAGCTCTTGGCTAGACAGTTACAAGACTGTGCTTTGTCTTCTCTGTGTCTCTGGTGACTCGCACTATTTATAGTGACAACCGGTGTAGTTTCTCCTGTGTAAGAACGGCCGGTGTAACAACTACCACCATAAATTAGATGACTTTTAAACTCACTAAGATTATAAATACATGGTGGATGTCACCTCATATATGAGCATCTTCTGGGAATAAGCAGAAAAAATTTTCCTCGCCACATATGACATCAAATAGAAGACCAACACACTCACCCACAAATACTGCATTATACCGCTCCTCTACTGCCACATTTTTCAACTGGGTCGCATAGCCACAAATGATGCACCAATCCACCACTTGATTAATACACCATTCTAACAAAAAAAGCACATAATTAAACACATTGTATTCTTTGTACGATAATATCGTTAGTAATTCAATGTAACATTCATCACATGTCAGGGATTATCTTGATTCTCTTCCCAGTAGCGGTTCATTATCTTCTGCCATTCAGTTTAGCTAACAGCATTTCTATTTTCTGTGCTTAAATACTTGAACAGCTGAGTTAATTAGGGTTCTCCACTAGGTTTTCTTGGGTGGAGACTCTCATGTATTCTTGGGGTAATCCTTGTATATTTTTTCTTGGTTTGCATTGAAAATGCCTTCCTTAAACCAGTTCTTCATACAGTATACACTTAGAAAGCATTGTTAGTGATTCAAAAAGGCCAGCTTTATATAGTCATGCATGACAACACTTATCACATGTCAGAAATTGTCTTCAGCCCCTCCACAGTAGCGGTTTTGAAAGCATTTCTATTTCCTGTTTTCAAATACCTTAACATCTGAAGTAATTAGGTTTCTCCACTAACATCAGTTAGGTTCTCTTGGGTGGATACCTTGATGTGTTTCACAGGTAATCCTTGTATATTTTTCTTGGTTTGTATCAGAAATGCCAACCCCAAACTAGTTATTCATATAATACACACTTAGAAACTAGGTTGTCCTTAAGCTGCACCTCATGACCTTGAAATCTGAGCTGTTGCATCATAGTCATGGACTCTTTGCTTTATACATTAGTTTAAAGCAACACTTGTGTATCCGGTATATTAGACCAGGATTTTCATATTTAACGAGCGTTAATTGTGGAAATATCCTAGGCATAAAATAGATCCATGCAGCAAGTTCTTTGAATCTCTCAATCAAACAGCAAAACCCCAAACATCATGTTCTGCATAAAATCATTTTGCTGCTAGCTCTAATATGACTCTGATGCAAACCTATCTTCCAACGTTTTTATATGGTTTAGACGCATTTTGGAAGTCTCTAAGTGACTCTCAAACTTTTTAAGTAAAAAAGAAGCTTCATCAGACATGTCCAGCCCCTAATAACATCTCAGGAAGATACCAAGAGGGTTACAGAATCCCCATTTCCTACTGACATGGTAATCACTTTTCTGAAGCCCTCCCTCCTGGCTCAGAAGCATCCTGGGTTAAGTGGAGGATACTGAACTTAATGAGAACTGAAATAGGGCAATCAAAAGTTACTATGCTTAGATGGAGCTAAAAAACCCGACCCAACCATCTGTGAATGTAAAGAGGACCATACCCTGCAGCATTGGCTTGTCTGTCCTCTACTACCAACTAGAGATCTTGCAGAGTACAATGATAATGAAAAACATGGAGATCTGTCATATGACAACATAGTTCAAAAACACAAAGAAGAAAAACTTTTTTATATGCATTTAACACCCTTAAAAGTTTCTCGTTAACTTTCTTACCCAGTATGTTCAATTGAGATAATATACTACTAAAGTTTAGACTTTTCCTAGTAGCATATATAGTGCGTGGTCAGTATGGTCGGCTGACACATTAAAGTTTGTGGGGTTAATTCTGAATTCAAACTAATGAGATACAGTGGAAAAACAATCCATCATTGTCAGTAGGATCACAAAGATCAGTCATTTGCATGAAGATCACGAATCAAAGCAGTGAAAGCTTTTCGAATTAGCATGAATCAACACTGGTCTGATAACTAATTTACACACTGACCATGTGATCATCAAAAGCCTTCATTTAAACAATGGCAAAAACGACCACAAATAATGTAGTAAAAAGAAGTGTCTGCATGTGTTTCTCTATTGCCAACAGACAATATGGAAAATCTCTACATAAAACGCTCTTTGTTTTTTTTTTTTACCTTATGTAAGTAGTTGAAACTCCTTAAGCATCTCTATTTCAAGAATATAGCAAAGAAAAGTTGCTTGGTAATTGTGTCAAAGATCTCAGAGCTCAACATGTATTGTTAAAATTAAAGGTGTAATTGTGTATGATTCTCATGTATTTGCTGATATGTGAATATATTGCTTGATTAGTAACTGCACTTTGATTCCAGTGGAATGTTTAAGTGTCACATAAATGATTAGTTGGTGGATGATTAGTCTCACAAAAATGTTACTATTCCAATGATAGCAGAAAAGACGCCGCAGTAAATTTAGAGCTCTTCATAAATAAGGTGACAATAATTTCATCCGTCCATCTTGAGTGGCTGTACATTCTATCTAAATACACTAGACAACTGTAGATGGTAAAGTGAAGTTTTATCTACCATCTTATTTTATTCTGTCATAATGCCATCCTTCGTGATCCCTTTACAGTTTGATTCAATCTTTTAAGAATTTCTAATTTTAAGCTATTTTAAGTAATTTTTAATTTATAAAGAGTTCTCTATTGCAGGTTACTTATTTAGAATTAACAGATCCACAGTTAATATCAATCAGAAGATTGTATAAACATGAAATTCCAGAAGGGAACTTAAAGTAAAAAAAAAAACAAACCTGCATTATTTTATATATATATATATATTTTGTTCTGATGAGTTAGCATTTATGACCCTTATGAGTGATTTCATGACTTAAAATAAATGCTGCCTCAAACAGCTATAAACAACCATAATACCTTGGTGTATGCTCTTTATTTGGAACTTGATTTGAAAAATGTTTTGAATCGCCGAAATATATATATATATATATATATTTAAATTATATTTGAGGAAATATTACCAAACTAATGAGCAGAAATTATGGTTAGCAAATTTCCTTATAAAAGATAGTCATTTTGACATTATTTTGCCTTCGTACTGACCACTTATCTGATGGCATATTCGGTTAGTATATATCCTGGCTATTAGGTAGGTCCCTTTGTAGCACTGATTCAAGTTCTGTGAGGGCTTTTGCATTTTGTACAATGTTAATTTGCATTATTTTCAGGCTGGGTTGTATTCCTATATCTATATACATTCAAATTTAAATACATTAGATAACTCAAAAAGAGTTAACTACAAAGATTTATCAACTTTCAAAAACTATGAACTCGATATTTCATTGTATAGTGAGATAGAGCTGAGTCTGTGTATTTTTATAGATTTCAATTTATTTTCGAATCCTACTCCAAATAAAGACTACATACAATGGTATCAAAGTTGTTTACAGCTGTTTCTAGACGATGTTTGTTTTCAGTTATGTAATACCGGAGATTCGTGTTAATTATAATATGATCACCTCACATTTTAATGTAAAATACTTTGCTAGAGACTCAAATGTCTACCTAAAAATATTTACCTTACCTAGATATAATACGTTAATTGAGAAAGCTATTTCTATTATTTATTAGATCTTTAATATATACTGAAAGACATAATGTACCTGTTCTGTGTTGATCTACATGAACAGAGTGGAAACAAGTCTTAGTAGTAATTAACAGGATGCTTTTCAAAATAACCTTTTTTTGTACAATAGAATTATTTAATTCTTCACACACACAAATGTGTCCTTTCTTTTTATCTTAACTTTGTGCCCGGACATTGAAAGTGTTGGCTTTCATAATATGAATGTCAAATAACTTATCAAACATCGTTCAGGTCTTTCCTCCGAATTTTAAACTTGTTAATTTATTCAATCTCTTCAGAGATCTGTGGGCCAAGGACAAGTTGAGTGATCCGACCAGCAAGGTGGTTAAACTCTTGGCTTATGAAGCGAGTCGCCTGGCAACACTCACAGCATCTATTCTGATGCTTGCTTTTGATCAGTGCTAATTTAAGACTTGTTTTTCTTTCTGATCTTTGAATTTTGAAAAAAATAAAACTCAAACGGAACATTAAGGAGATCGAGTTTGCTTTTATTTTGTATCTTGACACTTAAGTTTATCTTAAATATATTTTTATTTATGTAGATACTACAGAAATACTGTGGATCTGGCCTACTTGTTATCTTGCTAATGGTAGTTGCCAAAAGCTGTGTATGTTTGTTTGAAAGCCGCAGCCGCCATAACTTCTAATTACTTTAGCAACAAATATCAAAATTTAGAAATTATATATTTATAACAAATACTGACCCAGTGGATCACTGGTCATCTAGTACACTTTATAATTATCAATAACCAGGAGATTAAGTTTGCTTTGCTGTTTTTATTTTGACACTTAATCAAAACATTTCGGGTAAATTTACACATCTATATACTACAAAAATACTTTAATTTAAGCAAAAAATATACATTCACAAGTTTTTTTGTTTTTTAACAAAAACAATCATGAAATTCATCCTTTGCCTTATGCAGTAAGCCCGAATTGTCTTTGGGATAGAGGGGGAGCTCGATGGTTATCGAATTTTGTGATAAACTGCTGGGCTTACCCTATGCTAGATACTTTCACCAAAATACCACATTCAATCTGTGGCTTGATCTTACTTAGATGATCCCCGATTTGTTTTAAAGATTTTATTTACAAAAAGATCGTGAGGAGTGGAACAACATTTACAAATATTCAAAAAAGAAAGAAAAAAATGTAAGTTAGCAGAAGGTTGGGAGAGCCCTACTAAGTATTAGGCCACCCACTGTTTTCTGCATGCTCCGAAAACATGCAGGTCGGTCTCTAGATAGAAGTGAGGGCTAAGTGGGGTGTAAAAAATAAAACAGATCAGAGTGGAATATGTGAATGGATGGTGTCCTCCAAGATATAATACAACTGTTTCGGAGTTACCGGGGGCAAAATAAATGTGGGGAGTTGGATCTTATGTTTCTAATTGTAGTTACCAGAATCTGAACGAATTTATACTCATGACGTAACTTCTGGTACACGGCAGCCTAACCTCTAACTTGATCTCTATTGAAAAAATTTTCTTTTTTTTTTTTTACATCTATGTTGTGTAAAATACCATTTTTTAACATTATTTTTATCAGGGGTGTGTTGTCGGAAATTGTAATGTTCGACTCCTAGAATTCTGTAATAGCCGACTCTGACTCCTTATTTTAATATCGTCCAATATTCAAACTGTTGGTGCTTCAAAGAATAAAAAGTTCAACTCAAGAATGCTAGGAACCTTAGAGTCCGACTCGTTCCAAAATCTCCGACTTCACTTTTTTTTTTTCTACACCCATGTCTGATCTTGTTAAAACACCAGTTCTTCTTCACGTATCCCAGTTATCATGGATTTCTTTCTGCCACCGGAATTAAGAAATTAAGTGAAGTGCAGTTGGAGATTGCAAAGCTCTTGCTTAATCATAAAATCTTTATTTCAGAGGGTATCCCTTGTCTCTTTAGAAAGGAGGAGGTTAATATAGGAATACTATTTGACTGTGTGCTAGATTTCGGCGTTCCTTTACCCATTCCAGTTTGGATGATGTCGACTTGAAATGATCAGTTTATGAATTTCTTTCCCACCCTCTTATTATATTTCGTGCACCTGTTGTTGCAGCAACGAGACTTTTGCTCTCAATTATTTTCCCTTGATTCTTATCTAATGCCCTTCATCCATGCATGAAACCCTATCTGTGTGTGACGCATCAATTCAACTGTTTTTGCTTCTTAGTTCTTCTGTCAGAGCAATCGTTCATTTCTGCTTCCACCAAAGAGCAAGATAAATTTTTTTTATTTGTTATTGTTGCATGGTTAGATTTTTATCTTCATTTTTTTTTTGGAGGGGTGGTGCTATCAAATTTATTTTAATTTTGAAGTAGTTTTTCTGAAATTTTATTTTTATTTTGAATCTTTATTTTTTTTAATCGAAATTTAAAAACAATTGGTTTATGGTTTCTTGTTGATATACACTTACAATAAACAACAATAGTGTTTTTCTTACTCTTTATGCAGTGTGTGTGTGTGTGATAATGTAAAAAAACAATTATTTTATAGTTCAGATCGATTCTCATGGGAATCAAAATGCATAAAATTTTCACTTTGATGGTATACGGATTTCATCTAACAACAATTCTCTGACCACTGCAGTTTTTTGTTGGTTCCCCGATTTATAAAATTGGGGGACTTATGTTTTGAGGCATGTCCGTCCGTCCGGATTTTTCTACGCAACCATCCATTGAATTTCTCTGAAATTTTGCATGAAGTTGTAACTTTGGTCAGGTTAGAAAGTGATATTCTCCGATTTTTGAAAAAAATATTCTGGTTAGGCTCTCAGGGGGTCAAAAGGCCCCGAAATGGCAAAAAATAACATTTGTTGGCCCATAACCTTTCATCTATCCATTCAATTTCTCTGAAACTTGGCCAAAATGTGGAGGCAATTGTTCCTAATAGAAAATAAGCATCGCTGACCTTGGAAAAAATCTGGTTCGCGCCCACAGAGGGTCAAAAGCCCCCAAAATGGCAAAAAATTACCCTTTTCTCCCATAATGTTTGATCCATCTATTCAATTTTTCTGTAACTTTGCCAAAATGTAGAGGCAATTGTTCTGGATATAAAATGAGCATCCTTGATCTCAGAAAATTTCTGGTTCGCGCCCCCAGGGGGTCAGAGAGGGGTCAAAAATTGCCCAAATTTATTGCATTTTACACTCGTCACATACAGAGGGGGACTACGCACGCACGGCTTGTTTACTCCTTGAATTCGTTTCAGGTATGTTTTTTGATTCTTCTAGAAACACGTTTTTTTTTCTGTTTCGAAACTGACAATAAATCACAAAGATATATTTTTGATCTATAAATGTGATATATATATATATATATATATATATATATATATATTTTTAACGATTTAGATTTTCAAATAAAGAGAATACTCAAATGTATTAAAGTTGTATATAGGTGATTCAAGTCACTATTAATTTAGATAAAACAACGTAACATAAAAATTGCTAATTTTTATTTACATATGTACCAAGTAAAACAACCAACAAAGTCTGAAAATAACTTGATTCTCCATCGAATATATATATATATATATATATAATCTTAGAGATAAATATTAAATTATATTTACCTACAGACGACGTCGTTTCGAGCTTTTGCTTTCATCAATGATAGATTCAGACGGTCATAAGGTGTGAACCCGGTTCAGAGAGCCAACTTTGACTCTGCACGTTTTCATTCTATCCTCACGGTCATAGGAAACTATCACATGATAGGAGAAATTAAGGTATATTTATGCCAATTACAGCGTAAAAATAAAGACAGACTAGAGGACTCAACGAACTTACTCGAAGCCTTAAGAATAACCGTCCTAGGACGGGTAAAATTAACTCCTTCTACACACATATATGCAAAAGAATTATGTAGGTTCAAGATTCAGTTATATTTTAAAACATCCATTTTAATTGTTTTAATTTGCTTCAATTTGCAGTTAATTCACCAAACTAAGTTTCTAGCTATCACTCTCACCCTCTCTCTCTCTGTATGTTGTTTTCTCCCCCCCCCCCACACACACACCTACCCCCGCTTATCTTATATAGTATCTATTATTCTCACTTTCGCTACCTTCTCAATGTTTATTAATAGTACAAGGTAATAAAGGAAAGAAAGCTTGGAATAGTCAAATAAAAGGGAATATCACCAGGTTAGTACTATTATTTAACCCATAAAGAAAGAGACAGTCATTTTAGATTTTAGATTTTTACTTTATACTTTTTAATATTTTACTGCCTTTGCAAACTGACTTTTTTCTTATTCAAACAATCTAACCCGAGCTCAATAGGTGATTCAAAGAGTCATATTTTTTTGTTCTAGCATATATATATATATATATATAACATTTTCTTTTCCCCAAAAGCTATTTTACAATGAATCTTAAATTGAGATGAACTTTATTGTGTTTTTGTTTTGTTTTTAAGTTGTATATTTTTTTTATCTAATAATATACATTCGCTTCCTGACCTTCCCCTTAGAACAGTATTTTTCCTTTTCATGAAAATTGAATAAAAGTAGACAACCATAAAATATTTGACTTGTACACAACAAAAAAATGAAATTCATTGTAAAACCTTCATATAAATATTTTATCTTTTTATTACAAATCTTATTCAAGTTGTTCTTGTTTAAAGAGACATTAGCCCAATTTTGGTGCAAGTACATCGTTGTATCATCCAATCACAAATCCATTACCCTGGGGATATCTTGGTGGGAAATAATTTATTTATATTATGCTTTATTTCAACAACGAAATACAAAGTATTCGTATTTATATTTAATACAAAATAATATCGGCAAAATATTTAAATAAATAGAAAAATATTTCCATAAATATGAAATCCTGTAGAAAAGTATTAATAATAAAAAATTTAAAGTCAGCTATAGCTGTATGGATGATATATGATTTAGAAAACTTGATAAATAAACTTAAACAAGTTAAACATGCGTTGTCCTTTTGTGATTACAAAGAGTTGAATAATATATATAAAAAAATAGAATACCCATCCCAGGACGGGTAAAATAATTTTCCAAACAATATTCGTTTCTTATCTAATTTATTCCTTATAAGTCATTTACTTATATTTTATCAATGTTACAGAAAAGAAAACTTACCAACAGACTAAGTAAAAGTTTTAAAATGTAGGTTTAAAAATACAGAATGATTCTCTTTCTGAAAAGATCATATAAAAACACATATATATATATATTGAAAAACATTTTGGAAATAAAGTTCTAAATAAAGAGCATGCATTACTGTATTATGGCTGTTTACAGCTGTTGTAGGACAGTGTTTATTCAAAGTCCTACAATGAATGATAAAAATTATAAATGCTGACTCTTTTCACAACATACTTTTCAAATCGGAATTTTTGTAAATGTCTTACAAAAATAACACTTGTCTGAAAAAGCCTCAAATTCCCCCCCCCCCCAAAAAAAACAAACAGAATAACTGTGTGTAATGTTGGTTTTAGTATAGGAGAAATAACCAGAGTTCCCAATTACGTATGTATGAGTATATATATATTTTTTTTTTTGTAAAAACACTATACATTAGTTTCAACTTCATTCTATGCCTTCAGTTTCACAGAAACACTTTAAACGTATCTCTCCGGGCTAAAGATACCATATGTATTGACTCATCACAACATCGACTGAAAAATGGATACATTTGGTATCTTTAGCTCTGCGGGCTGAGTATCCAGTGTTTCCATTAAATTGAAAGTATTCATGGATGATCAGTGTCTTTTAAGATTATATCACCCATAGACCTTTTTGTTATTTTACAGCTCTTCTTAGCTAAATAAGTACTTCAAGCTGACTTTGAAATTGAAATTTTAAATATTAAATATTGAGCTTCACTTTTGCTTTTGGTCGAATCAATCTAGAATGCTCAATTACTTGTGTAAGAGCATATTTTGTTTATTCAATAAACATTGCATGTTAGTTTAATCTTTTATCTGTATCTTCGGTTTCACAAACGACATTGACTAATGTATCAGTCACGTTTGGTATTTTTAACACTTCGGGAGGAGTTTCTAGTGTTTCTGTGAAACTGAAGATACCAATGATGGTCAAACTAATGCACAGTGTCCATTTAAATTGTAAAGATATATATATATATATATAGTATACACACACAAGCATGTACGTGTTAAAATAAGGTCACCTGTTAATTCGACACATCCACCAAAGTCAGCCGAACCTATGTTTGAGAGAAGCCCTGCCATTGTCTAATGGAAGCATTAACCTGTGGGAGGGAATAAAAATGCTTCTGATTGGTTTGCTTGCTAGACTAAACACTATGTGTATATATAAAAACGCCTGACGATTCCCTACGAAGATGAAATGTGGAAGCCTCTGTGTAGCTTGCTTGCCAAAGGCTATTAAAATATATTTCCTTATAACATTTTAAGTGAATAAATGAAATAATAAAAATTATATATATATACATACACACAAATACTTAATATAGGTTTGATTTTATATAATTTAAGTGCTAATATTGATTATCTTTCCTCTGCCTTCAAAGATAACATAAACTAGTTGAATAAACAAAATGCGCAAATGATTTTCTCCCCCAAAAAAGCTTATAACAATAAGTCTCGAGTAGACGTTTTCTTATCTACACCATGATACAATAATAGATGGTTAATCCGAATTTGCAGCAGTAGACATTTTACAGAAATAACCGAGTTAACTTTCACATCATACATAATTTAGGGGGAAAAACTACCTTTTTGTTTTGTTTAAAATATGGCTTTTATCGCAAAGATGTATAGATTCTAAAGTTTCTTCAGCAGGCATAAGTATTTTTGCAATGTATAAATCAATAAATGGTATTACTATGGCTGCCTACAGACTAGAGAAAAAGATTTTTTTAACATCTCTCTATGTTTATATATTTGTATGTAGAGTATTCACTCGTAAATTAATTAACCGATCATTATGAATTTTGGAAAACGGCTGCTAAGCATAAAGGGTGGCAATGTGGACTATATTTAGCTTAATTTAGTTTTATCCAAAGGGGTGTAAAACGGAGGTGGTAACCCTTTGTGAGAATTCTGAATTTTATAAAATGTTAACAAATATTCCAAAAATGTCAGTTTCTTTGGAGTATTCTAAAAGGAATTTTACAAGGCATAATATGGGCAAAATTCAAATATTTTAGATTTGTATTAAATTTGATCTATAGTCATTAAACATCAATAAAACAATTTCCTGAATTTGAATTTCCTCGTAAGACCTTTTAAACTTAAGCCTTAAATTTTAGAAATTTTCTAGAATCAAAATCATGTAATTGATTTTGATTAAAATTGGAATAAGGATTTTAGACAAAAGGGTTTATCTCATTATATCTTGATTTTAATATTCATAAAAGTGGTGCAAAACTATTCTGTTCAGGGAATTAATTTTACCCATTTCGGAACGGGTATTCTTCTAGTTATTGATAATTCTGGTATTATCTGTCCTTTTTTTTTAATAATTATTTGTTCTCATATATTCATCTATTCTTAGCCTACATACGAAGATGTGTCATAGTGATGAGTAACATTATTACCAGTTTTTATTCATAAAATATCTGTAGAGAATCAAGAATTCTTGGTGGCATTTTGAAAACCTGGAGACTAGACAAAAGTACTCCTTCCACCAATAATTTTGTATAAGATTTTTAAAAAAATGAGAAAAACCCTACAAATTACGTATGTAAGAAAAATTACATCCTGTGTTAGAAGGTGATTTTTGTTTCTCTATTACTAAAGAAATTGCATGTCCAGATTCTCGGCATTATCTCTTTTCCTCACTCTGATACTTATTTCCTTCATTCCTGTCCGCTGTAATTAAGTTGTCTGTCACCAAACGATGCTTACTTATTTAATAGAGCAAGGCTTTAATTCTTTACCAAAGGTCACTCTTCTTCAAAAGCCAAAGTAAAATTTGACTGACATTTCAGGATTATATATTGAAGCGAAGGGTTTTGTGATAAAAGAAGCAAATTGAAGAAGCAAAATGTCTTTGCTATTCAGGACTGCATCTATTTCCTAAACCAATTATGATTTCCTTTTGTTTGTCCTTCTTACACGTAACCCATTGCACTCTATAGCATTCCACCTGTACAAGAAAACAAAATAAATTAAAAAAATATATATATGTATGTGCTTACAGGAAATCTCTAGTCTCTGCATTGCATTCTTGTCATAGATCACTTTTTTGTCATAATCCGAGAAAGGATGTGGAGCTGAAAAAATAAACTGAGTTGAAAAGAAAAACAAAGCAAAAAACTTTTAATCTCCACACACACATATATAAGTTAAATATGTTTGTTTTGTACAGGATTCAATCTTTAAACTAATTAACCGATCATTATGAATTTTGGAACACAGCTGTAAGGTTAAAATATGGGATATATTTAGTTTAATTTTATGAAAAGAGGATGGAAAAGGGATGGAAGCCGTTTGCGAAAATTCAGATACGTTAGTTTTTTAATATTTTAACAATAGGTATTAGATATTAAATTATAAATATTCTCCAAGTTCCATTTTTAAAGAATTTTTAGGGCACATAATATGTGCACACTAATAATTGAAAATCAAATATTTCAGGTTTGCACCAAATTTGATCCATAATCATTAGACACAAATTAAGCAAGATTTTCTGAATTTCAATTTCTGAAGCCTTAAATTTTAGACATCTTCTAGAATAAAAATCATGTAATGGATTTGGATGAAAATTGGAATAAAGATTCTAAACGTAAGGTTTAGTAGCATTATATCTTGATATGATCGTTTTATAGTGACATAAAAGTGGTGCAGAACTGTTCTGTTTGGAGAATTAATTTTACTCATCCTGGGACGGATACTCTTCTTGTTCTTTATAAAGTCATCAATATGTCAGAATAGCTCATCTTAGATAAAATTGTTGTAGTTTGTTAGAAACATTGTGCGTAATGTTTTAAAAGGCTGTAACAATGCAAAGATATGAGCACCAGGGGTACTGAAAGAAACGAAGCGATAAAAAGATTGATTTTCTTTTTATTTCTTACTGCTTCATCTTCGATCAATAGGCGTCACACATTGTAAAAGTTTTGATGATATTTCTAAGGATATTATCTCCTTTTCAAGGTACTAAATTTCAGAGCAGAATAGATAGCCATGATACTTTGAAATGAAGATTATGAGTAATACATAATCACACCTTTGATAATCTTACAGATTTGAAAGAAAGTAATTATAAATCAATTTATATATAATTTTAGATTTTGTCAGTATTTTCTATAACCTGTAGACCTAAATTAAAACAATCTTTTGTTTAGGTCTATATTTATACAAAATAATTTCTAAATGATTTTCCATTTTTGAGATAGAAAATAAGAGATTTTTAATTGGTTTTAGAAGTTTTCCATTTAAATCCTTAATAGGCAGTTTCGTATCCTTGACGGAAATCCACATGTTTATTTTCATTCTTTTGAAAAAGCTTATCCTTGATTTTAAGTCGGTTGTCTTGTCTTTTAAACTGTTGGAATTGAAAATAGAATTCCCCTTACTACAATTCCCAACCCCACCAATTTAGATGTAATTTTGCCTGATAATTGCTGTGCAGATATCGTGGTACTTGAATATGATACCTGTAATTGTAGGAACCAAAAGTGTTTGCAATTAATTAAAGATGATTGAATTTTGGTGTTAAGTTTTTTTTCAGTAAAGATTGGATTTTTTTTAATTGAAAAATTACAATATTCAACAAATAATTGTCTTAATGAATATTTCTCTAATTCTCAAAATATGTTATATATTTACTAGCAAGCACCCGACGTTGCCCAGGAAGTAATGAGACTTCTGTGTGTTTCAGCTTTCAACCCTTAATACCATATAATTTTTATCTTAAAAATAAATAAAAAATAAGATGTCATCCTTACTGATTATGGATATCCGTCGGGAATGCTGACCCCCTACAACATTTAAAAAAAAAACCTTAATACAAAACTATTACCACCATTATATTCTTCATAAAAGTTTACCCCAGAAAAGTTGTTCGATCTTGGTATACGTATTTGTTTTCACTTTCATCTTTCGTAAGTGTGAATAGGAATCGATAATTGAACCCTAGTAACGCCAGATGGAATTTGAGGGAAATTTGAATGGTGTCATGAAATTTCTTGAGAAATTTCATCCTTATTAAAACTAATTTAAATTTTCGAACCGTTAACATATTGACTGCCAGAACAAACTTTCGCTTTATATATATGCTATAAGATCAGTGTTATGAGTGCCTCTGTTTGAACTTGATATTATATTAATAAAAATGTGATCACTTCTCGTGTGTTTGTTTCTTGCCTCTACATAACTTACACATTATTTTTTTTATTTACTATTATTTAAAACAATGCAATAGCGTAAAATAAAACAAAAATGTAAGTATCCTATTAAAAAAAAAGTACGAAATAAAATCCTCAAGTGGCTTTTGGCTGTGATAACAAAAATAAAAATAAAAATTAATTTGCACAGTAAATAATTTAACTTTATCTTTTAATTTCAATGAAAGAAAATGTTTTTATTGAATGTCCCAAATGGATATCAATCTTTGATACGTAATCACTAATAATAAAGATGGCGGAAAGAAATTGTGGATTTCTACTTCATAGTTGATCTAATCAGCTCTATAGATAATATATCTTTCGTTTTGACATTCTCTGCAAATCTATTAGTTTGCAATAGAAATGATGCCTTACTTAAAGGAGGAAATTATACAGGGTGATTCATAAGTCACTTAGCGTATTTTTTAACTTTAGAATTTCAAAAATAAATAGCTAATACAAAACCGAAAGTTTATTCAACAAATTCATTTATGGGAGTTTAAAATTACAGCAAATTTCCAAAATTTCCACCTTCGTTCTGCATGCATAGCTCCATTCTTTTTGCAAGGAATTTACGACTCTTTGTAGCATATTTGATTGATTAATTTTAACAAACTCGGCAGTGATTTTTGATTTGAGGTCGTCATTGCCTTTCAACAAGTGTGGGAAATTCATCAAATTTGGTCATATGAATAAAAATAAAAATTCGCTCTTCAAGTGTAAATGACATACTGCCTGAGAAAAAAGCACATATGATGATTTACACAAATTTAAATGAATAAAAATAAATATATATAGAAACAAATATATAAACGAACACATTTAAAATAACAAATAGCAGTAATTAAAGAGTAGGATAACAATTATCACAAGTTCATAGTATGTTTGTGCTTCATTTTAAATAGCTAAGTGACTTATGAATCACCCTGTAGATTTCCTATAAGTCATAAGACCAATTATCTATTCTTCAGCAATAGTTAACCCTGTGTGTGTGTGCTTCGATATTTCACAGTAATGTTGGGTGTGAAAATACTTAAGATTGTGTTAGTTGTCTGGCAAATAAGAAATATGTGAATCAGCTTACTGCTTAACTATATCGACCTTTCGCAAATCTATATAGTAGTCTAATCAGCATATTTTAATAACGATGTTTTTTTAATCTCCCAGTTCAATATATATTCACTTACATGAATATGCAAACACTTTTCTTTTTTTTTTTTCAATTCAATAAATTTAGCAAAAACTAATACAAGCATGCTTTACTTGCCATATCAGGGCATGGGGTAGAAATTTATACAGAAGAGGATAGTGGCCCAGCACCTGTCCAATTTCGCCTTGAATTAGCACATTTACTACATCTCCTGGAAGTCCAAATCAAGGGATCCTGATCAAGAAAACGGCCCTAAAATTGATAGATTGGAGAAAATGGTTTGTCACTAGAGGTGACACCATTACTTAAAAATATCTTCATTGCAATGGGGAGCTCACTAATTTGCATAGTATTTTGTAGGTGGTCTTTGAAGTTTATAGAAATAGGAAGGAAGCTGTCATGAATCCAAAAGTTCAAAATTCGTAGGCAGGAGAACACGGAAAGGAAAGAGACAGAACCGAAGTATCAGTTAACATTCTGAGAGCTAGAGAAGACACATGTTGGTTAAATTAAATTTTTATGAATCAAACATTTTTGACCGGCTTGATTTTGTCATCTGGATGAACTAGGTGACAGTTGTCAACATCCTTAAGTGAAAGTGGTGCTATGGAAAGGACTGGATTCGAACTTGGTACATCTAGTTTGTCAGTCCATGCTGTTGTCCACTTAACCACTGTCATCTCCATAGACACATGTTAAAATGTCAGCTCTTAAAAATAGTTAATGGTAGACTGTCTTTTTCTTTGCCTGAATGATGTACTGAAAATAATAAAGAAGTATGTTGTTTTTTTTGTTTTTTTTACAAATTATTTTGCAATATTTATTGATAATTGACAATGATCCATGCTATACAAACATCCCTTACAGGATCAGTCCCACCCGAAGTGGTACCAGCAAACTAGCCAAGTATGTCTTATCTCTTCATTTCTTCAAGAAGTTTTCAGACTAACATCATCGTTATATCAACCATCACACAAGTAAAAGGTTATGCGACAATAGGAAGATGTTTGAGACGAGTGACACCCTCCATCAAAAATGACACTGGAATTTGAAGTTAAAACACAGAAATTAGAGAACGAGAACTTGAAAGTTTTGAAAAAGGAAAGAAAAATGTATAAATCTCTGTAGAAAGCAGAAAGAAAAAATGGATATAGATTTGTTTTCTCAATTCCCCTAAATACTTGAAATGAATTCGTTCGGCAATTTTACTTGCTAACTTTAGTGTGACTGGACAGATATATATTCATGAACACCTGGTTCTAAAATGTGGTTTGTGAAAGCACTTTAGGCGTTCGTGCAGTAAAGTAACGAACCATATTCCATATCTTTCAAGTGGCAACTTTCATTAGTTTGCTATATATAACTCTAGCTTGAATTGCAGCTTTAATTGGTGCGCTTTTCACATAGTTGTTAACTTGTATTGGAAAACATTAATAAAGCTGAGTATAGGATTGACTTCATGATATTTTATTACATTTGTTTTTCATGACTATGGACATGTTTTTTTAAAATTTTTTTAGAATGACAAAATATGCCATAAAGAAATAGATGAAAATACGAAAATAACACATTAGGTTAAGAGTTATGGGTAAATAGCTTCTCTTGATATATATATAGATAAATAAATATATATATATATATATATATATTGTGTGTATTTAGGCAGCATATTTTCATTTAGGCAAACATTATTAAATAACACGGAGTGGTTTTGTTTGATGCGACTTTTTTTTATTTTTTCAATTATGCCCGCTCTGTTGATGATATTCCTATTTTAGTAAATAGTATAGATGAAATAAAAAAAACTACAAGATACTTTTCAAAATAATTCAGTTCTTAAATTCACTCATGAAATTAATGTTAACAATAAAATTCCGTGTTCAGATGTTCTCATTGACTCCAACAGTGATGCATTCATCACCTCTCCCTATAAAAAACCTACATCTATTAACACCTGTATTTTAAGTTTTAAAAGTGAATGCCCATATAGATATAAAATTGCTATGGTCAAAAATCTATTAAACCGTGCAAAATTAATCTCCTCATCCAAAAAAATATTTTTTAATGAATTAAAAAACATAAAACAAGTCCTAATTAATAATCATTTTCCCAATTATATGGTTGATGAACGAATAAAATTAATGATTAGAAATTTAGATAATCCTACTAATAAGCTAAATAATTCCCACTACATAAATCTATTCTATTGTAACCAAATGCATCCAAACTTTAAATTGGATGAAAAAGCTCTTAAAAATATAATACATCGCTATATATCCCCCACTAATTCTGATGATAAAATACGATTTATCATTTATTATAAAAAAATGAAAACATCAAACTATGTTGTTAAAAATAACACTTCCCAAACCCAAAATACATTAGGAAGAACCAATGTAATATATCAGTTCCAATGCCCTATGGGAGAATGTATCTCCGACAACAATAAAAAAAACTAATTCTTACATAGGTTTCACTTCCACAACACTATCCGGAAGACTCACCCTACATCTCTCCGACACTAGCTCTATATGCCAACACCTAAAAAAACATAATTGCACCTCCTCCCAATATAGAAACATCCTTGTTAACAATACCAAAATAATACACCATGATACCAATATCAAAAAATTAAAAATACTCGAAGCCCTCTACATAAAAACTAAACATCCCACAATTAATAATGTCAATTATGAAACTAGTTGCAACATTTTAAAGTGTCTAGCATAATAATTAACATTACCAAATTCTTAGCCATTAGGTAGTTATGCGTTTGAATTGTATACACTTTATTTAACGTCATCAATTTCTTAACGGTTTAAACAGTCAAACTTTAAATCTCTCGTGTGTGTAGAACGCCATCATGCTCTCATGTACATTTCAACTTTACAGACGCGTTTTCAAATATAAACTACTTGCCGTTATAATTCAAAAATGAGCACAACAGTAAAGACACTAAAACTAATACCGCCTGAAGATGATTTGACGATTCAAATCGAAAGTACTTGCAAAAAAGAAAAAAGAATGGAACAAGAAAGCCATGGATCATATTTACATCAATTTGACCGAAACATTAGATGGACAATTCGGAAAATTGAAAAAAAAAAAGTCACATCAAACAAAACCACTCCGTGTTATTTAATAATGTTTGCCTAAATATATATATATACACACACAAATAAATACACATTGCTCTTAGCATTTGTTAGTCAGTTTTTTTTTTGGGGGGGGGGGTGTAGAATGGATAGCCAAAGACGATTATAGCAAGAGAGGGTAGGAGAGTTCATCTTTAGTGAGTTGTGAAGACATCTGTCTGATATTTAGGAGAGCAATAATGATAATTTTTGTATGTTTTTTTTTGTATATAATGATAAAAATGTTGTCAAATCTGTCGAGGCATAACATTCACTATAAAATGCCGTTTTAGGTGTTTCCTATTGATTAACATAGACATTCAAACAGTTTTCATTCGTTTGAATTTCTTTAACGTTTTCTTACATTTATTTTGTCTGTAATTTGCTTAACCTCTAAACCCCTGCTGCTTTAATTACCGTAGTGAAGGGCTTATATTGGCTTTCTTTTTCTGTTTTTATTCATTAAAATTTTAACGCGAGAAGAGTGTCGAGTTTGATTTTAATTAAAATCAAGATGTCACTGAAATTTGATTCATGTTACCCAATACAGGCCGTGCATTTCTAATTCAGCCATTGGAATTGACATTTAAGCGAAAATCTGGGTTAGTTTTTGCTTTATCTTGAATCACTTATTGAAATGGTTTAACGCCATTTGGGAAGTTGATTGAAGCGAAGCACTTCAGAAAAAAAATTAGACACTACTAGTTGCAATACCCGTCCTATTCAGGATAACGAGGCGCCCTTGGAACATGTAACAAGTGCAAAAGATTAAGCGTCAATGTACTACAAAATAATCAGAAACATTGATTGCTATTATAAAAAGTGTGAAATTACACAACCGAAGTTATGGCCTTAGGAAAGTTAGAATTATGCAAGAAAAATTGTTCGATCTTGGTATAAATCTTTGTTTTTAATTGCATCCCTGGTAAACGATAATAGGAATCTATAATGGAACACTAGTAACTCCAGATGGAATCGAAGGGAAATTTGAATTGTCATGAAATTAAAGCAAATTTAAATGAGGAGAATAGAAAGTGGATCTTGGGTTTACTTTTGGCAGCTTCGTAACTCTCGCTTCCTTTATGTTGTTCTTTAGTCCCCACGTTCCATGAGTGATGTTTCTGACAATGGGAGAAGAATTGCTGTTTTCTGGGCAAGAATCTATCTAACACTTATCGTTGGCTGTTTCTTTTACCTTGAAACAGTATTTTTTTAAGCTCCTTACATCAACTGGCTTCATGCCTTGTTTGGAGCGATCCCTCCCCCCCCAAAAAAAAGAACTGTTAGATAAAAATAAATAATTTAGATCTCAACCAAACTATAAACGCGATCAACCTAATTATACTCGATTTGTTTGATCCCTGAGATTCAAACATTTTTATTTTAATTTACTATTGAGTTGCTACATATCAAATCCAAAAGCCACTCGAGGATAAGGGTTGAAGATGATGAGTTAACTCTAGTTTGGGCACGTTCAGCCTCAGTAGCAGGGAGTCACGACTGTCTAGATGCACATCACAAAGTCACCGATTTATAGCCTTCAGAAAGACTGAATTAGTGGAAGCTTCACATTCACTCGCATGTAACATTGCTGCACTATGGACATTTATGCTGTCGTAAACTTAGCTCTGTGTAACAAGTAGTGATGGGATGATTCCATTATTTTTCCCGATTCTGATTTTAAAATCGCCTAATCCCCTAAAAAGTTTAATTTAATTTTTTTGTTTTTGGGGGGGGGGGGGTGCAGAGAGTTCTTATCTACTTTTAAGTGTAGATATAATTTTCTTTTGACAAACTTAATGTTTTCTCTTTATGTATTGTATCCCAGATTTTGATAAAGTCATTGTGAGATTTTCTTCTATAGTTTTCACTTGTGCATTTTTTCCTATTCATCTGTTCGTGGCATTTTTTTCCTATTCATCTGTTCGTGGCATTTTTTTCCTATTCATCTGTTCGTGGCATTTTTTTCCTATTCATCTGTTTGTGGCATTTTTTTCCTATTCATCTGTTCGTGGCATTTTTTTCCTATTCATCTGCTCGTGGCATTTTTACCTGTGCTATTTTTACCGGTCTTAGTTTTACATGAATTTCGTTTGATCTATAAATTTTAGTTTTACAGGTAGTTTAAAATCAAATATTTATCATAGGTACCAGCAATAGAAAATTACGTTTTAAACAAAACAAAAATTAAATTAAAAGAATTTTTTTTGGAATCGAAATTAGGCTCTAATTTTTTCGATACCGATTCCGATACCCCCAAAAGTTCTGATTTTTCTGATTCCTGACTCCGATTGATCATCACAACACTAGTAACAAGTGAAAGTGAATGACATGTTAAAACTGGAAAAGGCTAACGAAACTCGCCCCCCCCCCCATGCAGTCCATACACAATCGAACTTAATTCACATCCTCCACTAGCACAAAGACAGCAAAACAATTTTTACAGACTATCCACCAAGAACTCAGTACAAAGACCTGCCTTCAATTCAGTTTTAGCACTTGTTCTACAAAGATAGTCTTTTCACATATAAGATTATTTAGTTATTTTAGTGGTCAGATTTTAGTAGCAAGATGCGAGTACTAGTGTCATACAAGTCTCCAGACTTGACTAAAGCAAAAGAAACAAACAAAAAAAAAACAAATAAAAAAAATATGAATCTTTCTCTGTTAAAATGGCTGTCATTGTTCTGAAGGAATAGACTTTGTTTTTCTATAAATCTCTTGACTAGCTTAGATTTTATTTCCAACCAAACAAACAAATGTTTTCTTTTTGTTTCACATCGTTTATTTTCATCAAGAGACATAAATAAGTAAATATATCTTGTTCGCCTCTTTCTTTAAATCGTTCATAAAAACCTTAATGGTTCTGTATCTTTGGGAGTTGAACTTGGGCCAAAAGACGGAGACACTAGCAAATCTTTAATCTACGGAGGAGCATTTAGCAAAAGAGTGTTGAATAAAAGGAGACTTAAGTGCATAAGCACTGAAGAAAACAAAAATTCTGTATCGTTCATTTTCCTTCTCACATGTTTATATATTTCGACACACGCCTATCATTGTACGTTAAGACCTATGCTAGTTCACCTAAAAAAGGAAAAACTGGATTCTACATTTTTTTTTTTTTTTTTTTTTTTTTTTTTTTTTTTTTTTTTTGACAATTAAAATATTTAAAACTTTGAGTGGAGGATCAGGTTTGCTTATAAATTTAACGTAAAATTATCACCCATTTTCTTACCAGACAGTGTTTGAACGACATGTACCAGTTGATGATTTTAGTTATTGGGTTTTGGAGGTGAGGGGTTACTGCCACTCGGACTTAGTATTAGTAGTAGAGCAAACGGAGACATGTAATAACGTTTTATTTTACTGCCAAGTTCTTTAGGCTATTTCTAAAAACTTGTGGAACTTTGCCATTTATTAAAAATCAGTCCTGCACATGCATTCAATCTTAATACAAAATATCTTTCATAACACAAAAATAAGTTCTGGTTATATGCCCTTAAAACGCGATCTGGCTAGAAACTTCTGATCCGGAAATGGGCGATCATTTTATGTTAAGTTTATATGCAGAATTGATCCCACCCACTGTAAATTGTAAAGTATTTTTTTAAGCACAGTTTTTTTTTTACGTGGGGGTGGGGTTAACATAGGGTCCTCAGCTACAAATTTACCAACATATTTCTTTTTCTGGAAGTCGCTCTAGACAAGGCATGAATCCACTTGATGTAAGGAGCTAAACAAATAAATTACCATTTCAAGTGTTAGATGAAAGATTCCGACCCAGAAAACAGCAATTCTTCCCTCTTTGTCAGAAACATCGCTCATGGAATGTGAAGACTAAAGGACAAAATAAGGGAAGTGAGAGTAACGAGGCTGCCGAAAGTCAACCCCAGATCCACTTTCCACTCTTATAAAGAATAATGAAGGTTTATGAAATAGTTAACCTGTAAAGACAACTATCAACGTCGTTGCTACAGTTTTAGTCTTAAAGACAATTAGATCTGATGACCTCAGTGGAAGATTGAATCTGGACAGTATAGGGGGATGTGTGTAGAACAAGAGACTTCGTTAATATGGCCATATTGAAAGAATGGGTAACAGTTCTTGGGTTAGTAGATGTTAAGGTAGCAGGTTTAGTTCACAAAAAATGGCCAAGAAAAACATGGGAGTAGGTAATAAGAATGGACTTAAGAGAAACAAGGATAAAAACGTTCCCAGATATAAGTTAGTTTGAAAGTTAGTTTCTAAAAGCCGTCCAACGTATGCCAGCATGTAAAAAAGACCGTAAACCGAATATATGATGAAAAAGAAAACATTTTTTTACCACTGAAAATTACTGTTTTCCGTTGGTTTAGAAGCACAAATGAACCACAATACTTGACTTTTTTCTTTTAAACTTTAATTCAAATCATAAATTAATTTCTAATGGCAGGTTTGAGAAATAAATTTTGAATAGTAAATTGCCACAAGAATAAAAACAGGTCAGCCTTTTGTGAATCTGTTATTTTCCACCAATCATGGCTGACTTGTTTTTTGAGGAGCTGGATTTTCCCCATATTAAAAAAAACAACCTTGTTTAACTTTGCCTTCATGGAGAGACAAGTAAATAGACTTTTTTAAAAAAATAATTTTGGAAAATAACTGTTGTATTAGCAAGTGAAAAACAAATTCAGGGGGAATATAAAATCAGTAGGAAGTTCCTGTTTTTATTTATTTTTTAATGTTACCAACACTAGGTAGTGGAGTATGTGTGAGGATGTCTCTGCAAAATCACTGGGAAGCCTTTTTTGTTTGTTTATAAGGTTTGTTTTTGTAGTATATAAAGCATTTAAATTCCCAATGACAAAAATCACAGTCCTGTCAATCCAATGACAGACAAAAGGGCTTTGTGCTTTCTTGACATTTTATGGCTGTGCTTGTAAATCTTATTTATGTGCTAATAGTTGAGTTCCATTTTTGCCTATTGTCTGCTGCTAGATCTAAATGTTTATAGTAAACCAGAGAACCCTCAACATAAGACTAAGCCAAGGAGGCATCACTGAGCCCGGCTCCTAAATCCTATCAAAACGGCTGCTGTAGTTCCGGCTCCATAGTTTGATATAACTTGCCCAGCTAGATTGACTGTTTATTCAGGTGAGGGGAAAGAAGGAAGTTGATACCCCCTCCCTTTTTTACTGTTGTAGGATTGGGACATCAGGTACTTTTGGGTACTTGACATTAAGTGTGTGTATATATATATATATATATATATATAATGTGTGTCTGTCTTGTGAGCCGCATTTGTCTTACTTTTTTTTATCAACAATGACCTTTATACCAAGGTGCAACATTACGACAACCCCTACCTTTTTTTATTTTTCTTACATAGAAAGGAGGAATTACTATTAAAAAATATTTCAAGTAGGTCTAAAAACATTCAAAATCCATTTATAAGCTGGATAGAAGAGATGTGTATGGTAATTTTAGGTGGGAGAAAAAAAACTGTTCCGATTCTTATTATGATAATTTGATCTCCGGTATCAATTTGGATACAAAGAAGTTAGCAGAGAAAAGGCTCGGATTGCTAATGCATTTTGTGATATATGACTGCGGAAAAAGAAAAGAAAGGTTAAATCTCTCCTGCAATGCTCTATCTAAACAGTTTATTGAACTGAAATTTTATCTTATCATTTTGTTGACTTTACTATGTGTTATTTTGTCACTTAGCGATTTTATATTGCGCTTGTTTTCCACTGTAGCTATTTTCGGGGTTCGTTTCTATCTAATGGAAAATCATGCAATTTGAGCTTAAAGAATGCGTTTCTTTTATCGAAATATCGATGTGGAAAGTAAACTTCGGTTTTAGTTTTTAAACAATTTTTTAAAAAATATTTAAATTGCATTACGTCTGAAAATTAGTGCATTTATTTATTTTATTTTTACTTCAAAGTTAAATATTTTCTTTTTATTAAAGCTGAGAATGATTGTTAAATTTTATATCTATGCTAGAAAAAATGTGGCCCGTTGGGTGACCGCTTCAGCTCAAATTATAAAGTCTGAATCAGAAAACGCTGAGTTTGCAAAGTCAGATAAATTTGAAAAAATAAAAACAAAATCTAAAATTAGTCAGTTTCTGCTCACAATTTATCCCTCTTTCTATTTTCACTCTCTACATTTCCCTCTCTCACTCTCTCCTTAAAACTCTATCTTTTAGCCTATTTCTTACCCACTCTCTCTCTCTTCACTCTATTTCTTACCCTCTCTCTCCTCACTCTATTTCTTACCCTCTCTCTCCTCACTCTATTTCTTACCCTCTCTCTCCTCACTCTATTTCTTACCCTCTCTCTCCTCACTCTATTTCTTACCCTCTCTCTCCTCACTCTATTTCTTACCCTCTCTCTCCTCACTCTATTTCTTACCCTCTCTCTCCTCACTCTATTTCTTACCCTCTCTCTCCTCACTCTATTTCTTGCCCTCTCTCTCTCTCTCTCCTCACTCTATTTCTTATCCTCCCCCCTCTGTGTATTTTTTGCCCTCCCCCTCTGTGTATTTTTTGCCCTCCCCCTCTGTGTATTTTTTGCCCTCCCCCTCTGTGTATTTTTTGCCCTCCCCCCTCTGTCTATTGCCGACTGCCTCCCCCCCCCCAATGTGTCTATTGCCGACTGCCTCCCCCCCCCCCAATGTGTCTATTGCCGACTGTCTCCCCCCCCCAATGTGTCTATTGCCGACTGTCTCCCCCCCAATGTGTCTATTGCCGACTGTCTCCCCCCCAATGTGTCTATTGCCGACTGTCTCCCCCCCAATGTGTCTATTGCCGACTGTCTCCCCCCCAATGTGTCTATTGCCGACTGTCTCCCCCCCAATGTGTCTATTGCCGACTGTCTCCCCCCCAATGTGTCTATTGCCGACTGTCTCCCCCCCAATGTGTCTATTGCCGACTGTCTCCCCCCCAATGTGTCTATTGCCGACTGTCTCCCCCCCAATGTGTCTATTGCCGACTGTCTCCCCCCCAATGTGTCTATTGCCGACTGTCTCCCCCCAATGTGTCTATTGCCGACTGTCTCCCCCCAATGTGTCACACACACACACACGTCATGTTATCTCTCTATATTTTTTATATATAGGATTCCCTCCCCAACTAATTAACCGACCATTGTGAATTTTGAAACAAAGCTGCTAGGCATAAGTTGTTTAAATATGGGCTATTTCTAGTTTTATGCAATGTGTGTAAAAAAGGGGGTTAATCCGTTTGGGGAAAATTCAGATACCTCCGATTTTTGCGAAATTTTAACAATAGGTATTAGACATCAATTACTAAATATTCGACAAATTTAGTTTGTTTGGAGTATTTTAAAGGGTTTTTAGGGGGCGTAATATGGGCACAACCTCTAATTTCAACATTCAAATATTTCAGATTTGCATTGAATTTGAACTATAGTGATTGGACACCAATTAAGCAGGATTCCTTGAATTTCAATTCCTTAAGCTTTACATTTTAGAATCAAAATCATGTAATAGATTTTGATAAAAATTGGAATAAAAATTCTAGACATAAGGTTTTGTATCATTTATAAATTGATTTTTAATCTTTGTAAGAAAAGATTTAACCCCGAACCCTTTTTTTACACTGCTTAATTAGTTTAGGAATGAATCGTGTGCATAAAAGTATATAAGCATATACACATACTGAACTTTATAAAGATATCTAATCCGTCCTCTTTCATACATAGAACGAAAAATATTTATTCATGTATCAATCTATAGGTCATATAAAATAGATGAAAAATGACTGGCACTTTATTTTGGAAGTAATTTATTTGAACAAAATATTTTGTCTTATTTTCCTTGTTTTATTTTAATTCAATCTGCTTGCTTTTCAAACAGCGCTTGAATCACGATAATTATATTTTTTAAGTTTTGTTAATTCCAATATTGACACCTTCAAGCAAAATTATTTTGGCTAATTCATATCACACTTACAGAAAAATAAAGTCATTTAAAGTCATATCAGATTTTAAAGAGTATTAGTCATTTTCTCCATTAAGAATCTTTTTATTGTTCTATTTCTCTTTCATGTGGCGAAAACTCCTTTGATTTCTGACATTGCAACATTTATCATTTCAAACCCATTCATGTAATTCTGTAGTTTTTAGCTTAGTTTTTTTTACAAACGAATGAATCATGTTAGTTTATTTTTCTATGCTTTTAAAGTTGTTGCACAACTCGACATCAGATTGGTAATAGAATACAATCCTGCTCACTTACTGGTGTTGAAACCGCTTGTTTTTCAGAAGATTTGCTTTACCTTATAAACACCAGGTGTTTTTTTTTGTGTTTTTTTAACGGTCTCAGATTAGTTTCCCACAATTTGAAATTCGTAACGCATTTCAATTTTTTTCTGTGTTATTTTTAGTGTGTGTGTTAAAGAGCCAATGGATTTGTTTTTAAATTTGACAATTAATAACTTTAATCTATAGCCATTGTTGTTTAATATTCTGTTTACTCTTAGTCTGTCTGTCCTTGCAAGTATATATCAGTATATTTTCTAATACTCTGAGAATATTTAACTTATCTTGCTACCGTGCTGACTTCCATCTGTACAATAATGTTTTATATGATGGGAGGAAGGGCAAATAACGTAAATATAGGACAAATTATAAGAGAAATTATAAAAGTGGTGAGAGGAATAAAATGATGTAAAGAAGATTGAGAGGGGAAAAAGTATAGTATAACATAACAATGTATTCTGAAATCCTTTGATTTCTCTTCGTGTGAAACAGATTTTTCACTTTTCAATTATTCCAATCATTATATGCATTTTACCAAGAACGTATGCAGATACGATACTGCCCATAAGTAGTTATTTCCCTTTCTGATGCAATGTAGTGGATGAAGCTACTCTAATCTTAGAAGTGTCATATGTTATTGCAAGCAACATTCGTATGTATGCGCCAATAATACAATATCCCCATTTTTAAGGAATGGAGTTCAGTATAAAAGAAAATGTCAATCTAATTTTACTTGTGCAATGAAGTATACTTTTATACAGAGAAAATTTACATGGCATGTGTTGGACAGCTTTTAGAAATTGACTTCCGAACTAATCTTACATATCTTTATTGATCCCCCTTTCTCTGATATTCGTACTTATCACTTCCTCCTGTGTGTTTCTTTGCCTAACCTCGTGAACTCAAACTGTTATTACAACTATTCTAAATCTACTAAACTAAGCACTCACATTCCTTCTTTCAATGTGACCAAACCAATAAGTTTAGTAGAATTTGTCATGATGAATTCTGTTTTAATACATAGAGTGATTGGAAAGTGAATCCCTATACTTGTAAGTTATTACTGAAATACAATTCTTGCAATAAATGAATGGGGGGGGGGCAAGAGTTATGAATTATGCGTTATTTTTTCTTTTAGTCCTCACATTCCACGAACGATGTTTTTGACAATGGGGAAAAAATGCTGTTTTCTGGGTCGACTGCTGTTTTCAATCATCTCATAGTATTCATCACCATTCATCTGTCAATCTATCCATCTTGTTGACCCTAATCTTTGAGTGGGTTTTTAGCCTTGATCAGTGTCAACTCATTAGTATAAAAAAAGGAAAAAAAACTTCCTTGTAAAATCAGTTGATGCGGTTTCCAGGCAGTTTTAGAAGCTGGTGGCGATTGCTGGCACCCATATCAAATTTTTAATAAAACCCCATGCTATACACTTATCATATTCATTTCTTGTAAAAATTATATTTCAGTAATAAATTACGAGCACTTATTAATAGGGAGTTACTTTCCAATCACCCTGTATATGCTATTAAAAAGTTGTTTGGGGAGTTTGCAAATACTAAGTAGCATATTTTTTCCCACAAAATTTCCCAAATATTTTCCTTATACTAGTTATAAAGCGGTAGAAGCTAGGTAAAGATGGAAATTGACATACCCAGGTACTGTAGCAACACCGACCAAATAAACTAGTAAGTTGTCAAAGTGTTCTAATTGGTTACAAGAAAACACATAGTTCTTCTGGAGTTGGAGTTCATATTTAAGTTTTAGTTTTATTCTTAACATTAATAAACTAATTCCTTTAATTTGGGAAAACGGAAGTTGAATTTTTATTTTGTTTTCTCTTTCGAATTTCTGGAACTTTTCAATTTGAACTACAATTATTCGTCATCAGAATCATAATGCTTCTATGTATGCATACAATGTTATACTTGTTTGGAATAACATAATCCTGAATGACAAAGAAAATTCCTTTGAATTCTTTCAACTTGGAAAAGCTCAAATAAGACACCACTTACTGATGACTTAAGTGACTTTACCAAAATTAATTTCCTATCTTTTACTTCTGGAATACCACAAGCGACCGCACAGAAGATGAAATGTCCAACAGTATTTTGCCCCTAAGACTCTTCCTGGAATATGCGTTTAATCAGCAGTTATTTTTCTGATTAGATTCCAAAATTTGCGTAATCTTTGTGGTTCTTCAATTTCCCTTCCTTGGATGTTCGGTTCCCATTGTTGTGGGAGACCTGAAAAAAAGAAAAAGTTAATTTCCTTTCCCTCTGAACAGAATTCCAGGTTTACTCTAGCAGACCCAAATGGAATATGGACATCTTTAGTTTCTCCTCTTTCCCATCTATGCTGTCTGTCAAATTGGTGCATTTCCGTGAAGATGCAATTATCCTAGCTGAAAATCTATTCGGAGATTCTGTGCTGAGGAAATAACAGCTGCCATTAGTCAGAATGTAGAAATCTATTGTTTAAGGAATGAAACGTTCTTTTTTGTGGTCGCTTGGTAATGTCAAAGATAAATGATTTTTACAAGAAAAACATTTTTGTTTGTTTTTTTTTCTAGTAAACATCGATTTTATTAAGGGTTTTGCATGGATATGAATATTACACATCATTGGAATATTTTTGTATAACGTAAATACCCTTCTGCTTTTCATAATGCCAAAACAAAAATTAAGGAAAATGCCTTAAGTAAAATTTAACCAAAAATAGTGCATGTTAAGCAGACGTTTAAAATCAATATCAAACATTTTAAAAATATTAAATTTTACTGTTTCTCGTCATATTTGGTTGAACATGCTGGCATGTGTTGGGCAGCTTTTATAAATGGGCTAAATTCTAAACTAACCAATCTCTGATCAGGTTTCATTCGAATCTCTTACTTTCAAATCTATCCTTATCTCACGTTTTCCTTGACCTTCCCCTGCACATGACCCTGCTACCATCAACTGTTCTACATATATTAATGCAAGAATTCTCATCCATTCTTTCAACATTACCATACCAACAAAGTCACCTATTCTCACACGTCTCCCTATACTGTCCAGATTTAATCTTCCTTTGACTGAGGTCATCAGATCCAACCCTATCGGGAAGACTCACATTACACATCCATGGTATCATTTCTTTCCATGCACCGCATGTCTCCAACCCTCACTGGTCAGGTTTCATTTCCATGCACCATCACACTCAGTATGCATACATGAGAGACTCTTACTTCGGTCGACAGTGGTAACGCTCTGCTGGTTAGTAATGGCAGAAGTTCCATGAACTTATTCGATCCACTCCTACCTTTTGCAATCACACTAGCAAACAGCTCTTCCATGTTTCAATGGTATCATCGGGGTAACACACTTCTGTAATGCATGTTAATCAGACATTCAAAAATGTTATCAAACATTTTCACAATAATAATTTTCACTGTCTTTCATATGTATATAATATGCTTTTAATGTTATTTAGTATTTTTCTGTTCAAAATTAATTTTTTCACATTGCAAATATAAACATATAGCCTTATGAAAAACAAAAGCATTTAAATTATAAGTATTAATATAATTTTAATATTTCGTTAATCATCTCTTTTTGTTGATAAAAAATATGCAAGTTTGGCAAAGTTAACAACAAAAAAAGTGGTGAAAAAAAAATTTAACAAATAACTGTTACTAAAAAAGAAAAGTTACATACCTGAATAACATTTTTGTGTTCTTAAAATGTTTGAAAACGTTTTTCAGGTATGAATGAATGACGGTTTGATCGAAATCTTACATGAAAATGTAAGATTTCGATCAAACCGTCTTTCATTCATGATAATCATAAATGGCAGACGCCACTTTACGGAAATCACCGAAGTCTGATTACTTTTTCTTTTCATCATTTTCTCATTTCAGTCAGGTAGCCAAGTAAATGTTATTGCGTTGAAATAGTTGGTGTATTTTTTTTTTTTTTTTTTACCCCAAAAAACGAAAAACCCATCAATCAAACTTCGGTGATATCTACCAAGGCCGTTTTTCAACCATTGTCGATTATCACTCTATGGAAGACGATTTGAACGAAATCTTATATTGAAATAAAAACTCTCTCAAACACTTTAAAACACAAAAATATTATGCAGTTAGGAAGAAAAGTAATTTTTCTTGCGTTTGGTAACAGTTATTTGTTGAATTTTTTTCACCCTTACCTTTGCCCAACATTTATAAATAAATTTTGGGTTACAACTTTCCTTATGGTTTTGCCCATCATTAACTATGAACAACTTAAAATAAGTCATTTTTCCACGCATATAATGGCTTTATATAAAATTAAACATTTGAATTCCTCATTTTTATTTCGTCATTTTGTACTAGTGAGTCACTACTTGTCAAGACCGAAATGCTAATCGAGGATAAGGGTTAGTGAGTTTGTCAGGTGAACGGTGAGACAAACACTTAGAAGATTGGAGACGATGGTTAAAATTAAGCAGAATTTGATTATTTGGGGACGGCTTAACAAGAATTAAGATTGGACTTAAAACAGACCATGTTGTAGTCAGCTGGGAAGCAGACCCGTGCTATTATGTTCCACAGATTGGTAGTTCTTGGAAATAAGCTCTATGCACAGAGCAAGAAAGAAACATTGATAGTGGTTTGAGCTAGACAGGTTTTTGCCGTGTTCAATGTTTATGCATATATTAATTTAATTCTGTTAAATATTTTAAAAAGATGTTTATAGTTGAAACGAGATTTTCTCAGTCAGTATGTTTTATTTTCAAGAAAAAGTATTTATTTATTTAGAATAGCCATGTTAAAGTTAAGGCCTGATTTCTGTGTTTAGTTGTATTATCCATTTTTTTATTCATTTTGTTTGCTGTCATATATAATCTAAAAAACAACAAAGAAATAATCATCATACCAGCAAACAAAGGAGGAGCAATTACAATAATGGACAGCACAAAATACATCACTGAAGCAGAACTACAACTCCATGAAACTAATTTTTACAAACCATTACCCTTTAATCCTACAGATACATACAAAACTTAGTCCTCACACAAGAATCATTAATTCTCTCATCCCCATCAATCCTACAACTTCAATATTTTATACAAGCCCTAAAATATACAAATTCTTTGAACTTAGAAAAAATCGCCAACTCTGCTACATCAGCACTCATCTCGTAAGAATGCTATGAATGGGATTTTTTAATCTCTGAAGAATCGAGATAGTCTGAATATTGCAAGACTTTAAAATAAGGAGCCGGAGTCGGATATTTTGGAATTCTAGGAGTCGGTCAGACCTTTACCTTTCAACTTTGCAGACCTCCCTAAAGCTAGGGAGTCTGAAGCTGGCAATTTTTGTGTGAGTCAGTTTGTTTTTTTTCGTTAAGCAAACTCTAGAGTCGGTTGTGTTAAAAAAAAAAAAAAAGCACTTGGGCCAGGTTGTATTAAACGACATCTTCCTATTCCAGTAGCTTCTTTACAAAAACTTACTTCCTGCTGACTGTTTTCTCCCTAGCTATAATCTTGGTCTTTTCAAGAATAAGGTCAATAGCCTGTCTTTGCATTAATCATCCTTCGTTCTTGTTAGCTCCTTGCATCAAGTGGCTTCATGCCTTGTCTGGAACGCATTCCATGAAAAATAAAATTTTAAAAATTCCAGTTTCTGGTTTTAAGGGGATAACTTTTAAAACTAAAGATTACAAAATTATTTTTCTACTTTTTATAAATCTGATACTCACAAAATCTAAAATACAAGTCATAGGAATGCAAAAACAAGTAAGCGATTTTATTTAACATAGTAAAAAAAATTGCAAGAAACAATCACAAAATTTTAATTATTCTTAGGCATAAAGCCCGAATCGTTTTGAGGAAGATGGGTGTTTGGTGGTCATGTAATTTTGTCGAATACTTTTTGGACTTACCTTACAATAGACACTCTCAACAAAATACCGCATTCACTCTATGGGCTGATCCTACTTAAATATCCCTAAGTGGTTTCAATTAAATTTTATTTGCAGAAAGTGTACATGAGTCATGATGGGGAGTGGAACAACATTTAAAAAAATAAAAATTAAAAAAAATTAAAAAATAATGAACAAAAATAAAATGATGGTTAGTACATCCCTCCCAATCCTCTGCAAACTGTTGGTCTGCCCACTGTTTTCTGGGTTATCTGAAAACGAGCAGATCGGTTTCTAAATGGGAGTAGAAGCTAAGTGGGATGTAAAAAAATACAATAAATCTGGGTGGGATATGTGAATGGAGTGTGTCCTCCAAGAAGCGATGACTATTTTCAAAACAGGAAATTATGTATGCATAGTTGGAGACAATAATCTAAATTAATTAAATTATTTATTTTCATGCTACATTGATTATCAATTAGCATTAGAGACATTTTTAAAGAGGCTTGAAGGATAACAGGAAAAGTAAGAATACCTTTGTCAGCCAAGCTCAGACCTTGCGAAATTAGTACTCTACAAAAAAAAAAAACTCATCACAATTGTGATTAACGGGTGGGGCACACATTCTCAAAGGATGATAAATACAAACCTGAAAGAAGTATTGTGACTCTTGTGCTAGAGTTTTGAACGAAATCTAATGCAAAATAATTCGGAGGTGAACAAATAAAATCCACTTTTATGATTACCCATTATTTTCAAAGGGGAAGATAGAACTCAATATCCAGTGTAAAGATGAGAAAAATGAAAAAGGGAGGAAATTAGAAATACAGGATTTGGGGGAAAGAAAGTTCTGCAAGAGTCATTGTACTTCTTCCTTGACTTTTATGATCAGACGATACTAAAAACAAATAATAGTTTTTGCTATAACTAATTCTAAAACAAAACTGGTGGAAATGTTTCCACTTTTGTTTCTTATTGAATATGTATCTTATGTTAAAGATATAAAACTCTTCAAATAGATTTTTACTACAAAAAGTATCGTGTTCAAGATATAGAAAATATGCAAATCTAAATGAAGCCATTAATATTTACTAATAAAAGCTATGAAAACTTGATTTTATAAAATGTTTAAAACCTTTCATTTAGAAAATGTATTTTATAAAATAAAAAAAACAATTTTTTACATGTTAACAGTGTAAAACCATTTATTCAACTAATTGTTTAAAAATACAAATGATATTTGAGATTTTCTGAATTAAATAATAAAGATGTTTGCCTCAGCGATTAATTGACACTCCATTTTAAACTTGATGATAAATTGATTTATATTATAAACTATACCTAACTAAGAGAATAACCGTCCCAGGACGGGTAAAATTAATTCCTGAACAGAAATGTTTTGCACCACTTATTCCAATTTTGATTAAAGTCGATTACATGATTTTAATTCAAGAAAATATCCAAGATTGAAGCCTTAAGGTATAGGGGTTTTCAGAAATTGAAATTTAGGAAATCTTACTTAGTGTCTAAGGACTATGGATCAAATTTAAGACAAATCTGAAATATTTTTATTTTCAAACTTGCGCCAATATTATGCTCTCTAAAAACCCTTTAAAATATCCCAAAGAAACTGAAATTAGGGGAATATTTATTTATTTATGTCTAATACCCCTTGTTAAAATTTCACTAAAGTCGAACATATGAATTTTCACGAAGGGATTCAACCCTGTCTTTATTTTTACCAATTTAGTTTAAAACTATGTATAGCCCACATTACACCTAGCAGCAGCTCTGTTTCAAAATTAATGATCGGTTAATTAGTTTAGGAATGAATTCTGTACTTATACATATATACACATAACTTCATATATTGATACATAAAAGATTATATCTCCTTATAACATTTTATGTGGATACATGAAATAATATATATATATATATATATAAATTAAGAAACAAACTTTTCTGCTTTTGATCTGTTTTCTATCTGTGATATTTTCGTTACCTCACCTTCTGCTCTATAGGAACATCCTAATTAAAAGTTAATTGAATGTTCCATTGACATAAGTAAACAGATATTACACTTTCATCTGAAACAAAATCTGTCTGTTTGCAATTAAAATCTATTCTAAGTAAATGTTCACGCTGTCCTTGGGCTATTCCTGTTAAAAGCTAATGTTTCTCTTTTATATTTATTTTTCCCATTTAAATCTTGCAGTGTCCCTAATTACTTTCTGTAATACACCAGGGTGTCACAGTAATCCAATTGAAAAGCATGGCTTAGGTGATTAATTGCCTGTATATTTTCAGCTTGAAGGTAAAATCCGTCTTCTTCCTCTGTCATCTTCTACATGAAGGGGTCCAGCAGCCACGTTCTCTCACCCCGCCTTACTGCCTGTGTCTCCAATGACTCCCAAGTCTAGCCCTAGATTATGTGCATATATACTTTTTGCTGTTAGAATTAAATGGCTATTAAATGATTTTTAGACGTCTCCACACATTTACATAAAATGTGTTGGTCTGTCACACTTCAGTTGGAAATGCACAGATTGACTGAATGTATCTTATGCTAGATGCGGTCAAGCATCTCTATAAAAAACTCTGTCGGTCACTATGTCACGCTTATGCTTGAAGCAGCATTTTCGTTTGTCTAGGAAGCTTATGTTTCTAATATAAGTGTGAGATATGCCCTAAGAAGGAGTGTAGCAGTCATAAATTATGACTTATGTCCCGGTTACGCAATTTGGTCACACACACCAATCGGCTTGCAGGGCACATTGATTTCATTTGTCCCCTGCAGAATTACTTCAGCCCCTGTGGGAATCACAGTCGCTCACCAGAGAGATCCCTGAAAGCAACGAGGAAGGTGTCCCGTTTCTCTCTCACCCGTCCACTGGACGCCCAAGCATCGACTATCTTTGCTTGAAGATATCTGCTGACTGACTTTCGACAGCCCAAAGAACTTTCTACTTTTCCTTTTCTCACTTGAACACTGTTTCTAAGAACAGCTTTTATAGCAGTACTGCTGCCACATCTGGGGAGTTGCCACTCAGAGCATTCTTTCCTGCCTTGACAGAGTACAAAATTGACTTCGCAATCTAGTGGGGTATGATTTATTCTGTTCTCTGGTCTCTTTCTCACAGATGTTGCTAGTCATTCTGTTATTTCCATGTAATGTGCTCGTCTGATCTCCAATTTCTGATTTCTCCTTAAGACATTCGCAGCAAGAACTCTTCTACCACAACTTTCTTCCTCCATGTGTCTAACATCAAACAGAATTTCCTTGAACAGGTTTTTTCCAAGAACTTGATATCTGGAATGCATTTTCGTTGGTCTGTCACACTATCATTTTCATGCAAATTGTATCGAGACATGTTAAGTATATTAAACTAAATTTTCCCACCTTCTCTTGTCGTTATTCTTATCTGATGATATTGTCTTTTAAATAATTAACAAAATCGCTATTGTCACTTGGTGACTTTTGGATAACTGTATCTTGTATTATGAGTTTTTATTTATTTTCCTGCCATTTTTCAAACCAAATCAAGACGTAATGCCATTGAAACGTAAGAGGCTACTGTGATTAGAGGCTAGATTTATAGGGGGATACTAAGTGGGGAGTTGTGTTGCAAGGGTTTTATTCACATTTTAAGTTTCTGCATGTTAGTACAGTCTAGAAAACAGGGAGCAGGGACGGGATTCCAAAGCAAACGGTCTAAGGAAAGAAGCTATTATAGGAGAAAGTTTTTCGACATCTGGGGACCTTTACAATGAAGGGGTAGAATTCGTAAGGTATTTACGTTGATGTGGTACAAGCACAGTAAGTTCATTGAAGCACATTCCATGGAAGTACTTGTAAAACAAACACAGGGATGCAACATTGTGGCGATGGGACAGGGACTGGTGCTTAGTAGACAGTTAGGTTAGAGACTCTTTGAAATGTGTAATTAATTCAACGATTTTTGTAAAAAGATTCCTCTTTATCTCACTAATGTTAGTAAGAGTAGGTGTTGATAACTGTCAAAATGAACACACTTTTGAAAAAGCAAAGAAAAATGATATTTTTAATAATCTAGAGAGGAGCCGGGGGGGGGGGGGGGTAAATACTAACGAAGCCTTCTCTCCTCAACTGTATAAAAAAAATATAATAGAAATTTCTAAAAGAAAAAAAAAGCGCCTGAAGTTATTAAAAACAATACAATTACCAAAGATAATCAAATTATAAGACTGTAGAAATTGGTTGCACCAGTCTCTTCGTAATGTGACTTGTGGATATTGTGTCTAAAGTATCGTACACACTTATTGTTTTCCATCTCTGTACTACTTCACTGCAAAAAAAAGTTTATTGCAATTTCATGCACTGTGAGCATTATTACTCTTAGGATAGATAGTGTCACTTCGTTTTTATTATTTTTATCTTTGGATCTATAAATGACTACTCTTCTTCGACCCCAACATCCATCAGACAGTCCTGTCGGCTTATGCTCATAGAAGATGAATGAGTGAAAATATTTTCTATTAGAAAGAAGTCAATTATTGCTTTGTATTATTTATACTTAAACACACATTTGGATATTTGTGTGTAGGAGCTATACATATATTTACTTCTTTCATGTCTGTGTATATGCATACACAGACATGAAAGAAGTAAATAGACACCCCTCAAAAATAATTCATACATGTTTAAAGTTTCTGCTTCCTTCGCCGACGGCGAGCACTCGGAGCCGTACAAAGCAGCAGTAAAAGTTTAAAACCTCGATATTTCCATACTGACATTTTTTGTCTTTCAGATATAAATATATCCATTATATATCACCATTTAAGTATGACACCAACCAAAGAAGCATTATAGTTCTCAGTTTCAGAGGAGCCATATTCTAAGTTAATATGAAGGTGAACTAAATCCACATCAAATTCGCTGACTGCAACCCTATGCAGATGGGTATCCCCCCCCCCCCTAGAAAAAATGGGGTCATCTGTTGGTCGAGGGTGACGACCTCTGATGCCGTAAAACGGGATCCTGGTGGCTAGGCATTCGTCCACTTCATCCCTTACTTTAGCTAGACTGGAGTCGGAGATGCACAATCCGATTAATAAGCCGGTCAGATCATGCCCTAGTATCCATAATTTCATCCCCAACCGTATAATTCTATCTGATTCTTCAAAAAAATCAAAACCTTCTCCTTTTTATTTTCCCCTTCCTAATAGATACTAGAAGGTGGTGACTGAGAGTCAATCATGTTGAAAACAAAGAAGATTACCAATGCCAATGTCTATTTATTGCTGACATGTCTGTATGTCTATTCTTGGTTGTCTAACGATGACAGTCCTGCTACAAATGGGTCATGTTATGGCTTTGCAGTCAAAATTAGATTTACTGATCTCATTCGGGCACAGGCAAATACCTGCACAACGAGATCATTTCGAGTACAGCCATATATCTTCAGCATAGGAAGATGAGATGACAATATATTTTAATTCTTATGAAAGTTTTAACACAGTCGGCTATAATACATTTAACACCACCTGCAACAGATTGAAGGACAATCAACCATAAGATAATATCTAGGGAAATAGTCCAGTCAAAATGAAAACTTATTGAAATCCTTTCAAAATTCAGATATTAACATTTTTTTTAAATGAGATGGAATGATTGTCAGTTAAGAGATGAAGAACTTTATGGGAGTATTGAGGGTTATTTCTGGGATGGACCAAGTTTGAATACTTCTGGAGACGGTTCATAACAGGAATCTTGTTGGCATTGGATTTGAAGACGACCATGTTATAATATGCAGAGAAGCAGTCCCATGATAATTTTATCCAGACGGAAAGCTATTTATTGAAATTTTGCCTGATGCTAGGTACACAGAGAAAGCAGGAAGATTGTATTTTAATTTTCCCTTTAGACTAGGATCAAAGTGAAGTATCAGTTCTGTCCTTGTTCGGAGGGGAAAAAACTCCTAGATTAAAGCAATTTTTTATAGATAATTCTTACTACCCATGAGCATCCTTGTGGTGCTCAGAAATGTCTTCGCCCCACATTAAGGTTGACCTTGTGTCAGATCCGGCCGTCCTTGGGATGAGGGGGTAGGAAAATACGAACTTTACAATATTAAGTTTCATACAAACCATAACATATAGATGCCATGGTATTTGAAAGAATTCCACATAGTATGTCAGTTTCTTTGTTTTTTCGATCGTTTTTCTTCCCCTTTCAATATTTTTCTCATCAAAGCTGAACCGGTCATTTATATCCTAACACTGTTGAGAAACGTGCAAGTCTTTCACTCAGCTATGATTAAAATAACAACTGGTGTTCAATTAATTGTATACAATGGTTTTCAATAGATATCGTGTTAATTGAATTTAATAGTCAGTGCTCAGCTTTATTACCAGTTGAGCTCAACTAAATAAACAGAAGCTCAGAAAACTGATTTATAAGACGGCTGGAACGTTCCATTATGCTAAGATGAGCAAGTTCATTCTGAGTTCTGATTGATGTCGGTGAGTGTCAATTTGATTCTACAGTGTTTTGGCATTAAATAACCCAAAACGATCAATATGCCATAAAACAGATAAACCACATCTCAGCAAGTTTACTCAACAATCTTGTAGAAAAACGCTGAAGAACAACATAACCTAACACATTATGTAAACAATGGCGACAGTTTTGATAGAAACTCAAATTATGCTTTGACCAGCAAAAGTTTATTTTTAAATAAACCTTAAAGTGCAGAATTCACTGTCTGACCTGAATAATTTAAAAAGAAAAAAATTCTTCTTGTCGTGGACTCTGTAATAAATAAATAAATAAAAACTATAATGTGAGCCTATTCAGAATAATAAAATCTAAGACCAAAATGTTCCTTTTAAAAAAAATTAGAAATGCCAGTCGTGTATAGAAATCATTTAAAATTATATGGGTGTCTGCCTCACCCTTGTATATAATCACAAAGTTATAATTGATATAAATTTGAATATATTAAAATACAGCTCAAGAATATACATATCAGCTTTCTTATTTTTCTCCAGTTACACCTTTGAATTTAAATTTATTGAATAAGTTTGGGTTTCATTTGTCTAGTTTACTGAATATCAAACGTCTGTTTAAGAGCATTGAAAAATACTAAGCTGTGATTGGCCGAAAAGAATCACATGATATGTTAGACAATTTTCAGTAGGTGAGACATTACCAGCAACTAGTCACATGAGGCTATATTACAAATGTCTGCCTAAAACGAAATAAAAAGTCCTAAGAATATGCTTCCACAACCCGGATGTAGATTGATTTGCTGTAAATCAAAAAATAAATTTGATATTTAATTTGTTTGTCTTTTGTAGTGACTTATCCTAGTTAGATTCCAGCAATAGAGATTACACAATGGGGCAAAAATACAAGAGTCCAACTTGTGGGGGACAATAACTTTCAGAAAGTATGTAATTCACTGAATGCCTATAGAAAATCCAATTATTTATTTTTCAAACTGATTCTTTATTTTACACCAAAAACTATTTTATCTCTAATAGTAGGGACTAGTGAGTGAGTGAGTTACCACACTGTGAGGAAATATGGGAATTTAATAATTTTCAATATCATCATTATCTTTCACTTATTTAATGAAAAACATTACTTGTTAAATGATTCGTTTAAGACAAATTACTATTTAATCCATAGATTAAAGAAGTAGAGATTCATATGATATTCAATGGTAGAAGAGAGTATAACATATCTGATAGTAATTGATGTTGGTTTGCCATGTTTAATTATATCGTCAATGATTTCTTTGTATTTACAATGTAACTAAAGTGTGCATACTTAAACATAACGATCATAAATTGCATTACTAAACACAGATTCCCTCTCAAGTTTCTCCTATAAGTTTTCAAAATAAAATCTTCAATGGAAATAAGTCTCTAAATGAAATGTGCCGGTTGAATAGACCTAGTAAAATTCGAATTACGTATTGCACACTCTTTTTAAATCTACACTGGGAAGTTTACGGGTTTTTAGCTGACCCTTAGGCAGCGCCACTACTGCGTATATATTTGTATTCAGAATACAAGCATGCCAATGGAAACAAAGTAACTCGAAAACAAAGAAGTATACAAAAAAAATTATTGTTAGCAAACTCGACTGGGTTCGTTATGAAGTTGTGTACAAAGAGTTTATAAATGGTGTGTGCATGTACGTGCATAGATACGTATGTGCACACGGTGTTTACTATGAAATTGAGTTGACGAGAATGTGTTCAACAAAATCTAAGATGTGTGTGTGCGTTTGTAGGGAAAAGTATTATGTACCAGAATAGTGTGCTTGTGTGTGAGCACACACATGTTGTCGAGATACTTATTAAAGCAGTCCCCAGACCTCGGTCTGGCGTGTGTCACTGTCAAGGCCAGCCGGATGAAAGCACGGCAGTCTGCACATCCCTTTTTATACCGAATCGTAATGCCCCCCCTACGATCACAAAAAGGAAGATAACTCTGGTCTTAAAACGCCCCCTGGTGAGAGTCTGTAATTGTGTTAAACAGGGGTAAGTAATGTTACAGAACTAATTATATACATGAATAATTAATTAAAATGACAAACCAATCCTAAGACAAACATGAATCACTTACAAAAGGGAGTAATGCCTGAAGTTAATTTGTGCGGAAAACATTTCCCACTATCCTTGTATTTCATTATTAAATGTTTATACCTTGAGACAGTCGTTCATATAGTTAACAGTTCAATAGAATTAATGTTCCAAATGAAAATTGCTCTGTTGTACAGTGACATCTTTTTCAAGCTATTTTACACCAAAAACGTTTTTTTCATCTTTAATCGTTTTTTTCATTTCTTATCTATATGGTTTGACATTTAAGTTCTTGAAGTGAATTTCCTGATATTTTCTATTTTTATTAAGTTTTTTTGTCTAAATATGTCATGATGGTAAAATACTCAAGAATAAAAAGAAAAATGTTTAAAAGTCAGATTTTTCTTTTCTTTTTCACAAGAATGCCAATTCTGCCCAATTGACTAATTGATGAAAGGTTAATGCCAACCGGTTAGATCAGCAACTACTGATCTTTACATTACGTTTTACCACACAAAGTGCTGTCTAGCCAATTACATCTGAGTTGCCACTGGGTATAAGGCCAGAAACAATGCTATAAAGATCAGATGAAGATCTAAATGAAAAGGTATGGTCTGAACCCGAGTCAGCTGAAAGACACTGCTGCTCAATGTTCTGTCTTGACAGAAGAGTTCTCAATAAGAGAATCAAATGAACAAAAAACATCTGGAGAGAGATAACACGAAAACCATATCTACACCTGTAGTGTAAGATTGCCTGTGGGTCTTGGACAATTAATGGTTTATCTCTGATGTAAATTGTAACAGTAAAATAAGTTTAGTTCCTTAAAAAAACACAAAGTATTAGCATTTTTTTGTTAATAAACACAAAGATAATCAGACTTTCATTTTTTAATACCAATTGTGGTTCTCTTGCTACAGTTGGCAGGTGAAAATGTGACGTATTACTGTTTCAAAAGATAAACTTTATTTACCAGAATCTATATAATTTTAGAATGTCCATTTGGGGACGGGGAGTAAATTAAACAGTTTCTTTGGTAGACCAGACCTTCTCAGAGTTGCCAGAATGTGAGGTTTGGTCAGTAGTGGATGTTAAGTTTGCTGAGTATAATGAGTGGAGCATAACTCATTGTTAGCTTTTGAACTAGGATCAAGAGTTCTGTCCTCGGTCGTGAGGAGAGAAATCCTTTTTTGTCTGGGGCAATTTTAAGTTTTGTCTCATCCAGAATACCCCTTTTTGGCGAACTAGATATCATCTGCTTAAAAAAAACTAGTTTGTCTTACTTTGCCCTTGTTGAGGGGCAAGTAAATATGGACTCGTTGGTAACTTTTGATTTTCCAACATTATCTGGATATTTCAAGACGCACAGGAACTTTCTCATGACCAGCTTATCTATTAGCCAGTTGATAGGTCCAAGGATTTCTCATACAGATGGATTACTCGGTTTCAGTGGAGCTGAGTTACAAAGCAAGATAGTGGATTCATAAAATGTGTCCACATTGTTCAAGGTTTCAAATGGCGATTAAGAAACAAAACAGATATCTAAATAAATAAATACAAAAGTCCTTTTTCGTTTATCACTCTTATATTACCATGAAAACAGATTTGTTATTTAAATCAATAATACAACCATACTTAAATATACTGCATATATAGTACAGACGAAAGGCCAAAAGACAACTGTTCGAATGCCTAATTTGCATAATTATTTGTTAAGCAGTTCATAATAAAATAATGTTTGTTATTCATTTGTAATTCTATTGTCCTAATTTTGCCATATGTATATGCAATAGTTTTGTTGATATAATTAGTGATTTAATAAACAGGATAAATTACTTAAAACCTTTCTTAAAAAGGAGATAATTTAAACTAGCATCGCATTAGAAAGAAAAATATGCTGACAAGACATAAGCAAGAAAAGTTCATAGAGAAAGAAAGAGGGTGACTGAAAGCTCTCTCTCCCTCCTGTTAGCTAAGCCACATTCCTTTTTATTGTTTTCAATTCAATGATTGTCTGTATTACATCCGCAAACGTTTCACATTTGTGTTTAAATGATCCTTTCTGACTGTTTCTAAATTGTAATTTAAAAAAGAGCCCACACACCATCGCTAAGGCGAATTAATTTCTTTCTTTTCATTGTTTACGGTCTTATTTAAAAGATGAATAAATTTGTATAAAAATTACCAAAATGTTAATATCTACTTATATGAATAAATACGAAAGTTTTATTTTTATTTTACTATTTAAAATTTTGATTTCAAGTAGCGAAAGAGAACATTTGACATTGTAATCTTCCACCCAAATAGACATTAACAAACAAAAAATACATTGATAGTAAGTAAACTGTGTCGTGAATTGAATTACAAAGATAAATTTAATTCCCCTTAGCAATCGACCTGACAGACCAGGGCCTGTCTTGACAACATTGGGCTCTCTTTTGTCAGGAGGAAATATGATCCTAGGAGGTGCATACCTTCCCAGGCATTACCATCTCTTTGACAAGTGGTTCGTTTATTGTCGAAATCAATCCTCTTCCCCGTTTTCTGATCAGCTCACCGTGTTTAACAAAATCTGTGTTTATTATTACACATTCTTTTATAAACAATGGGAAAAAAGTTTATTTTTAAAATTTACCGACTAAATTTTTTCAATCATAATCTGCCAAAAACAACCTTGCCTTAAATTCTAGATGCGACCAAATCTCACATATTCTATTTGCTAACCTTATTTTGCATAACCAACTCATCACATTAAATACTCTAACATCAATTAAAAAATATGTCCGATTTCCAGAATTGCCATAAAGATTCCCAAGTTTGAAAATATGCACCTGAAGAAGGTCGGATGTTACAACGGCCGAAATTTTGTTAATGTTATAAGATGAGTATAGTAGCCGAAAAATCTAAATATAACTCTACTTTATAAGATAATCATCTCCTTCTATTCATTTAATGTCACTTTTCCCTTATTCAGGGTTCGGACGTTTTCTGATATTACCCCAGCTCACTCTCCAGTTCTCAGTTCAGCGGGTCAACTGTCTCCAAATTTCATTCTGTGCGGTCTTGTCTAACCATTTTCTTCCAACTTTACCTGAGACTGCCAACCTATTCAGAACATCTAAACTTCCATATGAATCCTAACACATTGCTTATTATATTCATATACTTATATATTTAGTTTATCCCAATTCACTAGATGACTAAATAATGTCTACCAGACATTAGGGACTTGTTGTATCTACCTTTATCTATACGTATCCACCTTTTTAAGTTAGTTTTTTTTTTATTATAAAGGAAATACTTGTATTACACTCAAACTACCAGGTGTGACAACTAAACTGGAAAGTAAGGTGACCATCATACCTATCTGATATACCTTTCCCTTTTTATATATATACTAAAGACTTTGATGATATTTGTAAAGTTCAGCCAGTGCAAACATAAACAAACGCAAAACCTGTTCGCAAAAAAAAAAATCCTTGAGATGATAGAGAAAAAGCAAAAGAACACGTGGACTCCGGATGGATAGAGAAGAGAGATTTCAATTGAATCTATCTGGTCTTCCCCTTTTTTCTCCTTTTATAATAATATTCAAAGATGTTGATTTATTTGAACAGCTTTTTGACTCTTTTTGCATAGGTAGGTCTTCTAATTTCTCGACTGTTGTACACATGTCTACAAGAAACGTTTACATTGATAAAAGCAAATCCATTTTTCTTCTTTCTTTCAAAGGAAATCATTATAATGATTTGCTTGGTTAGTCTCAGCTGGTGACAATTTTACATTTCTAAAACCAGAAAAACAACCCTTAGGCGGTACAATACCTACCTTTTTTGTCCTTTGTCTTTTCTTTCTTTTTTAAGATCGTCTCATAATATCTGAACTGTATATAATATTCCTAAATAGCAAAAGTACATATATCAACATGGTGTTTTTAATTGATTTTTATTTATATTTTATCCATGTTAATTTGGCATGAGAGGGGATGAGAGAATAGTTGAAAGAATTAGAGAAAACATTTCTTTATGTGAAAAATGATGTCATCTATTACGAGTGAAGATTTGGTATCTGTCTGTCTAAAGCAGAAACTGTACTGTTACTTCTATTAATATACTTTCTTTTAATGCTAGATTCAGTTTACTATACTATTTCAGACTAATGTACTATCTTTCAAAGCTCATTTCAGGAGGCCGGTGTAGTGTAGATATGTTATGTAGTCATAATACCATTCTCCTAGGCTTTACCCCTTCTTTTAGTGAGTAGTGTTGTATATGTCCATTCGTCATGATACCATTCTCGGAGGGAGCATATTTGCTATTGTTTATAATAAATCATTAAAAAAACAACGGTTAGTTAGTTTAGTGAAACTGGATCAATTATAATAATATAGATCATGTATATATTTTGTATGTAAGACGCCGAGAAGAAACATGAAAAGAAAATTCTGAATTCTTGTTCTTTTTTTTTTTTTTCATCGACTTAATTGAACTCTGGCTATCTTATAAAAAAACAACAAAAAAAAAACTAAAACTTTAACCATGGTAAAGACTTTGGTTAGCTGAGAACATTGTGTAAAAATCAAATATTGAAACATAAAAATGATTTGTATTTGTGAAAAATTTTATTATATTTTCAAATAGTCCAAGAATTTTGGAAAAAAAAAAAAGAAACCTCATTATCGGCAGAATATTTATACAAGTAAAGAAAATGGATGTAGTTTTTAAGATTATACTTATGACCTGATTAAGTTGGGATTTTCAGTATGTAATTCATTAAAATGGTTTAGAGCATGGATATGAAACATACTGGTCAGAAGCAACGTGTTTAGTTTAGCTCATGTCATAATTAAATTGTTTAATCATATAATGGAGATTTGGTGCTTGTAAGCAAAAAATAATAATATTGAAACGACATATGGCATGTGGTGAATAAAGCCTGAACCTTTATGCGAGAAACTGGAAGTTTAAATTCGAGATTACTTTGAGAAAATTAGTAAAGAAAATAAGCGACTTGAATAAAACCTGAATCCTTACAAACTTTTAAATCTTTTTTTAAAATTTATACTTTCGATTAAAGATAAAATTATTATTCAGCATTTGTAAGGACACAATTATTAACTCAAGAAAAATATTTCAGTTTCATATAAATAATATTCACTTTCTTTTGGCAAAAAGTAATTTTTCTTTTATTTATATTTGAAAGACTTCCTTTAAAGACAGGCTTAGATCTGATGACCTCAGAGGAAGATTAAATTTTGACAGTATAGGGATATGGGCACATAACAGGAGACTTTGACGGTATGGCCATGTTAAAAGAATAGATGAGTTCTTGGTTTTGTAGATGTAGAATAGTTGAGGTAGCAGGTTTAGTTCACAAGCCATGGGAGGAGTGATAAGGATGAACTTGAAAAAAAAAGAGGGATAAATAAAGACCTGGCCAGAGATAGGTTAGTTTGGAAGACAATTTTTAAAATGGCAGCATGTAAAATGGATGTTAAACCGAATATGATGATGAATTTAACACAAGTTGATACTTTACTCATAGTTGAAGGAAAATTACGGGTTCATACCTTTCCCAATAGTATTAGTGCGTAAATTGCTACAATGGATCAAATAAGATTTGAACTCTTTATAGACGATTCCATATACCGTGACAGTATCCATTAAGCTCATAATGAACACCCTTTCCTATGAAGATAAATTTTAGCTATAAGTATTTCTTTCAGTCACCCCCCCCCCTCCTCCCCCGATTTTTAAAAAAATGTCTACCTTTTTTTTTTTACTTGTTAATCTGATTTTTGTCTACATAAAAAATACTCTGAAGCTTGTCTGGACAATTAAATATTTACCTGTATAGAGAGAGGTCAGAGTAAAAGGGCACAATTTTCAGTGTTGACTTTAGAGGCAGGTAGACCAATGCCACTTGATAGATTGTGTTGAGCGCCTTGTCACCGACTAGCTTTTTCGGTTCATAAAAAAATAACCGCGGTCACCTCTTTCTACAGTACTGATACTAATCTTAGTAATTATAGTAAAACTAACCCAACAATTTTCATTTATCCTCAACTAGACGAATACGCGTTCCAGGACAGGTAAAATTAATTCCCCAAATAGAAAATGTTGTGCTACTTTTATGTCACCTTACAAATATTAAAATCAACATATAATGATACTAAACCTTATGTCTGGAAGTTTTATTCCCATTTCGACAAAAGAAATCGATGAGAGTTCTTGAGTTCGATGTAGAACAATTGAGATAGAAGATCCAGTTCACATTGGAAAGCCAAGGAAAACATGGGAGGAAGTGATAAAAATGGAATTTAGAGAAAGAGGGATAATTAAAGACCTGTACACAGATAGGTGAGTTTGGAAGTCAATTTCTGAAAGACATCTAACACATGGCAGCATGTAAAACGGACGTTGAACCGAATGTGATGAATGATGAACGTAAGACATCAACTTTGTTGCATATAAGTGCACAGCACGAAGGCTGATCCGATGATAGTATTGTAGAAACTGCTAATACAAAATTGATATATATATATATATATATATATATATATCTCAAAGAATTTTACTCAGTAAGTTGTTTGTTCTTAAATAATTTACATATAATTGTTGAAAATAGCAAACAGGTGCTGATAAAAGAATCGTTGTTAAAACAAGAAAAAAGACAAATGTTAGATGATATTGTTGAATGTGGTTTTCGTGAGCAGCTGCCCAACAATGTAAACGGTCAAGCAAACTTCCAGTCCCCATTTGGATGACTTCAAACGGAATTTCATTCAAAGCTTTCATTTTGAAGGATTTTATGTCAGTGACCTCTGTAATTGAAGTTGATGTTAACAGTAAACACCACATGGTAAAATCAATTACAATGAAATTTGGACTTTGTTCAATGAAGTCAGCAATGTATTCCAAGAATATAAATTATCCTGCCTATAGAATTATATTTGACATCATTTAGCATTAAATAACCTATAGATGGTTGATATGCTATAAACCAAACTGATCAATGAAGTCAGAAACCATGGCTCTGCCAAGCAATATTCGTATTAGATGTATGGGCCCTTGCTCTATCTTATTGTCATGTCTATTTATCTCCTCCAATTATTTAGTTTATGCCCTAAAACATTTAGGCTCACATCTCGTCTCTGTACACAGTAGATTCACTGGGTTGTTTTTGTTATGTAAATCTAAAATTTCAGTTTTTTTGTAGGGTACATTGATTTAAGAAACAAAAAACAAAAAAAACTTTCAATGTTAACAAAATGTATTTTTTTTTAAGAAAAAAATATTTAAAATAGTACAGACCTGATTTATGTGTGTTCAGTTTTATAATCCATTTTTCATTGTATTTTTTTTGTATGCAAGCGTGGAATTTAATATCTATTAATTCATATATAATCTGATTAATTAAAATTTTTAGCTATTTGCAACTAAAGTGATTTTCTTAGTGTTTGTTAGATCAGTCTAAAAGGTAAGTTTGTTTCACCTATTCATCCATTATTTGAAAATGTTATATAAAAGATGTTATATATAACATTAGGGCTATAACTCTTATATTTCAATGTGAGTGTTTCTCACTGAAAAGGGAATCCGTCGCTAAACTCCTACACATTAAACATCTAGGTGTATTGCTAGTATAGTTTCCATGTTGTACAATGTTGTGTAAAGAGGTTTTTAGAGAAAGGGAACATTTTTAACAATTTGGGTAACTGTCATTTTTGCATTGGTTACTTAAAGATGGAATTGTCTGTGGAGTTTGCTCGAAGTAAAATCTAGTTTGAATGTGGGTATATGTGTTAATTACAGATCATAGGAATGCGTTTATTGGTAGTTATATATATATATATATATATATATATATATGTGTAAGGTGTGCTAAATGTATTGTCATGTTGAAGGATAACTAATTTTGTAAAAAGCCTAAAATGTAACTGAACTGAACATGATTCTCTGCAGTTGGTCTTTGAGAAAAAAGAGTAACCCCAAAATGGAATTTTGCATCTTTTCTGGGATTCCTTATTGTTTTTAAGTCATGGTTTGCTTAGAGGATGTTGTATTTGTAGAAACAATTTCTTAAGTGAGTTTAATATAAAAGAGCATTTTGTAAAGGAACATTGTTTTTCCTACTAAGTTATTTTTATCAGATATCTTGAGTGCAAATCACTTATGATACAACAAGGTACGATAACTTGCAATAAACCTAGACGTTTAAGCAAACCATCTGAATGAATGTATTACAAAAAGATATTGAACTTTGTTCTCAAATAAGGTTTTATTTATACCTTGAAAGATTTATCTGCAAAATTAGACAAATAAATCTCAGCCTCAGGGGCATAGCAAATTATGATTTAAAAAAAAAAAATTTAAAAAAAAATAAATAAAAATTTTTTTAAAGTTCCCTCTTCTTCCAAGTATTTATAGTGTGAGTGACTACAATATCAGAATTTCACAAGGCAATCGTGGCTCACATTTTTCATTAAAACAAATTTGGCTTCAAAGTATTTAACATGCTATTGTCATATAGTCAAGGTCTTTTTTTAATAGCCATTACTATACTATATATGTGTATTTTCAAAATAATAGAACCAATAGACAAATACACTGTATTATTTTTTCTTGTATATTTTTAGAGTACCTATAATAAACTATGAATTAGAAAGAATTATTACATAAAATAATAGAATAATGTGAACAGCCATTTTTTTTTTTTGTAAAGCAATGTCGGGTGAACTTGACTTACATAATTGTTTTCACTCGTTTTTATTTTAGATTTTTTTTTATTAAACAAGAACATTTGTTTCTAATTTAGTTTTTGGTCATTGCTGTTCTACCTGAGTGATGGAAAGGGGTGGTGAGTTGGGTACCTACTTTGACCACCCTGTTTGACAAGTGCTTTGCCCTGACTGATAACTAGTAGGGTGAGAAGGAAAGGTAGGAGGTGAGTGGGCTATGACCAGGTGTGGAAGAAGTTAATTAGCTCAGGTGAATGTCTTGTTGACAGACAGCCATGATTCAGGTATCCTTAACTCTGTAAGCGTTTCTTGGCCAACGTACCTTCAAACCTTGTTCTGTCTCCCCCCCCCCCCCCACGCACTAGCATATCTGACAGCCAGTCAGGTTGATTGGTTTTTAGCTAGTGTTTGCTCTGTCCTGTTTCCTTGGAACAGGTACCTGAACCCAGATAAAATATACACGCATAGTTTGAGAAGATGGAGGCAGAGGCGGAGGAGCTTGTTATATTTTCATGTTGGGTATCAGGAAAGGATAGGTGAAAAATTATCAATCGGTCTTTTGGGGCTATTGTTGACATAGGAAACACTGCAAGCCTAGCTGCTGTCAACCGTTTGATTTACTTTCAGAAAAGGAAGATAGTTACCTGTTCTTTTTGCTAGAAAGAATATATATTTTTTATTTTCGTTTATTTTATTCTATTGTATTGCTTTTTTTCTGATATCTTGATTGTTTAAAAAGTCAGGAGTGGACGCTTATTGAGAAGTAGAAGATCCAATCAGAGTTCATAATATTACTGTGACAGTTACTTTTCAGTTCATTCGGTGTAAATAAAGAAAAGAAAAGGAAGAAAACTAATATATATATATAATTACCTCGGCTGAACTTATTTTTTACACTGATTTAAGGAGTATTTAATATATAAAGTTGATTATTTCTGTGCATTTGCCTGCAGTGTATGGACAGCCGAACCACTGGACATAGAAAGCTGTAATTTGGTAGAAATAATTTCTTTATCTGTAGTTTTGCTCGTTATATATATATATATATATATATATATATCTCTATATATATATATATATATATCTATATATAAAGAGGTGTACTAAAAGCGAACTTTTAGGAAAGGTAAAACCTATTGTGAAGAGTATACAGCTCAATATCCAGGATAGAGCAGGTAGATATGAAGAAGAATGGAAAGGAATTAATGCTCCACCTATCTACACCTTATTCTCTCAGCTGGACTTTTCGACACCGGACTTTTTAGCAATCGGACATTTGCTTGCATTCGGGCAGAGTTTTGCCCTGCGTTTTCTTTCCCTACAACTTTTATTTCTTTTTTTCAAATTTTAAATCTTGGCCATTGCCAACTTATCTATTCCAGCAACTTCCTCTGATGATAAGATTTTGATCTTTGAAAAGCCTGGCTTAAGGAAAATTTAACTTGAATAAATTGCCTTTTTGCGGAATATACCTTGCTTTGAACTTTTGAATTGAATTTTGATTTGGCTTTTGCTTCTCTAATTCCTTTCCATTCTTCTTCATATATATATATATATATATATATATATATATATATGACGAACAAGCATACTACATTGCACCCTTCCTAAAGAGTAGCTAATGTCTGGGAGGCTGATATCATGACCACAGAACAGATACTGCACTACACCCTCCTCCCACCAGAAAAGGAAGAAGTAATGCCTGAGAGGATGGCATGAAACAGAATATATTATAAACTAACTGAACTATAAATTTCCCTGAATTGAGCATTGAAAGATAGTACATTAGTCTGAAATAGTATAGTACATTGAATTGCGTATTACAAGATAGTAATAGTATAGTTTTGGCTTTAGACAGACATATACCAAATCTCCATTATTAAAAGATGTGGTCTATTGGTAAATACTGATGCCACAATTCATTAAAAACTTAGATGAGTCATCGATTTCAATAATGATTTGTAAATAATGCAATGGCCATTTCCTTTTCTGGCATGTTCATCTATTTAATACAAATGATTGTCTGTGCACGTCTTAAGTTTGTAGGCACCCACACCTCTCTTAATAGAAAGCTAATATGAAATCAAGGAAGAAAGAAATATATTTCCTTGAAAGTAGATTGTCACAAGAGGCGAATGACGTAAATAAAGCGTGAAAGCTAAGAGAAGTAGTGAGAGGAGGCGAATGACATAAATAATTAAGGAGAAAGAGAGGATAAAAAATGGATGCTTATTGGATATCAAGTGAAAAGAAAGGATCTTTCCTTACATCACAATAGTTTCATAAATATGCTTGTTTGAAAGCAGCAGCTGTAATTGCTGCTGATCTATATAAATTAAAATCTGGATGTGTATGCTGGTTTGAAAGCAGCGACCTTAACTTGGAATGTCTGAATGCTTAATAATATATGTAGAAAATACTGTCCTAACAGGTCACGGGTGGTCGACTGAAATAATAAAAATAAGGGAAATGCTAATAAAAATAAAATAATTATTTCAAGAAAAAATGATAAAAAGTAAAACTATAAAAATAATTTCCTATTCTAAAAATGGCTGAAATAAAAGCAAAAATGACCGGCTTCAATAGAAGTAGCCACTAGTGTTGGATATTTGAGATAAATGTCACCAGTTCCCATAAAACCCGCTTTTTATTTTGTCTCTGTGTTAGTCTAAAGATGAAAGAATATTGTGATACTTTGAAGGCTGAAAATGATGACCGTTTTTGTAGGTTAATGAGTTTGTGTAATTAGAAGCTGTTGCAACGAATTCTGACCTCTTCAACTTGAGTCTGCTTATTTTTCCTGATCTACTGAAACTTGTATCCTTCAATGACACACAGCCAATATGAACACCATCCACTCAAATTAGGAATTTAAATATTTAACGCGGTATTACATCAAAAGGACTAGAACGGATTTTCTATACACGCGTCCATTCAATCTGCACGTTTAGCGATGAAAATGTAATTTCGAACTTAAATGTGACACAAACGCCAACGGACAGAATACCTTATATATGTTTGGTTGCATCTAAAATAATAATTTATCTGCTATAGCCATTTGCATACAAAACCTCCGTGTGGTTCGAGTATAAAATGACGTAACACCGGTTGCTGTAAAATTCTGTAAACTTTGTGTTTTTGTTTAATACATGCATTTTTGAAAACATCGTAAGTAGTACTTTTCAATTATCTTCCACTGTATATTAAAGAAAATGTGTATTTATTTGTGTGTGTATGTATGTATATATATATATAAATTTGAAGATAATTTATACATGCTCTGCTTAATTGGACATCGAGCTCTCTAATTCGGATTCCTACCGAAACCATTCGAACCAGTATACTATATATATATATATATATAATATTTATCTTCACGCATATATATATATATATATATAATATTTATCTTCACGCATATATATATATATATATATATATATATATATAATATTTATCTTCATGCATATATATATATATATATATATATATATAATATTTATCTTCATGCATATATATATATATATATATATATATATAATATTTATCTACACGCATATATATATATATATAATATTTATCTACACGCATATATATATATATATAATATTTATCTACACGCATATATATATATATATTTATCTACACGCATATATATATATATATAATATTTATCTACACGCATATATATATATATATATATATATTTATATATATATATATAATATTTATCTACACGCATATATATATATAATATTTATCTACACGCATATATATATATAATATTTATCTACACGCATATATATATATATATAATATTTATCTACACGCATATATATATATATATATAATATTTATCTACACGCATATATATATATATATATATAATATTTATCTACACGCATATATATATATATATTTATCTACACGCATATATATATATTTATCTACACGCATATATATATATATATATTTATCTACACGCATATATATATATTTATCTACACGCATATATATATATATATATAAATAATATTTATCTACACGCATATATATATATATATATATATATATATATATAAATAATATTTATCTACACGCATATATATATATATATAAATAATATTTATCTACACGCATATATATATATATAAATAATATTTATCTACACGCATATATATATATAAATATTTATCTACACGCATATATATATATATAAATATTTATCTACACGCATATATATATATATATAAATATTTATCTACACGCATATATATATATATAAATATTTATCTACACGCATATATATATATATATATAAAATATTTATCTACACGCATATATATATATATATATAAAATATTTATCTACACGCATATATATATATATATATATATATATATATATATATATATAAAATATTTATCTACACGCATATATATTTATAATTATATATATATAAATATTTATCTACACGCATATATATATATTTATAATTATATATATATATATATATATATATATATATATATATTATAAATATTTGTTTATATATATGTGTGTGTATGTATTCGTCCCGTCACACAAGTAAGTAAAAGATTTAAAAAAAAAAAGAATCTTCCGGACGAATTTATTTGAAGTATTTAGGGGAATTTAGAAATCAAATAGCAAGTCAAACTACCCTCCACCTTCAATCTATTTCCATAATGGATTACTTTCTTTATTTTATTTTCTTACTGCTTATTATTATTATAACGTTTTCTTTCCTTTCTTTTTTTCTTAAAAGCTTTCTACTTAGTGACGTCTTTTTATTTTTTTATTTTTTTATAACTTCACTGATTCAGACGTTATTTTAAATGAATATTAATATTAGTGCAAACACTGGTGAAGGATAATTCTTCCATCATTTTTGATGGACGGTGTACACTCGTTCTTATATATTTCCCAAATATATTAAAGCAGAATGGAAGCTTAACATTGAAATCTTTCTCCTTTGTTTAAGAAAATATTGTATTATATATAGAAATACTGCACATCTATACAAGATTACGTTCAAGTTCCCCGAAATCCGTACTATAATTGTCCACGCTGACATGTGGCATAACAGGTAAGCAGTTGGTTAACAATCAGTTTTAAGTTACGGTCTAGAGTTTGAATCCTTACTGTGAGCAATAACTAAGAACAACAACAAAAAGAGCACTTCTATCCGGTCATGGATGACATAATAAGAACAGTCTATCCAAGGGGTTCAGTTGGAAATTCCATATAGATTCTAGAGTTTGTTCGACATATAGATGTACCTGAAAAAGGTCAGAGGTCATATCAGAGGAAACATTGTGAAAATAACCAGGATGGAATAGTATTCTGAATAATCCAAAGTGTGTGTGCATGTGTATATAATATATATATATATATATATATATATATATATATATATACATATATATATATATATATATATACATTAATAAATTACTTAATTTATTAATTATAAAAAAGATGAAACTAACCTCATGAATAAGTGTTGAGAAAAAAACTATGGGTCAGTGGAATTAAAAAAGGAGGAATAACACAATTAAAAATGGTCTCTTAAAAAGTAATGTTGGCAGATATAGAAGTAACGAAACGGAAATTAATTATTTGTTAATAATTATCATTGTATAACAACATTTTAGAAGGTATAAACTAATACTACTCATATACGCTTAAAGCTATTTTATTTATTAGTAAAAATACCTAGAATATCAAACAGAATGTTTTGTAGAGTTTACATTACAAAAAGTTGTAATAAATAAGGAGAGTTTATTTTATGAGGGAGTTTTAAATATATATATATATATATATATATATCATAATACAAAATGAAACAATAAAATAAGGTGCCATTCAAATTTTTATTATAATTCAAAGTTCAAGCAAAGTATCTAAACGTCATATATATATATATATATATATATATATATATATATATATATATAACAATCTGTGTGTGTGTGGTTATGTGTACATATAATTTTCCTTAGTATTTTTCAAGTGTTCATTTCCTTATACTCCGCCAACAGTCAAGTGTGGCGTCTATGGAATCCCCATACTTGTTTAGTGCATTTCACTTAACTGTACTTGACATAATGTCACCGAGGTGAGTGGATATCCATAATAGATATAGTAATTCATTAAGGTTGTTTTGTTGTTTTAGCTATTAGTTTATGTAAGCATATCTTCACATAGTTTGTTTTTGGTATAAAATGGTTTGCAAACTATTCCTTAGAACCGATATTTTAGTTTTCGATTGAGATCCTTCCGACTTGGCCAAGAAATCTCTCTCTCTTATATATATAGTGACCAAACGTGTCACGTGATCTAGTGTATCTATATTACTATTTCATGTATAAACATAAGGTATCAGTATTTACTTGAACATTGCTCAATACGTCGGTAGAGCTTAGTAGTATGAAAATGTATCTATAATCAGTAAGCATATATATATATATATATATATATATATAATGTGTGTGTATGACATCGAATAGTCCAAGTCTATAAAACAAGATTGCTTTCATTATACCAGCAAATCATCTACTTCATTGGTTGCTGATTCGATTCCTGCCACTTTCAAGATATACACATACTTATACCTTCTCTTTACTAGTGAAATGTGTGTACACACGTTTTCTCTAAATACAGCTTTAGCTAGAGAAATTTGATGTGTAATCTTTTCATTTAGTGCGCATTAAGCAAGCATTGTTGGCTAACAAGGGGAAAAGGAGAGGCGATAATAGTAGATTGGCTTAACATAACTTGTTTAGGCCTTTACAAACAACACACAGATCCCTGCCTTACCATTTGTATGTATGAGATGTACATACACCCTTTCATACAATTAGGCCATACCCAGACTCTTTCTAAATTTCTTATGCCTCTATTTATGAGGGGTTTTGGCTAATAATAAGTTATCCAATATCAAAAGAAATGGCTCTCTTGTGTATAATACAATTTTTATAAGTATCATATTCTGAAGAGAAGTATCTATCTACATACTATTAAAACGTTATGGTGTTTTTTGAGTTTGTCTGTTCGTATGGATATAGAAACATGTGGTTTGTTGATAAAAAAGGAGTAGGCAGAGTACATATTACATAAGAAATAGTTTTTATGATGTAAAGACCCGAGTGTTGATCTCTTGTAAATCTAAAGGATTTTTTTTTAAAACTGGATATGCATTTTAGAAATTTAAAGAAATAAATATAACAGAAAAACAACACAAGTATTTTTTTAAACAAAGTGACCCGTTTTTCTTTTTTGATGATCTGTCAAAATAGGCATTAAGGGTATTCGACATTAGTTCAAACCGAATTATTTTTGTATAAAAACATGATTTCTAATTGTTTTTCTCATGCGAGCTATAAAGCGATAGTAGCTAGGTAAATATGAAAAGTTAATTTTATTAACTGCAAAATTCAGACCCTGTCTGTTTGTATAGTTTCTCAAAATGAAACGACTGTAATTTTAAAATAAAAAGATTGCTTTCATTATACCAGCAAAATAAAACGGCTACTTTAAAATAAAACGGCTACTTGACATTGTTTAGACTAGTTGGAATCACCACTCATATTAATTTTTAATAAATATTGAATTATTTTTACCTACATATGCTAACGTTTTGAGTTTTCTCTCTCATCAATGCAGCAGGGATGATGATCTCTGACTGCCGAACCCCTGCCACAGAATCAACCTAAACTCTGTAAGCAAGCGCTGTAACCATTAGGCCACTCGACATTAACACATATATTAACAGTGTGTGTGTGTATATATATATATATATATATATATATATAAGTTAGTGATTTTCATTTGATTACATGGCATGCTTTTTTTGCTAATAGGATTACTGAACTTGTATTTCACACTCAGCTAAACACTACTGTCTTTTGTCACAGTAATTTGAGTTTTTGATTATTAACCTTCTTTGTAAACAGTTACAATTTATTGCTTGATGATTTTTTCTTCTGCACAAAAACAGTGCACCTCCCCTCACTACATTACCGTTCACATTAATCCTGTTATCTCATATAAATTCTTTCAATACAAAATTATTTTATATTTGTATTTAAATTATTACGGTTTCATACTCTTTATCACCAGAAAAATGCTTTAGAAGTCTTGAGTGTTAACAAATAAATCACTTCGTAGAAAATTAATTATCTCCAACAATAAAACTGTTCTGTATAGATAAAAAGATATTAGTTTTCCGGGTTTTCTTTTTATGTATTCAGACCCAAATATCACCCAAATTGTGAGTTTTAGCATAATCCCAGTGGAAAGTTGTTAGAGGTTCATTTAAACATCACAATTAGTCTTAATTTTATCCAAAAGCTTTTTTTAGTGTAATACAATCTAATAGTTTAAGAAGTTAAGCATTTATTTTTATTATCAATAGTAGTAGTAATATATTATTAAATATCTGGCATCCCAAGGGCTCTTTATGCTAAATTTAATCTTTAACAAAGGATAAAGAATTAAATTTGCATTGTCGCTAATGTTCTAAAAAGTAATATATATATATATATATATATATATATATATATATATCATGAAATGCCATGGAGACAAGATGTATGAAAATAACATAGAAAAAATTAAACACAGGAAGAACTCACGAGATTTCCCGGTTTCATTGATCATAACGAAACTGGTAAATCTGTTTTCGGATAATTTTTTCCTGTGCTTAATTTTCCCTTTTTATACATGTATGTATATGTGTATGTATATGTATGTGTGTGTGTGTGTATATATATATATATATACATACCTCGTGCCACATTAAAGTTAGCAAGTTAAAAAAAAGAAAAAATTTCTAGCCAGACAAAACCAATTTCTAGTTATGAGAAAAGCGAAAAAGCAAATAGTAATTCAGACTTACCTTGTCTAAAATGAATTCAAAAAGAAATCTTCACTCCATAACAAAAAGTCAATAGTGAGTGTATTTTTTAAATTTTATTTTAGATTATCAGAAATTATCATAATTTATATATGAAAAATGTACTTACTGACGTAATTCTATGATTTCTATCTAAATATTTTAGTAATATATTAAGATAAATAGCGAGTGCGAAACCTGGGCAAGCATATTTTCTTCCGTCATTTTTATGTAAGCTGTAATAAAAAAGATTATATAATATGCTACATTGATGTTTGGAGATGTGTGGTCTTGGAATTTGCTATTTTATTAGCAATTTAATCAAAGATTGTACACAAAGCATTTTCTCTGAATGATTTAGAAATGTATCTTGACATTTGAGCCATATTTGATCAATGGCTGCTTTGAAATGATGAGTGTCTCATGACAACCATACAGCTGTTTATTTATCAATATAATTGCACCAAATGTTCCCTAAACAATGCACTTGTTAATCTCCTATTTAATCTAATCTTTGACACAACTGAGTTCATAAAGTTTCCATTTTAACTTCGAAAATGCTAAAGAAAACAAAATATAAAATGGGAAGAAAATCGTGTTTTAATTTAAGTGGATCTAACCTGCAACATTTTTATTCTTTAAGTGTCAAAAGTAAAGAGAAAAAGAATTCTCAGTTAAGCATGTCGCTCTTATCTGAACAACAACTGATATAATAATATAAATGCTAAGTAGCAACTGCTAATGAATCATGATGAAAAATATACTTGCAATTTTTTTTTCATTTTACTTTTTAAAAATGTTCGTCTACATTAGTACTAAAAACGTAATTGTTGATTGCGAAATTCTAATTGAAAATACTTGGCAATAATAACATTGTATCTTAAGAAATAATTTAAACTTGAAATCAATAAGATTTATTAAAACTTCAGTTACAGTTACCTTTTGTATATGACTATACACAATAACAAAAACTACCTGTACCCATGGCAATATCATCATAGATAATGTAAATATGTAGTGAAAACTGTATGTGTTATATATATATATATATATATATATATATGCACACGCACCAAACTTTTAATAAGATTGAACAAATATTTCTTTTGAAAACTACAATATTTTTTTCAAAACAATACCTGAAGAGAGCACATCATGCTCGAAACCCGTGTTATAGAAATTTAAACACCAAACTAAAAAATATATATATATTAAATGATAAAGAAACTTTTAAAAATTAAATGTTGATAGCTCCACTTATTATATCTATTAATAATGGAGATTATGTATCTGTCTGTCTTTCTGAAGCCGGAACTATATTAGTTTTTATCGCTCTCTTTTTATATCTACTTATCAACCCATATATACCCATTCCAAAACTTTCCCAAACGTCACGCGTCTTTCAAATTTACATAATTATTTTTCTAAAGCTTCTAATAAATTAATATTCGCAAATATACACTCATGATTTTTTAGTTTTTTCAGATTTCCAGATGTATTTAAAATATTTTCCTTGATAATTATCTTAATAAAAATTATAAATAGAATTAAAGACATAGTTTTTCTTTTAATTTATATAATTGAGTTACGTAATCAAATTAAATTGTAATGAAATATGATGGAACAGCCAGCGGCCATTCCAACATTTGGTTACCTGCCCTCTGATTATTCGAACGCACAGAAAGTTTTATTTCAAGAAAGAGAGAGCACAATTAAATAAAACAACTAACAAAAATATGCGACCGGAGAGAGCATTTATTTGCTAGTATGTTATATGGAAAACTGAAAATTGTTTAGATATTCATCAACGTTTCGTCTTTATTTCAAGACTTTCTCAAAATGACTGATTTGAAGAAAAACATAGAAATCAATATTTGAAAATATGCAGTGCATCTATGAAAGGAATGTTTTTGTTCTGTTTGTTTGAACGAAACATAGACGGTAGAATTAAAAATATGTGGTGCATTTATGAAGTGAAATAAATTTTTTTCATTAATATCGATGTTATGTACAAAGTCTTGTCGGAAATGTAGAAGCCTGGATTTAAATTAAAGTTCTGTTCGGTTAGTATTAGTTTGCTGATTAAAGGAGATGAATTGTAGAAGCCTTTACGTTGTTTAATTGGGTTAGAGTTTATAATGAGTGCTGATTACATACATATAATTATCCGTTTAAAGGAAAAGTAAGAAATTGTGTTCTTTATAATTCAATAATACAGAGTTTTTTTGTTTTATTTAGACTGGGTCTTAGGACTCAGCAGACGAGAAAGACAGGGCCAAGAGTGTTCCTGCTTTTTCCACCAATGTATTTTGTCTAGCTGGAGCTGCTGCATTTTGTTATTGTTATAAACCCTAATACTTAGTGTTGTGAAGTTGTCCAACAGTAAATAATAAATAAAGGAAGTCAAGTCGAGTGTTGGTTTAACAAGTGTATTAACAAAGTAAGAAACTTGACTAGCACTTGGCTAGACAGTTACAAGACTGTGCTTTGTCTTCTCTGTGTCTCTGGTGACTCGCACTATTTATAGTGACAACCGGTGCAGTTTCTCCTGTGTAAGAACGGGCGGTGTAACACTTAGGAAGTCTAGTACTTTCCTGTAGTCCATCCTGAGTAACATGGTCATTATGAAAATCTAGAGCTACACAAAGAAAATTCAGTTAAAAAAAATGTTACACTGTTGAATGTAACAGATGGATCAAAAGGCATTTTAGACGAATGGTGCTGTATAGTTGATGCATTTGAGAATGCGTAGATGTCTTTGGACATGGGAAGAAGAAAAGAAGCTTTGATGATTTGGGTGGTTTCATAGCTTTTGCCATTCAATTCGGTAGTTCCAACCAATGTTATCTTCATGGCTGTTTTAGACTATTTATGTCTTTTACAAAAACATAGTCATCTTCATTTATGTGCGGGAAGGTTGTGTAAATGAGCGTACTTCATGGTGTATCAGGATAGCCATGAAAGCTAATTGCACATTTTCTTTTAGTGCTGACGAAAGAAAGTAATTCTCTGGTGAAGGCAAAAATCTGACAATCAGAATGCGCTAGTCTACTTCATGACATCAGTCAACAGAAAGAATTTGCTTGGACGCTGATAATAGCAAAAGATAAAAGAAAACAAAAGTAGAACCGACAAATTAAGTTAAGGAGGAAAAAATGATTCAGAAAAACATTTAGCAGAAAATTACGAAAACGTGTTTAAAATCATGACTCTTATCTCTTGTCTTTTATTGGTAGTGTGTAAAGTGCTGTTCAACTAGCGACTATGCTTTTTTAGAGAAATATGTTTGAGGAAAGATAATTGCTGAACAAATCAGATATGACAAAAAGTTAATCATTCCATATGTGAAAAGTACAATAGAAAAGATCTGGAAATATCCGATAACCTTATTAAGTAAAACTGAATAAATGAAAGAAACGTAGACCACTGTATATACTCATGTGTGTATATATATATATATATATATATATATATATATATATATATATATATATATATATATATATAATGCAAATGTTATAAAATAACACAACGTTTTTTGTTTGAGACTTTTTAATTTTTTTCGATTGAGTATTTCGATCAAATTGGTGTATATAAATTTCATGGGTTTCTTGTACAATTTTTTTTTCTCGTAAGTACTTTTGATTTGATTCATCAAATCCTCATCAGGCGAGGTTAGTCTTGGACGTGTTTTCAACTGTCTTTACTGTTGAGTTTTTTTCAACGTCTAGTAATTTACTACTTAATTTTACTGCTATTTATCCATGTTTCCATTTTTCTTTTCCTTTTCTTTTTCTGTCTCTTCCTTTTCTTTTTCAAATAACATATTTTTCGTATGCACCACATATTTTGTATTCAAAAACATCCCGTTTTGCATCTATCTTGCCGGTTTTTATGTGTTCACTTTTTCTGAAGGCGTTCGTTGATCTGAACGAAACCGGTCAATTTCTCGTTTGATTTTGATTTTGATTTTTTCCTGTTTTTTTCTTTGTCTTTCTTACATCTTGTCTCCACGATATTTCATTTGATGATATATCGTGTATTTTATCCTATGAGAGTGCATTATAGATATAATCATCTATCTGAATTGTTTTCCTCAGAGTTGTAGTATGTATATCGCGTAGTATTAAGTTTTAACTTCGTTCAAAATGATTACTTTTGAGTATATCATTACAACTAAAGCAATTTGTAAAAACTGTTTTACTTATTGATTTAGACTATTGGCAATTCCAGTGGAGTAGCAAGAAACATAGAATCCTGTCTGGTCTTTATGATACCCCCCCCCCCCAATGTTTTATGCTACAATGCAGATGTATATTTTGATAGGCGTAGATTTCTAAAAATAAAATGAAAAAAGAAGTCTGGAAAACAAAGTACTATGCCATAATAAAAATCCCATTATTTATGAATGTTGATCATTGCAGCTTTTATTTTTGTTTCCCATATAATTTGATGAAACTACCAGAAACCTTCTATTGAAACATACTGTATAGCACTAAGAAATATCAACGTAGCATTTTATTTGTTTTAATACAGTATTTTAATAAGTATCGATAAATTGTATTATTCAGACTACTGTTCTCATCTTGTATTCTTATAATGTTTCGACCGATATAACTTCCGATCCTCTTCAGGTGTATCTTGTCGAACTTTGGCATCAGTACGGAATTTTAAACTAAACCCTTTATTGAATCCACAGGAATACATTCCAGAGTTCGACAAAACGCATCTGAAGAAGGTCGGAGGTTTTGTCGACCGAAGCGTTGTGAGAATAACATCCAAGATGAAAACATTTGGCTAAATAATCCAAATAATACATATCGATTACTAATTACTAAAAATGATTTAGTATCTGTCTGAAACCGAAGCTATACTATTACTTATATTAATATACTATTGTATTATCTTCTAATGCTCAATTGAGTTTACTATATCATTTCACACTAATGTACGTTTTTCAGTATTCAAGTAAGGGGGTTGTAACGTAATATCTGTTCTGTTATATCATCCGCCCAGGCATTACTTTTTTTTAAGGGTAGTATGGTATCTGTTTTGTTATGGGACCATTCCACCAGGTATTACCTCCTCTTTTTGGAAGCAGGAGTGTAATATGTTCGTTCGTCATGATATCATCCGCTGAGTCTAGCAAACATATGCAATTATAAGTGCTAGTTATATTTTAACTGATTGCTGAAAGATTTAAAAATCAACTTTAGTAAAAAAAAAAATATTAAAAAAATATTTCTTATATACAGTTTAAGCTCCGCATTTTTTCTACACACGATAATCTAAACCACAATCAGTCCGACTTCTCAATAATTTCCAATTACCAACGATTCCAATATTGAAGATTAAATATATTTTCTTATTATGATTTTTTTTTTTGAAACCCACAAAAGTATAATTTGAAAAAGAAAATTTTTTCTGAACCCACAAAAGATTTTGCAATTTGTCAATGATTGAATTTGTTAAGTTATTACAGTTTCATGCTGAAAATTAGTTGACCAATTTTCTATGATTAGGTAGACAAGTTAAGAAATTACGGTAATCAAGGAAGGAAAACATAACTTGAAAATAATCAATATTATATGATGTTAGAAATAACTGCTTAAAATATCCCAATCAAAGAGTGAAAAATGATTAGCATCAGTTTGTTTATGAGAGTTTCTTGAAATTTTGGCATTCACATGAATAAATATTGAATTACTGAACTTTTTTTGTGTGAGTGATTTTCTATTTCAAAGTAACAAAAAACCTAATTTTTCAAACAAATTCTAAAGGTTAATAAACGCTGAATACTTCGAATAATCTAAGCATGCAAATATAGGGAGAAATAAATCTTTCACAAACTGAAGTTAGGCTTTAATGTGTATAGTGGGACTGAAAAGAAGTTTTATACTCCAAATTTCTTAGTGATAAAATGATGGATTCAAACAAATATTGTGCTCAATTTAATAAATTAAAAGAAACATTAAAAGTTTTTTAAATGTCAAATTATTTCAAAAAACATTTTATCAGAATACTACTTGGAAATGTGATAAAAAATGTGTTGAATTCTGCACAGTTGCTCTATTTCTTTCTCTCTATATATATTTATCTCAAATAGTGTACGAACTTGAGCACTCTGGTCAGTTCTCCTATACTATATATATATATATATATATATATATGTGTATATATAATGTATATATAAGTATACTAAATCTGAATTAATAAACGTTTGTTTCCTTAAGGCTTTTTGTCATATATATTGTAGTCACACAAAATACATGCTAAAATATTCATCAGTTTTGGGAGTGAGTTAAGCTTAAAAAAAAACTTCCATTGTAATAATTATAATTAGCCGTAATTTGCATAGTCTTGCAAACTTTATATCTATCATTATCACCCTTACTCACTGTATGTTGTTTTCTCTCCCCCCCCCCCCCACTGCTTTTATTCTATATGTTATATATCACCTTCGTTTCTATCATTGTTTAACAGTCGGAGGTGATAAAGAAAGAATAAAAAGATTGGAATAGTCCATTATAAACAGAAGGAATATCATTGCAAGCAGTAAAACTATTTGACCCATAGTTGGAGATGAAATGGGAGATATATATGTATAGTGAGCAGAGAGGCTAATTTTAATTCACTCTTTTTATTGGCTTTGTAAACTCACATTTTCCTGATTAAAACTAATTACCCTGAGCTCAATAGGTGACTAAACCGATTGGATCGCATTTTTTTCTAACATATATATATATATATATATATATATATATTACAGAAGATCGGAACAACATCTGTATCGTTGGTTTCAAATTCAAACAAATGAGACCTCACTTCAGCCTATGTTTATGTCTGCCTCCCCAGAAAATGGCGATTCGCACGGGGTCCCCTTTGTGTTGATTTGAAACCGACGGTATTGATGTTCTGATCTTCTGTAATAGATATATACATAAATATTACTTTTATTTTTTAATTTTTTTAATCGAGCACTCTGCTTGTATTCTCTCTCACTAAGCTTACACACACATATCTTTTGTTCAGTTGGCCCAATGTTGCAAAACGAAAAAATAATTCATTTTAGTATATAAACAGAACAGACATTTTGGACAACTTATGTGCATATCTCCACGCGATTTTAATACTTGCATATAAAAATATACAATATTCATAGGTCTTGAGGCGAAATATGCATGTATGCAAATAAGTGTTATGTACATGTTCCCCTTGCATTTCCGAGTAAAGATCGTGAAGAATCTGATTAGGCATTCTTGAATTCTATGCTTCTGTTGTGATTATACAATGGTAGGGAATTGCATGAGATGAAGAAACACCTTTGCCTATTACACATCAGAAACTGAACCTGAAGACACGCACATGTATTTGAAGGCAGAAAAATAATACAATCAAAAGACGAACCAATTAAATCCAAATAAAATAAGAAAAAAATATAACACAAACAAGTTCTAAATCAAATCAACTTGTGAGCATTCCCCCACCCACCAGAGGCTGTTGTGAAAGTCGCTAAAATAATTCAAGTCTTATGAAGCTATCAAATTAAACATGTTAACTGCCCGAAAGTGTGTGGGCTGTGGAGGAATTATTTAAACCCTTTGGGTTACTCAGAATATTTTTAATTTGATGTAACTGTGCATTGGCTTGATGTAAAGAAATTTAAAATGCAAATGTAAGGCTAGCAAATTTGATTGAGTAAGGAAAACATTTCTTGTGTGTGGATTTCATTTTATTAAAACCATGAGAATAATTGACATTGGTGTCCTCTCTGATCTATGTATCAAAGATAGTCGAGTCCAAGATCTACTATACTCATCAGAAGAAGACTATAAGTCATGGAGACTAAGACCTTGCATTGGACTTCACATCTGACCAGACTCAACAATGTCCGAAATGTAGATAGTTGCTACTGGTACGCCATTATGTCAAACGTCATACTTTTTTTCTTAACCTAGTGACAGCTTATTAATGCTTATGCCTTTTGCTTGAACTTTTATTGGAATCAATTCTTGCTAAAATTGAAGTAATTCTTTGTAATCTGGCGTTTTGTGTTGCTTCAACAAATTATTAACACTGAATTAATCATAAGATATATTTTGAAATGTTGCTTTCAGCTTGTCAACTCTTCAATTCTCCTCCTTTTAATTTATCAGCTTTTAAGCAATAACTTCTGACATTATTACAATATCTTTCAGATCTACTCCAAACTTAAAGCAATTGTAAATTTCTCCACTCCTTAAAAATCTCTTTGCTTTTTTAGTCTGTAGGAAGAGGTTCGGCTTTACTATGGTTCGTTCTCTCATCATTACTTGACCTCGTCCTCCCTTTTAAGGCCAGGACCTGCAGTCTGTGTCAAATTGATTAATATGACATGGTGTTAATGCTTACCTTCAATGCTTGTCGCAATTATTCCGATCTTTATTGCCTCACAAAGACTGCTGATAGGTCACAAAACAATGCGAGTGTGCAATAACTTAGCCTTTTTATTAACTCTGTTGGCAAATTTTCAGTACGTTAAAAGATAAATTTTTAAAAAGTTCTTGGTAATTATTTTCTCCCTCTACTGTGAATGAGATGTTTTCAGGTAAGGTATGAACTGCAATAAAAATTAAAACCTATTTAAAAAATAAAAGTTATGGTTAGCAACAGAGTTGCTGAGTCAGATGTTTTGGAAAGAGATGGGAGTCTAACTTGTAAGAATACTAGGAGTCGTCATAGGATTTTTTAATCTCTGAAGAATCAAGTGTCTAAATTTTGGAAGGCTTTAGAATAAAGAGGACTTTATACTTTCCGACTCTGCAACTCTGGTTATCAACCCGAATTTAAAAGCAGCTAATCAGTGCTGACTATATGGTAAGAAAAACGCTAGAGTTAATTTTTGCCTCTGATAATTAATGTTAAGCTGAGTGTTTTTCAAAAATCAGTAATTACTTTTTAGATTTGAAGTGATATTTCTTTACTTTTTAAAAAAGAAAAATACTTGAATATGTAAGCCATGCAGCCACACCATTCATGGCTCTGTGTAAACATGTCTTGTTTTCAAAGCTGAGCATTCATCTTGAAAGTAAGCTGTGGCAATGTGGGAGACATTAAAAGCAATACAATGGCGCAGCTTCATATCCTATCAAAAGAGCAATATGAAAGATGCTTTGATTAATGTAAACTGGCTGAAAATATGTAACGAATGCCTCAAGGTCTATTTGGAAGAAAAATCGATATTCCACAATGCCACAAAAATATTGGCTGGAACAGAGTTATCTGTCCTTAGAAAGTCGATGCATGAATAAAAACTTAAAGTAATTCAAAACTGTCATATTTCGTTTTCAGTAGCGAGCACCTTGACGAGCAACATTTGAATACCTTTTCTAGCTTTTGTAGTGTCAAAGGCGTATGGAGCAGTGAATATAGAACATTCTTCTTCGTAAGCAAAGAAATCAGCAAATCTTTGAATTCTATCCAACTAGCAGTTTCAATTGATTTTCATACTTTTCTAAGTTCAGGTCAAGAGCTGGACTTTGGGCCTTCATCTATTTGCATGTTGCAAAGAACATCAGGTTTCATTGTTTACTTGAATAATCCGCAGATGAAGTTTTGTGGCCTGTGCTATGATTTTCGATAGGTCATGTGCACCATGTGGATGCAAGTTTGACATGCAATTTTGCTGTTAGACTAATAGTACATTAATATAATTCAGATATTAATAGTTTCTGCAATAAGTAAGTATCTAGATGTAGAAATTAAAATATTATTCAGATCTTGATATAAAACTGACACCCCTGCATTACATAGCAATAAATATAGACCTTGTATTCTCATACTCTCAGCCTTGAAGACTAAATTATCAATGTTTTTATTTTTTAATATTTATAATTTTCAATTTTTAAATAAAGTAGAATAGTTGTCTTACAAATTTATTGATATCTGATGTGAATGAAGAGCCAAAATATTGTGGAAAAAAAACCTAATACAATAGAATTGTTTTATTAGATTTCATGTAAACTTTTACTTGATAATTGTGTTGGTCTTGGTATAGGGCTTTGTGTTTAATTGTATCCCAGAACTGACAGGCACCTCAAATATATTTATAGATGTATTCATTATGCCTCTTTGGACATCTATTAATTAAACCAATAATCATTTCAACTTTTAATGAAACATATGAATATATGAAAAAAAGAAAACCAAAAATTGTCTATATATTCAACGTTTGGTTTTTATTTCAAGATTTTAAGATGACTGATTTTAAGAAAAACAGTCAATATTTGAAAATAAGTGGTGACTTACTAGTAAAAAAAATATCTCCATTTCCATGTCTACGTCATGATCAGATGTAAACATGTAAAATCTTATTCAGATGTGAATATTCTTACAGTAAAAAATAAAATATTATGAAAAAATTAAAATGTGAATATTTGTATTCCAAGCAGAAGTAATAAAACATCAAAAGATGTAGAAATTAAATTGTCATTCAATTTCAATAGTTTTACAATAACAAAGTAATAAAATGCTGAAGAAATTGTAAATAGCTTTTGACAAAAAAAGGTTGTTTCATTATGATCAATCAAAAAGACATTTGTTGCCAAAAAGTTCCCAGTTTCCATAAGGTCAATTTAAACAAATCCCCAAAATAACCTTTTAATTATGCCGCCACCATTTTGAGAGTTGGGTAGATATTTTTAACTGGAATTTTTCTCTTATCTTTTTTGAACATTAATTTACTAAAATGTCCAAGTTTACTTTTCTCCTTTCCTTTTCTCTTCCTGCAAGACATCAAGAAAATCATCAAACACAGGTTTTCTTTGAGACTGTTCTAATTACTTCTTTGAAGGTTACGGTCACAAAAGGTGCAAAATTTAAAAATAAAAAAATACATTCAAGATACTTTGGACACTTTATTTGATCTACTGTTCAAAAGAAAGCAAACAATTTCAATGGGGCGTTTTTGTTTTTTTTAATGAATAACTTGTAAGCTGACCGGAAGGTGGGTTATATGCAAGCAACAAAATGGTCATCTTGATGAACTATGGGTTCAATTGGTCGGTCAATAGGTCTCAAGGCTGTTACGGTTGGACGAGCAGATCCGGTTATACAAATCTGAAATATAATGCAGTCATAACCATCAAAGAAGAAAGTAAGACGATATAAGCCCCAAACAAAATACAGCTTGCTTGGGGTATCCGCACTGTCAATCTTTGAAATGATAATCTATATAAATTAAAATTTTACTTCAGTCGAAGTTCTCGGAAATCTGGGGCTAACACTTGATCTCTATATGTGATACATGAATATTCGAATAAAATTCTCTTTATCATCAAACTTCGAGTTAGTAAAGAAGTTAAGAATATTAATTTTCTTCTCCCCAATTGACCATTTTACTATGTTATAGGATATCTTTCTTGTGGTCTCTTGGTCTTACCGGATTCCAGGGCAAGAATTCATCTAGTTTGGTGGAGTATCCAGTTAAGTGCTTTTACTTGAGGTAACATTACTTGGAGAAGATGCACGATTCCTCGTATGAGCCAGTGTGGGTTAGCCATACCAAGTGGATCTTATCTGGCTTCGAACACTGTTAATTTGAATATTTAGTCAGGGTTTACTTGTAAGAGGAAGTGTCCTCATGTCAGGTTCTGACAATTTCCTGTACAGAGAAACCTTTGACACTCGAGGACAGTGTCTAGTCGGTATTCAAGTTCTCATCTTAAAATATGAATGTGTGTGTTTGTTTGCTGAGAATTTTTATTTAACTTTTAACTATCATAAATGATATAGGTTGGGACTAGGATGTCTATGATGGCTATCAGTGTTCATCATTTTGACTGAGGTTGTCTAACGTAACAAGAGTGAATATTTGTTTTCATTATCATCTTAGCAGTTTTATTTTGCCTGACTTTGGCGTAATGGTTAGTGTTTACTAATGAGCTGGGAGACTAGGGTTCGATCCTTAGTAGAATCATACTAAAGTCTAAAAAAAGAATGGTACTTGATGTCTCCTTGTTAAACATTTCAGCATTATAACGTGAGGATCAATAGTAAGTGAAGTAATACTGGGAAAGGAATGGCGTCCTCCCCTACATGATAATTGTTACGCTTGTAAAAATAAATTAATTGCAAATAGTTGTTAAAAATCTTAATTTGTTTTCTTAAGAGATAAAAAAAGAAAACAATTTTTGTCCCCTAAATTCCGATCTTTTAACTTTTTATACATCTTAGCAGAAGATAAGAATTGGATGGGATCTAAAACCTTTTGATGATTATAAATTGTGTTCATAAACGAGCTTAAATTCTAACAACATTCCTTTAATGTAACATTCTGTTCGTATTAGATAAGACTTTAAAGATTTCGAAAATTATATAAAGTGATTTTATTTTGTTCAAATGAAACCGTTTTATTTGCTTCCTTCATTATGAGGTTTTGTTTTTGTTATATTAAAATGTTATAGACATTCGATTAAGGGATAAACAAATATGTTTTATATTAGCGTTTTTAATATTATTGCTTTTAGGAAACTTTCGACACCTAATTAATTTTATATCGGTGCAGGCTAAATCAATTCACCAATACATGTGTGTGTGTAAAATCATTAAATTATTTTATCATTTGTTGCAATTACACAGTATTAAAAATGAAGTGTGCACACACATATATAAGCATGAGTTTTGTTTTTATTATTGGTCAAAGTAAAAGTACACACACACACACACACACACACACACACACACACACACACACACACATATATATATATATATAAGGTGAGTCAATGAAAAATAGTTAGACCTGTAAATGGAAACAGATCAATATCTTCAGTTGTTCAGAATAAGGAGCATTTAGTAAATAAAAATATTTATTCTTCACTTTCAATTGCATTCCTTAAGCACGGCTTTTCAAAGATCAAAATCTTATCATCAGAGGAAGTAGTGATTGATAAGTTGACAGATAAGAACAGTCAATATTCAAAATTTGGAAAAAGTTTTTTTTTTTAAAGTTCTTTTTAAAAAGTTTTTAAAAGTTCAAACGGGTGTGTAAATGAAAGTCACCAAACACGGAGATCCAAGTTGTATGGGGTTCAAATGTAATTGGTAAATCCAGAAGAATCTGCAAGAAAATCCAACGGCGAAGATTCCACCAAAGTCCTTAGAGGGAGGATCAGACAAAATTAGCCATATTAAGAAAACGCATTTCTTCCTGTTTTCAAGTAAACAGATCCAATTTTTGCTCTATCCAGTATATTGAGCTTTCCTCATCTCACAATAGGTATAATTCTCTAAAAGTTATCTTTTAGTTATAAACCTTCATATATATATATATATATATATATATATTAGAAGAGTACTCGTCCCAGGACTAGTAAAATGAATTCCTGAACAGAAAATATTTGTACCACTTTTATGTCCCTTTACGAAGATAAAAATCAGGATATAATTCTACTAAACATCATGTCTAGAATCCTTATTCAAATTTTGATTCTATAAAAGCTTAAATAGTCTTAAGAAATTAAAATTCAGGGAACTTTGCTTACTGGGTGTCTAATGACTATGGATCAAATTTAATGCCAATCTGATGTATTTGAATTTTCAAATGAACGGTTGTTCCTATATTATACCCTCTAAAAACGCTTTAAAATACTTAACGAAATGAACATTTAGAGAATATTTATTAATTAATATCTAACAGCTGTTATAATTCGCTAATAAATAAATAAATGCAACAGTTTTTCCACCTGTCCTAACTATATTAACATTAAAAATGCACATGCTTATTTAATTCTGTGTCGTATATTTTTATTTGTCATTCCTCCCAGGCATGACCTTTTTTTGGAGGGAGGTAGTATAGTATTCATTTTTTCTTTACTATACCATCCTCCCAGGATTACCTTCTCCTTTTTGTGTGGGTGAGGGGATAGTGTACTATCTATTCTGTTGCCGTAATATCATTCTCCCAGACATTCACTTCTACTTTTTTTTGTCATTCTGTCCACTTTTAGGGTGAATTTATGTAGTTCGTTCATCATATCATCTCAGCTTAGCAAAAATATGCGCCCTCCAGTCGCATATGTTTTGCTAGTATATAATAATTTTGAAGTCCTCAAAATATACTTCAAACCTTAAATGTAAGTAGAGATAGTTTTTTTATTTTTTCGTAATTACTATCAAACCATAATCAATCCATACGTTCTTTTTGAACGTGTTCTACATGTTAGAAAAATGAAGCATTTATTTTTGGAATGTTCTGTCGCTACTGCAATTACATACAATTCTTTTTGCACTGGTTTGACATGAGGTTCTGGCATGGAATTAGATATGGCTTTTAAGTGCAAAGTGTGTATAGAACTCTTTATTTCATAAAAAAATAGTTTGGTAAGGAACTTGAAAAATTACTCAGCTCTAGATGTTGTAGATTATTTGACTGCATTGAAGGTACTTCAGTATTATTTTTTTTACCTTGTATCTTCATCTGTAGGGAGGTCTGAAAAATGTGTATCGCTCTACTCTCTCTCTTCTCTCTCTCTTTATCTTTCTCTTTCTCTTCTATCTCTTTATCGGTTTTTAAAATTAAAGCTATTGTAAAACTGTAGATGTAGCCAGTGCAAGTATCCATTGATTTTTAGTTGAGTATTTCAGTAATAAGAATCTATTGTATCTGCTTCAAAATGGCCACGTTTTCCTTTTCTTCTTTTTATCATTACATAATTTCGATTCTCACAATTCTCTCTTCGCATTTGCAGGTAACATTTACTACCAAAAAAACATTTGTCACAAATTCTTTTACAGTTTTATCAAAATTCTATGCTTTTAATCTGAAATCTATATTTTATATTGGTTTTGGATATGCAGCACCTTTTTATTTATTTTTACAGCACAAATTGTTAATCAATTGGAAAAATAAATTGCGTTGTATTATTTGATATTAACTCTGAAAATTTTTTTTTTAACTACATTTAATTCTGTGCAACCTTGATCAGAACTGCTTTGTGTGGGTTGCCATGGTTCAGAAAATAGGACAGGCTAAAGGAGCCTGTTGATGGTAATCATCATTACAGACGAGACAAATTAACGTCGCCCATTATCTCCCTTTGATACGAACTCTCCTGTTCTAGGAAACACATTTGTATAATCAAACAGTATAATAAAGTATTTCCTTCTGTTAACATCTTTTTCACTTTCTCACGTTCTTGATCTTTCATACTAAGTACTCACCATTTCAGTTCATACTCAATATATATATATATATATATATATATATATATATATATATATATATATAACAGAGCCATCTCAACTCGACCACAGCTTATGTGTGAAGTATGCGGACAAATAAATGTTTGTGGCCACAGTACGATTTCTTAATTAATTTCTACATTAATAATATTAGGAAATGTCATCCAAGTATAGGTAAATAGCAACTGCCATTCAATTAATTAGATACAAGAAATCGTTTACAATAATTGTTTAGGCATTAAATAATCCTAAAATGGTTTATTTGCTGTAAATGACACTAATAAAATCATCTGAGTAGATTAAAATAAAAGGAACATTATTGGAGAAGTGCTTGCATATATGCATCTATATAGTAAAATTGTAGTTCTTGTTCCTATTTACTTGCCTCTCAATGATTTCAGAGTTAGGCACAGGATCTGTTTTAATGGGAGAGATAAATTACCTTAGTCTAGAAAAATGTCTCCTTCACTGTCTGAGGACATAACAAATCAAGTGTAGTCTCAGAACAGATAGCCGAACAGCCAAGGAATAGTGAAATTGCAGTTATGAACCGCCATAACAATATATATCAAGCTACATTACCAAAAGTACTTAGATGTATATTACATTTTTGATCAAAGAGAGTACACAACATGTAAAGGTTTGTTTTTGTTTTTTTAATTTTTTGTTATTACTAATGGGGCGCCACGTTTGTTATTACTAATGGGTAACCACTTATCAAGGCCTAGAGGCCACTCGAGGATAAGGGTTAAAGAGATCGTTAGTTGGGCGATGATCGCCTTCACGAGAGGATGCGATCGGCATAAGATTACAAAAGAAGAATTGATTATCCGAGAGGACCGCTTAACAAGTGTTGATTTACATTAGACTTGAAGACAACCATGCTGTAGTCGGTTGGGAAGCAGACTCGTGGTATCTTGTTCCACAGATGGGATGTTCTAGGAAAGAAACTTTGTTCATGGAAGTTTCGTTTGGTTTTTGTTGAAGAGAGAGAAAGGAAAGGTCTTAGCTGTGGTTGTAACTAGACGAGTTCTTGCTGCGAATGCCCTACAGAGGGGGGGGGCACCATGGATTGAAGCTCAGTTGAGCACCTACCATGAACATAATGATACGGTAGAGAGGCTAGCAACATCATCATTTCTGTGTGAAAGAGGCTGTAGAAACAGTTGTTGCATTCATGCTTTGCATTTATAAAACGAAATACATTTTACTTTAATTTATTCATAACTTGTAGAAATTACGAAACAAAGTAAATTTTAATAAGGGTTTCAGGACTTCGACCACAGGACTATATGGCTCCTCATGGAATTAAGGGAAACGCCGGCTGTTTCTTGAGTGGGTTAAAGACTAAATTTATAGGAATTTATAGCAATTAATGTCATTTACTTACTCCCTCCAAAGCAAAGGATCCTGAGTGTATCCTTCGGCCACACACCCCAATATATATATATATATATATATATATATATATACAAACTCACTGTTTGTGCGATGTTTGTGTTTCTCTCTATAGAAAGAAAGGTTAGATAATCTACATAAAATCTAAGAGCGTAATCTTATGTAAAATTTATCGGGGAAGAAAATAGAAGTGTTCTCGAATCTCTCAGTAAAACACTTAGGCTATGTAAAACTTCAAATATATCTTATTTTGATGTAGTTTATATCGTATGTATAAAATTCTCCAGGAAAGAGTATGGAAGTAGTACCGAATCTCAACGTTACTCTCTGTGCCGAATATCTATGTACCCCCACCTCTAAATGACCAATGGAGAAAGAATATCCTTAAAACTTAAAATACGTATATCCGATTTTAATGAAATGTAAACCATATGTATAATGCACTAATTCAGAGTTTTTCAATATTTCAGCTTCTTCCAACTATATTAGGGGAACGAAACAGGAGGAAGGAAGAGTAAAAACCAAGAAAGTAATATGGTGTTATGAGCATAGTGAAAAATACATAGTCGGGATCCTCATTCAAAACCGAAAAACGTTGGCTCTTCTTGCTAGTTGAATATAAGATGTACAACATAAAAAGGTTATGAAGTGCTATGAGCTGAGTGCAAAAAGAGAGGATTTCTTATTGAATTCCGGGTAACGCCGGTTCTTCTTGCTGGTAGTTTTGTTTATTTATTGGTTGAGATTACTCAAAATACAGTGCACACTCACGTGGTCATTAAATCGATTTAGTATGCCTTCATATGATGTTAATATGGTGTTAAATTTCCCTAAAAGCAACAATATTAAAAACAATCAAATAAATCGATGTGTCTTTGTTTATCCCTGAGTTAAATATCCATAATATGTTTTTATGTGATAAAACAAAACTTTCTAGTGAAACAAGTGACGTGTTATGCTTTGAAGTATTATCTTGTTGCAAAGACAAATGAATAAAAAGTTTTATTTAAACTATTCAAAATAATTTAATGTTTGTTTTTTTTTATCCAACTTTACATGAGAATTGTTGCTTTTGAGGTTTTTTCCGTTTTTTTTAAAATAGAAAATAGAAAACAAAATTAGAAATCATAGCAAAGGAGGTGATGGTGGTTAAGTTGATAATGCTGCGGACTGACGAATCCAGTCGGTTTCATAATACCACTTTCACTTAGGGATGTTGGCAACCATTACGTGGTCCCTCCTGCAAAAATGCCAACAACAGAATCAAGCCGGTCAACAAAGTTGTACCGTGTTGATTCATATGAATTCACTTTACTTTATAGCAAGATTTAAGATCATGTGTGACTAAAGACCACTTAAAATGTGTGCTAATTAAAATAAAATGCTACATATTTTACAATCAATCGTTAACTATGTAGTTCTGACTTCCGTTTTACAACTAAAAATGTTGATCATTAGAGTTTGATCTTCAACTGCTCTTTTCATCAGGTTTCAGGGAGGTGACGGTGGTTAAGTGGATAACGACGTGGACTGACGACCTGGGTGTTCCAAGTTCGAATACAGTCGATTCCATAATACCACTTTTACTTAGGGATGTTGCCAACTATTACGTGGTCCCTACTGCAAGAATGCCGACAACAGAATCAAGCCGGTCAACAAAGTTGATACATACGAATTTACTTTACTATCAGGATTCACTCAAATTTTCATAAATAGTTAATATTTCATTATCCTTGATATTAAGGTTTTAGTTTGTTTTGGTTTGCTTTTTTTCGATGTTTTTGTACTGTCTTTTAAAACATTAATTTCTTTAATATTTTTTATTTTAATGTTTTATTTGTGTTTAACGAATTTCAAAGTTCATTTACATGCAATTAATCAATTTAATACATAGAGTAACAAAAATGTAAATGTAAAATTGTTGGCTGTGGCTGATTTTATTTTTTCTCACACCAACGATGCGAAATTAAGTTCCCTTTCCCTTATCTATGTTTCTTTGAAGTTTTTGAAACCGTCATCACAATGTAAGAAAGATTAAATCTTATTATTTTTTATAGGCTAGTCTATAAGTTTGACCACCCGAATAGGTTTTGTTCTTCATTGAAATCAACTTGTGAGTCCGCTTTTATTCCTTTGATCATAAAGATATCTGCTGAATGCTTTAAGAATGACTGACAGTTTTCCTTATTATATTTGATGCTAGATGAGTGAGTCACAGAAATGGTATTGTGGATTTTGATCAATGTTTGCCTTTATAGTTTTAACACCATTCCAGTTGTGTGTGTGTGCTTAATCAATATTTAACTATAACCCCCCCCCCCTCCTTGGCCTTTTAGCTAATAGCAAAGTGTAGTAAATGTTCTGATACTGCACTTCATTTTTCTGTCCGAGGTAAGTGAATGAAAAATTCCTTCTAGACTGGGCCAATTAAAATGTTCGTCTCCATTCAGTGATCCTTTTGGGGGAGCTGGATTTTCACACATTAAACATTGACCACGTGTCTAACTCTACCCTCACATATAAATAAGAACTATTAACCTCGTTTTTTTGAATTTCCCAAGTCTAAAGCCCAAGTCCTGTCAGCAATTATCAAAACATGGGTAAAAAACCTTTTTCATAACAATACCTTTTTTTAGAGAATTTTTAAAAAGACTACATAGAAACGCACGGAGAACGTTTTCGCATTGTTCCAGGAAAGACGTTGACAATTTAAATTCAGCGACGTCGAAATGGCATCACAGCATAAAATCGCATTACGTTTTTAAATGTTTCCACTGGTTTCATTGATTTTAATACGAAAAAAGACCATTAAAAAAATTGAAAAAAAAAGGCATAATTAAACAGACATATTCTATTATATATTTAACAATGTTTGCACATATATATATATATATATATATATATATAATCTGTAATTGAATAAATTAAGTGGTTTTTAATTAGTCAGGACCAGTGGTTTCATGCATAGAGCGGTCGTCAAATGACAGAAAATACGATCTTGTAGTTTCTTTGTATACTTCCAGTTTCACGTAATCATTCCACAGATATTTACTGTGGATCACAGAAGGTATTTAATTTCGTAGCCAGGATTTTAACTATCTTATCTGTTCAATCTTGAATGATATATTGTATAACGTATAAACAATTTTTAAAGGAGTAGAAAATATCAATAATGAAACTGGCAAAAAGTTACTTCTCTATATGTATAAAATGTTCTAAAAGCAGATATAAATATAAACTTGCATAGTTAGACTGCACAAAGCCTAATAATTACAACTAAGAAGATTACATCAACTCATAACGATGTTACTAAGCATCAAATACATTTACATAAATACTTTTGTCAAATACTTTTGTGTTAATCTTTGAACTTGGCCTGAATCTAGTTTCTATTTGTCTACACTGAATTTGGGAAAGAAGAATCCTGTATATTTAAAGATTAGTTTCTCTTCTTTCATAATAATGTCACCTTAGAGAAGACAGTGTTTCCTTTTTTCCGGAACAAAACAGGCCTGCCAGTGTCGACATTAAGGTGTGATCTGACTCCCAATATGACTTCTATTAACATAATGTTAGCTAAGTTCAGATTACCAAGCAGTTTTTGTCAGACATTAATTTGCCGTTTTTAGTAGCTTTTCGTAAGCTGAGAGCTTCAATGGGATGAAAGGGTCATAAGTGTTTGTTAGTTTGATGTTTGTTATTTTTCTCTTGTCTTTTTTTTTGCTTTTCACCATTTTCGCATTGTGACAACTAAACAATTCAATCGTCTTTTTGTTTCTTTTGAAAAAGAATAAAAGTAACTATCACCAGAATACGAACGCCACTCTTTTCTAGATAAGCTGCATTCTTTTTCTGATTGCTTCATAATCAATACGAAATCTCTTGATCTGTACATTGCAAGGTACTCACCTCAGCACTTTATTTCCAAGATGCAAGTATTTTATTCTATAACAGGCATTTATTTTAAAAACGATACACACATTTTTATGCAAGATATATATAATATTTGAAAAAAAACAAAAGATCCGTTGAGTGACTCAATAAGCCCAGGTTTGATTATTTGAATCTTGGAAAAAAAATAAAAAGTTTACAAAACCAATTAAATATGAAAAACTAAGACAATATTCAAAATTAGTCACTTTCTGCTCACTATATCCCTCTGTTTCTCTCTCTCTCTCTCCAGCTACGGGTTAAATAATATTACGACATCTGGTGATAGTTTCTTTTGTGCTATTCCAATCTTTTTCTTTTTTTCTTAACTTTGACTCAATAAACAGACAGTGTAGGAAACTAGAATGATAGATACCGTATAAAATAATAGTAGGGATCAAATACAGCGAGAGAGGGTGAAAGTGATAGCTAGAAACTCAGTAACAGATGGGTTACTTGGTCACTTAATTGCAAATTACAGCTAATTAGAACAATTAAAACTTAAGTTTTTTTACAGAACTGAGGAATATTTTAGTATGTATTTTCCGTGATTAAAATATATATTAAAAAGACAAAAAAAACTTTTGTAAACAAACCTTGATTAACTCTGCTTTAGTATAATATATATTTATATTTTGAGAAAGAAGATGCTACCTACGTAATAATCAATAATGTGTTCCGTTTATTTCTTATTTTTTAGATGCAACCATCTCTTCTATTGGCTTCGTCTGTCTGTCTTACTTAACCTTGATCTTAATTATGATTTTAACCGTGATCTTGAAAATGGATAGGATCAAGTCGGCTGCTGCTTCTTGTTCTTGTTTCAAATGAAGATGACTGAATTTAGAAGTAATTATCTGGATTTAGTGTGGAAAATATTTTGTTTTCATCAAATTTATATCTTTTTAAGTATAAAGAAATAAGCTTTTTCCACGATATGAAAAAAAAATTGTCACCTGATTAAGATAATTATTTGATTAATCTTAAAGACTTCTTAAAAAGATTATTAGAGTAAAAACATTACGAAAAACAGGTGCTAATTATCTACTTCGCTGCTTTATTGAATTAATTTTCTCAAAGATAAATACTATTATTACAATTATTGGACTTAATTTAATATTTTCATTTTTTTTTACCAGGTTTTTCATTCAATTTTATAACTGGACGCATCTTAGTGCTATGTGTTTTATTGTTTTATTTTCCCTTTTTTTGTTTGAGACCTGTCACAGTGAAATATTAACCTGTTTTTACAAAAATGTCGGTGAATTCTAAGCCGATATCAATAGTGCCTTATTTGAAAATCTTCATAAAGAAGCCGATTAAACTCGAGTGGTTGAAGGGATTATTTAATTCTGACTTAAATTTTAGGAGTTTGTACTAAAATTTGTCTTGGTTAAAATATCTGTCCAGTTTTTTTTATGGGCACAGCCATCATTAAGATTGTTTTTTTTTGTTTTTTCGTCTTGTATTAGTTGCATCAGATCTTAAATCATAAAGATGTGGTACCAGTTGTGTAAGAGTGACAGGTTTATTACTTTGCTTCTTTTAGACCGTATGACAAATCAATGTTAATCTGTTTTTTTTTTCTAGAAATATATTTATCATTGTTAAATTGTCATTAAAACATAAGTAAAGAGACTGACCACATATGGAGGGAAAAGGGAAACCATCTACCCTCATAGGACGAAGTAAAAAAATTATTGATAGAGAAGAATGGTGGAGAGTAAAATAACTCAAAGAAGCAGTGCATATGTTGGTCGACAATGACTTAAGCAGACCTAGTATGGAATTCAATACAATATGGGAACCATTAATTATGTGTGTGTGTGTGTGTGTGTGTATGTATGTATGTATGTATGTATATATATATATATACACACACAGTGATATATAGTAATAAAAGTAGTGATAAGTAGTAAGACTGCACATTACAAAAACAAAACAAAACAAGAATAGGCTCCCTAAATTCATACTAGAATTATCTGCAAGGACCCCGTGGCACAGTTGATATAGTACTAAGTAGAATTCAGTTCTAAGTGATTATCATCTGAAGGTTGAAGGTTTAACTCGGTGTGGGCGATAGCAAGAATTACTGAAGACCTCTCCCAGTCATTGCTGACTGAACGAGAACATGCAACACTCATGGATTAAATAAAAGTTTTCTTTCGAAATTCCGTCCAGATTCCCGAGTTCGACAGAAATATTACCGAGTTCGAAAAGATACACCTGAAGGCCGGAGGTTACAGCGGCCGAAACGTTGTGAGAACACTCAAGATGAGAACAGTAGTCCGAATAATCCAAATTATACAAATTAACAATCCTCATCTCAAAAATTCAGAAACATAAGTACAGTTATTCAGCATTGAAGATTATGGAACTTTCTTGGTCACATAATGGTTAAACATATAGTACTAATGTAGAACATTTTAAAATGAATACTGGTAAAAAATAAGTGTCAAGAATATTTTGCTGTTAATCTAAGGAATTTCATATGTATATTCTGAGATAGTAGGTAATATGTGTGATAGTAGGTTATGCATTTGAAGCTTCATACATAGGCATTGCTTGAAAACTTGAAGATCTTGCTGTGTTTTTATGGCACAATGGCTGGTCATAGTCTAAAAAGGCAAAGATTCAACGAAGCATTCCAATGATATTAGTATCAATCGCAATAAGAGCTTTGGGACTGGTTGTGAGAGGGTTTGGAAGATACACAACTACAGCATTTTGGAGAGTCTTAATGTCTGTAACACCTGTTCTCAAATATCCAAGTTTTTAGTTGGGCTAAAAAGCCACATTAGTAGAGTAGCTCATCGATGAGTTGTTTCTCAAATAGTCAAGCTATTGTAATATATATATATATATATATATATATATATATATACCTACCCGGTGTTGCCCGGGATTCGGTGAATTCACTTTAATTTTTATTTAATTTTTTATTTAATTTGTTTGGTCATTTTTACAGAAAAAGAAATAAGAGAAAACTCATATTTTTCAATTAAAACTATGATTTTTTTTCTCCCGGTCATACATTAAAAAATGTTTTACTATTACCAGTTGCCCAGGCAAGGATACCTATGTTTTTAGAAAAAACTGTAGCGAAGTACGTTGCTATAGTGCCAATAACAAGGTACAACAATAACAAATGAAAATTACCTAATAAGAATGAAAGTCAGCTTAAATGCTATTCAGGTCCAATTTAAAAAATTTACAATATAACTTTGAAATGTGTGTGGGGGGGATTATTTAGAGGATAATAACCCGACAAAATGTATATGTAAATGTACACGGACTAATTTGAACAAAAAAGATCAATAGATTTGATTCGGTATTTCGGCGGCATTTATAAATAACATGATTTAATGGTCAATCTTTATACATTTGTACTGTAGTGATAGTGAAAAATAGAAACTTCGATGTAGCAGAGTAGGAGAGAGTGTTAGTATAAGTTTCTTTTACTATTAGTTGAAATGGGATTTATTAAAAATGGTCTAATAAATAATCATACCGAGCTACACTAGGATGAATTTTTATTAGATAATTATGTTTATGCCTTATTTACTAACTATTCGATTCTGTTGAATCTCTTAAAAAAACTTTTTTCTTTCTTTTTCTCTCCTAAGCATTTTAATTTCGTAATGGAAGTATATGAGTGACTTGTAGGATATTTTTGGAGATGAAAACAATGATAAACGTCTTGAATTTAAAGGTAATGACTCAGCTTAATCAAATTCTTGACAATTATATCATTTTCAGACATGGTTGCTCATTTGAAATACGATCAAAATTGATTGTTTTTAAGTTTAAGAAATTTTGGGCATCTTTCTACACGAGTCTAATTTCTAAAACATTTTTCTGTACTTAAAATCTATCTACTTTAAACCTGTGCTGGACATTGAGCCATTGTTATCATCAGTTGATAACAAGCATTTCTGGATGGATTATCTTTCTTTGTAGAAGTGTCACTTTGTTAAGCAGGCTGTGGTCATAAATCAAGATTATCTCAGAAATAATGCCAGTTTAAATGATTTAAGAAGGCTTTGAGATTTCCAAACACTTAAACAAATACAGACTTGGTGACACCTAAATGCCCACCAGACACGCCTGGTCAAATTTAAGTCAATCAGAAAACCGTCTCTCTTTTGTGGGGCAGATTAATCCAGTTTTATACATGAAATAACTTGATATATTTCCATACTGAATATTGAAGACGATACAAAAAAATCTAACTATAAATTTTATTTTATTTTTATTTGCATTATTATATTGAAGGTTATTAGTATAACTCAGGCGTTCAAAACCTTATTTTGCTTGTGGATTCCCTGAGAGCTATTTATCTGCAGACATACATATATCATTTTTTTAATGAAATATTTCTTTCTAGGCTAGTAAATACTAACAGTGAATCAATTTTGTTATATTCATAACATAATATCCAAATACAAATCTTGAAAATTTTAATAAACATGCATACACCTGGTAAAAAAATTAAATAAATAAATAAATGATTAGGAACTTTTTTGTGGACCCCACGGTGTCCGGGACTCTTTACTTAAATTTGTTTTTTTCTTTTTCTGTTTTTTTTTTTTTTTTGGGGGGGGGGGACCAATTTACTATTTATTTTTTAACAGGAGTTTGACAGTTAAATTTAATTATTACGGTATCGGTTAGACATTAAATTATTAATTAAACCAAATTGCTATACAATTAAAACTAAACTTATGGCAATGTTGTTTAAAAATCTATTATTTCATGTGAATAGCTTCCAAAACTTTTAATCTTTTAATACATGAAGATTTTCTAACAGTTTCGACAGTTTAAATGCTTTGATATTTCTGACAAATTTCGAAGGGTCATAGAATAATTCATTCTTTATTATCCAATAATTTTTTTTTTAATACTTACAAGTATAGGTAGATATGTGCAAAACAGGAGACTTTGATGGTATGGCCACATTGACAAAATGGATAAGAGTTCTTAGGTTAGTAGATGTATAATAGTTAATGTAGCAGGTTCAGCCAGAAAGCCAACGAAAACAGGGGCTTAATAAAAATCAACTTGAGAAAAAGAAGTAAAAATAAAGACCTGGTCAGATATAGGTTTGTTTGGAAGTAAATGTCTTAAAGCCGTTCAATGTTAGCATGTAAAACGGATATTAAACTGAACATGATATTTTTCTAGTGTTAAGATAAGCCACGTTTATTAACTGTTATAAATCTCTATCTGAAAGAATATTAAACCATTTCCGTCTGCAAGGTTTGTTGTCTTGATTCGGCTCTGTTTCGATTTTGACAAATTGATTTTTGTACATTATATATGAGAGAGAGAGAACTGCTTTTGATGTAAGGAATATGCTTATCAGAGCAGACATGGCCCAAACCTATCGAACTTTATTTATTACGATATATATATATATATATATAATTAACACCTTGCTTTGGTAAGACCTAAATTTAGTAGAAAGGCAAGTTTGTAATTACTATTTGGTTAGCCGATAACGAAAGAAACCCTCTAAAAATCAAATATTACAAAGTTTCTTTACTGAAAAGACCGGCTTCTCCCCTTACTATTTCTGCTTATTCCCGCAGGTTAACCTGACATGGAAGGAAAAAAGTCTGGTTAACTAACTTTATGCAGATATCTCTATCTATATAAAGTTAGGTGTGTGCATATGCTTATATATTTGTATGTACAGAATTCACTCATAAACTAATCAAACTATCCTTATGAGTTTTGGAACATAGCTGCTAGGCGTAAGAATAGGTAATGTGGATATTTAGTTTAATATAGTTTCATGCAAAACAGGAGCAAATAGGGGGGAAAAATTTCGAATACCTCCGAGTTTTTGCAAAATTTTAACCATAGGTATTAGACAGCAATAAATTTCAGTTAATTTAGAGTATTTTAAAGGGTTTTTATTGGCATAATATAGACACAACCTCCCATTTAGAAAATTCAAATATATCAGATTTGCATTGAATTTGATACATAGTTATTAGACAACATTTAAGCCCTAATTTCTATTTCTTAATACCCTTTAAGTTAAAGCCTTAAATTTCATGATTTTTAAGAATCCAAATCATGTAATGGAGTTTTATCAAAATTAGAATAAGGTTTCTAGACATAAGGTTTAGTATCATTATATCTTGATTTTTATTTTCATAAAGGAACAAAAAAGGAGTGCAAAACTGTTCTGTTCAGGAAATTTTACCTGTCCTGGAACAGGTATTGTATTTTATAAGGAGGATTAAAAGAAAACAATTTTATCTTGTTCCATTAATCAAACAATTCGTGAATGCGAAGACTTAGTGAAAACTCTGAAAATACTGACTAGTTTTCTAATAGATTAGTTTGACTGTTTTTATCGCATATCAACTCTTTTATGGGGGATATTTAATCCTTTCAGTACGAATGCTGATATGCACATAGCCTGCCAGCCAAGGTTGACAAAAGTGAACATGCATGCAGCCAACCAGAGGTGACAAAAGTCACTAAAATACCATAGGTTAATTTGATCTCTGACTATTCATTCACTAAGTGACATAGGGAGGTTAATTTGTGTCAAATGATTTGGCAGTGTTTATTTTATGAGTGCTTGTGTCAAGTGTAGAAAGAAAACCCCAGATTTTGCCAAATGGATCTGGCTTGTAATATATAATGGTAAACCATTTAGTGGCAAAATGATTAATCTCAAAATAAGGTAACAGTTGTGAAGAATTTATTTGAAGACTTATTTAACTGATAACTTGGGAAAGTGAAAGTTTATAGTCCCCTCCCCCACTCCACCTGCGATGGATAACTTTGGGCAAGATGTTTGCCCCTCACACCCATCTCACTCCAACCACCAATCTGGACCCAAATTAATCTTTCCCTTCCATTTCTACTTTTATCATTTCGTTAACTTCTTTTGTCTACCCTACTTCCCAACCCCATCAACTACTTAAACTCTGTCTACACTAACCTGTCTGACTGTAACCCCATGCAAAGTGGTCATTCCCACCAACACCGCCTGAAAACGGGTCCACCTGTAGGCTGAGGGTGGCACCCATGATGCCTCTTACTTCAGCTAGACGAGAGATCGGCTGATCACTTCATGCCATAGTATCTATAAGTTCATCCCTCAACCGTATTATTTCTTTTTGATTCTTCTAAAAATAAAACCATTACTTATCCTTTTTATTTTCCTCCCAAATAGATACTAAAAGACAGTTGCTGGGGGTCAATCATATTAAGAACAAAGAAGATTACCACTGCTGAAGAGTATTGTTTTCTAGGAATAATGCCCATACCCTTTCTGTAAAATTTCCTTCTAAGAGTAGTGTTTTCTCAAATGTTTTCCAGGAATATAAAATAATTATCTTACCAAACCAATCATACCTTCCCCTATTGTGGTAGTGCATAAGTACATATAAGCGAACCAGCAGAATTTGAACTGTTTTCCAATACCATTGGTAACCATTGATACCACCCAACCTTCATATTCCACTTCCCATCGGTGGAACTCAATACCATGAGACCGCTTCCCTGTTGACTACAACATAGTTGTCTTCAAATCCAATGTCAACAAATGGCTGTCGAGCTGTCCTTAAGTAATCAAATCTTATCCTTTCTGTGCATCGTTTTCAATCAGTTTATGGTATTGTTCAACAATCCAAGTGACTGTCATTAAGACTCTTATCTTCGATACTCTAGTGGCCTTTGCGCCTTCATAAAAAATATTATGAAGACTTGCTGCAAAATTCTATTGAAAATGAAAAGAATGAATGTCAATATTTAAAAAAGTCAATTTAGCTATCGACAATTTAATGCTAATTTAAACTAAGAATTTTGAAGGTAAAATTCTTTTTATCACAGAGACTTATTAGATTCTATTCTAAACTTGCATCATGCAATTTTCTTAAACAATATCAAATATCCTCGTCAATTAAGCAATTTTATTGGCAAAAAATAGTAAAGTGCAAGTATTTTAGAATAACCCGTAAAGAAAACTACTTGTTTATAAAGAGTAATTTAGCAGCAAAGCTATCACATACAACAGGGTAAGCAAAGTAATTTAGCAGCAAAGCTATCACATACAACAGGGTAAGCAAAGTAATTTAGCAGCAAAGCTATCACATACAACAGGGTAAGCAAAGTAATTTAGCAGCAAAGCTATCACATACAACAGGGTAAGCAAAGTAATTTAGCAGCAAAGCTATCACATACAACAGGGTAAGCAAAGTAAGTTAGCAGCAAAGCTATCACATACAACAGGGTAAGCAAAGTAATTTAGCAGCAAAGCTATCACATACAACAGGGTAAGCAAAGTTCTATTGCAGAGTACAACTTTTTTTTTAACGTTGGAGAAATTTTAAATCGTTATACCTTTCCTTTACTGATGACTGATCTGAAATGAAGCGATTAAACTTTCTTTCTCCTTGAGTTTGTAATAATGATCTTCTTTCAGCCAGCGGGCCTTAACTTGAAATGATGCTATACAGATCATAACACCGGAGCCTCGTCATCTGCCTGTATTATAATGGCAAGTACCTGTGCAATAAACTTCATCAAGCTGAAAGAACATTGGAAGGAAATAAGGTATTGCTCATGAACTGGAAACTAAAAAAAAAAACGAAAATATCCTTTAAGATCTTAATGGATGAGTCAGTACTGAATCAACAAGAGAGTGAAATGGTTAATGGTTGGATTAAGATTCCATCAATCTCGTACTGTTCAGAAAAATCATTCAAGCAGAGAGAAAACGGCAACAGAACCTGAAAGATGTGTCTTAAGATTATTTATGGATCTTAAATTCCTGAGATGTTGTTAATTGATTGCTGAATGTATGTACATTTGAAAAGAAGGCACCTTAGAAATGTGCAAGATAAAGAATTAGGCTTAAAGGTTCAGTTTGGTAACATTTTCAACCTGCATTATTTGAGAATTTACAGCAAAAAATTTGCATTCCAATAATTAGTTTTTTTTTTGGGGGGGGGGTTCTTTTTTGGGTTTTTTTTTTTTTTTGTAATAATTATTTTACTTGAACTTTCTCAAAACCTGAAGCACTTAAATGCAAATTGGATGTGCCTTGAAGTATCAACTCTCATTTAAACACTTGAACCTTCAGATACTTTGAGGTCAACATTTATGAATCTGATGCAATCCTGAAGTAAAATTTATTTATTTTTAATTTTGCACATTTGCAATCTTGATTGAAAATACTCTGATCGATGTTGATTGTGTAAACTGAAAATAATTAACATTTTTAAATGTTTTCTATTAAATCTGAAAATATTTTGTTTGTTTCTAAGAACTTCTATTTAGCTGAGTAGTCTTGGGTCATTTTGAATGCTTTCTTTAGTATTTAAAACAAAATGTCGAATTCATGGTAGGGCAATGAAAGTATATATTTTTTATATTCACATCTTCAGGGTGGTTAGTTTCTATTGTGAGTATAATAAGACGTATTTCGTCCATTGGTGGGGGGAGTAATTTTAGTGACTTGAAAAATCTATAAGTTAGTAATAAATGTATTAAGAAGGTTGATGGCAATGCAGAGAGCCGGATTGATGAGATGCTGGAAAGAAAGAAAAAAAATCGAAGGAGAGGTCTTACAACTATCTGTTTATTTTTATTTTTAATCTAACATAAACTGCAAGTATGGTGTTAACTGTGTTTGATGTCCTGATGATTAGAAATCATTTGATATTTAGTAAAAATCTTTCCCTTGACAAAAATATATAAGTTAGTATTTTAATAAATACTTAATATTAATATTCATTTATTAATTAATAATAAATACTGACAGTTTCAGTAAGATTGGTAATTCTCTAATTTTTAGATTTTTTTTTCTTCGAGCAGGAAGGGTATTTTTTTTTTCAATAAAAAAAAAAAGATAAGGGCTCAATATCCTTTTAAACTAAATGTACGAATATCAGTCTCTATAAAATTCTAAGTAGAAACAAAATATGAAAAGTCAAAATACAAAAGGTATAACATCCATTTTCATTTAATTTTTTTTTGTTGTAAAGATAATTGGATAAAATGTAAAATGTCATTTTATCGGTTCATTACTTTTAAATTGATCTAAAACCAAATCCTTTTCATTAAAAGTTATATTTTTATTTAAAATTTCATTATGAAACCTCTTGACTTATGAGGAAACATTATTACATCTAAATTAAAATACAACATAAGCAAAAAATTGATCTCATTAATGGAAGCCAATGGAAAAATCTATATAATACTAAAACTCTATTGTTCTTGTATGTTTGCAATCAGCTTTCAATGGGAAAATATTTTATAAAATGAAGAGAAAAAGTAGCATAATGGCTACCAGCATGAACTATAAAGCTGGCTAGATATTTGTCAGGTGTCTTACATTGATCTCTGCACTATACCTTTCGGGGGAAAGGTATGGACCCTCACTCTCACATCTAGTAATTATTTGAACTTGGTATTGTATTGTTGAAATACTCTGAAACTGACAAATTAAAGCAGTTCATGAAATCACTTTTTTTATATTAAACTAGTAGGACGTTGCTCAGAAAATGTGAGAAAACCAAGAATCGCAACCTCTAGAATTACATTTAAACCAAAATACTAAGTCTTATAAAAATATTCATGAACAGAACTGTTATAATAAAATGAAAATAATCTTGAATTAGAAAACAATGAAAACGAATAGTTAATTAATGAGCTGCTTTTTTGCAAAGCAATATGCAAATTAGTGAATCTTACGATGTTGATTGCAATACACTTGATCAGTATATTAGAAAGCTATTGGTCATCTATTGTGAATATGAATTTGTCGTTTTAATTCCAGTTAGTGTGATGAATGGCCCAACTTAATAAATATAGAGATGTGTTACACTTCGAAATATAGGTGTATGATATGTTGGCCCAACCAATGACTTTTCCATTCTATTCTTATGCCGGGCTTCTTTTGGGCCTTATTTGTGGGAACTGAGCAATAATTCATCTGGGTTGAATCCAAATAATATTCATATTTGAGAAATTCGTCAGAACAAGAATATTGTTAGAGCTCTAGTCATTAAAGTTTTCTAAACGTCAGCTTGTCGCTCCCCCACCCCAAACAAAAAAAAAATTTTTCCTCATTAATTCCTGTGAATTGATTGTCTGTTAGATGCTCCCTTGTTTTTATACTTCCCTTTAAGAAATCTGAAGAGGTTGATTTCAGATCAGCTCAGGAACTTGATTTCAATCATTTCTATAATTTCAACTTAATCATGAAACTTTTTTAATTTGAATTCAGAAAAAGACTTAATTGAGCAGTTAACATGCAATATGTGAGCTTTATTGAAGAGGAAGTAAAAGAGTATGACTCACTGAGCGGCCCAGACAACTTAAAATTTGAACTGAAAAAAAAAATGTCATTGCGTGTTCAATAGGTTTATTTATTTAAAACACTGAAATTTTTTGGAGATGTTTTACAGTCGACACCTTTTTGAAAGCAGTATAAATTTACTAAGTTCCTTAATTGCAACATGCAATGTTGATATTTGTAGTAAAATTTTAGTTTTAATTTTAATTGTAATAAGTGTTACTTATTTCTTT
>OY744521.1:155258576-155266076 GCA_963556195.1 Sepiola atlantica | reverse complement strand
GAACCCTTTTTTTTTTGACAGGGTAATTTGGGTAAGTTAATTAAGACTCATCAAAATATGCAATATATCTTTTCATATGCAAAACTATTAAAACCAGTTGAACATCAATAAAAATAAACACAACTTGACTTTTCAATGAAAAGTCATTGTAATTGGTGTACTTGTTGATGCCATCCATAACGGCAGCACTACGCTGTGAAAATGAGTTGGTGATCCAAATTAAATCCCGGACCCAAACAACCACTGAGTTCCCTAATAATATTTAGTGAGTAAAAGATTATTTCGTATTGGCCAGTGAATAAAATGTGGAAATCTTTTTTTTTTTAGGGGGGGGAGTTTGATATATATATATATATATAATTTAGATTTTTCACTGAGAAAATAGTTTATTCAGTAAAGACCGGAATCAGCCCAATAAAAATAAGCTCGATGATACTCGATTACAGGGTACAGAGCATTTATGTGTTTTTTTGAAGGTTTACCAAAACATTTCGTTCAAGAAATCATTCACCATAACAAAAGACTTTTTCCGTTCATAGTTTATTTATTTTTCAGATTTTTCAAAGTTAAAGAATTTGTCCCTACACGTGTTTCTCTACTCACTCAGGTTCTTACTTGGCAGTTCATCAGGGGAAATATATACCGGCGATAAGGACCCCAACAACTGAAAAATCTGAAAAATAAAAAACCTATGAAAGGGAAAAGTCTTTTGTTGTGATGAATGATTTCTTTAACGAAATGTTTTGGTAAACCTTCAAGTTATTTATCTACCTCCCACAAGGTAAGATGTGACACAAGGTCGGGAAAGTGGGATTAGATAAGCCAGCGCTCGAGAGGTGAGCACTCTGGCCATTTAAAAATTGCCTGGGCAGCCCCGTCGGCATTCCCCGGTAGAGGCGCCTCAGACAGTAAGCAATAAACTTACTCCACCCCAAAGAGAGGAGGCAAAGCCTGGAAGGGTGCACCTCCTAGAACTGCACAGGACCGGCAACCCCCCAATAGACCGGCGTAAATCCAGACCCAAAGGCCCGAACAATACCAGTCTTTTCTTGTATGAATATCTGCTTTCTTATATAACTCCTAAACGAATTAACCAAATAAGAATTTTTGGAATACCGCTGTTATGTGTAAGGGGTTCAATTGCAGGCTGCATTTTAGTTTAAATTTTATGCAAAGGGGGTAAAAAGGTCTTGAAGACCGTAAAAAATCATTTACATCCGAGTTTTTGTGAAATTTCAACAATTTGTATTAGACAGCATTTAATACATATTCCCCAAATTTCAGTTTGTTTGGGGTATTTTAAAGGGAACTTAGAGGGGGCATAATATAGGCACAACCTCCAGTTTAAAAAATTTAAATATTTCAGATTTGTATAAAATTTGATTCATAGTCATTAGATACCAATGAAGCATGATTCCCTGAATTTTAATTTCTAAAGACCGCTTAAATTTAAGCCTTAAATTTCAGACACATTCTAGAATCAAAATCATGTCATGGATTTTTATCATAATTGGAATACGGATTTTAAACTTTAGTTTTAGTATCATTTTTCCTTGATAAGGGTACATAAAACTGGTGCAAAAATGTTTTATTCAGAGAATTACTTGTACCCGTTCTAAGATTAGTTTTCTTCTAGCACATATATAAATTTATTACTTTATTTAATACTATATATTAGTGTATGTTAAGTGTACCAGGTTTCATTGTTAGGGACAAACTATCTCAGAGGGTAGAAACCGTATTTATGGTTTCTGCCACAGAGACCGCTTGTCACTGTAATGTATAATGTTTAAATGAAATAATTTATATTAGCTCTTGTAGAATCTATGATCGAGCACTTTATGGCTTTTCAACAATTTTGTTGATATTTACTAGCTGGTATGAATTCGAAATGATATTAAAATGTTTTGGATTTCAAAATCATTTCTATTTCAGTTTTAAATATTTGATATAAAACTTATTGCCTTGAATGAGTTTTTGTTTTTGTGTATTTTGTTGGTTTTTGTTTTGTGGTGTTTTTATATTTAAAGAGAAAGTCCATTTAAACCTTTTTGGTCCTTTGGTATTTGACATGAAAGAATTTTTTTTGACTTTGGTTGTAATTAAATGTCACCAACCTTTTTTGTAGTCCTCAGAATATTTCTAAAAAATAATTACGTCTCTCCTTTTCGTCTTCCTTCTCTCTGTCAGACTACTTTTATTTTGTTTTTATTTACTTTTTTTCTTTTGTTATCCCAACTACAAATTAGCTGTTTTGTTGTGAACCAGCCGACGTTTTTTTATTTTTATTTCATGTTGTTACTCTTTGATAAGTTCATTAATGTCTACAGTCAACACACTTATATCAAATATATCAATTTTCACTAGACCAGAAAATCAAGGCAATAGTGGGGGTATGAAAAACCAATCACTTACCTCAAAAGTCATCCCACCCTTTTTTATTCAATAAACAAACAACAACAACAACAACAAAAAATAAAAACCATAAAGATGGAATGTGACCAGTGTGACTCTCTGAAAGGGACAGATTTCATGTGGTAGTTTAGTGAAACTGTCTAAGAACCTTGAACAGTATAATGATCTGTTAACACTACCAGTGACGAATATAGGAACTAGTCAGACATTTATTATTATTATCATTATTATCATTATTATTATTATTATCATTATTATTATTATTTACTCACTAGGAGTTATCACACTGGTCATCGTCAGTGATCGCCCACTGCCAACAACCTGTGGTATTCCCTGGAGTCTGAGTGACAACAAGTCTCCTCAGACTTCCAGTATGCTCCACCTCTTTTCGTTCATCACCGCTGATGACCTTGCGGTATCGCAACAGCCACCTACCACCGATTTCCCGCTGATAAGGGCCATTGGTCCCCTCTGGGCCCGAGTGGCAACAAGCCTCCCAAAGGTCCCAGAGCTGTCTGCGCTCTTCCAGTGGAGGTCTGGTTTGCGCTTTCCCTCCTCGACCCTCTGTCCATAATTTTCGTGGCGTCAGCCTATGCTTGCACCTCTCTCGTGCGGTTGTATTTTCCCCGGTTCGTGCGGTTGTATTATTATTATTATTATCATCATTATTATTATTATTTATTATCATCATCATCATTATCATCATCAAGGAACATGTGAAAGGATATTAGCATATTTATGGAAACAATATTAAAGTGTCATAAAATGACACATTAGTGTTTTTGTTCGACTGGAAAGTAGAGTTACTAGGTGCACTTTTTGTGTGTATGTGTCCCATTTCAAGTTAATTCAACTTTACAAAATAGACATACATCTATATATATATATACTACTTATATATATATATATATATATATATATATATATATATATATATATATATACTACTTATGTATATGCAATATCAGCTGGAAGGTTAGCTAATTTGCATATTGGTTTTGAAAAGAAGCATTTTATTAAATGACTCTAATTTATTGTATTTTTAATTTTATTTTTATTTTAATGTTTCGAAATTACCACAATGTTAATGTTTATCCATATGAATAAATGAGAAAGATTTTAGTTTGTATTTACGACAAAGGAAATTTTTATTATTTTAAATATCAAGTAGTGAACTTTACGAAGCGATACTAAACTGGCATATATAAGGGAAAATAATATATAGTATACTAGCTATATTCAACTTGCCTGTGTGAAGATATATTTTTGGTCAGAAATAATTTCATATATAATCATATTTATAAATTTGCCTTGAAAGAAAAGTTAAAAATAGCATTTGCAATATGAAGTCAAGTAATAAAAAAAAATTGTTAGCCCAGTGGTGTTTTCTTAAACAATAGACTATTTGTTGATGCTGCGTTTCTTAGAAACGGCTGCAAAACGGAAATTGATTCGACGAATTCGTTTTTATTTAATTATTTTAAATCTTAAAAATGCCCCCCAAAAACTAATTAAGTGTTTAAACCTTTTAAAAATACATTTTTCACTGTGATATGCCATGTTTAATTTTATGTTTGTTTCATTTAACGAAGAAAATGTATTTTATAAAAATGAATTCCGTTTCTCTGTTCTAATATCTTTTAGTTATTTTATGGCCCTAACTGATAATTGGTCCTAGTGACTGCAGATGGAATCAAAGGAAAATTTCCTTGGTATCTTTAACTTCCTTGAAATCTTTAATCTTTGTTGAAACTTATTTGAATGTTCTGTTAATGTATCTATTTCTATAACACACAAACATTTACTTGTGTGTATATATATTATATATATATGTGTGTGTGTGTATGTATGTATGTATACCTGTTAATAATAGCTTTGCTGAGTTAGTGTTCAGTGCCAATGCCGACCTATATATTATCATAAAACTGCCTAACAGGAAACACATGGTACAAATACATTTCTAGATAACAAAAATAGAAATAAATAAACATCAGAACCATTTTTAACCACAATTATTGGCATTGAGAACAAACATGCCTCCTCTCTTCTCACAGGGAGGTGAAACATTGTGTAAACTTAATTCAAAATATAAGTTATAATTTAAAATATAAGTTATTCTTGCTGTCTTCTGAGCCACCAGATACATATCCTTATTTACTCAACATTTTGTTCACGTACTCCATCATTTTACTTTACTTTTTACCATGTCACCCGATGTTTTGGAGACCCTTTTGTCCATCTACAAGTCTATTTATACACCACAATATGGTTGTAGTGGAAATGCTAAAGACGAGTTTCATGGCCGGCTTATTACTACTGTTATAGGTTTTTTGCCCTTCCCAATGCCAACCCAGTCAAGTGATGGGGGGGGGGCAGTATTTTGATACACCGTTTCGATGTGATTGTTTCACCTGCTCTTTTGGCTTTACTTTGCAGAGTCCAACATTTGTTGGGAATATACCGAGGGGGGGGGGGGGTTCCGACATGACAATCAAATATCATTGCCAACCTTAGCAGTGACTAATAAGCCTGTCATAATCCAATTTTTCTTGGTTGCAAATGAGTAATTTTTTATTTTTTATAAGTTTAACAAAAACTGTCGACTATTATAGTTACAATATTCACAATTGCTTTCAACTTCGATGAGTTAACTTCAGGCATGTTAAAAAGTCAGTAAAAGTAAACTGGTCGACCATAGTCGAGGACGACCCGAAGGCTCCCTTTTTTAATTATCTATTACACTATAACGAGATGTAGGAGAGGGCGTCACTCCTTCTCCAGGATTTCTTCACTTATTCTTAATCCTTACCTCATAATTCTGAGTGTTTATCAAGGGGGCATTAAGTCTGGTATGACTTGATGGAGTATTGACCCCTGGTCTCCCGGCTCATTAACGCATAATATTACAATTATGCCAAATGAGCCGGTGAATGTGAGCAGATAGTATTATGAAAAGGAAGAATTTTATTTTTTTTACGATAAGTTTAAAAACATTACCCCCCCCCTCCTTATGCTGAGTTCAGTTAATAGTAGGTTGAAGAGGTTCAATACTGCTTTAATAACGGATAGTTCAAGGCTGTAATGAGAAGAAGAAATGTTTTTTTGTAATTTTGGTGAGTATTTGAAAGAAATTGGTTAAAGTTATATTTTATTGCATTAAATAAGTCGAGCTCCGGAGAAGAAATAGTAAGCACAATGGATATCAAGATGCGCCCATTTAAATTGACGCATTTAAAGACTTACTAAACAAATTCACTTGCAGAGATGCAAGAACACATCTATGAACTGAATCTGGAAGATTATTTTACAAAAAGTACTTGATTTGATTCGATTACTGTAAAAGTCGTATTTGAACGACTTCATATTACTGAAAGCAAATTTGATGTTTTGCCGTTGAGCTTAAACAACCAAGAGAATTGCAAACAAAAGCTAATCAATGATAATGATTGTAATAAAAAGACAGTGACATTCTCCAATAACTATGTCTCTCTATAAATAAATGTGTCTTTCGAATAGAATTTTAAGAAAAATATCTTTTAATGAAATAGGAACATAGTATCCAATGAAAATAAGAGACATTAAAAAGCAGATCTTCATGTTTTATACAAATATTCAGAAACCGCAATAAATCATGATTAAAGACAACAACAAAAATCAGATCAAATCATCATTATATTCGTCTGTTTAACGTCTGTTTTACATGCTGGCATGTGTTAGACAGCTTTTAGAAATTGACTCCCAAACTGACCTATCTCTGGCCAGGTCTTTATTTATCACTTGTTCTCTCAAATCCATCCTATTATTTACCTTCTATCCAGGAGGTTAGACACAGTCAGGTGTGGTTTTGAGAAACAGTCCACTAGGGTAAGAACACTCTGGCCTACAAAAAATGCCTGGGCAGTCTCGTCGGCATTCCCTGGTAAGGCCGCCTCAGGCAATTAGCAATAAACTAACCCTTTCTCAAAGAGAAGGTAAAGCCTGGGAGGGTGGACCTCTAACAAAGCCACTGACTGACTGATTTGTATCATAATTCTTCTGAAATCTATCTATATCATAAATTCTTAAATTTTCCTTAGCTTTTAACCTTTTTTTAAATAATGAAAACTATGCTCCAGCTTTTTCTTGTATAAAGCTACTTAATACTTTGGACCATACAGCTAAAAAATATATAGAATGTAGTTCTTTTTATAGGAGTCCATTTCATTTTAATCAATGTGGATGTCACCCTCAGTACGTTAGACATCTGTGGTTGAAGTGATCAATGCTGCTCATATGGATCTTGCCAAGAGATGTCATTGATGACATCATAGATCCAATCAATGTCATATTAAACATTGCTTAAGTCTTTGCTAGAATGTCTGTTAATACATACATGAACAACGAAATTGCTGTAAGGAGATGATCACCAGAGAAATCATGGACGTCCTCCTTGTTGCCTTTACTTCTTGATGATTTATTCCAAATGTCTTTGACTGCCATCACTATTGTTGGTTTCTAGCCCTATACTATTAGGTCGCCACTTATCAATGCTAGGAGCCACTCGGGGATAAGGGTTAATGTGATGGAATGATTATCAGCTGAAAAATAAGGAACACTATGGGATTACTAACATTGATCAATGGTATGAACTGCGTTTGATTAAGTATTGGGCAAATTATGACAATTGATATTGGATTTGAAGCCCACCAAGTTGTAATCAGCAGGGAAGCAGTACTGCAGTATCTCACAAACTGACCGCCCATAATTTCTTTTTTTCTCAAGATATTATCAATTTTTTTAATTGAGATTTTTTTAAATAATTAAAATGTCTAGCAATACCTGAATGAGAAATTGACTGTTCAGTTAAGTCAAGAGCTCCGTTTTTCAAGGCTTCATGTGTCATTGTGTGACTAAAATAAACATAGACCTGAAACAGCTGTAAATAACCTTAATACCTTTCGGTATAGTTTGTTTTTGGTTTTTGGAATATGATTTGAAAATAATTTAAATATTTAAAACTGTATATATACTCGGTTCTATCCCAATAAATATTGGTGTCGGTACTTGTAAGTTGATTCACCTTCGTAGTCAACTCAGTTTTCTAAT
>OY744521.1:155226076-155256076 GCA_963556195.1 Sepiola atlantica | reverse complement strand
GAAACATTGAAGAGTCTTTTTCTATGCAACTTTTTCCTTATTTCATTCGCTTTTATCTAACTATGAACAACGCTTATCTTAACTGTGCTTAGCTAATCCGTGTTAGTCCATGTCCAGCAACTTTGTGTACGTTTGAATTGCCTATGTTTTGTGTGTGTGTATATATATATATATATATATATAACATGCAAGCATATGCTCGATTCTATTGGCACTTGAACATTATTAGATCATGTATAAATTCTAATACTTTCCCGTTTCTCTTAAGTCTTTGTTAAACTTCCAATTACCGAGAGACACATCCATCAAAATTATAAACTTCTTAAATGATAAGCTTATGGCACAATCTTAAAATACTAAAAGACATAGTTAAAGAGTAAAAGCAAATCCGGCAGAAATTTTTGTCATAATTTTTATTGGTGATCAGTCTTAATACTGTGTGTCTAAGTGCTTCTCTGCTGATAATTTGTGTCAAATTCTTGCCTTCTGTTAATGAGTTCAAACAAATTAAATGGAACCAAATAAAATTATATTTTTTTTTTATTTGTTTGTGTTAATGAAGTTCACTTTGGTGCTTTCAGCAAATTGTTTATGTATATTTTTTATTTTTATCACAGAAAATAAAATGCTAAACTGTGATTTTTCTCATTAAGAGAAATTAAATATAAAATGAAATAATTACAAATTAAAACCGAAATATAAAGGCAAGGCGCAAACATATTTGTTCAGAAATAAAAATGCTTGTATTATTTGTATGACTATTCTCATTTTGGTTGTCATTTCTACAACGTTTCGTTTCGGCCGATGTAACCTCAGACCTTCAGGTGCACATTTTCAAACTTGTAAATCTATGTCAAACTCGGCAACCTGTACGGAATTTCGAACTGAAACCATCATTAAATTCACGAATATAAATTGTTCTTGTTCTGTCAGCCATGCTCAGGTATAAGTATTAGTTAATTTTTGTTATTTTTAGTTATTGCCTGTAGTAAGGATTGAACCTTTAACCGGCAGAAGACTATCACTTAGAACTGATTGTTGATCAACACCTGTAACTGTTGTGCCACGTGTCCATATGAACAATTCTAGTATGAATTTTGAGAGCTATTCTCTATTTCCACACATCTACTATCAGACCATGTATGGAATACGGTTATCATATTTGGGCTGGTAAATCTTTGTCCCATTTGAGGGTTCTTGATAAGGTGCAGACACGTATCTGTAATTTGATTGGCCCTACCCTTTCTTCTTCTCTGCATCCCTGCTCTCACAGACGTGATGTTGTTAATCTCAGCTTTTTCTACAAATACTATTGTGTTATGTGTTCTTCAGAATTGTGTGATCTATTCCCTGCTTCCTTTGTTCTAGCTCGTTTAACTCGTTGGTCTAGTGGTCTTCATCAATTCGCTGTTTTGATTACTCACTGTAATACAGCTCCCTATTCAAGTAGCTTCTTTTCCAAGAGCTGCAGGCTTGTGGAACTCTGTTCCTGCTGATTGTTTTCCTCCCACTTATAGCATTGGTCTTTTCAAGACTAAGGCGAATAGGCATCTCCTGTCTTTGCGATTATTATCTTTCATTCTTGTTAGCTCATTACGTCAAGTACCTTGTCTGGAGCGATTCCTATTTTTAAAAAATGGTATATCTGTGTATGTATGTATGTATGTATATATATATATATATATATATATATATATATATATATATATATATACACACAAAAATGGATATAAGCAAAAGAGATTAACACGGTCATGATTTGAGTCAATTTTTCACCCAGAGACTGACCTTATGATAAATACAGTTATTAATAAGCAATATTTATACACTGGTGCTTTGGTGGAGAGGATTCTTAAATGCGAGGTAGCAGAGAGTGTTAGGGAGGGAGTATGATGTGTTATTAGTAGAAAGGCAGTGGGTTTCATAAAATGGTTGGTTAGTTAAGGAATGTGGTAAAGTAAGTAGTAAAGGAGAGGGGGAGTTTGAGAAGCTGATAGCGGGCGAAGTATGAACATTTTTAGATTTAAATCGTTATAACTTGTTTACTCTGTCTCATCTTTTTCTTATCTAAAATTATTTCCGCATATTTGTTTTCCATTAAGTCGTTATCAAATCATCTCTGATATGTTTGATGATTTGCTTGTCAAAGAAGTTTCCTTTTCTGGTGCCATCTTCAAATGATTCTGAATTCTTTTTGACCAGCAGCAGCAGCAGGTGTAACAAAGTGTCCTTTCTAAGCACACCTGAAAGCATTAAAACTTTATGTAGTTGCTCCTCGGAAGAAAGATCAAAAACTCGATTATTATTGCTTCTTTCTCTATTACAAGATGTGTTCTTAATTTGTCATGTTCCAAGAGAAGGAAACGAGAATAAACCCAGAGATGGTCTTGATGCCAATGCTTGTTTATCTGGGTTTTATTTTTTATTAGTTTATTCTCTATTTCATTTTCTTTCTTTTTTCATTTCGTTCATATAAACATGTTTATAAAAAAGTAATCATTTTAATTTAAGCTTGAAACTGAATTAGAACAAGTGTTTTTATTTTGTTTATTTTTTTAGTGAACATGAGATTGATTTTCATTTGAACTATAGTAATCTCAATTTATTCAGTCTTTACTGAAATGGTTGATTTTTTTTTTAAAATCATCAAAAGACAAATAGTAAAAAAACCATAAAAAGCTGAAATTGAACTTATAGAGCGCATGACTCTGCCAACGCCCATGGGGTCCTTTTAATTTAATCAACTTCATCAAAAATCATTTATAGCTATGTATGCATAATAATGGTTTACGAGATGTTTTGAAATTGTAGACATTGCCATCAAAGTTTTTCTATCAAGTTCCATGCATTATTCCATAACAAATGAGTAAAAATATCTAAAAAAAAAATTATTTCGAATCAACTCGTTTACTTGAATCTTGATCCACACGTTTACTTGAATCTTGATCCACACGTTTACTTGAATCTTGATCCACACGTTTACTTGAATCTTGATCCACACGTTTACTTGAATCTTGATCCACACGTTTACTTGAATCTTGATCCACACGTTTACTTGAATCTTGATCCACACGTTTACTTGAATCTTGATCCACACATTTACTTGAATCTTGATCCACACGTTTACTTGAATCTTGATCCACACGTTTACTTGAATCTTGATCCACACGTTTACTTGAATCTTGATCCACACGTTTACTTGAATCTTGATCCACACGTTTACTTGAAACTTGTTCCACACGTTTACTTGAATTAAAAGTATTTTCTAAATAAGTGCTCAGCCTTTTACCAAGATATGTATAATCTTACAAATCTGGATTGAAAACATTACCTCTTCTTTGAGTGGGCTAATGATATACTATATACAGGGTGGGCAAAAATAAGGGTCCTATTTTAAAAAATTCATAACTTTTTTATTTATTGATTTTTTTTTTTGATTTTTTTTTTTAGAATAAGTAAAGGACCCCTTCCGAAGCAAGCATGAGCCGTATTAGCCCTAAGGAACGTACCTTCATTTAGAAAACATTATTTTTGCTTAAAAAACTCAAAACAGTGTAAAAAACAATACTTTAGTTTTTGTAAGTTTTAAGAAGTGTTTTTCCGCTAAAATTTGTTTTGTTTATTTCAAAAAATCTCGGAAGGGTCAGTCTACACACACATAAAGTTTGGTGAGTTTAACTTTTATTTTGTGGAAGTTATTCAAATTCAAGTTATTCAAATTTAAAGATAGGACCCTTATTTTGGCCCACCCTGTACTTGGTCTATTATTATTTTTACGTTTTGCATATTAATAAAGACATAGAAAAAGCAATAAAAACGTTTGGAAATCTTATGACTAATATCTCCATATATTTCTTAAACTTCAAACAAAATAGCCCTGTGATTTATAAACAGCATTTGAAACAACTGTAACAGCAATGATGAAATTTTAACACTGATTTAAATATCTGTCAGATTCTGCACTCATCCAGTTATTAAGGCTGTTTTGATAATAATAAAACACAATTTAGAAAAAATGTTTTACACACAATAAATTAAGTGTCAAGTAAAATTGAATATTTTCTTTTCTTTTCTTTTCAGGTGAGTTAATTTTTTGATTTAAATTTATCAAGACCATTGAATTATGGTATAAAAAGGTAAGAATTTATTTCTATATCCTGATCGAGCTGCTGCTTTTAAAGGCTTGAATTAAATGGTTTAATACTAACTACAGACAACTTTGTAAAACGAACACGGTGCTAATCAAAAATTGCTCCACTGTCCAATCCTTTCAAGCTTCGGTCTTTCTCCTTCTTTGACGCAAACGTTCGAATGCAGCATTTGGTAATCTGTTATTTAGTTGTGAGTGGCGTCTTATTTCCAAAACAAAGGTGTTTTTTTATGTGCTAACTAGTCACAGCTTATCAGGGCCAAATTGTCACTGGAGGAAGGGTTAATAAGTTTAATGGTTGACAGTGAGACAATACCATGAGGAATGGTAACGATTGTTGAAGCTGGGCAGAATTTGATTTAAGGGGACGGTTCAACAAAAATTGAAAATTGAACTGAGCTTAGAAGCAGCCCCGTGGTATTGTTCCACAGATGGGTAGTTCTTGAAAGAGACTTAACTCATGGATTTTCCATTTAGTTTTAAGTACAGAGGAAGAAAGGAAAATTACTTACAGTGGTTGTAACTAGACTAGTTTTTGTTGTGAATGTTTTACAGGGGGGGGGGAGCATGAATTGGAGCTCACTCGAGCACCGACCATCAAAATGATGCTTAAGTAAAGAAAGACTAACAACCTCACTTCTGTGAGAAAGAGGCTGTAGAGAAAAGAAGACAACTCCAACTAGGTTTCAAAGTGTGTTGAGCTTCTAATGTTGAAAAACCTGATAAATTAAGGATTCACCTCATAGCATCTGCTAGATGCAAATTTTTTTTTATTAAAAATCATTAAAAAAAGATATTAAACAAATAAAAAAAAAGTGAGTTGAAAAAGTAAAATTACTATTGAACAATATATACTTATTCTCGCTTATAGCCGACACTTTGTCTAGTTAAAATCTGTTCATTAACTGCTTTCAGTGCAGTAATTGCGTCAGTTAAGCTATAGTCAGTTAGAAACCAACAATTAACTTGTTTTGAGCCCAATCAATTACAAAAGCAATGATCAACACACAATTACAGGTTTCGTTTTCTGCATGGAATTGCATGACCAGTATCTTTTGTAATCTCTTGAAATTTTATTTCTTAAAAAATACATTGATTCGTAAAAGCTGAAAGTTTCATTAAGAAGTAATGTTGGGATAAGCTATTAACAATTCATGTAGAATTCCATAAATGGTTGACAATTTTATGATAGAAACATTTAAAAATAGATCATTGCTATTTTTTAAAGTATCAAGTTTTTTGCCTTTATGCAATCTTTTTATATATAAATTACAGTAGGATTTTCTATTATAAATATATAAATGAACTCTGAAACCACTGAATTTGTATACTTCTGGAAGTTGGAACAGAAATCCAACGCAAAACAACGGGTGTCACCGATTAAAGGTTTTTTACAATAATAATAGTGTGGTATTCACGTCAGATAGGTATAAGCATCAAAGACAAAGTTTTACTTAAAAGAAAATAAGAATAAAAATGGTAATATGGACTTCAGAGTTATGAACAAGAAACAGGGGGTCTATATTCATTCCCGGGCAACACCGAGAATGCTTACATTAGTGTATGTATATATATATATATATATATATATATATATATACACACATATATATATATATGTGTATGTATATATATATATATATATATATATATATTATATTAAATAAATAAAAGGAGAGGGGCACCGTTTCGCTGTATCACAGCTATTCAGTGGTGTTAGACAAGCAACTGACTCAAGCCGGAATTGAAACTTGATGGTCCAGATGACCGTCGGCACTTCTAACCACTTGGCTATCATCTGTCCGAGAGTAAGCAAGATCATAAACATTGTACAATTCAGAAAGTTCCATTTGTGGCTATTACTAGAAAGCTCAAACCAAGAAGCGAAGAATATTTAGTCATCCACAGACAGTTTTCTGTTATATATATGATTATTTTTATTTACACAGACATGTACAAAATCTGCGACACTGGCATGTCGATGTTATCGATCAACAGTTATTATAAACTGAGATCTCATCAGGCAGAGTTAGTTATATAAAGCTCTATTTGATATTGAGCACTTTTTATAAACCCGGTTGAAATTCTTTGGATTACTACCGTGTGGATGTTTTACCTGGATTATTACCATTATATATATATATATATATATATATATATATATAACAATAACTAGACTACAACATACAACAACTAATGATTGTCTTTTTGAGTCATGAAATCATATATTTGCTAGTAATAAATTCTTCTCAACATCCAGAAATTAAAAATGTGAGAATATAAAGTAATATCTTTTAGAACTGTAACGTAGTTTCAGTTGCAGACATGAATACATAAAAGCTATTATTTTTCTTTATTGATTTTAATAATTTTTTAGCATGTACATATTTATGAAAGTTAGAGAATATTATTCGTAAACAGCAGTTTACTAAAAAGTGAGGTAAAAAAAATATTTACTCTGTGAACAGGTAATTTTATTTGTTTCATCTTACGGGATGAATGTTGCATTGAATTAGAGGTGTTTTCCTTATTGTGAACTGGCAATTAATATTGAAAAATTAAATCATTATTTTATCAATAACAATTGAAATATAATGTTGAAATTTATAATATTCTTGATTGTTTTATTCTGTCTTATTTTCTCTTTGAACATCCCTCATTATTTTACTGGTCAATAAGAGTGAACGATTTATCTCGCCCTAGTAGTATGACGTCAGTCACGTAGTAAATTAATATATAAGCTGGGTAAAGAATTGCCATTGCTTTCGGATTTCCAGATGAGTTAAATAAAAACCTCATTTCACTGAAGGGGAGTTTCTACTAACTGACCTTTACCGGGTGTCTCAATTCTTTAATTTATCAATGGGGGTACAAGTCAGCTTGAACGTGGTTAATACATTTTATGACACCTAATAGATCATAACCTGGCAAGTTTTGTATATGAAACACGATAGATCTCATAGTCTATGAAATCGGTTATGTATAAGAATTTCTTTTATACTCAATGATTAACTTCATAAAAAGCTCACAGGAATATAAAAAAAGATGTTCCTATATGACATTTGTTATATTCCTTTTGACTTTGGACCATTTATCTGCTTCATTTATTTATTTAAGCTTGCGACTTTCATCCTTGGCCTTCACAAATGCAACAATCTTTCCATTTTGTGAGAAACTTGTAACGTTAGCAATTGTCTAATGCGCACTGATCAGCTTTATAATTTTAAGAACAGGGAATTGTAATCTTATAAAAATTCGCAAAATTCTTCGGTCTACGGCGCTACCATTTCAGATCTGATTCCAATCCAACTTTCAAGAATTGTAAGGGTCAACTCTCAATAATTTGTAAACTGTTGAAATAAGATTTGGTTTCCAAAAATGTAAATACTTATGCCATATATATATATATATATATATATGAATAGATAAGTCAAATGTAAAGACTTGAGTAATATAAAAAAGAGCTAGTTCACAGGCACTGATATGTCATAATTTTGCTAATTGCAATTGATATTTATTTATATATATATATTCAGTATTTACTTCAATAGTGCTCAATACGTGATTAGAGCTTAGTAGTATGAAAATATATATTTATGGCAAGTAAATATATTTATACCATTTAGCCTGCTGATTTCATTTAGAAATGAAACATGAACGTGTCTATGTAACTTACTTGCCATAAATATATTTTCATTCTCTCTCTCTCTCATATATATATATATATATATATATATATATATATATATATATATATAAATGTGTGTGTTATGGATGTTTATATATTTGTATATATAGGTTTCACTCGTAAACTAATTAACCAATCATTATGAATTTTGGAACAAATATGCTAGGCATAAGGGAGTCCAAATGTGGGCTATATTTGTGTAAATTTAGTTTTATGCAAAGGGGCAAAGAGGGTGGAAGCCCTTCACAAAAATTGCGATAGCGCCAATTATTTTCGAAATTTTAACGAAGTATTAGACTTCAATTAATAAATATTCCCAAATTTCAGTTTCTTTAGGGTATTTTAAAGGGTTTTAGGAGGGATAATATGGGCGCAATGTCATTTAAAATTCAGATTTGCATGAAATCTAATCCATAGTCATTAGACGGGCACTAATTAAACAACATTCTCTAAATTTAAATTTCTTAAGACTTTTTAAGCTTAAGCCTTACATTTGAGACATTTTTAGTATCAAAATCATGTAATGGATTTCGATCAGAATTGGAATAAGGATTCTAGACATAATGTTTAGCATCATTATTTCTTGATTTTTATCTTCGTACGGGGACTCGAAAGTGGTGCAAACATGTTATGTAAGGGGAATTAATTTTACCCCTATTGGAATGGGTATTCTATTTATTATATAAGATTTTCTAGCCCGAAGTCACTAGTTATCCGCCACTACGTAATTTTTGGAACAAGACGCGCTGCCATGTTGAATTTCAGTGTTAATAATACGATGATATTCCGTATCCGCTCATATGTTAAGTATTGCTTTTCCTCAAAACGTCTCCATATTTCTGAATTTTAGTACAAAATTAATTGTTTTGAAGCAATCCCAACGTCCCGATTCGCCTCCATTAGACTAGGATGTTTGTGTTTTATCTTTCTACTATTTGTAAACTGTATTTTCTTGTATGTTAACATTTGCATGTCGAATTTGAATTAGGCGAAAATACATTTATCTAAATATCGATTGAAAAAACAAACAAGAGTCCAACGAAACTGTGCTGGGCGACAAAGTTAAAACACAAAAAATGTGCCTTAAGTTTCCTTCAGTGTTGATCAAACGTTTTGCTTTTTCTCTCGTTTCTCTTAAAAATTCTTTCTATTTTCTTTTCATCCCTTCAGATTGATTTATTTTTATTACGACGCTAAGCTCACTTTAGTTAACCTTGTTGTTCTATTATGATACTGACACTCCGTTTCGGTCTTGTTTTTCCCTGGCAAATCTTCTGTTGACTATTGGATCCCCGAAACATCCGGTAGCCGGCGGCAGAAGCAACGAAAACCCGACATTGTCTAGCCAGGCCAGAGTTTACACGTTGTATTACCTTTAGACTTTCTTTTTCTGACAAGACCCTGGCAATCCTTTTATTTTCTTTGTTTTACCTCCTATTCACCCTCCCCACACTTTTATTTTTTAAAATTATTTTTATTTTTTCTGTCTCTTCTGTGTCTGTGAAACTTGACTGTCTGTGGCAAGGGTGCTTTAGACCTACACTTTGTTGTAATCGTGTCGGTGTTTGGCTATTTGAAGTTCGGCAAACACAAAAGTTGCAATGTTCTAAAAGAATGTCCGCTATGAACTGGGTGATTTGGTGAACTTGTGTCCAAGCAAAGAGAGGAAAGCGTCTTTTGCTGTCAAAGTGAAGAATGTGGCATGTGGCACCTTGACACAACAAACACGCACACTACACACACCCACACACACAGACGTAATGATTTCGTGACGTAAATAAAGATTAAGGAAATAAACCAAAAATTCTGTCACTATTATTCAAGGGTTCACCTTTTGAGTTACGGTTAACTTTCATTATGTTTAGTGAAAGGCAGACATTGAATAGAAACGGCGACTACATTGGCTCGCCGTCTCTCATAGGAATACAAGAACAATGTGTCTGAGGGAATATAAATTATACACAAATAAGATCAGAAATCTTTTAATCATTTTATTTTTTTTCATTAATTAATGCACAAATTAATCTACGCATCTAATATGAAAGCTGCTGTATTATTGTAGATTAACACCCTCCACTGAATTACCCTCTTCTAATTTAAAAAATTTTTTTTTTTAAGAGATTTCTTTTTTTTAAGCGAAAACAAAACAGCCAAACCATCTAGTGATTAGGCTACTTGCTAATTACGTCTATATACGAAATTTAAAAAAACAAAAAAACTAGCAGGGCTCGTGGAAATTCCACAGTAGTATCCATCATTTCTTGTATATTGCTGCAGTGCTGAAAAGTATTTCCATTCTATGGATGTCCGGCGCGAACACAGACCTCATAATATTGTTATAACCTCTTTGTTCAAACTTAACTCTGTACTCTGGTTAATGTACTTCCAGAATATATCTGGTTATGGGATGGGAGTTCTATCTTTAAAACCCTTGTGGCAATTTGTGGCATATTTCCATTCTATGGATGTCCGGCACAATACATACCACACAATATTATTGTACTATCTTAGGACAGAACAGATACTTCACTTTGATCCTAGCCCAAAGGCCAAGAAAGTGTACTTTATATCAAGTTTCATGTTCGACACAGAAGTGATATTAGATAAAATTCTCAAAATTACTTTTTCTGCATTGCATCTTCACTGATTGGACGATCCCATCTTTTTAAAAAGGATATAGGTTGAAAACGTAGGTATATGAAATTGACTTAGCGTATTATTATAGTAAAATCATTTTATTCGATTATGCAAATAGAACTGTTATTAAAAGTAAAACAATCATTGAATTAGAAAAAAGTGACTAGTTTATTAATGAGATTTCCTTTTGCAAAACAATATGCAAATTAATGAACCTTACAACGCCGATCGCATACACATGATCAGTATATTATAATATAATTGTTCTTCGATTCTGAATATGAATTTGGCGTTTTAATCTCATTGTCAGTGCGATAAATGGTCAAACTTTATAAATATACCAATTATTATAAACAAAAGAAAAAATAAATGTTGAGGAATTTTTTAGATGAGGATGAATAATTTGTCTTATTTTGATTATTCGGACTATTGGTCTCATCTTAGATGTTATTCTCACAACGCATTTCGGCTGATGTAACCTCCCACCTTCTAAAAGGTGTATCATGTCTAACTCTGGAATCTCGGTCGAACTCGAGAATCTGTATGAAATTTCGAACGGAACCCTTCATTTAATCCACGGGAGTAGCATGCTCTCGTTCCGTCAGCCATGACCTGGTAGAAATCTTAAGTAATTCTGAATTGTGTTCTTAGTATTGCTTGCACTGAGGATTGAACCTAGAAGACTCTCACTTAGAACTGATTATTACTTAGCACTTATATCTGTTATGCCGTAGGACCTTGCTAGAGATGAGAATAAGTCCAAAAAATCATAATAATAAAAAAAATACATGTAATCAAATGTTAACGGAATGTGTTGATTGTAGCCCTAACTTCTTCAGTCCAAGAAAAATATTAGCTCACTGTCATAAAATGAAAGAAGGATACAATATTTGGATTATTCGGACTACTGCTGTCGTCTTCGATGTTATTCTCACAACGTTTTTATCCAAGATGAGAACAGTAGTCCGAATAATCCAAATGATCAATCCTTATCTAAAAATTCCGAAACAAGACTAAAGATGTTGTCCTTTTCATATTACATAGCTGTTATTGTTAAAAGTTGCTTTTCAATTCCTATTAGCAAGATTGACTTGAGAGAAAAAATGAAACTTTATACTAGAAAGGATTTGCACTGGAATCGCTCCAGAAAAGCCATCCCCATCACTTGTGTAAATGCGAGTATATGTGTAATATAATCATTCTACTTCTCAAATATTCAAGCTATACAATCTTACTAGTACTCTTTATCTTTCTCTCTATCTCTCTCCCCCTCCCCGTCCCCTACTTTCAGACGCATTAATTCTGTCCCATTATGTGGGACACCAGAAAGGTATATACTTGGCCGAGCAAAATGCTTCCGATGGGAAAGTTGAGCATTGTTGGCAGAAATTATTCAGTTTCCTTTGAAGCACTTTTAGAAATGACTCCTCATTAATAGAGGGCTCAAATTTCTTGAATGCCATGTCCTCGACAGAGAGGTAGACCAACAAGAGCTACTTTTAAGTCGTCTGAGATTTCGGGTGGCCATATTTTTGTCTATAGAGAGGAGTTATTCTGATCTTTATTAAAGAAAATGGAAGATGTAAGATTCTTTAGACCTTTCTTTAGAGCCAACATAAGTATAGTATGAACTTGTATGGGTTTTATAATGCAAAATTGTATATTAATATATATTTCCTGATATTTTCTTCATTCTATTTTTTTTGTAGATTTGTTTAAGTAAATATATGATAGTATCCATAAGTTTTTCTTTTTTTTCCTAAAAGGTATGGATTCTTATACATCTCTATATATTTGAAGCAACACAGCTGCCCCCATTCGCAATTCCGACATCTTTTAGTTAATAACACAGAAAATTCTACACTAGGACTCTAGCGTAAAGACTGAAAATCCTAGAGACCTTTTACATAAAGGCCAGACGCCCTACAATAAACAATATTAATTACGAATCTAGCTAAAATATTTTTAAGTAGCCAAGTTAGAAATTAAAAAAAACGGCTATGTTAAACCTTTTAAATATTGTAAATTTTAGATATTAATTAGCCATGCGCCTAACACATGATTACATTCCAAATACAGAATCTCATCACACATACATACTTTAAAATAACTCGAACTCAGCAGAATGAATAAGCAAGTCCAACCCTCCGTCTGAAGACGATTGAGAAAGTCAATCGAAAGTACTTGCAAAAAAAAAGAATGGAACAAAAAACTACGGAGCCTACATCCGACAATTGGACAAAAATATGCGAAAGAGTATGCGAAGGATCGAGAAGCTAAAAAAAAGACTCAGTAAACAAAAACATTCCGTGCTATACAATAAAGTATGTCTAAATGAAAACATGCTGCCTAAATACACACACACACACATATATATATATATATATATATATATATATATATATACATATATATATATATATATATATACATACATATTCATATACATACATACATAAATATTCATTTCAATTCTTTCTCTCATATATATATATATTCATTTCAATTTATTCTCTCTCTCATATATATATATATATATATATATATTATTGACTTGAGTGAAAATGCACTAAAGAAAAATATATCTATAGAAAGTATAAGGATACTCAAAATATAGGCATTGATAAAGATTCCAGCACTGCCAATATCAATATCAGCTCAATGGTTGATTATTAAGATCAACCAGAGCTATATATTCTCGGAAATGATACAATGGTCTAAATTTGTTTATCTCAAGTTAGCTCTCTTTATATATATATATACATATATATATATATATTACACACACACAAAAGTAACAAATTTTAAAAGCTAATAGCTTTTAGTAAATCTTTTAAAATGTTTCAACTAGCCTTCATATACGAGGTGTATCATTAGAATTTTGTCAAGTAGCATAATGTGATGCCAAACATATATCTGTCAAATCATAGATAATGTACATATTGCAAACAAAATGTTACAAAAGAAATCCAAACTCACAAGATAATATGAGCATGGATCTAAAGTTAATGTGAATATTTGATTTCCATGGCAATACTGATTATATTTATGTATCCTTTCTCCTTGATATTTAAATACTCTCTTTGTAAATAACACCAATTATGAAAATCACAATAATAATAGTATGTTCATTTATAAATTCTCTGTATTTTAATCTCACATGAAACTCTGCAGGCAATATTTGTCAATAAGTCTAAATTATCAAACGATTCAATATCCATTTCATACATCGAGAGTACAAACAACTTCTGACAGAATTCAGACTCATTTGCAGTTATTCTATTTATGTGTGGGTGGCTTGTATTCTACCTTGAATTCCCAATAATACAAATCAAATTAGTGTTCTCAATTGTTTACATTTACTATGTTCATGAAGATTTCATAGCAGAAATTGGAAATCCTTATTTATGGAATGAAGTTCAAACCTTATCAATTAACTTTCTTTGTTTTCTTCTTTTTTTTGAAGGGGGTAGGTTTGTTAACAACCAAAAAAGGCATATTTCCACTAAAGCGTAAGAGGCTATTGTGCTAGTGGGCAACCTGGGTGGGGAGTTGGACAGCAAGATGTTTGTTCATATTAAATTTACATTTCTGCATGTTGATACGGTTGGGAGCAGGGAAGGAATTCCAAAAGCAAGTGGTCCAAGGAAAGAAGTTATTAGAGTAGAAAATCTTCAGGCAATTAGGGACCTCTACAGTGAAGGGGTGGGATTTTGCTGCTAGTCGGGTGGGTCGAGGGTATTAATGTTGAGGGAGTACAATTGCAGGAAGTTCATTGTTGCACATCCCGTGGAAGCGCGGTGATGTAACACTGCGGCATTGCAAAAAGGGTCTGGAGATTGTCTTTTTTTTTTGTTGTTTTTTTTTGTTGTTTTTTTAAATAGTCATTGTGTAGGTTTTTCGTATCTGACAACGTCTTTCTCTATTTTTTTCTTTCTCTCTCGCTGAACACTCGACATGGTCCAAACTCGTTACGTCAACTTTTCATGCTGCCTGTGGGGAAAGTTCCTATTCTTTTTATCTCAATGAGAATTCGCATTTGCAAAATGGTGCTCATTTGCATAAGTGAATTCTTGTCGTCGCACAAAAAGAACAAGATTCTATCTTGTTAGCGAAACGTTCTGGGTTTAATCCCGAATGGACGACACATAGTGTGACCCTCACTTTTTTTCCTCGTGGACCTGCATAATGGCTTCTACACATTGTCAGCTAAATGTTCTTCAAATCAATAAAACGAATGTCACTTTTTGAAATGTATTTATCTGTAATAGTACTTTTTTAGTCAACGGCATGATATTTGATTTTCGAACAATGCATTTTAAAATCGGTATTGTTTACCTTAGTGACATAAAATTAATCACCATCTTTGCTGATCGGGGGATCTCATATTTTTTAAATGTGTGTGAAAGGTGACAACGTACATATGAACATGAAATACCTTAGAGTATTATTATATAGATGAGAGTAATTTTGAGTACCTTCCACTAAATTTGTTTGTAAGATGTAGTTTAATATTGGTAGTTATTTTGGAGTGCATGCCCTTTATAAAATGACATGTTCTCAATGATTGAAATGAATGGCCCCTTTTAGAAATAGACTTTATTTAACTTGGAGTTCCTTATTTCCACTTGTATAGGTTCCATTATTTTGGGGCCATTTAGTTCCATTCATATGCCAGAGTACATAAACCGTTTTTGACAGAATTAATCCTTATGAACCTCCATAGTTTGAATGGTGTATTGCATGCAATTGACATCAATAAATAAGTCAAATGCCATTACCATTACATGTTAAGTGGAAGTAACAGATGAAAGAATACTGTAATAAAGAAAGGTTGTATACAGCAGCCAGTTAAATGAAAACAAAAACATGAAAAAACTTTGCACATAAATTTTCAATTTGTGCATTAGTTTCAAAGAGTAAGGTAAAGAGTGCTTATGTGTATGTAATATAAGTATGTGTGTATATTATAAGAATACCCGTCCTAGAATGAGTAAAATGAATTCCCTGAACAGAACAGTTTTGCACCACTTTTGTCTCCTTAAGATTAAAATCAAAATATAATGATATTAAACCTTATGTCTAGGACCCTTTTCCCAATTTTTATCAAAATATTTACATGATTTTGATTCTAGAAAATTTCTCAAATTTAGTGCTTAAGATAAAGGGGTCTTAAAATGAATTTTAAATTCAGGGAACTTGTCTGCTTGGTGTATAATGACAATGGATCCAATTTAATACAAATCTGATAGATTTGAATTTTCAAATGGGACACTGGCCATATTATGACCTCTAAAAACCCATTTAAATAATCCAATAAAAAAACTGAAATTTGGCAAATATTTATTAATTGGTGTTTAATACCTATTTTTAAAATTTCACAGAAATCCGGGGAATTTGCATTTTCACAAGTCTCCCAGACCCTTTTTGTCCTTTTGCATAAAATAAATCAAACTAAATATAGCCCACATTACCCGTCCTTACGTCTAGCAGCTGTGTTTGAAAATCCATAATGATCGGTTTATTATTTTAGGAGTGAATCCTGTACATAAAAAATTATGAACATATAAACATACCTAACTTCAAAAACTTAGATCTACATAATGTGCTCTAAGGTTATCAATAAATTCAGAGTCTGCCATGAAATTATTAAACAAATCTGAAATTCATCTGTCTAATTCTCAACCTATACAGTTATTGAAGTACTCGGATAAGTATATCGATCAAATATAAGAATTGGCAAAAAGTACTAGTTCATAAGAAATTCTTTATTTTTGTCATTTGCTTATTGACTTATTGATATGTGTAAACAGTGAATTATATCCAGTTGAATACAACACCGATTATAAAGAAATTTATATCATCTAACAAAGTAATCTTGTGGAATTCTCGCCATCAGACCTAAATAGCAATTTATCTGCCTAATCGATATTTGATTCTACCTGGCCAATGAAATACAAAATTTTACAATCAAAGTTATTCACATAATAAAAAATTATTCCAATCTATTTCATCGAATATATATTCTACCCAAACCGAATATTCTTTCAATAGCATAAACTGTAGGAAATGCATTGTGTATTTTTATTGGAAAAGCAACAGATACAACTCACCAATAGTATCGTTCAGTTTCTTAAGATTTTTGAAAATGTTTGCCTATATAAAACGTCTAGGTACGATTTATTTCGCATTAGTTTAACACATGCCAGCATGTAAAACACATGTTAAACAGAACAATAATGATATTGAAGTAAAGAGACTTATTGTTTTTAGTTAGGAAAGAATATCTTAACATATGTCATAGTTTATGAATTTTTTAATGAAATCAAGGTCACGGGTTTGTCTAGTGTATATGTATGTATGCATATATATATAACTGGATAACCTAGCCCAAAGTTTATTTATAATATTGAGACAAACTTGGAGCCTTTAAGTGCAAGACCTTTCAAATACATAAAAGTAATAAAGTACACACTGCTATTGTAAAAAAGTGACATACAGCTAACACAACTGCAGTTATAGGCTTAGAAATGTTTCATGATCTCAAGCTCCCATTAAAAGGTCTTAAAATTAAAATTGTTCAAATCTGTCGTTTTATGTTTAATATATATATTATTTACCTTCTTGCCTGGAGGTTACACAAGGTCAGGTGGGGTTTGAGAAGACAACGCCCTAAGATAAGTGCACTCTGGCCTACAAAAAATGCCTGAGCAGCCCCGTCGGCATTCTCCAATATGGGCGCCTCAGGCTATTAGCAATAAACAAACCTCTTCTCAGAAGGTAAAGCATGGGAGGGTGGACCTCCTAGGACTGAACAGAACGGACAACAACAAAGCCACCGTCGGACTGATTTGTATAATAATTCTGTGATATATATATATATATATATATATATATATATATATATATATATAAATAAATACATTTAGACTATTAGATATAGGAATGTGAAATTTTGTAGAAATTAACCCATACTTAAAGCACAAAATCACTTGAAATTAATTAATTTTTTTTACTTATGATTAGGATATTTGAACTTTATGCTTTACATCTCCTCATAGGTGATACAAATAATTTAAAGTGATTTTGCGCTTTAAGTACACAGTCATTTCTATCAAATTTCACATTCCTAGGTCTAACAGTCTAAATGTAGTGAACAAATACACACGCATGTCTATATTAGTATAGATTGTAGTCTCTGTTTTGTCTACATGCTTGTCAATGCTAATGTATTATGTGTATGCATATGAAAGAGATGTATCTTTATTAGTATGTATGTATAGATGTTTACACACACAAACACACGCATCTCTCTCTCGCTATATATATATATATATATATATATATATAACTAATATAAACACACATAAATAATAAGCTCAGGTGCCAACGCCCACTGAAATGGACATTACTTTCTTATAGATACTAGATATCTATTATCTCAAGTTCTGAAAAGTCAACAGAAATTTGGCAAAATACTTTTTCATATCCCACCCTGTCACAATATGATGATGGTGGGTGGGGGCCGAAGTAGAAAAGTAGAGGAGTCTTCTCCAAACTCCTTGCACTGAATGCTCCCCAACTCATATTTCCCCTGCTGTTCAGTCATCCCTTCTAAAACAAAAAGAAATAGAGAGAAAAATTTTTTTCTTCTTTTCCAAAACTTTAAAGAATTTTAGCCCAGCTTTTCAGTCCCCCCCCCCCCCGTTCCTGAAGAAGACAAAACTGAAACCATGTGCTCTGAAGTGTGAAATCTCTGTGGGTATCAGTTATAAGGATTCTCTATGTTGGAAACTACTCCTGGGTCTCTTTCACAGCATGAGAGAAGAGAGAGGAGAGGATGTCTTAGGTTCCATACCATCTCTCTCTCTTATTGTATTCCCTCTGGAAAAGGGACTGATGATGACGGATTAAAATCATCTCATCAATAATTCTCTCAAGTACTAGAGTAGGATTGAGTGAACGCCAGCTTTCAACTGAGTAAGTTCACTTGAAGACAAATAAACTGAGAATGTGGAATGGCTGTATGATTTGATAACCCCCAGTAGGGATAAGTACTAAAATGCTATCTTTGTTTTTATCTGTGGCCAAGTATCTATTAAGTTTTTGTTTTAGTTGTTTTCACTGTGTACTAGCTAACCATCGATCCTGGCTTAACCTTTAAATGCTTTTTGTTTCAAATATGACACATTCCAGCAAAATGCCTATTTAATATAACATTCAACGAAAATCTGTCAAACTACAACTTGTTTTACATCTGCAACGAGCCTGTTGGCAAGTGTGAGTAGGTATTAGTATGATGTTGCATCAGCACACCCGCTAAATAGGTAATCAGTATCTTCGATTTCACGGGCAAGTGTCATCTGCCTAATTCAAGAGCCTAAACTTTAAATCTGGTCATTATGATGGTAAGTAAAAATCATTTAATGACTCTCTAGTGTATTATGATTATTTATATGCATACATTGTAGTGTTTTGTTAGATATGTAAAATTTCATGGCATTTGTTGCACATTTGCAACATCATTTATTTTTGTTCAATAAATATATTCGTTTTTTCCAAAATACTACTTTATATTACCCATTTTTTCACTTGATAACATTTTTTCAAACTAATATAAAAAAAATAAAGCATTTAAGAGTTAAAGTATTTCCATCATCAGTTTCTTGTAGGATATTTTTTTGTGAAGTTTATTTTCCTGTGTGATAAAAATAATGCGCTCCTGGATAAACCGTAACCGATTTGAGAGAGATAACTCTTTATTTCTTAGACGCTGCTATTCCGAATCTGCTGTAACTTTGGCAAGGGAGATAATTCTTCTTTTTTTATCGCTGCATGAAAGAAAATGCGACTGTTTTTGTAAATGTCACAAACTTTATAACAATTATGAGATGTTTTTTTGTGACATGGAAATAAAAGCGTTTAAAAGTTATCCTTAAAAAGTATCTTTGTGGCATTTAAAAACTGCTGTCGCATTTTCTTTAGACCGTAACATTTTTTTTTTATTAATTGTTATAAAGTTATCTTTGTGACATAAAAAAAGTTATCTCATTTCATTCTAAAGTGTCAGAGGCGACGAATTCGGAATAGCTGCGTTTAAGAAATTTAGTTATCTCCCTCAGATCGGTTACTGGTTATCCAGGAGCGCCGAAGATAGCATGTAAAATCTACTACCGTGTACAATGATTGAAGTCACAATCTTCAGAATGAGACATTTCTATTTAATACATCCTCTCTTCCTTTTCCCCATCTCTCACCACTTCTCGTCCCATTCATAGAAAATAAAACATTTAAGGGTTAACTAGAATCTAAACACTCACGTTTCTTGTCTTCATGCAACCTCACTGAACCGAGTAGAAGTTGATAATTCTGAGATACTTTTGGACTCATTTAATAATTGCAAGGCTACCAGGTCCTTAAATAATTCAAGGCAATCACAAAACGCATACTGCTATGAAAAAAGGTCTGTAAAAATTACTTACGCAACTAAATCTAAGGCTCAGAAAATATTTTATTCTGGAGGAGGGATACGCTCTCATTGAGGTCTGACATTTTTAAAGTATGTTATATATTAATGGTTTGTATTTCAATGCAAAGACAAACATTTTTTATTGGGATGTGATTGAGATCAAACTTCGGCTGTTTTTTTCCTTATTTCAGAGCATGACATCAACAGAAACCATGCCAAAGAGAAATCTTAATGTAAAAATATCACCTGCCGAGAGTGCTCTATTAATTTGCGAAAAGCTTTGAAATATAGCTAACGCTAATTGACTATTTCACTTAGTAGAGTGCTCAACTGACGATAGTGTGTGTGAGGGGGCATATGTAATCATCCAGACATTGTTTTGCTGTAACACAGCTCTTCAGTGTAGATAGACTGTTTTGAATATTAGAAAATCTATTTGCTATATTAAATATTAACCGAAATATATGCCAATATTTTTTAATAAATACATTTTTTAAATTAAAAAAATTCTTTTATTTTAAAAATGTATTTATAACAAATACATTTTTGAAAAAAAAAATTAATTTTTCTTTAATTTAAAAAATGTATTTATTAAAAAATATTGGCATATATATCGGTTAATATTTAATATAGCAAATAGATTTTCCAATTTTTCTTTTTTTTGTCATTACTGGATGGCAGAAAGTGTATCCAATCATTAAAAAAACTATAACAAATATAAGGTCCTTATGCAACAGTGCTATTATATAAAATACTTATGAGTACTGTTTAGGTTTCACACCATTAGGATCTTGAAAAATAGTCTGAAAGTAGGACTGTAAACATATCAAGTCAAACAAAAACTTAAAATCTTGAATACTAATTAGCATAGTGTTAAATATCACTTATTGTTGTCTACATCCATTAAACATATCATTCCAGAATTTAGGAAGGTAGTTCTAACCAACCTTTCTGTGAAACAAACGTAACAAAATCAAAATCAAATTCATCAGAGTTTGGGATAACAGCACATTGCTGAATAAGCCCTGCTTTCTCCAAACAGTGCAAAATAAACTTCTAAGAGGAAGTAACAGTGGTGAAGTGGATAATGATTCTGGTTGATAACATGGATAGGCCAAGTTCAAATACAGTTATCACCACTTTCACTTATGAATGTTGGCAACCTTCCCGTAGTTCCTTCTGTAAGCACTTGATTCTAGAAAGAATTAGGGAAAACCAATGCCAACAACAGGCATGTGTACACAGTGTGATGCTGCTAGGAAGTGAAACCTGCCCAGTGAGGGTTGAGGACATGTTGCATGGAGAGAAATGCTGAGAATGATACAATGGATATGTAATTTAAGTCTTAAAGACAGGCTTATAGCTGATGAGCTCAGAATAAGATTGAATCTGTCACTTTTTTGTTTCATTTTACTTCAGTCGAAGTTTTCAGAAATCAAGGGGCTCCTTCCTGGAGCTAACACTTAATCTCTATACGAGATACATTGATATGCGAATATTCCTTTCAAGTTCCCCTTTACCTGTCAAACGTTGAGTTAGTAAAGAAATTAAGAACATTAATTTTTCTCTCCCCAATTGACCAGTTAAATATGTTATAGTATATATTTCTTGCAGTCTTTTGATACTACCAGATTGAAGGACAAAAATTAATCCAGTCTGGTGGAGTATTCAGCTAAGTGCTGTTAGTTGAGGTAACATTACTTGGTGAAGATGCACCATTCCTTGTATGAGCCAGTGTATAGCCGTGTCGATGGGATCTTATTTGGGCTTCGAATACGATGTTATTTTAAATATTTGGTCAGAGATTACTTGGAGGGTGAAGTATCCTCATGTCAGGTTGTCCTGACAAACCCTTGTACAGAGAGACCGAAGACACTAGAGGATGGTGTCCAGTAGGTAATTCAAACTCTCCTTCTCTCCAGTATACGGAGATGTATGCAGAACAAAACTTTGTTAGTGTGGTCACAATGAAAGAATGGATGAGAGTTCTTGCGTTAGAAGATTTAGAACAGTTGAGGTAACAGGGTCAGCTGGCAGGGGAAATTTAAGGAAAACATTGGTAGGAAGAGATCAGGATGGATTTGAGAGAAAGAGGGATAAATAAAGACCTATCCAAAGATTGGTTAGCTTGGAAGTCAATTTTTAGAAGCTATCGAATATATGCCAGCATGTAAAACTGACGTTAACCCGAATATAATGATAACCATCAATGCTAACAACAGAATCGAGCAAGTCAAAAAAGTCGTACCATGCTGATTCATAAGAATTTACTTTTTTCTTTTCTTTTTTAAACTTTATCACTAGAAATACTGTCCACATCTCATGTAAACAAACTTTGTGTGTGAATTCTTATAACTTAACTAATTCTTTTTTTTCCATAGTTATGCATATTTTATTAGTATTTTTTTTTTTCATTCTAAGATTCTGAATAATGCTAATAAACTAATCATTGCCGGAGAACTAGTGTTTTTCTACTCCTCGGCTAATCGATTAGATCTTTGTATTCTTAACCAATAGAAACGTCTCTTAGTCAACACTTAAAGTTTTTATGAAGACAAAATGACGCCTTGTCTGACACAAATATTGCTATAATATCTGCGGAAACTCTCCCGGAAGAAAAAAAGTAGAATAATAAAAAAAAAAAAGAAAAAAGCAATGAATGTAAACACAAAATGGAGAAGAATGGTAGCAACAGGTCTGCGTGAACGAGCGGTGCGGTCTGTTGAGATATGTTACATTGATTGGTTTCTGATTTGTTTAAAGCTGGTAACATTTAAAATGAAGTCGGATCTAAAAGAGAATTAATGCTTTTTTGTTTTTTTGTTGTGAATTTCTGTTTTCATGTGTGTACGGCCATCATTTGATGTTGCGAATGAATATGCGTCCACTTTATTAATTTTTCATTGGAATTCAGCAATGAGAGAGATAACAGCTTTCTGACTGAGAATTTCTAAAGAAACTTTCTTTTTACAGAAAAGGCTTGCTTTTTACATAATTTAGTCTTTGAACATAAAATGTACACTTTTTTTTTTGTTCTTGCAGTACTCTCCATACTATTGAATGAGAATTGCATTAAAAATACTGATTAAATCGACCTGGAATGCCAGTCCTCCTTCCTACATTCTGAAGTCATTTGATTTCTATACTACTGAAACTTTGATGTTGCTATCTTGTCACCGTGCACACTTTTCATCTGTACATGAATGTATTAGATGGTAGGAGGAAGGGAACGAATAAAGTAAATAAAGAGTGAAGAGAAGTAGCCCGAGGGGGAGAATGACAAATAATTAAGAGTGAAAAGAGAAAGAGATAGTGAAAGAAAATAGTGTCTATTATGACATCACAAGAGTTTCATAAATATATTTAAAATTCCAAATATCTTATTTTCCCAAAGATCCCTTGCCTTTTATAAGATTGAATTGGAAATAGTTATTTTGCCATTTTGTAATTGAGACATTTAAATGTTTGTAATATTTTCGTTATTTTTTTAGAATCATCCATTATCTCCTAATGTTAGATTTTAAGTTTAAAAGATGCAACAAACGATTTCAAAGTAATACAAGATTGTGGGTGTGTATGTGTTTATAAAAGGAGGATTGAGAACCAGAATTTTTTTTTTACACTCATGGATCACTGCTTATCAAGGCTCATGGGCCACTCGAGGATAAGGGTTGATGAGAAAGGTGCCACCGTGCAAGGATTGGAAACAACCGTGCAATGGGCAGCAGATTACTTAAAAGGAATTGATTATCCAAGAGGACGACTCAACAAGTATTTGTTTACATTAGACTTTAAAACGATCATGTTGAAGTCATATGGGAAGCAGCTTCGTGGTATTTTGTTTGACAGACAGGGCACTTTAGGAAAGAAACTTTGTTCATGGATGTTACGCTTGGCCTTTGATATAGAGAGAGATAAGAAAGTCCTCTGCTGTGGTTGTAGCCAGACGGGTTCTTGCTGTAAATAATTTACATTGAGGGAGATGAGTGATTGGAGCTCAGTCGAGCACCTACCGTGTACATATTGATAAGGTAGAGAGAGGCTAGCAACATCTCTTCTGTGCAAAAGGGGCTGCAGAGAAGAGAATAGTTCATCTCTCACTAGATTGCAGAGTCGGTTTTTACCCTGTCAAAGCAAGAAAGAATTCTTCGAGAAGAACTTGCCCAGATATGACAGCAGTACTCTATCCTAGGACGAATCTGGCTCTTATACATGTAGAGTATTGCATCAGGAGTGAGGTACTTTCTGGAACGATAGAATGATCCAACCATTTTTCCAGCACCTTAGAAACAGATTCTATGTAAATCTTCCATTTCAAGTCTAGGGTAAGAGTCGCTCCTAAGAGCTTATCCAGGAAAGGGAGCTTCCTTAAGGAGAGACCCATTCATTTCAACTGTGAAGTAATGAGTATCCGAGCGTGATGGTAAAAAGAGAGAAACTTGGTTTTGGAAGCGTTAAGAGACAAGCCACTTTGCCCCCTCCCCCATTGTACTATGTACTCCAAATCGGAAGAGAGACAGACAGAAAGGTTTTAGTCATCAGTGCTCTTCGAATTTCTGCCATAGATAGTTGTCATTTGCGTAGATATCAACGAAATGATCTCTGGATATGATATGGAAGATCATTTATAAAGATCAGGAAGAGGGTAGGTCCAAGAGTGGATCTCTGAAATGCAAGGTCATTTATATTTTGAGGTTTGGCTTATCCCAGTCAAAATCTACTTTAATAGACTAATCAGAGAGAAAATATTTGATGTTTCTGAAGACATTTCTAGATATTTCATAACTAGCAAGTTTGTGAAAAAAACGTTGTGTCAAACCCTATCAAAGGCCTTTAATGTATCAAGAGCTATCGCCATAGAAATGAAGGCCCCGTCATTTCCAACTCGATCTTATAAAAGGCAAGCGATCTTTGATAAATATTTGGAAATTTTAAAGGTTTCATCATATTTTATAATATATATATATAGGACTCAATGGCACTTTTTGATTAGTCTGTAACACCTAAGCTTGAAATAGCATAAGCTTGAAAAAGCATTCTGATTGGTCTGCAACGCCTAAGCTTGAAAAAGTGTTCTGATTGGTCTGCAACGCCTAAGCTTGAAAAAGTGTTCTGATTGGTCTGCAACGCCTAAGCTTGAAAAAGCGTTCGGCTTGGTCTGCAACGCCTAAGCTTGAAAAAGCGTTCGGCTTGGTCTGCAACGCCTAAGCTTGAAAAAGCGTTCGGCTTGGTCTGTAACGCCCAAGCTTGAAAAAGCATTCGGCTTGGTCTGTAACGCCCAAGCTTGAAAAAGCATTCGGCTTGGTCTGTAACGCCCAAGCTTGAAAAAGCATTCGGCTTGGTCTGTAACGCCCAAGCTTGAAAAAGCATTCGGCTTGGTCTGTAACGCCCAAGCTTGAAAAAGCATTCGGCTTGGTCTGTGACGCCCAAGCTTGAAAAAGCATTCGGCTTGGTCTGTGACGCCCAAGCTCTGAATAGCATTCGGCTGGGTCTGTAACGCCCAAGCTCTGAATAGCATTCGGCTGGGTCTGTAACGCCCAAGCTCTGAATAGCATTCGGCTGGGTCTGTAACGCCCAAGCTCTGAATAGCATTCGGCTGGGTCTGTAACGCCCAAGCTCTGAATAGCATTCGGCTGGGTCTGTAACGCCCAAGCTCTGAATAGCATTCGGCTGGGTCTGTAACGCCCAAGCTCTGAATAGCATTCGGCTGGGTCTGTAACGCCCAAGCTCTGAATAGCATTCGGCTGGGTCTGTAACGCCCAAGCTCTGAATAGCATTCAGCTGGGTCTGTAACGCCCAAGCTCTGAATAGCATTCGGCTGGGTCTGTAACGCCCAAGTTCTGAATAGCATTCGGCTGGGTCTGTAACGTCTAAGCTTGAAATTGCACGTTCATCGTTACTAAATTTGCAGATTGAATGGACGCATCTCAAGAAAATCAGATTTTTTAAACCTTTTTATCTACTGTATTTTACTTTATCAGAAAATGAGGAATTTCGACTGCCAGACTTAATTGTGAGTTTTCCTTAAAATGCTGGGAATCATTACATCCCACCCTGCCTCCCCTAAAACATTTTTCCTTCAACACTTCTCCCACTTGCTCCCAAAATGACACCTTTCAATTTTCATCCATCTGGAAGGGAGAGGGGTGATAGTTACTGACATATATACCTACATCTTAGACACTTGGGAGAACAACAAATTTCTACGCTTGGAAACATTTGGCAGAAAGTAGACAAAATATTGTTTGGCATGAAGTAGAGGAGGTATGAGGGGGTGGGTAGTTGACAGAAGGACCCATTGGAAACCATAAACCTGTTCCTTTGTTTATTGTTACTGTTTTTGTTGTTGTTATGACAGAATTCAACGGCATAACCTTTGTATAATTGTTTTAATGCTTAACTCTCTTCCCAGATTGGGCAATTCGTTTTTGAAATGGATAAAACACACGTGAAGCATGGCCAAAACCTAACAGCCTTGATATTGGCATTAAGTCTTCTGAAACTGTTTTGTATTTCAACTGATGAAGTCCCTTCTACCTCCATTTTTTTTTTCTAGTCTACATTTCCTTGACAGGCAATGAGTATTAGACTCTCATTCATCATTTTTCCAAGTTGCAAAGTAGATTTCCTCTTATTGTGGTCAGTTTGTCATCTATCATAACTGTCAATGGTTGACCTCCACTCTGTTAGAGGTCGTTGATTTAGCATGTTACTATAATACGCTCTCCTGCTTTTCTCATTTGTTTTCTTCTTAAACTGGTATTGTCAATCCAGGAGAAATGCCCTGAACTCTCTCATGGTAAATATTTTGTTTATCCTGCAAAACGTTGCCATTGAATCTCTAGCGAATTTGCCTGGACTTCAGATTATTTCACAAACTGAAAGGATGTTCTTTGTTACTTCTTGTTAGTTTAGATATTAAACAATGTGTTTCTTTCTTTTTGAAAGATGCGGGGGGGGGGGAGGGAGGGAAACATTTGTTATATTATTTTTGAGAAAAAGCTCTATAAAAATATTATTTGTAAAGCCTGGTGAAGAGTGAAAGTTCCAGTATAATAGATTATCATAGTACCAGAATGTGTGTGTATGTGTGTGTGTGTGTATATATATATATATATATATATATATATACGTGTAAGCTATGTTTATATATTATATGTATATTTAATGTGATCCAGACACATGTTTTTTGTTATTTACAACTCCTCAGTAAATGTAATCAGATTCGAAACAAGGATTCCAGTGGTTGACGCCTGGTGTTCTATCAATTGAGCAAATGAATTCTCCACATTTATAAAATCATAAGTAAGTGTGAGAAATTATATAATATTTAAGTGTAACAGTTCATTTATTTATTTCTCTTTACGATACTGATAAACGAAAGTACTCAATTCTTTTTACACACACACACACACACATATATATATGTATGTATGTATGTATATATATATATATATATATATGTATATATATATATGTGTGTGTGCGTATGTGTGTGATACTCTGCAAAAAGAGTTTCTATTACAATATGGTTGCTAACTGTATAAAGCAACATTTCTTTGTTTTATACCTCTGTTCTAATGGGGATGGCACGGTGGCTAAGTGTTTAAAGATGCAGACTGATGACTGATGACCTTGGTGTGCAGGGTTCGAATCCAGTTCGTTCCACAGAAACACTTTTATCAAAACCCACACCTGGAGAGGAGCTAAATAAAATATCTCTGTTCTCAATCTTTAGCAATGTGATTGCTGAAACAAAATCAGGCCTCCTAATATCTCGCATTTTGTTTGAATTAATAAAGTTTACTAAATGAAATATACTGTTTTTGTATGGAAGCGGTGTAATAGTTACTGGTGTGGAATGTGAACTTGATATTCCATGTTCAAGTTTTGTTTGAGCTTAATACATAATGCCTTTTGGTAAAGGTATGAATACATCACCCCACCCTTTAATGAAATAATAGGGTAGACTAGACTCTTCAGCATTGGTAGGGAAACGAATCTAGAAGGAAAGCTCTTAAATAACATCAGTGCTTCTCCACATACCCGAGTATTGCTTTTGTGTTTTGATTTTCTGACTGCCACTTAAACCATGTCGGATGAGAAATACAGTCTAGTGATTGTGCAAATCTTGCCTCGCTTTAATATTCACATCATGCAGGCAACCTTTCAGAAAGTATCCATTGCCTCTTAGGACAGAAATATATGTATACTTTATACTTTTATTTTTTTACTAAAACATTAGGAATTTATGATATGCCTCTTGTGTAGGTTGATGCTCAGTTTGTAAGGTGGCAATTGCATTATGTAGGACAAGTCAATCTGTATTTTACACCTAATGTTCTTTGACTGAAATTGCATGGAGAAAAATGATATGAGAATGATACGATGGATGTGTAATGTGAGTATTAAAGATAGGTTTACTTCTGATGACCTCATTGGAAGATTAAATCTAGACAATATAGGGAGATGTGTGCAGAAGAGTAGACTTCGATGGTATTGTCAAGTTGAAAGAATCGATGAGTTATTGGGTTAGTAGATATAGAACAGTTGAAGATGGGAGGATGTGATAAAAATAGACTTGAGATGGTGAGATAAATAAAGAGCTGGTCAAAGATAGGTTAGTTTGGAAGTCAATTTCTTAAAGCCGTCCACAACATACCAGCATGTAAAACGGATGTTAAATCGAATATTATGTTGATGTCAACACCATTTGAGTTCTGATTAATTATAGAACTTCACAGTATATATGAAATATTTATATGCGAGGGTGTAGTAATAGGGTTCGATTGGAATTTTTTTGCAGAAGTTTAAAATAGGGAAAATTCCATTATAAGGAGAGGGATGTGTACAGAAAGTTGCATCATGGGAGTTTTTCTCTTTGGCAGATGAGCTGATTGTGTTTAGTCACAGTTCCTGAAGTTTCGTCAGTTGGGGGAGGTGGATGAAAAGCTTGTATGTAACCATATGGTACTGTGAGAGAATGAAGGAATAAAACATTAAACAGCACTGGTGTTAGTTTTTGGTCCCCCGATTTATAAAATCGGGGGACTTATGTTTCGAGGCATGTTCGTCCGGATTTTTCTCCGCATCCATCCATTGAATTTCTCTGAAATTTTGCATGAAATTGTAACTTTGGTCAGCTTAGAAAGTGACATTCTCCGATTTTTGAAAGAAAATATTGTTAGCCCCCCCCCCCAGGGGGTCAAAAGGCCCCGAAATGGCAAAAAATGACATTTTTTGCCCCATAACTTTTCATCCATCCATTCAATTTCTCTGAAACTTGGCCAAAATGTGGAGGCAATGGTTCTGGATATAAAATGAGCATCCTTGACCTCAGAAAAATTCTGGTTCGCGCCTCTCGGGGATCAAAGAGGGGTCAAAAATGCCCCAAATTGCCCAAATTTATTGCATTTTACACTCGCCACATCGAGTCACATACAGAGGGGGACCACGCACACGCTGCTTATTTCTTTTATGTTGTACATAATCGCAGCTGAGAGAAGAATGGAAATTTTGACTGACATATCACCACTGCGACTACAGAAATATGATCAGCTGATTTTGTGGATCAAGTGAATGCACTGTAGGGATTGAAGAACACCCCTGCTATGCTACACATAGACTACAGCCATTTGGTTGTTTATTTTTTTTCCTCTAGAATTTGCATATTAGTCTGCAGCATTATTTTTTTTTGGCACCAAAATTTACTTCTAGTCTTTCAACTATGAATTGATTTGAACCAAACTATTAATCATGTGGAGATCAATTGCTCGATCATTTGTCCAAATATTTAGTCTTCCGAATTTGGCCACTGCACAATGGCACATTTATAAAAGCATTAGTAAATATTTGTTTTCTGGCTTTACAAGAAAAGAAACAAAACAAAAAAGTTAGCAATTGTAAATAGGAGTTCTGTTAACACCGATAGTTTATTTTATGATGGAGCTTAGTTTTTCTTTTCTGGTGCGACAGTGAAATTAAACTAGCCTCTCTTGTGTGCTTCCGTTCTTTTGTTGCTGGTTCATTGTCAGTTAAAGTCATCATCATATTCGA
>OY744521.1:155158576-155221076 GCA_963556195.1 Sepiola atlantica | reverse complement strand
AATACATTTTCTTGTGAGTAAAGACATAGATATCGCTACCCAGAAAAGGAAGACATTTTATTATATATATATATATATATATAAAATTAGTATGCACCCCCATAAAAATATGACAGGAAAAAATGTTTCGCCAGTGTTCACACTTGCTCTTTATCTAGATATATTACTAAAATATCCATATAAAATCATAGAATTATGTCAGTTCTATACAACACGTCTGTATACATTTAGTTACGAGCTCAAACTAGCCAAAAGCCATTTGGCCAGTTTGAGCTAACATTAAAATGTATACAAACGTGTTGAATAGAAATGCACGTCTGATATGATTTACCGTAAAACTGCAGTAAGTTCCTTTCTAAAATATCTTTTATGTATATGTGTGTTTACATATACCCATGTTAATGGGATGTTACAAATAGCTTTATGCAAGGTTCCAAAAACGTTCGTTAAACTCTCTCTATTGTGTACTGTCTTCTGCCCGCTTTCTCAAGGCACACATAGAACTTAATTTTCGCTTAATCATGGCGTAATTTATTTCCGGTGGTCGTGGAGATAGAGCGAAAGCTTATGGAGTCTGGACTGATTCTGTGAACTGGGTTTCTTCCCTACGACTATCTGAAATTGTTATTTCCCACACCGATGATAGCAATAAAATTGAAACGCCGGTGTCTGTAAGCAATAATAATTCAATATTTATTTATAAATATTGTTATATATATATAGATGTTGGAAAATGTTTTTGCATATATTTTTTTATATAGTAAAAGCTCGATCATTGTTAACATAACACTAGAGCATATATATATATTAGGATACATTCGAGTGAGCAAGATTTTATTCATTTTTCTGATTATCTTTTTAAAACAAAAAATTGTGCATTTTTACAGAAGAACATTCATACTAATGTTGGATGTTTTTTGTGAACAAAACGGTCCGTAAAAATGTTCCAAATGTTGTTTTTTTTAAGATAGTCATAAAATCTTCGTCACTGGAATGAAGCTTACTATTGTTTATATATACCAAAAAGAAACTACTATGTGGCATCATAAGTAAGAATTGATTTCAACCCACAGTTCTTGTTGAACGTTTCTCTTTGAATATAAATGAAAAATAAGACCATGATTGATTTATGAGTTTTGCTTGCTATCCATTCCAAGCAGGTGTTGCTCTTAATATTCCAGAATTTCGATTTATTTCTATGTATTTTCCTTCCCTTTCACCATTGTTATTGTTTTCCGGTGTACTGGTGCATCATTTGTTGCTTCCATTATTTCTATCTGATTGCTATCCTCATTTTTCAGTGATTCTTCATTCATTTATTTTCATTATTTTTTCTAATCTTTTTGTTTCAATACTTTTTCCATTCCTTTGTTTGCCTTGAATAAATACATTTTCTGAATATATTTTAAAACATTTTTCTTCACTTTTCTTTTCATTAAGCCTTACTTCTCCGGATTTTCAAAACCTTTTTCTAGGTTTCCTTTTTCTATCGTTCCCCCTCTTCTATTTTTACATCTTCTATTGTTCCCCCCTCCTCTTCTATTGTTCCCCCCTCCTCTTCTATTGTTCCCCCCTCCTCTTCTATTGTTCCCCCCTCCTCTTCTATTGTTCCCCCCTCCTCTTCTATTGTTCCCCCCTCCTCTTCTATTGTTCCCCCCTCCTCTTCTATTGTCCCCCTCCTATTCTATTGTCCCCCCTCTTCTATTGTCCCCCCTCTTCTATTGTCCCCCCTCTTCTATTGTCCCCCCTCTTCTATTTTTTCTTATGTCAAATTTATTTCCTTTCCTTTCTTTCTCTTTTGCTTACATTTCTATATTGCTCCCATTTTTCTTTTCCCTCTTTTCTAGCTCTAGTCTTTTAATTTGCCCATTCTTTATTTTCATTTGTCTCTCTCTCCCCCTATCTACATTCTTTTACTTGTTCCTTACTCTTTTACTCTACCCATTTCTTTCTTACTCATTCTCCCTCTCTCCCTCTCCCTGCATATTTCTGTCTTTTCTCTCTCTCCACACTACTTTTGCTCACTTCCCTATTCCATCATATACTCTCCATTCTTTCTCTACAAATTTTACACCCTTTTTTCAATCTTCTCTCTACTTTAATTTCCTTTCAACTCTCCTCTTAATATCTGCCCAGAAATACACAAAACTCACTTTATTCCGCACAAATGTTTCAATTTCTTGTATAACGAAAGTTTCTTTTATTTTAAAAGGAGAAAATAAAAACTAGTCTGACAATGACAGCTCTTTCTGAATATGGAATTTTGTTTACTCTCAAAATATTTTTGACCACATTTGATCCAAATCTTTTTGCTTTTCTGTCAGTTATGACTTTAGTGAAACATTAACATATGTTTAGCCTACCCCAATACTTGCCATCATCTCATCATAGATGTGAGATGAAGACAGATAATATATAAAAAAAATATTACGATTTCTTAGGGCAATATCTGTGTGTGTGTGTGTGTATATATATATATATATATATATATATGATTATTTTTATTTACAGACATGTACAAAATCTGCGATGTTATCGATCAACTGTTATTATAAACTGAGATCTCATCAGACAGTTAGAATCCGATCTTCTATATATCTTATATATATATCTTATATATATATATATAGATATATATAGATTGATAGATATATAAGCTGTAACCATTAACTTCTTTTCAAATATAATATGCATGAGTGTTGGTCAGTCACTATTCCTCTATCTTTGATTTTGTCCCTTCAACCTCTGTGTATGCATATGTTTTCATGGTGGTCATTAAGATGGATGTAACAACATAGTTGTCATTGTCAACTAATGCCATATTTGCCACTAAGGGTTGGATTGTCAGAACAAAATCTAAATCCTATAAACACACACATTCAAGTATATATATATATATATATATATAATTCACCTGGTACCTGGGTTTCGCAAATCGGTCATCACCTAGTCCAAAGACTAGAAGAACACCGACCAAATCCGGTCATCAGCCGTGGATGAAAAGCACAAAAATCCTCTTATGTTTCTACTGATAGACACTGAAGACGATTTAGAGTCGGTCAAAAAATGGAACAAAAGATATTAAGGTTGCTGTTAAACTCGCCTTAATATGATGTTGCATATGATGCTATCCCACATTCTAACCCAGACGACACCGTGTGACCCTACGACACAAGTAACACCCTTCTTTTTCTAATACCTAAATGTATATGGTGTGGTATGATTAAAACAGTTTATTTTTAAGTAGTTGAAAAAAAATGTTTAATAAAAAAAAATGTTTACGTATCACTGCTCAAAAAATAGATAAAAAAGCGTTATTTGCACCACAAACATATGTATATATATATATATATGTATATATATATATATATATATATATATATATATATATATATATATATACACACGAGAAAATATCAGTTTTATGATTTTTGTGTTAGCTAATCTTTTACACAAATAACGATCTGATGTTATCACAGTGTGTGGCATTGCATACTTTGAATTTAAAACTACTTTACTCACTGTTGTCTTTCATCATGACTTGTTTTTATACAACTTTTTTAATTTAATGAAAATTCTTGAACTATTCATGTGGAATATCTAGTTGATGACACCGCAGAAAACCATTATACAGAACAATTCAAAAGTATTGTTTGCATTTCCACTGAATGAGAAGAACAAACATAAAAACTTTAAACGACCCAAGTCAATAAGTGAAAAATAGTACATATCTTATATATACCAATCTAAACATTAAAAAGTAGAAAGTAATTGATTTACTTTATTGTAGGCTTTAAATACACAAGGCCATACGCGTGAGGGTGCTTAGTGCAGATTAAAACGAGATTGGTTGTAATGGTATTATAAAATTTGTAACTAAACATTGTTTCTCAAGTTTTTTTCAGACTTTACTACCAGTGTCTATTATATTAAATATATAATTTCTTAACTTTAGCATTTGTTGATAGTCTAGTTTTTAAAAGTCAAAAAATTTCAGTCATAGACTCTCTCCCTTTCCTCAAGAACCCCGCACTATCCCTCCCCTCAGGGGCCCTCTGCCTTCTCCCTCCCCTCGGGGGCCCTCTGCCTTCTCCATCCCCTCGGGGTCCCTCTGCCTTCTCCCTGCCCTCTGCCCTCTCACATCCATCTTTCTATCCTTCTCTCACCTCCATGTCCCTCTTTTTCTATCCTTCTCTCACCTCCATGTCCCTCTTTTTCTATCCTTCTCTCACCTCCATCTCCCTCTCTTTCTATCCTTCTCTCACCTCCATCTCCCTCTCTTTCTATCCTTCTCTCACCTCCATGTCCCTCTCTTTCTATCCTTCTCTCACCTCCATGTCCCTCTCTTTCTATCCTTCTCTCACCTCCATGTCCCTCTTTTTCTATCCTTCTCTCACCTCCATGTCCCTCTTTTTCTATCCTTCTCTCACCTCCATGTCCCTCTTTTCCTATCCTTCTCTCACCTCCATCTCCCTCTTTTTCTATCCTTCTCTCACCTCCATGTCCCTCTCTTTCTATCCTTCTCTCACCTCCATCTCCCTCTCTTTCTATCCTTCTCTCACCTCCATGCCCCTCTTTTTCTATCCTTCTCTCACCTCCATGCCCCTCTTTTTCTATCCTTCTCTCACCTCCATCTCCCTCTTTTTCTATCCTTCTCTCACCTCCATCTCCCTCTTTTTCTATCCTTCTCTCACCTCCATGTCCCTCTTTTTCTATCCTTCTCTCACCTCCATGTCCCTCTCTTTCTATCCTTCTCTCACCTCCATGCCCCTCTTTTTCTATCCTTCTCTCACCTCCATACCCCTCTTTTTCTATCCTTCTCTCACCTCCATCTCCCTCTTTTTCTATCCTTCTCTCACCTCCATCTCCCTCTCTTTCTATCCTTCTCTCACCTCCATCTCCCTCTCTTTCTATCCTTCTCTCACCTCCATCTCCCTCTCTTTCTATCCTTCTCTCATCTCCATGTCCCTCTTTTTCTATCCTTCTCTCACCTCCATGCCCCTCTTTTTCTATCCTTCTCTCACCTCCATGTCCCTCTTTTTCTATCCTTCTCTCACCTCCATGTCCCTCTTTTTCTATCCTTCTCTCATCTCCATGTCCCTCTTTTTCTATCCTTCTCTCACCTCCATGTCCCTCTCTTTCTATCCTTCTCTCACCTCCATCTCCCTCTCTTTCTATCCTTCTCTCACCTCCATCTCCCTCTCTTTCTATCCTTCTCTCACCTCCATCTCCCTCTCTTTCTATCCTTCTCTCACCTCCATCTTCCTCTCTTTCTATCCTTCTCTCACCTCCATCTCCCTCTCTTTCTATCCTTCTCTCATCTCCATCTCTCTTTTTCTCAATGATACATCAAGAAATAAATAAATAACCAGACACTGAGTTCAGACAAAAACTTTTTAGGATAAATTGAAAGAAATTCTTTTATTTATGCTTTATTTTATTTTCTCGTCTACTTTTTGTTGTTTCCCCCTCAAATTGTAGAAATGAAGGGATATGATTTGTTTTGTGTACAAATAATTGATTCCTTATTTGATTTCATTTAAAATGATTTAATTCTTTTCAGAAGACAGTGGACACTTGGTGACCTTATTTAGTTAGAAATCCTTGTAATAGAATTTTAAAAGTATTTCAGAAGACATTTCATTTTCTTACGTGTGTTTTTCTCTCTTTCTTCTTGTCCCCTTTTGTAATCATGTGTGTTCAGCTGACTTGTCTTTTATTTTCTTCATTTTTACTTTCAATGCCATTGAAATACAATCTTCATTCCCTTTTTGTTGATTACTTTTCCTGATGAAACTATCCAGTTAATGAGGTTTTATCCCCTTCCCTTTCTCCATTTCCTTATCACTTTACTCCTGGCATTTCCACTTTCTTTCTGTCTTAAAAAAAATCTAAATATGGCGACCATTTTAGTACTTAATGATTGATAGAAAAACTTTCTTATTTATTTTTCTTATTCAGTTTTCAAACAAACTTTGTAAATATTTTTTCTTTCCTTTGGAAAAAGAACTCTTCTCCCCTGTAGGGTTGTTCCACTATAGTTTTCCACCCTTTACCGAAATATCATATTATAAAGAAATAACTTTAAAAGAAAAGAAAGGGAAAATGTTTTCAAAAATACAATAGTTATTGGAAACAGATTTTTGCAATGCTTCCTTAATGAGATATTCTCTGGCAATGTTAGATATATTTTCTTCTTGGAACTAACACTTTACCTCTCTGAAACAATATGGATATTTTCTTTTGTTTTATAAATTATAGCTTTTTTCCAATTAAATCTTTATGGTTAATTAATTTAAATTTGAAAAATAAACAAGATGGAAACATCGATTATTAATGAGATTTTATTTTCTGGTGAATTTAATTGCCACGGTTTATTATTTTGTATAATCAATCAATTCGTTGCTTATATGATTTGCAATCTTTTATGATTCTAAAATCTGGTTATTAATATTCTTGTTTACTGCAATAAATGACATCAGGTTTGTATGCTTTATTGATCTGTTTGCATCAACAAAATTACCTTAATTTAAATGTGTATCTTACAATGGGAAGTAATTTTTTTTTTAACAAATTAATAAATCCGTTTTAGAGATTAATTCTAAAGAAATGTAATTTTTGCATATTTCCATTCTAAAATAACAAATGTATAGAATATTTGAGATTTATCCAATATTTTCGTTTAACAAATACATAGAACTAAATATTGTTCAATTGAAATATTCTCAAGTCTTGTGACATTAATTTGTAAACTTTACATATACAATTTGACCTGATCGTTCCTATAAATAACTTTTAAATTGACTTACCATGGAATGTGCTCCGGTGAACTTACTGCAATTGTACCCCATAAATGAAAATACCCTCCACAACCAAACTAGCTGCTAAATCCACCTCTTCATTGTAGAGGTCCCTAGATGCTGGAATAGTTTTCTACTCTGATAGCGGCTTTCGGAATTCCCTTCCTTCTCCTTCTTTCCTCGACAGTACTAACATGCAGAAACTTGAATGTAATGTGAACATCTTGCTGCCCAACTCTCCCCCCCCCGGGTTGCTTCTTATAAATAGTGGCCCCTACCACAATAACCCCTTACACTTCAGTGGCAACATGTCTTGTTTGAAGTGAATAAGGCAAAAAAAAAAATTAAGAAAAATATTTTGAAGAGAGGTTTAAATATATGAATATAAAATGGCATAAATAAATAAGAAAAAACTTACTTGAATTTGAACTCACTTTCCATATTCAGACAAGATTCAGTAAGATTTCTATTTCAAAATATACAAACATCCACACTCGCTTTAAGAAATAAGTATAATATGATTAATCTTTTTAAATAATATAAATAAGATGATAAAAAATGTTAATTTTATTAGGATGCTCACTTAACAAGTCTTAATCTTATAACGAACTAGAACTATACCCGTCCCAGGACAAGTAAAATAAATTCCTCGACCAAAACAGTTTTGCACCACTTTTATTTCCCCTAAAACCAAGATATAATGGATCAAATTCAATGCAAATCTGATATATTTTAATTTTTAAATGGGAAGCTGTTCCCATATTATGCCTAAAAAAATGGAAATTTGGGGAATATGTATTAATTGATGTCTAAGATTTATTAAAATCTCATACAAATCGGAGGTATCTGAATTTTTACGAAAGGCTTTCGCCCCCCACCCCCCTCTTTGCATAAAACGAAAACTAAATATAGGTTTGGAAAAATAAATTTTAAAAAAAATTTCTCATCAAGTCATATTCTCACAAATATTTTAAATAAAAAAATATTCAGAATTACTGTCTTATTGAAATATCAATACTGCCCTCGAACATTCAAATTTTATTTAAAATAGTAACGAGACGATAGTATACATCTGTGTGTGTTCTGGAGTTTCGAATCCTGCGACCAGCTTGAATAATTATCTCTACACTGACGATTCCGGAAGGATGAAACGTATGTAGATAAACAAATAATTACAATTATTTGTCACCTCCAATCTAGGCTGAGCACTGTAGTGAGTAGTATTAATACAACCGTCAAACTCATAGCTTTAATGCATGTTCCTTCATGAATTGAATACTCTTTAAATCAGCTGCCTAAAATAGGTTTAAAACTCACCATTTATGTAGTTGTTCATGGTGGTCGTGAGGGTTAAAACGTCGGAATTTTATTTAGAAAAATGACTTGTTCCGGAGTTTCGAATCCTGCAACCGGATTAGATAATTATCTCTACACTGACGATTCCGGAAGGATGAAACTTATACATATGTAGATAAACAAATATTTATAATTATATATATATATATATATATATATATATCTTACCTAACAGGTATTAAATTAATTTCTCTTTGGATTCTTTCGTTGGGGAAAAAATACGAAAAATATTCATTAACTAAGGACATTTACTATCTTACTAGTTAACATATTATTTACTAGCGAATAATGTTCCAACATATTTACTAGCGAATAATGTTCCAACATATTTACTAGCGAATAATGTTCCAACATATTTACTAGCGAATAATGTTCCAACATATTTACTAGCGAATAATGTTCCAACATATTTACTAGCGAATAATGTTCCAACATATTTACTAGCGAATAATGTTCCAACATATTTACTAGCGAATAATGTTCCAACATATTTACTAGCGAATAATGTTCCAACATATTTACTAGCGAATAATGTTCCAACATATTTACTAGCGAATAATGTTCCAACATATTTACTAGCGAATAATGTTCCAACATATTTACTAGCGAATAATGTTCCAACATATTTACTAGCGAATAATGTTCCAACATATTTACTAGCGAATAATGTTCCAACATATTTACTAGCGAATAATGTTCCAACATATTTACTAGCGAATAATGTTCCAACATATTTACTAGCGAATAATGTTCCAACATATTTACTAGCGAATAATGTTCCAACATATTTACTAGCGAATAATGTTCCAACATATTTACTAGCGAATAATGTTCCAACATATTTACTAGCGAATAATGTTCCAACATATTTACTAGCGAATAATGTTCCAACATATTTACTAGCGAATAATGTTCCAACATATTTACTAGCGAATAATGTTCCAACATATTTACTAGCGAATAATGTTCCAACATATTTACCAGCGAATAATGTTCCAACATATTTACCAGCGAATAATGTTCCAACATATTTACCAGCGAATAATGTTCCAACATATTTACCAGCGAATAATGTTCCAACATATTTACCAGCGAATAATGTTCCAACATATTTACCAGCGAATAATGTTCCAACATATTTACCAGCGAATAATGTTCCAACATATTTACCAGCGAATAATGTTCCAACATATTTACCAGCGAATAATGTTCCAACATATTTACCAGCGAATAATGTTCCAACATATTTACCAGCGAATAATGTTCCAACATATTTACCAGCGAATAATGTTCCAACATATTTACCAGCGAATAATGTTCCAACATATTTACCAGCGAATAATGTTCCAACATATTTACCAGCGAATAATGTTCCAACATATTTACCAGCGAATAATGTTCCAACATATTTACCAGCGAATAATGTTCCAACATATTTACCAGCGAATAATGTTCCAACATATTTACCAGCGAATAATGTTCCAACATATTTACCAGCGAATAATGTTCCAACATATTTACCAGCGAATAATGTTCCAACATATTTACCAGCGAATAATGTTCCAACATATTTACCAGCGAATAATGTTCCAACATATTTACCAGCGAATAATGTTCCAACATATTTACCAGCGAATAATGTTCCAACATATTTACCAGCGAATAATGTTCCAACATATTTACCAGCGAATAATGTTCCAACATATTTACCAGCGAATAATGTTCCAACATATTTACCAGCGAATAATGTTCCAACATATTTACCAGCGAATAATGTTCCAACATATTTACCAGCGAATAATGTTCCAACATATTTACCAGCGAATAATGTTCCAACATATTTACCAGCGAATAATGTTCCAACATATTTACCAGCGAATAATGTTCCAACATATTTACCAGCGAATAATGTTCCAACATATTTACCAGCGAATAATGTTCCAACATATTTACCAGCGAATAATGTTCCAACATATTTACCAGCGAATAATGTTCCAACATATTTACCAGCGAATAATGTTCCAACATATTTACCAGCGAATAATGTTCCAACATATTTACCAGCGAATAATGTTCCAACATATTTACCAGCGAATAATGTTCCAACATATTTACCAGCGAATAATGTTCCAACATATTTACCAGCGAATAATGTTCCAACATATTTACCAGCGAATAATGTTCCAACATATTTACCAGCGAATAATGTTCCAACATATTTACCAGCGAATAATGTTCTTTGTAATTAATATTATTTTGCAATTTTTTCTTGACAAAAGAATTTAAAGCTGAATTTTAAGTTTGGTTTAGACACTCGACTTTGATAATAATTACAATGACTGATTTCTGGTTGACCAATTCTAAAATACCTATTTTCATTTTACAATTGAAATTGCAGTCGTATCATTTCTTTTGATGTTACTTTTTCTAAAGAGAGGTTTTCTTTGTTTATTTTTTCCATTGATCATAAAATTCTAAATGCTAGTTTCCATTATAAATAGATGTTATCTCCTCGATGGATAGCAATTAGCGGCTGTAATTGATATTTTATTCATCTTGCTTCGCTTTCACCGGACTCTTTCAGAAATTGCCATTCATTTTCCATTCCTCTATCTCGCCATAGAACATTATATAAGTTTATATCTTTCTATTCGATGTGGCTAAACATTTCAGTGGCATTGAAAGCCTGTAATTCAAAAAGTAAATCAGCTCATTATTTTTGTATCGGAACTAACAAAGCCGCTTTATTTATTTATTTTAGTTTAGTTGAATGTTATTTTTTATTTGTCTGTCCTCTTCTTGCCGATGGCGTCCAAACTAGAATTTTTAAACTTTTGTCAAGAAAGTTTTCGTTCGTGAAAATTAATCAAATAAAAATTCCTCATTATTTCCTCCATTGAAACTTCGTTTCTTTTTATTCACATCAAATGGGCTGAACCCTTAATAATTTTTTAGGTTGCAAAGCATTTAAATAGAATATTTCACAACTTAATTCTATGAATGAATGAACATTGAAGTCATCAATCATCGCTAAATAACTTTATTTTAGGCTGAATGAAGCCTTATCTAAATAGTTTTTTTAATTCTTTTCTTTATCGTCTCCTCATTCTGAATATTATTTTATTTCAGTTATCGTCTTCCTCTCATTATACAAGTTTCTTAGTGAATGGGCTTATTATAAAATGTTTATTAACCATTACAACATCTTGATAGATTTATAAATTCATAGAATTTCAATGAATACATAAAAATAAACGGCTGTTATTGCATCATACAGGGAAATTTGAAAACAGAGTTTGAAGTTGTTTTAATAAGGTTGAAATTAATAATTACATTTTCTACAAAATAATCTCTATAAAATTCTAGAAGTGATTTGGATTATTCAGACTACTCTTCTCAACTTGGATGTTATTCTCACAACGTTTCGGCTGATGTAACCTCCCACCTTCATGTATGGCTTCTTGATCTCTGGAATCTGTACGGAATTTCGAACGGAACCCTTTATTTAATACATGAATGTTGCTTGCTCTCGTCTCGTTATGCATGATTTGGTAGAATTCTTAAGTAATTTGTAATTGTATTCTTAGTATTACCTGTATTGAGGATTGAACCTTCAACCTCCAGAAGACTCTCACTGTCATGCGTTCATTGAATAAAGGGTTCTATTTGAAATTCTGTACAGATTCCAAAGTCCAACAAGTGCACCTGAAGGTCTGGGGTTACATCGACCGAAACGTGAGAATAACATCTAAGATAAGATAAGAACCGTAGTTTAGCTAATACAAATCCTAAATCAATCATCTAAAAAATTCCGAATCTAATATATTTCCATAGGTAAAAAAAGCACATCTGAAATTCTTGTATTTTCTTTTGACATCCTATCAGCGTTAAAGAGCATAATATTCGGTTTAAAGTCTGTTTCACATGCTGGCATGTGTTGGACACTTCATCGAAATTAACTTCCAAACTAACCTATTTCTAATCAGGTGTCAATATCTATATCCACTTTCTCTCAAATAAATTCGTATCACTTTCTCCCATGTTATCATTGGCTTCCCCTGCAAACTAACCCTGCTACTCAACTGTTCTACATCTACTAACACAGGAACTCTCATCCATTCTTTTAATGTGACCAAACCAATGAAGAGTTCTTAAGTCTGTAGCAATGGCATTCAATCATTTGGTAGGTATCTCTAATTGAAACAAGAAAGCCATACAATTCTCTTTAGTATAGAAGGTGCTGCACGACTATTTATTTATTTATGTTACCAAAAATTTGGCGCTGAGAGATCCAGAGCCATGATGGGTCAAGTGAGATCATGTGACAGTTAGAAATAAGGTATTTTTGAAAAATAAGCTTAAAGTAAAATGCGTTAGCAAGACCATCATTATCAGGTCTACACTGACTGCAATCAAGCTAGTATATATATTGAGACGCAAAGCAACCAGGTAGTATTATCTTCCTTATGAACACGTCCATAAGGAAATTATAATGAAATATTCAAGAAACATGTAGCACAACCAACCAGCAAATCATTGTTGTGTAATTGAATTTATAAAATAATATTTTAAATATCCTGTAATTCATAGTCACCTATGCAGATATCAACTAAGAGGAAAATATGATATGGTGTCCACATATGGAGTGCAAAATATAACCACTAGACACTCGACAAACATATACAAAATAACTAACCAAGATTATTCAGCTGAACATAAATTCTCTGATACATATGAACTGCTTCCAAATATGCTCTTAATAAACCTTTACTGATTTATTATATTTCCCATCAGTTATAAACCAGGAAAAATAAGAAGATTACATTATAGTGATTCTAGAAAATGTCTTGAATTTGAGTCTTAAGCTTAAGGGGTCCTAAGAAGAAATCGAAATTCAGGAAATCTTACTTAATTTTCGTCCAATGACTATGAATCGAATTAATGCAAATCTGAAATATTTGAATTTCCAAATCGGAGATTTTACTCTTATTATGCCCCCTAAGAACCCTTTAAAATACTTCAAAGAAAATAAAATTGGGGGAATATTTATAAATTGATGTCTAATACCTATTGTTAAAATTTCACAAAAATCGTAGGTATCTGAATCTTCAGAAAGGGCTTCTATCCTTCTTTGTCTTCTTTGCATCAATTAAATATAACCGACATTCTGATCCCTCTCACTTAATAGATGTGTTCCAATATGCATAATGACTGATTGATTAGTTTAGGCGTGAATCCTATATATTTAGAAATATATAAAGATATACACATACTAAACTTCATATATATGCACCGCCTAAATGCTAAAGTTTACAAAAAGAATAATGTGCTCATGTTACTCACCGTGTTGCCTAGAATATATATTTCGAAATTCAGAATGATCCATTCGTTAGTTTAGGGGATTATTCTGTACATATAAATATATACGCATATCTAATTTTGTATAGAGATATGCCCCCCCCCCCTTAATTTTATTATTCCACTCTTAAAATTTGTTTCTCCTAAGGGAAAGTTATTCTGTTTCATAATTTTAAAAGAAATTATGTAACATTATGTGTTAATCATTTTTGTTGCACGTGTTTGCATTCTTTGTTTGTTCATTTTATCAATTGATTTTCAAGTGTGAAGCCATTTGTACTGCAAACTTGTTTCTGTTTACATAGCTCGGTCCTAATTACCATTGCAAGAACTTTGGCATTTTGTTTCTCCTGTCTGATGTGTTTGTTGCCTTACAATAGAGCAATTAGAATCAAATTTGTCTGTCATTAGCTGATTGGACCGAATAGAGATTAAATTCTAAAATCAACTCTAACGAGTTCAGGTTGTCAGAAATGTCATGTTACGACTAATCTTCTCCCAATAGTGTTTAAATTACATTTTAAATTAAATGTTATCACTTTCATATTTAATTACTTGAAAAATATTTACACTGTTTTCCATAATAAAGTGGTATTTTATATATATATATATATATATATATATATATATATATATAAAGGCCTCCAGTCAGTCTGAAAAGACAATTGATACCCTAGGGTGGCCTGTATCGGAGTCTATGGTGAAGCAAAAAGTGCACAGCACTCAACCATACCTCTCCTGAACCGGTATTACTCAACTTGAATTCTAAGAAGTCCAGTTTGAGTGGAAACAATGCAGATAAAGACTGCTGTTATTTTGGAGTTATATTTCTTGACTCGTTGCACAATCAATGCTCGAGTCGAGTCTACTATTTAATCAATTGCTGGAGGGAGGATATATAGATTCATACCTTTTCCAAGGATATTAATGAAGGTGATACAGTAGCCACTATTAAAATCTAACCTGGCTAATAGAGCCCACAGTCCATGACCGTAACCATTACACTACGCCAATGTACTCATATATATGTATGTATATATACATATATATATATATATGTATGTATATGCGTGTGTGTGTGAAAACCTGCTTTTACAATGTGGTTTGTGAAAAGCAATTGAGGCTTATGTGCAGTTAACAAACCATATTCCATATCTACCAAGTGGCAACTTTCATTAGTGTGCTACTTATGACTCTAGCTTGAATTGCCAGCCTTAATTGGTGCGCTTTTTACATATTTTTTAACCGTTATTGGATTTATACAGCTGGATATAAAATTAACTTCATAATATTTTACTACATTTGTTCTTCATGACTATAGTCCTATGTATTTTTGAGAATGAGAAAATAAGCCATAAAACAGAAATAGATAAAAATACAAATAACTTCTCTTGACTATATATATATATTAGCAGTAGTATAAAAATATACTTATGGCAAAAGTAAATGATGATTTCGATTGAATTAAGAGTATATTTTTATACAACTACTAAGTTATTCTAGTAAATACTGAAACAACGAATATATACATATTTTATAATATAAGCCTATTGTATATATCCTGCTTGGGCGGCACAAGTGTCTCGGTGGGCGGCTGAAGACCTGGACAATAATCAGCAAGGAATACTTGACTGAGCTCTCAAGTTCACAGGTAATTGGCCTTCAGTGGTGGAATCACGATTGATTAGTCATCTCATGCCACCTTGTTCATCACTGTGCATGGGCTGCCAAGGTTCAGAATGAGATACAGGCCATGGAAAAAACCAGCTCAACTCGGCCAGATTGAACACGGTTGCAAAACTACTAATATATATATATATATGAGAGAGAGCTATGAAGATAAAATGCACAATATATCATAAAATGAAATGCCATCAAGACAGAATGTATGAAAGACATAAAGGAAAAACAAACAAAGGAGGAAAAATTCAACGAAAGTCTTCAGAAAAAGTGAAGATTTGATTTCAAATCTTCACTTTTTCTGAAGACGTTTGTTGTTTTTGATTTTTATGGAAATCGCTCCAGACAAGGCATGAAGCCACTTGATGTAAGGAGCTAAAAGAAATACTACTTCAAAGTCAAAAGCTAGCCAACGATAAGTGCTAGATAGATTCCGACCCAGAAAACAGCAATTATTCCCCCTTTGTCAGAAATATCGCTCATGGAATGTGAGGACTAAAGGACAAAAAAGGGAAGCTATAGTTATGAGGCTGACAAGAGTAAACCCAAGGTTCATTTTTTACTTTCCTTAATGAATTATCGATTCAATTCGAATTTCAATTTCTTGTTTTTTTTTCTTCCTGTGTTTGTTTTTCCTTTTTTTCTTTTTCATACTGATATAGATTATATTAATACGGAAGTGTTTTTGCAAATTAAATCTTTTCTCATGTATCTTCTCAAAATGAGCTTTGAGCAAATGCTTGTATCTGCTTTTGCTTTGTTTTATTTTTGTTTTTTTCTAGAATAATCTTAATGTTTTAGATAGGTATGGTGTTTAGAATGCAACTTTAATTAAAGGACGCTCTTGTTTTCAATTCATATATACACGAATTTGAAACCTCTCTATGCTGTGTTCTCTTGTGTTAATGCCACCAATTGATATATGATGAAAGATATTAGTATTGATCTGTAGGATTAGCAAAGTGTCTCCAAGATTTATAACGTGGTAAGGATTGAGTGTAAACAGATATAGCCTTAATATAAAATTTAATACTTTTGTATGGCCTTGATATGAGAGAATTTTAGAGGGTCATTCCAACCCAAACGTAATTAAAGTGTGAAACTGTCAGATTACATATCAAATTCTATAATTATATTGCCGACAATGATATCCAATTCTCTCATGGGCAGATATTAAAAATGCATTGCGATTTCGTATCCATCTTTACATTGCTGCCATTTTGGAAGCTGAATGACAGAATGAAACTGGTGCAAGATAAACCTCTGCTCTCTTATCGCAGGCAATGTTCAAAATTGATTAAACGTTAAGAAATTAATCTCTGAAAGTAAAGTCTATAAAGGTATCTGTATAGATAATAAGAGAGTGACACCCTCCTATGCAATCCATTATGCTGCAAAAGATTGCGCGTTGAAAGACCTAATCACACACCTACATTGACCAACTTATAGAAAATTCTGGATACTATCTGGAGGAACTGCTGACACCGATGTGTGACAGAAATAGTTGGAGAATCCAAGAAGAATTTGAACCTGATAGATTGATTGGTAACAAACAGTGAAATAAGTAAAAAAAATTAAGTCATGAGTGCTTCAATATTTTGCCCTAAGCATAGACTTTATCAAAAATAAACCTGATGAATTAACAGAATCAATGTTTATACATTCGATGCTATATACATAAACATTTAAATATTCACGAAATAAATATTTATTTAAAAATTATTATTGATATATTTTTTATTTACTTTATTACTGAGATTTGTTATTTTTATGATTTGCACATGTCTGTTTCGTTAAACTTAAATCCAGTGTGCTAGATTATTGTTGACCCTGAAATGAGAGGCCAATTCCATTATCAGTCTGATGCTGAGACAGTAGTACTCATCTAAAGGACCTAGGTATAATATATATATATATATATATATATATATATAAAGTTTAGATAAACAAAATAAGAACATTATTTATATCAGTTCTGAGAATTCAAACACAACAAATTTTTTTGTACGATCGTTTCCAAGACAATTTGGAAACTTTTTGTGGTATCCCTTTGATGACTCCAAGTAGTCTCTTCATCAGCGCTCTTTACAGCTTCACATACAAAAATAATTTAAGACAAAGCTTGAAATGTCAGTATTATTTTAAAAACCACATATATCCAGTCAATAATGGAGACAAAACGTATTAAGCCACCATATATTACTCAATCCTAAGTTCATAGATGATAATAGCAATGGCAATACATATGAAAATACATAAGAAACAGCAAATTAAAATTTAAAATATTTACAATACCGAATGAACCAGGACGAAAAATAAAATAAAAATTAAGAAATAAAATGAAGAAACAAGAATAAGAGGTAATTTATAATAAATAATTATATAGAATAACATATTATATTGCATAATAATAAAAAAGTAATAGAGTAAAGATACATAAAAGAAAATTTAAAAAATAAATAAATTAATGAAATAAACAATGCTAAAAATATAAAATTATAAAAATAAACCAGATAGTGGAGGTTAAAATAAGGGAAAAAAATATTAAAATAATTAGAAGATAAAAAGTCGATAATAGAGCATATACAAATATCCAAAGATATCACCATTAAAATATATATAAAAAGAAAAAGACAGATCTCAGATCTAACCATTACATAGTAGATGTCATAAAGGATATTGTCTGACTGATTCGTGAAGCTGCGTTGTAATTATGTGCATGCATATTTCATAGGAGTGATGAGAGTGCAAATGATATACCCCAGACGATGTAATGGACAAAGAGATGGCATGAGGAAAGGAGTAAAAAGGTGAGAGTAAATGTTTTTCTCTGTGGGGAAATTATCATTCATTTTATAGCAAATTATTTAAAAGTAACTCTATACTCGGTTTAGTATAAAATAAATGCAATGTAATTTTTAAGATTATATCTATAACCTCTAACCAGAGTCGGGAAATCTGATAAGAAATCTGAATCCGGAATTGTTTCTGCAATATTTGACAATTGCAAAGAATTACGGACTCCAAGCCCCCCCTCTAAAAAGTGATGAGTTGGAAAAAGAAATGGCCCTTCCCCTTTGAGCTGACTAAAAAAAACAAAAAAACAATCCTGACACTGGCAAAAATTGCCGACTTTAGCCTCTTACTTCAACTAGTAATAATGACTCTAATGAACTATAACAGCGAGTAAAGTGTAGTATCTGTCATGATGTTACACTTGATCTTTTCTGTGCTCGATCAGTGAAGTAGAAATCCTTCTGGACTGGGGCAAATTTTATTTTTGTTCAAATCCAGAGTTCCCCTTTTGGGGGGAGCTGGATTTTCCCGACATTGAAAAACGACCTTGCGTCTAACTCTGCCCTTGTGCTGAGGTAAGTAAATTGGAACAAGTGTTTTGATGCCTCCATTTACTTGCCTCCCCACGACGACAAAGTTAGACACATGGTCGGTTTTTAATGTGGAGAAAATCTAGCTCCCTCAAAAGAGGCACTTTGGATTAGGACAAAAATTAAAATTGCCTCAGTCTATAAGGATTTCTCCTTCACTGACCGAGGACAGAAAAGATGAAGTGTAGTATCATGGCAGATACTATATTTTGCTCCTAGCCAAAAGGCCAATAAATTCTGTCTGGTTTTATTCAGCAACTATTTTCTTTTCTTTCACTGAATTAATCCCAACAGATGAAACGAGATTTAGTCATTCCATGGTTTGGACATTTTATATTCCCACCTTCTAATAAGGTATTATTATGACTTATCAGTTTGTATTCGCCTTGGTAAATATCGTCTGCATGCCATTTCTCCAGCCAGGTGACATGGTCAGTAAATGAAGATGGAAGCTTTTCATTTGTGGCAGGTGTGACCAAACTTGTTGATACTGATAACACTGTCCATCGTTCACTTCTTAACCGCTTGCCTCCTTCCCTGACAATAATAATAATAATAAACTTTTGGCTTCCATATTGTAACTCAAGTGATGATATAATAGCTACGTCTGCTAGATAAGGAAATAGTTGATAACAATATCTTTATATCAGACATTAGTATCTTCTTCGTTTCTTTATATTCTAAAAGGTAGCAGTTGCTTATTAGATACCAAATGTTATTTGAACCAGAAATACTCGAGTCAGTCTATGTAACATACATTTAAGGTGTGTTATACATAAAAGCAATCATTTGACTCTATCTTCTTTAAGACCAAAGATAAGATTTCTTTAAGTTTCTTTTTCTTGTGTCCTTACAAGATGTTTGCTTTTCTAGTTGATAGAATGCAAGAATGGTCAAAGCTTTATAGTTTTGGAGGAATGATTATCAAAGATGGTAAAAATAATTACTTCAACACTTCGATGCGATACTATTTTCTTTACAACATTTTCTGCAAACACATAATTAAAAAATAAATATTTTGTATAAACTTGTAAAATGACAACTTTATATAATACTAGCAAGACACGTGTGATACCCGACATTGACTAGAAAAAAAAACGTGAGTAAACCAAGAAACTGCTGTTCCCAGCTCTGAACCTCATATTCATATTTTCACTTTGTAATTCCAAAAGTGACAGAAAATAAACTTATGCTTCGTTATTGTTCACACTAATATTCATATAAAATAACGTCTCAGTTAAAGTAAACAAAAATAAAACGTCTCAAACTGGAAAGTTAAAAAACAAAAACAAAAAAAACATATCAATCTGTAATATAAAGAGGGAAAAAAAAAAGAAAACGTCTCCTTATGGAAATAGTGAAGATTTTTTTTCTCCCCCAAATTCGTTTTAAATGGCAGGGGGTTGTCAAATTTGCTGTTTTCTTTCTCCATTCCCCTTAAACACTTAAAATGATTTCTTCTGGCAGTATTTTACTTGGTAAATTTTGTGTGATAGGGCAGATAGTGGAGGACAGATATACCCCCAGCCCCTAATAATTTTTCTAAACCATGTTTTTATTTGCATTTATAGTACTTATGGGGCCATTTCCCTTATGGCATATTAAGAACTGTATTAAGTCCCTTCATGTCCTGCTTGATTTGTTCATATTTTATTGAAATGGTAAAGACAGGCTTCGATCTGATGACCTTAGAGGAAGATTAAATCTAGACAGTATAAGATGTGTGCAGAACAGCAGACATTGTTGGTTTGGTCACATTGAAAGAATAGATGAGTTCTTGGGTTAGTAGATATAGAATATTTGAGGTAGTAAGATCAGTTTGCAGGGGAAGGCTGAGAAAACGTTGGAGAAAGTGATAAGAATTAATTTGCAAGAGAGATAAGTACCTTGCCAGAATTAGGTTAGTATGGCAGTCAATTTTTAAAAGCTGCACAAGATTTCAGCTTGTAAAATAGACGTTAAACTGAATATGCTGATGACTATATAGTGCAAAATCAAATAGAACAGCTTTTAAATTTTAGCTGGTTATTTTTGTATTTATTTATTTATGTAATGCTTTTCCCTAAAAGTCATAATCTTGATAACTGTCCGTCTTTTTGTTTTTCAAACAGTGTTAACATTTTATAAGCTGAGTCTAATCTCAGTGTTTTTGTGAACTAATAGTCTAATTGTAAACAGCTTTTATATTTTCCCTCCAATGAATAAAACCAATTTGGAAGACGCTCAAATAAAATACCATTGCGTTTCATAAAGTGAAGTATTTGCTTTTATACAACAGAATAAGCTGATTACCGAACCGAGTTTCCTATGGCAATGTAATAAATGATTCCTTGCCAATTGGCTTTTAATCTCAAACTAGCAGGAATACCCGATGCTGCCCGGGATTTAATAAGGAACACTGCCATTTTTAACTATGCTTATAAGACATTATTTTTTTTTAACTGCCTACCGTTTCGCACCCTAATATAGTCAGAAAAAACTTAAATTTTGGAAAACTCTGAATTAGTATCTTATACATATGGTTTAAATTTGATTAAAATCAGATATACGCATTTGAAGTTTTAAGGAGGTTCTGACTCCCATAGCTCCCTTAAAAAAAACGGGCTTAGATCTGATAATCTCAGAAGAAGATTAAATTTGGGTAGTAAAGAGAGATGTGTGTAGAACAGGACACTTCGTTGGTATGATCATGTTGAAAGAATGGATGAATTTTGGGGCTAGTAGAACTAGAACAGTTCAGGTAGCAGTGTCAGTTAGCAGGGGAAGGTCAAGGAAAACATGGAAGGAAGTGAATAGGATGGACTCAAAAGAAAGGGATAAATAAAGACCTGGACAGAGATAGTTTAGTTTAGAAATCGATTTCTAAAAGCCGTTAAACTCTTGCCAGCATGTAAATCATATGTTAAACCGAATATGATGATGAGCGTGAAACTATTTAGATTCATGAAAAGGAGTCATTTTCAAGATGGTAGATATAGTCCCTAACTAGGCATAGGTGGGTACTTCAGCTAGTCTCTTATACACAAATGCACACTTTTAAGCTATTACATGTGAAAGTAATATAAAATATCAGCTGATGTTTCAAAGATATTGAGAAATACGTTTACTTGTGTTTGTATTGTTCACTTTTCCCTTTGTTGAAAACAGTAATAAATAATAAGTCGAGTGCTGCGTTACATCACTCATCCCAAGGGAACAGTTTGAAGCTGAGAAAAACGGTTGTCTCAAACGAGATTCACTACAAAGTGGAATGTTTATTCGGAAATAATTATGAAGCTTTGCATTAAATAAAAGATTTTATTTTCTCGATTTGCAAACAATTTAGTTTGCATCTTTCTATGGAGATTTGCATTTAATTTCTTCTTTTCCTCTGGTTATAGCGTAATTATTTGAATTGGAATAAACCTAAAATAATTTGAATTGGGAATATTCTCATAGGAATTGAACAAAATTAGATGCATTTGAATCTTCCCTGCCACAATGTTGTAATCAGTAAAGTAATTTATTTTACTTTGTTAAACAATAATGATATATGCATGCGTGATTTATGGATATAATTTTTCTGACAAAATGGTAAATAACATAAAAAATAAACAAGTTGCTGCTTTAGATTTATGTAGGCTGTTTTGCATTTTGCTATTTTAACTGTCATACGTATGTGTGTGTATACATATATATATATATATATATACATATCTTATAAAATAAATTTATATTGTCGGATTTTCAAAGTAAAACCCAAATACACTTTAAGCTGACAAATCAAACTTTGCTTATGACTAGCCAATTTTTATTTCTCATTTTGTACCGTCTTATTGACCATATAATAGCGTACATAGCTACAATTTATTTAAAATATTACTAATTCCGGCCCGGACAACTGATAATTTGAAACATTTTTAAGTAATCACCTAAAAATAAGATTCTACAAATGGAATTAACTTTGAATTTAGGAATATAATAGTTGTCAACCTTTTTTAAGTTTAAAAATGTGCAAATAAATAAAAATGACTTAACTGCATAACAAGTGGAGTTTTCGTTCTGTGTGACCTGCTCATAGCCAATCTATCATTGAACAAATACAGTATTTACTATTTTGGAAGGTGTGGCATGTGTTGTAAGGTGGGGGGTAGGGTTTTATTTTGGTGGACGATACAGAGGGTGTCAGTAGGTTCGATAACTAATTTTAGGAACTATTTTTCAACTATTAACAAAACCTTAAAATGGGTGGCTTGTTTACGAAGAAACTTAAATACGTAATAAAATTAGTCTTTTAATTGGGATTTTAAAAATTTTTTGGTACTTTACGCTATTGCATATTGGATTTCAATAAATAATATATTAGTAAAAAATGTTTAAGTCACATAGAGGCGACAAACACGAGGAATGGTCACAGAATGACGATATGTGTCACATCTGAAACATTTTATGCAAATTAAATTTTGAATTAAATTTTGAATTAAATTTTTAAAAAAACCTAACCATTATCATCATATTTGGTTTAAGGTCTCTTTTCCATGCTTGCATTGTTGGACTTGTATTGTTGAAGAGAAATTGTATTTAGTTTTCTTTTAGTTTTCATTTTTGGAGTGAATTTATTTTTAATCTGAGTGTTGCTTACTCACCGTAGATGATCACCTTCTTCACGCCCTGTCTACATAAAGTGTCTATTGTAGACAAGAAAGGGCATTGTTTTAAGCTTTGACAATTGTTTCTAATAATGGATTTTCTCGTAATGAATTTCAAGAAGAAACATGTGCAAATGTATTTCCTCTTAAAGAAGGCATCTCCTCCGGGTATATATATAGATCTATTATTTGCCACGTTTCCCCTCGTTTTATCTAAATAATATCTCAACAGAAATACAATTCCATATATTTGTCATTTCGTGTTCATTCGGATTTTACCCAGGGGGAAATTTGTCTTACAATCGTTTTAAATCTATAGAAAACAAAGGATTTATCAAATAGAAAAATTTAAATTATTAAGAAATATCTTAAAAATTTAATGATCTTCCACACTATAATAAAGACCAATGTGTATTTAGTTGTCCAATCACACAAAAGTTAGCAAGTAAAAAAATCAAAAACAAAAAATAAACAGACGAAACCATTTCACGTGGTGAGAGATAGCAAGTCAGACAAACCCCGCCATCTGAAATAAATTCCGAAAGAAATCCTTAACTGTAAATAAAAAGTTAACCGTTCGTATAATTTTTTTTTTTTCGTTAGGTCTTCAGAAATAATTTATCTAAAAAAAAAAATTTAAGCTAATGATGTAATTCAATGATATTTTATGAATATTAGTCCGAACAGTGGCGAAGCATAATTGTTTTTCATAAACAGTGTACAAGAGTATTATCTTTTGTGAGCATGACTTATATATATATATATATATATATATATATATATATATAAGTGAAATATTTTTGAAAATCAACACATCGTGCAATTTAAATAAAAAAATTTTTTTTTTTTTTTTTTTGCAAGCTTTCGTTGTAGAACAACTTTGTCAGGCAAGACTGTCTTATAATTTTTTTTTTCTTTTCTTCTTCCTCATTTTGATGGTATTAACCCCGAGGGGTCGAATCACGATAGAAGTAGAAGAGCACGTTATGTTTTAAAAGACGTAAGGATAATTAGAAGTCCGGTCGATGTTATGCCAGATTGGCGCTTTTTGGATAAGGAAATTATATATGCATTAGTATGCACCCTCTGTCAAAAACGACAGAAAAATGCTTTGCCAATGTTTTCACTCGCTATCTATCTTCATATATTAGTAAAATATTCATATAAAACCATAGAATTACGTTAGTAATTTAAGGTTTCATAAATTATCATTCCTGATAACCTAAAGAAAAAACTCCAACCGTTGACCTTTTATTTTGAGTAAAAGATTTCGTTTCAAATTTATTTCAGGCGACAGGGGTTGTCTGATTACTATTTGCATGCTTGCTTCCCCTAAACACTTGAAATCGTTTCATCCAGCATGATTTTTACTTGTTAATTTTTGTATGATGAGACGGAAGTACATATGTTTCCTTCTCTCAAACCCTCATTCAACAATTGTAACCAGCATTAAAATGTAGAAGTGATTCATGATTTTATAATGAGGAAAGCTATAGTAAATATAGCAGTTAACTGTTTCTCATTCTAAACTTAATTTTTTAATGCTTTTTTTTATCACAGAACAATAAAATCAACTAAAATAATTGCTATGATCAGAAGTAATTTTATCCAAATTCTTTTTTAGCTATAGCTAAAATTACTGTTGTACTTTTTCCTAGAAATCGGTTGAACTAGTGTTCATTTGTTCTTGTTCAATGTGCCACTGTTGTGCCATAGGTTGGCTATCTCTGATTTAATCTATTGGTGCCGAAAATAAGTGCTCTTGTATTAATATTAATATTTTTGTTAGTATTTATTGATTGTACTATTTGAAAACATATTTTATAATTATTTAATCAGAATGGGTAAAATCAAACCCCCAAACAAAAGTTTTGCACAACTTTTATGTCCCTGTATGAAGATTAAAATCAAGATATGATACTAAACCTTATGTCTAGAATTCTTATTTTAAAATAAAATCATTTTTAATCAAAATCCATTACATGATTTTGATTCTAGAAAATGTCTAAAATTTAGGGCTTAAGAGGTCTTAAGAAATTGAAATTCAGGAATCTTGTTTAATTGGTGTCTAATGACTATGGATCAAATTTATCCATTGTATGTGTATTATATACAGGGTGTCTCAAATAAATGTACTCACTCGTAGAATGACGAGAAAACTTTTATTTATGAACATAGACTGAAATGAAATAGCATCGAATACATGCGGATATCCAACACCACACTGTTACTCCTGGTAAGTTTACATGGTGTTCAATTGTTACGTGATGGTTGGCAGGACACCAGTACGTGCAATTATGACGGTTAATGGTACCATTTAATTTGAAAATTGCTTCATCGCTCCACACAATTTTGTGTGCAAACTCGACATCTTCTGCACATTTTGCCAGGTACCATTCACAAAATTCGACTTTCCGGTCAGGATCGTCTTCGTTGAGAGCATGACACAGCCTTGGAATGTAGCATTTCCAATGCAGACGCTTCATTATGCGGTTGACGCTATCTTTTGAGATGTGGGTTTCCCGAGCAGTTTGGCGAAGTGATTTCTGTGGTGATTGAAGGAGTGTTTCCTGCACCTGCAGTTCTTTTTCAGGGGACGTAGATGTCCGTGGTCGTCCTGAACGTTGTTTGTTGGTATTCTGTACGGTTCCATCTGCTTCAAATTTGTCTCTGATGCGCGCAATGGTCCGGCGCGTGGGTGGCGGTTTTGCGAATTCCCTTGTGAACCGGCGTTACACTTCAGTGGCGTTTTCGGTCTTCCAATAGCATTTCAGGACAAACTTTCTCTCTTCGAAACTAAGTTGATTTCCTGCCATGGCTTCATTAATTCAGAATATCTGAAACAAAAAAAAAAGAGTGAGTAAATTTATAATGGACATCAATTTGAACATTTGCGAATATGATTTTTCAATTACATTTGTTTCATGTATTTGAAGTTATTTCATTTCTCTCTATGTTCATAAATAAAGGTTTTCTCGTCATTCTAAGAGTGAGTACATTTTTTTGAGACACCCTGTATTTTATATATATATATATTACTTATGTCAGATAAAGAATTTATTCTGGTCTCTATTTTTTGCACCCAGCCTTCATAATACTAATTTTTCGATATATTTTTCTGTAATTTGAGATAAAACTGTTTCTTCGTGTTCTTTTATATTTGGAATCTTTTTTGAACCTGAATGAATGTCCTACTGCTTTTTGCTTTTCCTATCTTGCAAGCGTGAATGTCTTGGAACCCAGTGAGACTTGCTTATTTTTACACATCACTGCCTATAGATAGACAATCCCGTTGTTAGCACACCTTATAATACTTCAATGCTCATGGACTGGAGGTGTCTCTTCAAACTCATCTACCCATCAAAAATCCGAAACCGAGAAAAGATAAGGTGATAAAAAAAAAGTCATAGTTTTTTTTTTTTTTAATGTGGGTCATCTTTTAATAGGGGGCATAACATCAATGAATAAACCCGGCTAAGCTGAAATAATCTTTTGACCTTAAAAGTTTAAGGATCTAAATTTTGCTTTTTAACAAGATAATTCAGGAAAGTTGAGTTTTGACAAAATACACAAAAACAATCTATCATATTTAACTTGCTGTACCTACCCAGCATTGCTCGAGATACAGTGAAGTCATTTTAGTTTTTTAGTTTTATTTGTTTGCACATTTTTGAACTTATACAGAAAAATAAATATTTTTGGTTGTAAGGTAGACAATTCCTATTATATTCAATTAAAAATATGAGTGATTTTAGGTGATTATTTAAAATGCTTCGTATTACCAGTCATTTGACGCCGGTCAGTATACTTTTTTAAAATAAATTGTCCCAAAGTACTTTATAATTGCCAATAATATAATACATCATATCATCATATTCAGTTTAACGTCCGTTTTACATGCTGGCATGGTTTGAATGGCTTTTAGAACTAACCTATCTCTGACCAGGTATTTATTCATCCCTCTTTCTCTCGAGTCCATCCTTATCACTTGCTCCAAAAGAGTCATGTTTTTCTTAATAGTATTAGCCCTAACATTTATCATTTTAAAAGGCATATTATTATTAATAGTAAATTATACAGATGCTTTCTAGCTTTGTGAAATTTCCACAGGGTCCTTTAAATAAATGTTAATATTTTAAAAACTACATTTCTCCGCTTTTTTTTTAAATAGTTATGTCAATTGTGATGAAAGCTCTAAATGTGAGCTCAAAATCTTAGTTGGATTGACAATAGTCTGTCAGGCTCAAGTTTGAAATAGTATTTTCATTGTTACATGTGCAGATTGAATGACTACATCTCAAGAATGCATAATCTTTTTTCGATAGCAGACCACTTTTAAAGCTCTTGAGGCAAGTGAATAACAAACTGTAATCGGTATATTTCCCTTGCTTTTCAAAAAAGAAAACAAAAATAATTCTCTGACCTTTGTGCAACAGTCTTTTGTATTTGTGGGTGGCATTTTACATAAATTTACTCCATTCTTAAATCCCAACCTTCCTGTACGTCACTGACCCCCGGCAGAGTAATGAATTCTGTGGCACTCAATTCATAGATCAAATCTGTTGTGGCTGGGATATACATACTTTGAGCTTATAAAAGCCCATATGTACACATGGGTGCACACAACTTTATTTGCCAGTGTGATAACTGCACTCCTATAAAGTTTTTACCGGTTTTCTTTTATCTTTACCATTTTAACTCTGTTGATCAGAACTGCTGAAAGGCTAAAATGTTTATCCTTTCAGTTGATTGTTGGTTTTTAAAGTAAAGTTTTTCAAGCAGTGAAATAAAATTCCGTTGATACAGAAAATTTATTTCAGACAGTTTTCTTAAAAACTAAAATCCATCATAGTCGTATGTTTCACATTTTTTGATATTTTTTGACAACATATTTGTATTATGTGTAATCTGCAAGGACATATGGTGAAACAAATATAAGTGCTAAGTTTTAAGTGACCGTTTTCTGAAGGTGCTTGGTTCAATCCTCAGTATGAGCAATACTAAAAATGCAATTATCAATTACTTAAGACTACTACCTGGTTATGGCTGACCGAATGAGAGCAAGCTATCTTCGTGGATTAAATAAAAGGTTCTGTTTAAAATTCTGTACAGATTTCTGAATTCGATGAGATACATCTGAAGAAGGTCGGAGGTTAAATCGGCCGAAACGTTGTGGGAATAACATCCAAGATGAGAAGAGTAGTCCGAATAATCCAAATACAAAATTCTGTCGCAAGTTCTAAATTATTTTTGATTTTGTTCCGTGAGAGAAATCACCAACTATTTCAACGAAATTAATATTAGGGCCTATAATCGATGCAGTTGGAAAGAGGAAATAACTTAATCAAATTTTAGTCATAACTATTATCTCCCTTATATTGAGATATAAGTGTTATATTCCTTTGTGATAAGTTTTTAGTGATCTACCTTGCTTGTTGTTGTTGGTTATTTGGCTGGGAAAACAAATGACGATTTGGACAAACGGACATGTGTTCATGATTGTATTTATGTAATGAGTAAACTAATAATAACTAGACCCACCTCCCGCAAAAGACTCGTATATTTTATGATTTTTATTGTAAATTAGCTGTCTTTGCCAGCTCTTTATCTTAGTGCAAAGTTTGCGACTTACAATACTTGAAACCTTTCTTTCTAGCTAGCTAAAATATATTAGGTTCATTTAAATTATCTCCCTTGATAATTAATGAGCATATGTAAAAAAATTAATTTAGGTACAAACTAAACAAACTTTGAAAACGAAACTCCTCCAATCTGTATTTACTCCCTACCGCTGCAGCAAGATTACGGCTAGAACAATAAAAAACAAAAAATTTATTTTTTTGTTTTTTAAACATAACTCAATCCAGCACTGAGGTATATTTCCACATGTATTTTGTGTTCTTAAAGTATATAGGCAAAGATCTTAGGGAAACAAACGTTGATTAACTCATATTTAGTATAATAATAGATAGATAATTAGTACATGAGAAGCAGTGGTTTATTGAAATCATTGAGAATATCCCTCCATCCCCTGCACCTACAGCCTTTTTTATCAGTTCAGCAGAAATCTTCTCGGTGACTGGCTTTTATTTGTATCATCCAAAGACAATTTGAGAATGCATTTAAGAGGTGTAAAAATTGCAATTAAAACAGCAAATGAAACGTGACAATTCCTATTATGCTAATAAGACTTCCGCCTATAAACATTGCCTCTTTAAAACTCCATTGTATACTAGAGTTGTTGAAACTGAAGAATATGCCAAAAACGGAAATCTTCTACTAATTAGCATTGACAAGTTTTCCACTACAGTTTAGTTGAAACGCTTCAGGAATGTTTTCCAGACTCGATCATATCTTCTGCGTCGGTTGTTTTAATATTATTATTTTCTATCTGAAGTTTGGTGCATAGACAACTTATTTCTACTGGGTCTAAATCAGTCTAGACTTGTGTAATGGATATGGGATGTAGAAACTTTAAATTGAACCAATGAGTGTCTCCCTTTTGCTTGTTATGCACGCCAAATGCATCCATGAAAATATTTTTGTCAATTTTTCTTAAAATTACCTTTTATTTTACATTTCAATGCATCTATTTCTTTTTAATTTTATGTAAGTTTGGCATGTAACATATATACGTTCTGAAATGCAACCTTTTAAATATATAAGTAATTATAATGATAATAATTGCTTCTATAATTCCTCAAACATATGTGGCGACATGATTCATGAATAACATTGTTTCATGTAACAAAACCTGCTTACAAAATGCCGGCATTTGCTTATGCCAGCAAAAAAGGAATTCCATTCTGTTCAGTCCCAACGAGATGAATCTGGGTGAAACGATCCGAACGGATCGTAACCAGATAAATTCTCATAATTTACATTAAGAAAAGTTGTTTTTTTTTCTTTTTTTTTTTTGTTTTTTTTGTTTTTTTTCAAGGAATTACTTTTTTTATGAACTTAAAGTTGCGATTATAAAAAATACTCTTTAAACAGTAAGCATTTTATGAGTTCAGAACCAAATAGCTTATAACTAAATAACATTTTTGGTAATAAAATCTTTTGTGATATTAAAAATGTGTGTGTGTGTGTGTCAGTAGTTTAAATAAAATGTTTTTTGTGTCCTCAATATTTAATTTAGCACCAAATGTTATTATCGAAAGTGTTTAGTTATAAGCAATTTGAATTGGTTTTATACTCCTGAAACGCTTACGGCTTCAATTGCAACTTGATCCGGTGTATTGAGTTTAGTTTTACTGTTCACTACCAAATTTAATCGTGAACTACAAAAAGGGAGAAGAAGTGGATAGACAATTTTCGTCGTATATATAGTCATTCACAATCGGCTGTTTTGCCGAATCATGACTCCCCAGTGTGGCTAGACGTAAGCGGAGATTCAGAACCTGGCCGTTTGTACAGTAATCTTTTCTCACCGTAAAAGTAAGCGAATTTGTTTTTACATTTGTTTACATCCCCAGTTACCGATAGTACTCTATTCTAATTAAAAAGTCATACTTTTTTTTATAATATATGTATTACCATATCCAGATGGAATATTATGATAGGTCATGATGAAAATTTTTTTAAAATGAATTCGTCCAGATGGGATATTTCCCTGATTCGGTTAGAAACAAGAATCTTCTTAGGATGAAAGTGTAGAATCTGTTCTGTCTCAAGAAACCATCCTCTCAAGCATGACCACTTCCTTTATCTCCTTTTTGGATGGGAATATTGTGGTGACGGCATGATTCTAGCCAATAATAACACGGACAAATGTTATTGTAGACAAAGGCTGACCAACGACCCTCCATTTTCCCCACACTTTTGATGGCCTTATTTGTTAAAATGTAACCTTTATATTTTTTGCAAATAAATAATTCAGTGTAGTATCTGTTCTCTCTCAAGAGACGATCTTCCCAAGCATGACCACCTCCTTTAAGGATTTGATGTGGCCTGAGGCACCCTCATCTATTAGGGATTGCTGATGGGGGGAGGGCCGGACCAGGCTATATTTGCCTACCGATCAGAGTGCTTCTTTTGGGGGGAAACTGAACTAGTGTCTGCCCTCGTCTCCGTGGGAGGCAGGTAAACAAATCCATTTCATGTAGAGAAACTCTTATTTTAAATTAGTTTTGTGGAAAACGTTTAATTCTCCAGAGTTTCTCGAGTTAAAAACATTTAAATTTCTTTTCTTATTTAGTGTATACTTATTTTTATCTTTGTAAGCATCTTTTATCTGATACGGTGTGTCCCCCACATGGCCATCTGAATGGCCTTCTTTTCCTGCTATTTTAACTCAGGATGCCACATAAATTTGTCTTTCTACTTGATATGCAAAGCTTTTTCTGTGGCCCCTGACATACCCAAGTTTCAACTTAGACCTGGGAGGAGTGAATAATACCTTTCCAGTCCCAAACTTGTCTAAAGCTATGCCTAAAAGCACTGGAAATAGGATGTCTATTGAGAGGGGTGGGAAGTCATTTTTTTCTTTCTTTTTTTTTATATAAACTTTAAGAGACCCATCTTTTAAACCTTACCATTGGTCTGCCCACCAAGTCTGTTAGAGATAAGATTTTTCTTTCTTCTTTTTCTCCTCTCCCTACCCCCTCTCTTCTGTAAGGTATGAGGTGGCACCTCGGAATTTATAGGGGCCACAGGTTAGGAAATATGACCATTGAGATTTTGCAGTCAGGGTTGAATGTTTATGTTAAAACCTCCTTTGAACTTAATGTTTAGGCCGTTTCATTAGTAGGAAATTGAAGTGACCTTAGCTGTCCCACCTTTACCAAATCTAATATATCAATGGAGTCTGTGATGTTTAACTATTTTGTTTTATTAGTGGCCCAACCTGGACATGGGAATAAGCTAGGAAATCTTTCCAACTGTCTTTTTTGGTGTCGGTGTGTCTCTTGAGCTGTCATTGATTGTAAATGTATGTCTTTTTTTTTGGGGGGGGGGGGTGAATCTCTAAGTGTATGTACATATATGGGCATTTGTAAGCATGTGCTTTCCGGGTCTATTGCATGCATGTAACTATTGTGAAATTTGCTCTCTTCCTCTATTTTATTTCTCTCTCTCTCTCTCTCTTTTATATATATATATATATATATATATAGAGAGAGAGAGAGAGAAAGTGTAATAAGAGATATAACAAGAGTGCTCAATTACTTGTGTATATATATATACATATATACATATATATATATATATATATATATATATATATATATATATGATGAACACTGTACATTATGATCATCCATTGTTACCTTCGGTTTTGCGAAAACACTGGAAACCTGACCTGCAGGGTTAAAGATACCAAATATGACCCATTCATGAGCCAATGTAATAAGTGTGATTCACAATGGTAATTCCCTGTCCGTTAGTTAGGAGTGAATAGTTCGAAACTTACCGGACTCACAATTATCATTGTGAGTCACACTATTATTACATCGGCTGATGAACCGGGCACATTTGGTATCTTTAACCCTGCAGGTTGATTTTTCACTGTTTCTGTGAAACTGAAGGTACCGATTGATAATCATGATAATGTATAGCGTCCATTGTGTATATATATATATATATATATATATATATATATTACACATACACTCTTGCACAAGTAATTGAGAACTGATGTTATGTATATTCGTTTTAAATTTCAACAAAGTTGGTAGTAGGTCACCAGTGTATACACAACCAGAGCTCATAATATAATAATATCGTAAAGGTTCCATATTTGTTAAAGAAAAACATTTTGATTCAAACAATTGTTTCTGCCCATTTCAAAACGTACATTCTCTTGATAAGAAAAAAACGGATAAATAAGCTAAGTGATCTATTTTGAAATGTTGGCGGTTGTGTTTGTTTGTTTTTTTTGTTTTTTTTTCTTAATTGTGGTGGTAAAAAATATTCACTTATGAAGCCTTTTTGAAAATAACTTGAATTTTGTTATCAAGAGAATGTTTTGAAATTGGCAGAAACGATTGTTTGAATTAAAATGATTTGTTTGTTTTTTGTTTTTTTAACAAATATGGAACATTTACTAAATTATGATATATGTATATTTTGAGGCGAGCTTAATAGTATAAGGGGTAAAAGGGGATAGTAGTTGATCAAGTAGTCGATTTTTTTAATCTCAGCATGAACACTCTCACCACATCTACCCGCACTAAACTGTGATATGGGAAATAGTTATCTGTAGATTATATATATTGGGTGGGTGGTTCGGTATAGTCCTTGACTGCTGATCATAACAAGTGATCCGGCAATCGCGGTTCGAATCTCTGCATGTAAACAGTTACATCTAGCCACACTGAAGAGTCGAGTTACAGTGAAACAGCTGTCTGTAGATGACACATACATATATATATATATATACACCTTAGTCTCATCGAGATGTGTTAACATCAGAACGCTGGTTGATCCATATAGACTGTTTCTAATGTTTATATATATATATATATATATATATATTTGTTTCAATTTGTCTCTCATACTGTCTTCCTGGCTCACCCTGTGCCTTCATTTCTATTTCTCCTTGTTCCACTTGCTTTCTATGCGTATCGCTCCTATTTCATCTCAGTTTAATGCTGTCCCTTTCTATTGGCCTCTTTCTCCTTCTCTTTGCATCTTTTTTTTACTCCACGAGTTTCACTCTTTTCTTTCAAGCACCAGCATTATTTTTCATTTCATAATGCTTCATGTTCCATCAAAACCGTAAGTAGTTTTTTTAGTTTTGCATCGCCCGTGGAATACCGAGAACTTGTAATTTTCTTTTGTCCCTTCTTCCGACAAACTTCAGTTTAGTTAATCTTGTGTCAAATATTTTGTTAAAAGAACACTGCTCCCATAACGCAATGTTGCTACAAGGTCCTGTTTTTAAATTGGCATTAGACAGTAACTTTTTACAACTAAAGAAAAGATGTTGAATATGATAGTAAAAAAGAATTCACTTGAATATTAAATGCGACTGATCTCAGCTGCAGGTAACAGTGAATAAGTGAGCTTTTCTTTTTGGGTTGTTAAACATCATGTTATTTAGAATTTTGTTTTCTCTCCGGATGGTTTTGTTTTCTAAGTATTGAAAGGAATATGGAATTTTTAAATGGTGGTGTTTTTAAAAAACATTAACTTTTTTTTTAATAATGACATTCTTCTGCAAAGAGGATTGATAATACAAATTGTTTAAAGAGGGAAGTTTTCATTCTTGGCAAAGCTTCTGATGTGCATTAAAAATTTAGTTTAAAAGCTTCCGTCTAATCCACACTTCATATTTGGACGTTTATCTGCATTTTGTGACGTTTTTCTTAAAATAGTTATTAAGCTTTTTTCTTAATATAACTTAATATGTTTGTGTGTATATATATATATGTATGTATATGTATATATGTATATATAAATATCCATCATGTCAATCCAATATTTCTATGTACTTGCATGACATTTTTTTTTAAATTATCATCCTGAGGAAGTCTTACAAATAAAGACGAAACGTTGATGACTACATAAAAAAACATCTTTTTGGTTTTTCCTTTTTCATTTCATATATATATATATATATATATATATATATATATATATGTCTTGGAAGTTTCTCAACCATTAAAACTATATTAAAAAAAAAAAAAAAAATAAAAAAAAACTCAAGTCCCAAGTCGTTAAGTGGAAAATCACTCATGTAAGTAAATTTAACTTTTTCAGTTATTATATTAGTTTGCTTCTAACATTATTTAAGGGATCATCAGTTGTTTACCATGAAAAACTGTTTCGGGAATTTAAAACAAGACAGTATTTAATTTCATGGCTTCCCAGCAGAGTTGATCAGACCCCACGTCCCTTAATAGACAAAAACATAAACGTTCCGTATACTAAACCTAAGTTTTGTTCCGTATAAATGTTTTGCTAACTTATATTAGTTATTTAAAAAAAAAAGTCTTTCTTACCTGTGTTGTTCGTCTGTCTAATAAAATTTATCCGTTACTTACAAAAATGTTGCTGCATTTTAAAGTGTGTAGACGAATCCATTAAAAAAATTTTTTTAATTATATATATATACATATACATATATATACTTTTAGTTCTTTTTTCACCCCCCTCCTCCTCCTCCTCCTCCTCCTCCTTTGTCGTTCAATTCCTTGACATCAATTTCAAATAAATATTAAATCCCCCTTGTCAACTCAGAGCGTTCATAAGCTTAACTGCCGATTTTTCTCTTTCTTTTTCTTTAACTCACAGCGCCTCCAACCGGCGTTCATAGCAAACTGTCCATCCTTTCTCTCTTCTTTTTTTATATATATATACACATAGGATAAATAATAAAAGGGGCATATTTTAACACTCTACGGTAAATCCGATCTTCAGAAAGGCATTCCTACCTGTGAGCTCAAACTAGCTGGAATTTCAAGCATATTTCTTGATGAGCGCTAGACCTGCTAGTATGACTTCTATAAAACTTACCTTCAGGCATTGCACAGATTCTCCCACCTTACCTAAAACTGGCTTGATACCATCTTTATTGATTATACAGCTCAGGTATTTTCGTCTCTCTTTTCAAGAACTTATTAGCATATAGACAAATGTGTTAGATAGGAAATACATTTTTGATGATCGGATTTACCACAAAACTGCCGTAAAGTGTGAAGATGTGTCCCTTTTAATTAGTATTTATTGTTATACATACGATTCAGAACGAACTGAAATAATTGGTCTATAGTGTTTTCTTTTATTCTTGCTTCTACGTTACAAACAGCTGCTTGCATTTGTTTTTCTACCTTGATTTACTTTTTAATATTCGTATATTTGCTATTAAATCAGTTTTTGTTAGGCTGACTGATTTACGGTCTTCAATGACACAAGTGAATTGTTTACTTTGTATTTCCTGAATTTACAGAGCTGTGATCCAACAAACATCCAGAGGGAAGTCATTAGTAAATGGAGCCGATATTTATTTCTCTATTATTTTTTCTTCTCTGCTTCGTTTTATTCCGGTTTTCCATTCTCTCCTTTCTCCTTGTTCAGCTGCCACCTGCTGTTGCTTCAATTATCATTACTCCAACTCCTGCCACTTTCTCTTAGACATCCACCTTTTCAGAGAGAGATGATCAGTTCTTTGATTCGATGTCACCCTGGACTTCCTCTGTTCTGATGTAATCAAACTACATCTAAATGCCATTAAGCCTGTCCAAAGATGGCTGAAAACGGTTTCTGTCGTCCAAGAAATCTCTACATCTGGTACAATTACTACAACCCCCTGCAACGGAATTGTCTTTGGTCTTTGCAGTCGCATTATAATAAAAAATAATAATTCACATCTTCATCAAAGTGAAGATTCTAGCATCCACTATTCAATAATAAGTGAAAGAAGGCAGCCATTTTTCTTTTCGTTTTGCCCCAACAGTAATTAACATTTGCTTTGTTTTATTCTTATATGATTTTCTTTGTGCTAAGAATGTAAATGGAAAAGGGAGTTGCTAGCTATTGTTATTCGCTGCTTTGATTTTTGTAATATATCTGTTCATCCGTGTTCCATTAGTGTGTGTGGACAGCGATTGGATGAAAAAGAGAGAGAAAAAAGTTTTTCGGAAATAAGCATCGGAAATGAATCTTATAAATAGCATTAGGTAGACATGCAGATTTTCCAACAATCATCCCGTGCATTTGCTGCCTCTATCTTCGGAGCAATTTACTTACTTTCCATAATGCTTTGCTATCCTTAAATGATCTTAATCTATTGTCTCTTCCATCGAATATGGAAAAATCCATGGAAAGGAGGTTTAAGACTATACACTGATAAAACAGAGCTGTTGAATCATGTTACCAAGTCAAAACTTTGTCAAGATTTGTGCAGGAGAATTATTCTTACTAGTGCACACCGCCCCCCCCCCTCTTGTCAAAAAAGCTGACTTATCGACACATGAAAAAGCAAAACAAATGGGCTCTATGTATAATTTGAATTATTTGAACTACTGTTCTCATCTTGAGTGTTATCTTCATAACGTTTAAGCCGCTGTAACCTCCGGCCTTCTTCAGATGTATCTTTTCGAACACGGAAATATTTCTGTCTAACTCGGGAATCTGGACAGAATTTCGAACAGAAACCTTTATTTAATCCACGTGGGTAGCATGCTCTCGTTTTCATGGGAGAAGTCTTCAGTAATTCGCAATTCTTCAAGGACCCGTGACGCAGTGAATATAGCACTAAGTAAAATTCAGTTTTAAGTGACAGTCATCTGAAGGTTGAATGTTCAATCTTCAATTGCGAATTACTGAAGACTTCTCCCAGTCATGGTTGACGGAACGAGAGCATGCTTCCCTGTGGATTAAATAAAGGGTTCTGTTCTAAATTTCGTCCAGATTCCCGAGTTGAACAAATATTCCCGAGTTCGAAAACATACACCTGAAGAAGGGCGAAGGTTAATTATACAAATTATCAATCCTCATCTAAAAAATTCAGAAATATAAAATCTGCTCTATTTATTTGGGAGGTGATCATTTAGTGCTGAAAAAATTGTAAAAAAAAAAAGAAGATTACTTACAACTAATCCTAAGTCTGAGTGGCAAGCCCTCCATCCCCAAACAAAACCCTTCTAAAACCGCACTTAATCGTTTAAGCTAAGCCGTCACCTCTAAAGTTTTGACTGCAATATTTGTTTTTATGTGTGTGTTGATTAGTGAACTTAATGAAATCAAATTCTGAAAAGAAGAAAAATCTTAGTTTCCACACTTTAAAAGTATATGGGTCGGTAGAGAATTTAACTCTACTGCGTTTGCTATAAATTATTTGTTTTCATTTTTTTTTTTGTTTACGAATTCCCAACTGATTTTTGTAAGAGAATAAAAGAGGTTCAATCATTCCTTACATGCGAAGCACTTATTTCTGAAAAGTATTGCTGACTTATCTCATCTCAACAGATTTAGGAGGTAATGCCTAGAAGAATGGTCGCATGACAACAGAACAAGTGCTACACTACCCTTTTCCCTCCCAAGATAGGAGGTAATGCCTGGGAGGATAGTATAACAGAACACATACTACATTGCCCTTATTATTAACTGAAGTTAAAATAGTGTATTCATTTTTTTTTTACATTTTTTACGACCCCCCCCCCCCCCCACACCGAAAAAAAAAGTTTCTGAGAATCTACAAGTGGTGACATTTCTATGTTCCAAGTCTTTTGGTGTTAAGTCCATGCAAGTTGAAAAGAGAGCGATTTATAATATCTACCACCAAGCATGTGTGTGTCTCAAGTGGCTGAATTTACATAACAGTTTCCTGCTGTGCATTTCAATTTTCTTTTTTTTCGGGGAGGGGGGGTGTACAGAAGTTTAAAGCTTGTGATTTATTGATGGATAAAGTTCATCTCGATCTTAATTCAAGAACCAACATTTTTGTCAGGTGAATCTAAAACGGGCTCGTCTGATTGGAATGACCTTTGATGTAGGATTTCTTTTACGTTTGGTTAGTTTGTTGCGGAATACTTTTTTTTATTATTGTTGTTTACTTCTTATTCGTTTTTTTTTATTTATCAAAGAACACCTATTTTATTTTATATAGAATTAGATGTTTTGTCAATCTGAAGCTGTTTATATATACATGAAAAAATAACATAACACGATAATGAATTCTAGAAAAATTATATGAAATAAAGGTTAGCTGTAAGGTTCCATATATTATATTTCATAGGCAGATGCTTTAACATTGTAAAGTCGACAGGACATTCAGACAAATCTGGCAAACTTCATGATGCTGCATATTGGCATTTGGAAAAGGGGAGGGAAAAATCACTTATATTGAATACTTATCTCTTGTAAGTCTTTAGATATTAAATGTCAGAAATGGAGAGCGAGGTAGATGAAGTTAATCTTGCAGCCGACCACCTGCATTCTCAACACACGAATGAATAAGTCCTCTACTAAAATAACACTGAAAAGGTGGTCGTGGTGGTTGTGGCGGTGGCAGCAATTGGCCATGGAGACAGGATTTTTAGATTCAAAGAAAGACAAATGCTGGAAGACTTCTTTATATTTTATACTTCTTCTCTAGGCAGCTGTTACTATTGTATGTATGTTATCTCAATTACTTGAGCAATGCTCAATGATTAATTCAATGCTTTTAGGGAGATACAGCTGTCGGACTCTGCAAAAAATTCCATCTATCAGCAGAAGTAACCAGAATAAAAGTTAAGTCCTGAGATTGGTGACTTTTTTTTTCTTTTTTTTTTTTTTTTTTAAATATCCTGGGAATAATTTTCATCTCTTCACTTTTTACAAACAATAAAGTAAGAAAAATAGAACAAATTAAGGGGTGGGGGGGAATCCTACCTACCAACTATTAATTGGCATTATGGTAAGAATAGCAAAATTGTGACTAGTTAATATTCAGTTCTCTCTTGAGTGTTGGGTTAGTAAATTTTATTAATACTAGCAGACCAGTGCCCCTGCATTGCACGTGAGAGATATATAAATATTAATAGTATTAATTCGTAAAAAAGAAGGTGAAAAGAAGCATGTAAGTAATTTAAGTCATTAAAATAGGATTTATTCATGTTTTGAATCAAAACAAATAGAGTTTTCTATGCTTTGGGTGACTGCTCCCCCCCCTCCTCCTACTATTGTACGTAAGGAGGTAGTCGTAAAATAACCCCTCCCGCAAAACAAAATAAATATGATCCGAAAATATGCTTGAAACTTTGCACGGTCAGTAAAGAAAAAAATCCTTTTAGACTGAGGCAATTTTTATCCCAATCCAGAGTACCGATTTTAGTTGGAGATAACACTTAGAAAAAAAACTAAAAAGAAACGAATTGTAAAATCGACAAGTAGTTGAATAGAGGAAAAGTAATCAAATAATAAAAAGTGCCTCAATCTAGAAAAATTTCTCGTTAACTGACCGAGAAGAGATAAAGTAACAGATACAACACATTAAGGTTAAGTATATTTTGAAAAGTAAGTATGAATAAATAAAAATAAATCGAAGTAAATAAACCTTTTTTTATTGTAATAAGTAAATAAAGAGAGAGAGAGAGAGGTCTCAAATCCATCTTCTGGGGGAAAATAAAATTGCTACAGTCGAGAAGGATTTCTTCAGGGACCGAGGAGAGAAAATAATAATTATAGTATGATAACACTTAGTAAAACATAAAAATAAATCAAAAAGAAATGAATTGTAAAATCTGGAAGATGTGTTACGTAAAATTAAAATAGCCCAAGATATCGATGTTTATCGATAAATAGTACAGGAACAAAAGCATAGGGAAAAATATAATAATAATAATAAATACTGAAAAGAATTAAATTGTGATGTTTTGCGATTGTTTGCATAATATTCGATAAGTATGGATGGTCAAAATTGAAACAATTTTCTGTATCGTGTGTGTGTGACTTAGTACTGGCAGTGTCGTGTAAAGAATATAGTACGGGCCTCCATAAGATTTCTATAAGCAATTGTACGTTTTTTTTAAGCAAAGATTTCTGTCGGTTTTACGCTGTGATTTGTTTTAAATTGAGTTATAAGCCTTGAATGTGTTATACATCTATGCCATAAACGCTTAGGCAATTTCATAAGTCGAAGAAAGAAATTACACGTGTAACAATCGAAGATTCGTTTCTGAAATGTATTTACTCGATGAGATTGATAGTTGGGTGACGCCATATGTAATAAATGTACAATAGAAATGATTTAGTTCGTTAATGTTATTCGTAAATTCCGGAAGTAGTTTAAGTCTATGGTTAATAGTTATACGATTTCTTGGCCGTCGTTACTTATATGTAATCCGATATTCTGGAATTACCAAGGAATATCAGGGAACGGTTATTAATTGATCTACGAATGTTGTATATTTTGTATAAAATTATTAAAAGAATGAAATAATTACGGTGATAATTGTATACATTATACGATGTGATTTATTTACCGGCGTAAAGTGGGAGAGTGGGAGTAGAAAAATATTATAGTGAAAAGTTTTTGCTATCATCTGTAAGGAGTATGTTTTTGTGAGTCTATGGTGGGTTTATTGTTAGATAGTGAAAATAGTTATACATTTCTTGAAACACGCTCGAATGAATAAAGTGAATAGTGGTGAGTTTAGTAGCCTATGGTGCATGCGGTTATTTTCTTACTCTCATCAAAGGTACAGGGAAAATATCAGTCCACTTTATATATATATATATATATATATATATATATATATATATATATATATATATATACCAAAGATTAATTACTATTACTAGCAAATATGTTCTCTCCGGTCACACATATTTGTTAGTATATATAATGTAAGTGTTGAGTTTGCTAATGAACAGATGATTATTGCAATTTCGTGTTATCGTATGCTATCTTCCAAAGGAGGGGATAATGCCTGGAATGATGGTTTCATGACAACAGAACAGATACTATACTACCCGCACCCGAATTGAGCATAGAAGATAGTACATTAGTCTGGAATAGTATAGTAAACTGAATTAAGCATTAAAAGATAGTACAATTAATAGCAATAATAGTATAGTTTCGACTTCAGACAGATACCAAATCTCCATTTGAAATCTTACTCATACAACTATTACTAGTAGTAATAGTAATCGTATCATAGGTTTACTAAAATTGGATACAAATGTAATGGATGTAATTTTTAAGATTACAGTTGTGCTCTAGACAATTGCCTAAATAACTAGAGATTATTTTATTCAAAATCGCAATCAAAACTTTAATTTGTTTTAACCAATTATTAATTACATTGACCATTTTATACAAAAAAAAAAAAGTAAAGCCTTGTGATCAACAGTGTAAGTCATGATTTTTTTTTACTTAGCTTCTATTATTTGCTCAAACGTAAAAACGTGTATTTTGTTTGATCTTATAACTTGAATCTTATTTGGACTCATTTAAAAGAAAAGGTTTTCTTTTTCATTGTTTATAGCTATTTCATGTTTAACCTAAGCTCTGTTCGACCTAGAAATCCATGGCCATGCTCGACACAGGTGTACTCATTTATAATATTTACCTGTCTATCTGTCAACTTAGTATCTGACTAATGAAATAGTTTGCACATTTCAGCTAGTGTTCATGCTTAACAACCTTGCTCGATGGGAGTCGTGTTGTCTTAATAATTATTTCATTGCTTATAGCAGTCTTTTGTCCAGGTTTGCTTGGCAGGCCACTCTGTTGGGGGCCCAAAGAAGGAAAGCATGGCCAATTGACAGTGATAGATCTGATTGCCTCACCCCCCCCCCCCCCCACACACACACACACACACACGCCCAATACATCCTCTAGTCTTATCGTTTCCTATCCCCAAGGCAGTGATTTGGACTTTTCCTGTATGTGTGTACGCACGCATGCGCTTTGTATTTTTTATTTTTATTTTCTTAAGAGAAGAAAGATGTTCAATCATTCTTTACATTCATAGCACATGTTTCTGAAAAATATTTCTGACTTATCCCATCTCAACAGATTTAGGAATCTGATGAACTTTGATATTTATTTAAAAGCTTCAATTTTAAGCTTTTACTTCAGCTAGAAAAAAAATTGTGGTGACTAATTTGCTATACAATATCAGCAACCATCCGGACGTTTAAATTAAAAGAATATATATATATATATATATATATATATATGTTAATATTCCAGGTAAAGTAGACATCCACAGGATAAAAATCCACAGAATTTCAACTGGGCTTATAAAAAGTGCTAAATAGTAAATAAAGCTATTTATATAAGTATTTTTATTCATAAAGACATGTACAAAAAACTGCTACATTAGCATGTCGATGTTATCGATCAAGAGTTATTAAAAACTAAGTTATCATCAAGCGGAAAAAGTCTGATCTTTCACTCGGATATTCATATTAGGAAAGATCAGACTTTTTTTTCCCCCGATGAGATTTTAATTTCTAATAAGTATTGATCGATAACATCGACATGCTAATGTAGCGAAATAATAGTAAGCAAAAAAACAACGAACGCTGCAATCACCAATAAAAATAATTACATAAAAAATATATATATATATATATAACATTTTTGGCTACATAGCTAAAAGATGTATGCTCATGTAATCAAAAATGTATACTAAATAGCCCATTTTACTTGTTATTGAACATTATTATATAAATACAGCAAGATTCACAGGATTGCTTATATACGTCACATGACCAAAACTTCAGCTGGAATACTATGTGACCGGCAGTACAATTATAGTTACACTGATGATTCTTAGTGAACATGAAACCTGTCTGTGGATAATAAATATTATATAAAAAAAATCATTATTTAAAACTCTTTTCAAGTTGAGCACTCAAGGAAATATTAAGTTTTTCTCTAAGCAATATGAAGATTAAATACTCTCTGAGACTTACTATATTTACAAATAAATATAGGATTAATTTCTCTTTTGATATAGCTGTCATGACGGTTGAGACAACTCTATTCACTGACTATACTATAGATAACTCTAAATATATCATCTCTCTCTCTCTCTCTCTATATATATATATATATATATATATATATACATATATACATACACACAGACACACACACATGCAGACATTCAAAACCTATTGAGTAAAATATATTATAGCACTACCTCTACCCCGTGGCACTTCCCTGTGAGAGATTCCAGTGATCTTAAAAAAAAAAGTTACGATTTCTTAGTACTTCCAAGATTCTTCTGGTTATTTTAGTGCCTTTTATAAATCAACTTTATATGGCTTTCATTTAAAGGATCTTTCAAATTAAGAAAAATGTCAGAAATTAATGGCTTATGACATGTGCAGTGAGATTCAAGAAATACTCAGCCACTGTTGTTTAATGACTGACATCCATTTGCTTACTTTGACTTCAGTTTAAATTAACTCTCACATTCATCAGCGAGATATTTTGACTACCCACTATAGACATTTTATATCAATTTACTTGCAAGGGTTTTACAAAAATTGTATTTAGTTTAAGAGAGAAAATAACACTACTTACTGACTTTACTGGAGCACACTGTAACTTTTAATCAATTTATGCTGTAATAAACTAAATGTAAAGTAATACGAGAGACGTGTGTGTATACGTGTCTACTATAACATATAGGCTATTTGACCTAAGAACATGAAATTTGCAAGGAATTATCTGCAGATTGTGCTAAGTTTATATGTTTATATTTTTGGGCTTTAAAAGAGGGTCTTCACGAGAGCCAGCATCTCTCATTGTTTGATTTTAATGGGATTTGAAACCATAGTTAACTGACACAAATTAAACAAATTCTAAAAGTTAGAGCAAATTTCAATTATAAAATCAAGCATAGCTGATTACGTGTTTATGAAAATCATATTTTTAACTGTCAGTTCTATTAGCATATGATGTTCATAATAATGTTTTTGATTAGTTTAAAATATTTTGAGGGCTGACATCTTTCTCTTCTTAAAGAGTCTCTCCAATATTATGAACCTGGTCTGGAATGATAGTCCGGCTATTATTATTTATGGCATATTAAAACTGATCATAGAACCCCCCCCCCCCCATTTAAAAAGTTACACTTGAAATTAATTTTACTGTTCAGCCTGTATGTTATGCCATGAACATTTTTTGGGGAAAAGTTTGTTAGCAGCCAAGAATGAAATCCAGTATTTTGAACAGATATATCTGTTTGAAACAAAATGGCTGCTTTCTACCACAACCTGTAAACAACTTTGTTCGTCTAAGAATAGGGCCATTATAAGGAATGAAAATTTATTTAATTTTGAGAATGACGAGAATAAGTTGATAAACTGTTAGAAAGCATTTTCTTCTGCCCGTTCAGCATCAGTGTTATCTCACTGGTTTACAAATTAAGAGTTCAAATGCAAAACTTGATAAACGACATTTTTCTTAATTGTGAAACTATCACTACAAAGTATTGTATTTCAAAACTTTATCACACCACAAAATCATGTTTTACATAATGAGATAGCGGCATAATTTCTTTTTGCTTACAATCAAAATAATATATAAAAATGTAATATCTGTTCTGTTGTCATGAGACCATACTCACAGGCATTACCATCTCTTTTTATGGTGGGATTCTCCTAGGTATTACATTGTCTATTCTTTTGGTGGGGTCTAGTGTACTATCTATTTCGTTATTATGATATCATCCTCTCAGTCATTACCTGCTCCTTTGTGGGGTATATTCATTCACTATATTATTCTCCCAAGCTAGCAAAAATATGCGACCGGAGGGAACATGTATTTGCTACTGTGTATATATATATGTGTGTGTGTGTATATATATATATATATATGCTCTATCATGTCAGCAATCATCAAGCTTTTACCTTAAAAAGTTTGCTTGATAAAAAATAGAAAGTATATGTAAAAACATATTTTCCAACCTCTCTCTCTCTCTCTCTCTATCTATCTATCTAGATTTGCTATTTCGTCCTTTTATTGGATTTCTCCATTTAAAGAAATTGGATTTATCGAGTTGTGCTACTAAACTGTTAAAATATATCTGAGATTCATAAAAAAGGTCGGTCATCGTGAGTAAATGAAGCCAGGTCTCAATACTTGTGCTTGTGACGAATTCGACAAAGATTGCCAAGTTTGAAATGGTGTATTTGGAGAATGTAAGTTACATCAACCGAAACGTTGTGAAAATAACAAAAGATGAGAATAGTAGTCCGAATAATCAAAATAATGCACATCGTTTACAATAGGTTGCAGAGTCTGATTCATAAGAATGCTAGAAGTCGGAGTCAGATATTTTTAATCTATGAAGAATCAAGTCTGAATATTGAAAGAGTTTAAAATAAGGAGTGTGAGTTGGATATTTTGGAATCCTCAGTCGAACCCTATACCTTCTGACTGTTAATCCTGATAATCGGTACTACATTTCAGCATTGAAGGATTTGGAGAAAGTGGATTTGCTTCAAAACGGAAAACCAAATCAAACAAAAGATAGAGCAATTGTTAAGAATTTAATAAGATCAGTTGTAAGTTCCATGAGTAAAATCCTTAATGGTTCACCTCGTAATAAACTAAGCTTAATGAAAATATGCTCTAAAGAATTTTTTTTCTTTACAAAGTAAAATGTCTGTCTGGTATTTTATTTTTGTCGTATTAGAAATATTTAATTACAAACATTTTATACCGGTAGCTGACATCATTTCTTTTAATTTGATTCCATGAATTCGATTTTGAATATTTTTCAAATCTTCAAATGTTTAGATTTGCCATGTCGAAAAGAACGAGAGCAATAATGATATTAAACAGAATGTGTATCGTCTGAAGCTGGCTTGTTATTTGTCATAGGAAAAGTTGCAAAGTTTCTCTGTGATAAGTTGAATGCATATGCAGACAAAAAACAAAATCACATTTCGAAAGTTAAATTGAGGAATAACTTTTTTTCTTGTAGAAGGATGTGGATGATTTGTAAGCAGATTTTTTGTTTTCAGATTTTGTGAAAATGTAATTCTCTTTCCATTCTCTATTCAATAAAAAGATTAGAGCTTTGATTTTATTTTTCATTGTTAGACATGGACATTCATGAACATCATATTCAGTTTAATGTCTGGTTGGCATGTCTTAGACAGCTTTTAGAAATTGGCCTGGTCTTTATTTAAACCGCTTTCTTCCAAGTCCATCCTTATCATTTCCACTAATATCTTCTTTGGCCTAACTCTGCCAACTGACACTGCTACCTCGATTGTTGTACAATTACTAACCCAAGAACTCTAACCCGTCTTTCAATGTGACCAAAGCAATGAAGTTTTCTGTTCTGCACACATCTTCCTATACTGTTTAAATTTAATCTTCTGAGGTCAGTAGATCTAAGAGACTTTAACATTCACATTACACATCCATCGTATCGTTATCATATCCTTTCCCTCTATGCAATAAAAGTCTTAAACTCTAACTGGCCGGATTTCACTTGGATAAATCATTACACTGCATGCACATATCTGATAGACCCATCCCTTGGTTTACAGTGGTAACACTCTGCTGTTAATGTTAATTAATGCTATTGGTCTGTATACCTCCAAGTCTTTAAAACCCCACACACAGCACTTTTGTAGTACGTTATTTGTTCCAAGTAATACATATTCTTGTTAATATGTAATTTGTTGTGGTATTCTAATTTCGGTACTTTCACAGATTAGGATTCACACTAACTTTGTCCCTAACCCTAACAACAGGGTCAAAGTTAGTGTGGGTCCTCATCTGTGAAAGCACCCTAATTTCTTTAAAGCAACACTCAAGCTTCTTAGGAGATCCATCGAAGTATTCCGATTACAACTGGTATAATCTTGGTCTTCTAGTCCCAGAGTTTGAATCATTCTACCCTGGATTCAGAATAATTAATTTTATCAAACTTATTTTTCATTATTATCAGGAATTATTTCGATAATTTTAATTTACATATATTAGTAAAGATTTGCATTGAATTTTTCGAGCAGATTCTTTTATTTTCTTGAAAAAATCCATTCATAAATGTTTTTTTTTTCTTTATTATATACACTCATTGACATGACAAAAGTAAATAGACACCATTAGTATCATTAATAAAAAAAGATTTGTATCAGAGGCTGATGATTATTATACTTATCTAGAAGTAAGATTTATTTTGCCATTTAATTTACATACGTGTCTGCACACACCATGAACACGTATGTAAATTGGCTTTTTGGCTAGAAGCAAAGTGCAGTATCTGTTCTGATACTGCACTATATATGTTGTCCTCGGTCAGTGAAGAAATCTTTCTAGACTTAGGAAATTTTTATTTTTGTCCCAATACAGAGTATCCCTTTTTGCGATGCTGGAGTTTCTCCACATTGAAAACAGACGTTGTGTCTAACTCTGCCTTCGTGGTAATGCAAGTAAATAGGGACACTTATTTAAATTAGATGACTATGCTGAAAAAATGTAAGAAAAAAAATTACTCTTTCTCTAAATGATCAGAGACATTAAAACCTTAGAGTGGTTGAATCAACATAGTAAGAGGGAGGCCGAAAGAAATAGGTTAATAGTTGAGAGGTGTGACTTGTTCAGTTAATTATGAATTACAGCTAAACAAAAATGAATTTTCTTTTCAAACATAACTTAATTTCAGTACTGTGGTATATTTTAGTATGTATTTTAGGCTTAGATCTGAGCTCAGAGGTAGATTAAATCTGGACAGTATTAGGAGAGGCATGCCAAACATGAGGTTTCGAGTGTATGGTTATGTTGAAATAATGTATGAGTTGTTGTGTAAGATGTATGATTGTGAATGAATATTCTATATTTAAAACCACATTAATTCATTTCGTATGAATCCGATGATTTTATTGTTGGCATTGTTTTCCTTGATATCTTTCTAGTTAGAATTATTTTTAGAAAGACATCGGGTAGTTATAAGAGGGGCCATGTAAAGGTTGCCAACATCCTAAGTGAAAGTGTTTCCGTGGAACAAACTGGATTCGAACTTGGCCCACTCAGATTGTCAGTCCATATCGTTAGCCACCATCATCTCTCTAAAACCACATAAAAATAGGTGATCGCAAGAAGTAGTAACCAGCAGAACGTTACCACTGTCGGGAAAGGGAAGAGCCAATCAGGCATGTGAACACAGTGTGATGTGCATATAAGTGAAACCTGATATGATGGATGTGCAATGTAGGTCTTAAAGACAGGCTTAGATCTGATATCTTGGAAGACGATTAAATATGGACAGTATAGGGAGATGTGTGTAGAACAGGATACTTTGTTGGTTTGGTCAGATTCAAACAATGGATGAGAGTTCTTGGGTTAGATGTAGAACAGTTGAAGAAGGTGGGGTCAGACCACAGGAGAAGGCCAAGGAAAACATGGGAGGAAGTGATAAGGATAGACTAGAGAGAAAGAGGGATAAAGACCTGTGCAGAGATAGATTAGTTTGGAATTATATTTCTAAAAGCCGTCCACCATATGCCAGCATGTAAAACGGACGTTGAACCGAATATGATTATGATTTGTATGATTAAAGTATATAGGAAAAAGCCTTAGGGAAACAAACGTTTATTAACACATTTGAGTTATTGTTTAAATATTAAATTATTTTTACTTTATTTTTTTTTTCAGGTGAGTCGTGTATCTTTATTTTTCATCTCAAGTCCTTTTTAACTTATCTTGACACGAAAGGTAAGTGACAAATTTTGTTGTCTCAGATTAAAGCTGAAATCTAAGAAATCATAAAGGTAAATTTGTAGATTAACACACTTAACGAAATCATTCCCCTCCCCTCCAAATAAATGAGATTCTTCTTTTTTAGGTGATTACGTGTGAACACCTTGAAAAACATGGCAGAAAGAAAAGCAACAAAAAATATTTTAAATTTAGAACGTGGGATCAGTTTCGTATATAAATTTAACGTAAAATGATCCCACAATTCAGGGCCATTCTAACGTTTTAGGGCATTAACTAAATGTTTTTACTACTAACCCAAAGTCTGAGTTGCAAGATCGTAAAATCTTACAGAATCGCCTAAAAAAGTAGAACCGCTTCTCCCCTTCAAAAAAACACAGAATTTATCTCCCATAGCAAAAGAGAATTTCGATTAACTGCCCTAAAACACTAATTATATGATTGATAATAATATATGGATATACTTGTATAAATAAATGGATCGACCTGAAGGCTCACTGTTCTTTGGCTATTACACCAAGATGTAAAGGAGGATTTAGGACCGATATTGTTCTGATCTTCTGTAATACATATTCTAAATAAATATTAAGCTCTTATTTGTGAACTTTTCTTAATCGAGCATTCTGCTGAGATTATCTCCCACTAATCTTACAAATATATATATGTATGAATATGTATATGTATATTGTGTGTATTTAGGCAGTATATTTTAATTTAGGCAAACATTATTAGATAACAGTGTTTTTGCTTGATAAGACTTTATTTTTTCAATTTTCCGAATAGTCCATTTAATTTCGGTCAAACTGGTGTATAAGTTTCGTGGGTTTCTTGTTCCATTTTTCTTTCCTTTTTCGCAAGTATTTTCGATTTGGTTCGTCAAATCATCTTCAGGCTGTGTTAGTCTTGGTTACAAATGTTTTTACTGTTGAGTTTTTTTTGTTTTTTTTTAGACGACTAGTAATTTACAATTTAAGAAAGAGCGTTTATAATATTGAGATGCTACATTCAAACGTGATTACGTTCTAAGTGCGTGCAAGATTCCAAAGTATGATTATATATATATATATATATATATATATATATATATATACACACACACATAGAAAGGGGTAGATACACGAGCAACGCTGGGTAGCACTGCTTGTTAGGCTATTGCATTAACGAGTTTCATTTCCAACTGGTAAATAGCCGTCTTATATCGAAATTATGAATCCAAGTTATTACCAATCCTTTAGTGGCTTTCGTTTATGCAATATGTACAAATTCAATATTCACTTAAAGAATTAGATATATAATGTACTCTTTGTGTGCTTTTTTGTTTGTTTTGTTTTGTTATTGCTGCTGTCATTCCCCAAATTCATAGGAAGCCAGTCTCCCAGATTGTTCAATCCAAAATGTCTCGAATGGGACAACTTCTTAATATAAAAAAAAAGTGAATCATCGGCATTCTTCATCTGATTTTCTTTTCTTTTCTGAGGCAATACAATAGGAATACCTGCATTTCTTTTTCTTTTTCCTCTTTCTAATTGCAAAAATATGTTTTCTCTTGTAGCCTGAGCTGAACTTGTCATCACAAACATTTTGTCAGGCTATTTCACAGATCGTTTTTTCATTGTGTTTTTTAAGAGTGACAATAACTTTAGGAATTTTTTTTTCTTTGTTATTCACCAAGCATACTTCTTAGTATTTTACCGGTATTTCTGTTCTTTTCTCCCCCCCCCCCCACCTTGTAGGGGGAAGGGGTCTTTTCCTTTAGTTCCTATCAACTCCACCACCAGCGCTGCTCCCCCCCCCACGAATCATCACCAATTATGTGTACCTGACAATAGTTTCTTGATCCTGACATTGTGGTTCATTTCAATGCCAACCTAGAGTAATGGATGGGAAGCTGACGTAGGGAGGGAGGCAGGCAGCAACCTCTTTTCTCCTTCACTGAACAAGGGGAGTTGGGGGTGTAAATCAAAGTGGGCCTAACATGAGACCTTTGTGTCCCTCACCTCATCATCTCCATCATCCACCAACCCATCCCTCTCGCAACTCCATCTACTTGATCGGCCCAGGCTCACTTTTGAATAACTTCCAAAAACGAATAAAAGAAAATGATAAAAAGATAAAGAGAACGAAGAAAAAAAAATGATATTACAATATTGATTAATTAGTGTCTCTGCTTTTTCAATTACAAGACTAACATCTTTTTTTGTTGTTGTGTTGGTTAACCTCTAAATGGGATTTTAAAACTCCCCATCCAATAAAATACTAATAGAATAAATTAATGAGGTGATTATAATATATTAATATGTATTTAATTGAATCCAATGATTGATTTTATTTCTTTCATCTTCAATGTAGTTATTTGTTTTTCATTTAATGTAGAGTTATACATTTTGATGTTATCTGTATTACAGCAACTCAGCGATTTTGGGGATTATTTAATGCTTGAACTCTTAATTGAACAAAAGTTGCTATTTTACCCTCGAGTTGGACAGAAATTGCAGGTTAAGTGGCATCACTTTTTTGTATCCGCTATAATCCGCAAGGATTTTTCTCACATGACTCAAATGAACCAATTAATCGCAATCATCTAAAAATAGAGAATCGTCCTCATTATCAAAATAAGAACCGAATTGTCATTTTATTCCCCCCCCCCCCCCCCCCGAATACAATATTTTTTTTATTTTTATTTTTATTTTGTTACTTTTCAAAATAGAAAAACATCATTTGAGTCACGGGAGACAAATCCTGGAGGACTTTTTATAACCGCCACGGTTACAAAAAGTGCTGCCGCAGGTTAATACCTTTCCCTAATAGTATTAATGTTTTTATACTACATGAAGAAGAGAAACGTTATTTAAAGCCAGAAAACTAGAAAACCAATGAAGCAATTAAAATAAGTAGTTTATTTTCTAATAAACAGACAATCATTTTAGTGGAAAGAATTTAATAAGTAAACTAGTTGTTGTAAATAAATAATTTTTTGCGAGTAGGATTTTTATTTCTCGCATTACTTCATTAAAGTAGCTCACTTGTTTTCTAAGAAAAGGAAATACATTCCAGTGGATTTAATTTCATCAGTAAAGTGATTTTTTGAATAAATTATTATTTCTAAATAAATTATTATTTCTAAATAAATTATTATTTCTTAATAAATTATTATTTCTAAATAAATTACTATTTCTAAATAAATTACTATTTCTAAATAAATTATTATTTCTAAATAAATTACTATTTCTAAATAAATTATTATTTCTAAATAAATTACTATTTCTAAATAAATTATTATTTCTAAATAAATTACTATTTCTAAATAAATTACTATTTCTAAATAAATTATTATTTCTAAATAAATTATTATTTCTTAATAAATTATTATTTCTAAATAAATTACTATTTCTAAATAAATTACTATTTCTAAATAAATTATTATTTCTAAATAAATTACTATTTCTAAATAAATTATTATTTCTAAATAAATTACTATTTCTAAATAAATTATTATTTCTAAATAAATTACTATTTCTAAATAAATTACTATTTCTAAATAAATTATTATTTCTAAATAAATTATTATTTCTTAATAAATTATTATTTCTAAATAAATTACTATTTCTAAATAAATTACTATTTCTAAATAAATTATTATTTCTAAATAAATTACTATTTCTAAATAAATTATTATTTCTAAATAAATTACTATTTCTAAATAAATTATTATTTCTAAATAAATTACTATTTCTAAATAAATTACTATTTCTAAATAAATTATTATTTCTAAATAAACTATTATTTCTAAATAAATTATTATGTCTTAATAAATTATTATTTCTAAATAAATTATTATTTCTAAATAGGGTTTTATTTCCTGAAGTAATTTGTTAAAATGGCTGATACGTTTTCTAAAAAGGTAATGCCTCTTTTTTTCTCAGAGGATGCAAAAGATACTGCACATGTCCCTTTTGCAATGCTATTATAATTAAGACAGGGTGAAGGGTATCCGTCTTCATTATGGATATTAAAGTTTGGTTGTGATAGAAGGTTAATCTGAGTCGATATTGGAAATAAGAAGACAACAAACTACATTTAATGCTATAATTTTATTTTACCAGTGCTGAAAAGGAATTAAAAACAGCTAAATTTACAAAAAGGGGAGCCACCTATCTCTGTAGATTACTGCAATTGAACTGATATGATTTGATTTCAGGATAGTTGATTCCATAGTCTGTGCCGATCTCCATTAGGCTAATTATGTCTCCTCACTAAAGTTACAAAAGAAATACCAACTCTTGTATACAATTAATTGCAGTACTGTAATCTTAGCTGTCGGTCACCATGCAATTTTGATTTGTTTTGATAGATTATATTTATAACGTTCTCTTCTCAATATCGAGTGCGTCCCCACCGTCATAAGTAATTCTTTTATATATATATATATATATATATATAAATTTATTCTTAAAACATGTGATTTTATCAATAGTTTATGTAAATTCTTGGTTTCCTATGAGTTATTTAATAACATACATAAAAGTGTCAGGATCGCAATGTCCATGATGTACTTTGGACCGGCTTAGACTATTTTCAGTGATGGAAGTATTGATGCCTATAAAATAACTTTAACATATATACGTTAGCTGAAAATATACATCGAGCTATATATATATATGTGTGTATGTATGTATGATGACATTGGGATTTATCATATAAAACCAGGAGATATATATAGCATGTATTACAAGGTGAAAAACAAAACAGTGTTAGATCATAGATTCTAGAAGAGCTAATATAAAGTATTTTATAACTATATATTAGTGTCTGTAGGGTGTACCCGGGTTTCATTGGTCTGGTTATACTTGATCTGGGTTAGAAGCTGGCTGGTAGGAACCAGATCGATTCATCAGCATCGTTCAACAGGCAAAGGCTCATAAAAAAGTATAACCAAATCAATGAAACCCGGATACACCCAACATACATTGTAATGTATTTTTAAAATGATATTCTTACTTTATATATATATATATATATATATATATATATAAATTGAGATAAACAAAATTAGAACATTGTTTATATCAGTTCGAAAAATTTAAACACAACGATTAATTGGCGTACGATCGTTTCCAAGACAATTTGGAAATTTTTTTTATTTTGTATTATATTTTTGATGACTTCAGTCTCTTTGTCAGCGCCCTTTACACTATCACATACAAAAATCATTTAAGAAAAAAACATAAAATTTCAGTATTGTTTAAAAAAAACATATACAGTAAGTCATAACCTCCTATAAAGCAACCATCTATTACTCCATCAATAAGCTCAAAGATTATATAAGTAATGAAAGTACATAAGGAACAGCAGATTAAATTTTAACATATTTAAAATACAGAATGAATCAGGAAGAAAAATAAAATATTAATAAAAATAAAATCAATAAACACGAAAGAAATAAAGATAATTAATAATAATTGCAGAGAATAAAATATAATGATAATAATAAATAAATAAATAAGAATTATTGAATGAATAAAATAGTAAACTTTTAACACAAAACAAATTAGCCGAGGTTAAAATAAGGAAAAATTAAAATGATTAGAAAATAAAAAGTCGATAATAGAGAATATACAAATATATAGAGAAATAAAAATATAATTTAAAAATATAATCATAATATATATATATATATATATATATATATATATAAAAAAGGGATAAGTGAAAAACAAATAAAAAAAAATCGCAATATACAAGCCATATGGGAAAAGTAGATATTTAGACTCCTAATTTTATTGGACGCTTATTCATGACTCGTGTTCCTCGGGGTTATTGAAGACTGTAAGTTTACTAAAAATGGTTTCAATAAATATCATTACCTACACCCTAACGCTGAGTACATCTTTAAACGCCACTTCAAAAGTTAGAAAAATATAAAATGTAAGATATAAGCTCAAAAAATGAGTGTAAAAGAACAAGGTTCCTTATTCAATCCCAGGCAACGTCGGGTCTTCCTGCTATGTAACATGTTTAAGCACTAAACCGTTTCTCTTTTCCAACTCCTATTCATGTAATCTAAGACAATAACACATCTTGGCATTATTTTACTTTATCTTCCCTCCAGCAAGGAATTTCTTTTTTCTTGTGTGTTTTTAAGGGTTGGGTTCAGTGATTCAAATGGAGAAGTGATGATAATGGTGAGTGCTGTGATTACAGTTTGTGACAACATCTTGGAAGATAAAGCGGGGGTGGGGGTAGTTGCAACGAAAACCCACTCTGGGGACACTTTGGTTTCTACTTGTCTCCTCCAGTTCTTCAACCTATTTTTCCCTGTTATTAAGAATTATTACATCATCATCCTCATCCTCCTCTCCTCACTCGCTCGCTCTGCGTGTCTTTTGTTAACTTCCTATGTCTTGCTATTTGGGAGAACCAGTCAAGTCGATAAACCTTCTACTACCGGGATCAAACGGAAATCCTTCTATAGTTTCATCTTAATTTGTCAATCACTATGATTCATCGCTTTGAGTAGCATTGTTTCATTAGTATAAATACCTTTCCCATTATTAATTCGTCTGCTAGTATGGGGAGGGGAAGATGGCTGATGTTTTTTTTTATCTAGTGACTGTTAAAATGGAAGAAACAATAAATACAATACAGTTCATTTCAATTGCAGGTATACAAGCCAAAGCAAAAACATAAGACAATGGACAAAAAAATAAAGCATCTGTATATTTATAAAGTTGGGTCATTTCTCGCTCTAACAGTGAGATTAAAGTACTAAATCAAAATGTGCACAATAGAAGAACAATATATCTAATATACTGATCACGTGTCATTAGGTTAACTAATTTTCATATCGCTTTCCAAAATGACATCTCATTAATTAACTCAATGAGTGTTTTCACTTGAACACATAGTTCTATTACTTGTAGAAAGTAAAAGAAAAAAAATTAAAAATAAAATTAATATGGGGTTCAGGGTTGGAAGCAGGAATTTCTTGGCTTCCTGAATTGTTCAAAGCAACAGTGTCACAGGTTCCACTAGTTACAAATCACATATTTTATGGCAGAAAAGTAATATTTTTAATTCAAGCAATGGTAAATTAACCCAGATTATGAGTAAGAAATAGTAATACATTCATAAACAATTTTGGTAAAATTATGTGTTTCTGAATTTTGGGGATGAAGAATTATCTACGTTTTCTTTAGACTATTTTTTGCTCAACGTTGATATTTCTGTTTCTATGTTTCAGAGCCGACATCGACAGAAACGTAGTCTAATATATAAAGCAATGGTGATTCTTTTCTGGATTTCTAGAATGTTTATAGACGTGTTCATTTTATATCTATTAACAGTTGTGTTTCACCATCAATACCTGCCATACACCCGACACTGTTCTTATTCACAATACAGTTTTATTGATATAAATTTTTAAGGAGAACATATTTAATCCGGATCTAGATTTCATTTTTCATATCGATAAGAGGAAGAAATAAATATTATTCACCCTACTCTTTCACAATACAGCACTTTTTTTCATTAAATGTATTTATTTCTTCAGTAAATGAAAACACGAATATCAATTTAAAAAATAAAATAAAATAATTTTAAAATGGTAAGAAATACATTAGTTTATTTACTTAAAATAAATAATATGAATATAAATGGCTATACTAATGAAGCCAATAGTTAGAAGAAAAACTCCAATTAATTAATTTGGTAATTATGGTTTACTGTCTCACTGCTGTTAGAAAGTTTTAAAAACGTAATTTTATTTTGGTTGAGATTCTTATTTATATCAAAATAACCCATCCCACTATGCAATTTGGTTGGTGTAGCATAAATTTGTAGTAATTTATGCAATGAATTCTACAGGCACAAAACTTCAAATTTAATTTTTTTTTCATTACTTATTTTATTAATCTCCATTCTCTTTATTTGACTCATTTTATCTAATTATATATTTTTGTTAATTACTGAGTTATGAAATTGGATCTGAATATATTTGCTAGATTATGTACGTACCTAAATTACTTCTCTTGGAAAAGTGCAAATTTCTCAAAATATCATTCTTTCAAAAATAATTATTTTACTGTTTTATGGAAATATTGATTAATAAATTTTGTCGGTTTGAATAATTAATCTCAAATGGTTCTCTTTTTATTAGAATGTTTCTTTATTCATTGAATAGTTTGCTGTAGATTTAATATTATCAAGTTTTGATTCCTGTTAAATTTGTTTTCAAATTATAGAAAAAATTTAAATAAAATGGAATTTATGTAAAATAAGCTAGAACCGGAATATAAACCTGTTTTTTGTATGTTAAGTCTTTTTTTAAGTCAAAGTTTGTACACTGCACTAAGATACTTGTTCACCTATTGTGGCCAGAAGCTCCAATCAAAACAGCCGAGAGTCCTTTTCTTGAAGGGTCTTGATTGTAATATGGGTGGTAGGACATAAGCCTACCGGACAAAAGCCCACCAACGTAAAAATAAATTAATTATTAAATTAAAATTTTTTTTTTTGATATTTATTAGTTTTACAATTATCAATAAGCCTTTGTCTGTAATTTTCTTTTCTTGACAACATTTTTTACATTTCATTTGTAAACATTTTTCCGGTGCTTTGTAAATACTGCATTATTTTTAAAATTGCATCATAAAAATAAAGACGCACCCTTTTTACTACTAACCTTAAGTCTGTGTGGTAAAACAAAAAATACATTTTTTTAAAAAATTATGTATAGTATTACCCATCTTTCGCGGGAAGAAAAAACTACAATTATGTAAGATTGAAATTGGGGGATCAGTTTTGCATATAATTTAAACATAAAATGATCCACCATTTCCGGACCATTCTACCTTTTTAGGGCATTAATTATTTTCCTTTTGCAATGGAATATAAATTCTATGCATTGTTTTTCAAGCGGGGTGGGTGGTTTCTACTTTTTAAAGCGATTACATGTGGTTTTACGACATTGCCGATCGGACTTAGTGTTAGTGGTAAAAAAGTTAGAATGGCCCGGAAGAGGGGGATCATTTTAAGTTAATTTATATGTGCAACTAATCACCTACTCTAAATTTAAAGGATAATTGGGTTCTTTTTTTTTCACTGTTCACACGTCATCGCATAAAAAAGTTAGAATCTCATTTTTTGGGGGGGTACTTTTATTTTTTCCCTTTTATGTATTGTTTGCAAGATTTTACTAAACTCATTGTGAGATTTTCATCTATAGTTTTCTCTTGTACCATCTTTTCCTATTTATTAACTTGTGCCATTTTTACCGGTGCCATTTTAATTAAATTAGGTGAAAAAAAAATGCATAGAAGTTATCTTTCATCGCAAAAAAAATGGTTTATCCCCCAAAAAGTAAGAATGGCCCGGAAATTAGGGATCATTTTATGTTAAAATTATATGCAAAACTGATCCCCCAATTTCAATCTAAATTGTTTTTCTTTACGCAAAAGATGAGTAATACATAATTTTTAAAAATGTATTTTTCGTTTTACCACCGGACTTAGGGTTAGTAGTAAAAAGGGTACGTGTTTTTTTATGATGTAATCTGTAAAATAAATGCAGTATATATAAAGTACCGGAAATACGTTTGTCACGAAAAAAGAATTGCAGGCAAAGAGTTATTGATAATTGTAAAAAAATTAAATATAAAAATATTTTTTTTAATTTTTAAAAATTTATTTTTACGTTGGTGGGCTTTTGTCCGTGTTTGACTTATGTGGGCTTATGTCCGGTGGGCTTTTGTCCGCACACCGTAATATGAGGCCTCCTGGCCTGTCGCTTGACCTCTCGAGACGACAGAAGCACTTTGTAAGCAGGTTCAAGATACATGTCCAGCCAGCATAAAAAAATCAGCATAAACCATAAAACTGATAAACAAATTGCTCTTTTTTCTATAGATATTTATAAGTATTTATTTATCAATTGATATCGTGTGTTAGATTACACAAGGAAATCAATTCGAATAATAAAAATGTGTATATTATAGAATAACAAAAACATTTATTTTACTTGATGTCTTAAGTTTAAAAAAACATAGGACTTAACTGAATGTATTAGTAAATTCCATGGCGCTTTCTACATTCATCTGTATAATTTACTGTTATTAATATTTCCTTTCAAATGATAAATGTTTGTCATGCTTAATATGATTAAGAAGCAAAAATAATTGTCATAGTCAGCTAAATATTAAAAAAAAATAAAACTAATATCTCTCTTCTTTATCTAAAATTATATTTATTTGAAATTGTAGCAATTTAATTATTTTTCAAACAATAAATACTCTGTATCTTACCGTACAAATAATTGTCAGCTACATATTCTTTAGATTAATAAAACGAATGTCAGTTTGTGAAATGTATTTAAAATTGTACTGTTTTAGCCGATGAGAAAACATAATTTTATTTTATTTATTTATTTATTATTTTTTTTAAAAATTTTCTAAAACAATTTATTTTAAAGTCGGTAAAGTCGAATTTATTTTACCTTAACAACATTAGATTAATCACCATCATTGCTGATTTAACGATTTTATTTTTTAAATCAGTGTGAAAGGTGATAACGTACATAAGAATTTGAAATGCCTTAGCATATTATTATATATGTTACTACTTTGTTGTATAATTAACATTTTAGTTACCAGTTTTCTATATTTTCTTATTTGTTCTTTGAAACTGTTTTCATCTATTGCTGACTGTTACAGGAAGATGAAAAAAAAACGTAGCAAACGTTAATGGATTGTCAAGTATCATTGGCATTTGAAGATACAATTGTTGAATATAAATAGCTTCCATAACTGTCATAATTTGTTAATATATAAAGATTTGCTATGATTTTTAAAGCCAGAATTAACTTTCTATTCTACAGTTTAAATGTTCCTTTAAAATTTTGAAGGGTCATCAAGTAAATCATTCTATTTTTAACTATTAAAATGGCTTAATTATTTATAGAGTCGAAATACATAATTGTGTAATTATTTTTCGAATCGAATGAAAAGAAAAATATTATGTAATTGTATAAATCTATTCATAGTAAAAAAAAAAAATGTAAGTCACATAGAAGAAAGAAATACATGCTAGAAAAGTTCTCATAATTTTATTTATATTGAGATAAGCATGAAGTCTTCAATACTAACGTTCCATTTATCGAGCTCTTATAATTTGGAAAATGTGTATGGAAAAATTATATATGCAATTTGCTGGTGTGTACATAAGTTGATCTTCAGTAATAAAATTTAGTTTATACATGAACATTTTGGTAATTTGAGGAATCTATGAAACATCTGACATAAGTGTGTGTGTATATATATATATGTATGTAAGTATATTTCTTTACTTGTCATACTACGAACACTTTCTTGTGAAATATGGAATTTATTATGTCCCAAATGGAAAATAATGAAGAATCTAAGACAAACTGTAAGAATAATCGCTTAACATTTGTAAGGCAATACAAGATGTCAAATGACATTGAGTGATTACCTCCCCTTTTAAACTAATTCACATTTCATCTTGCTCTAATTTATGGTTTCAAGATTCAGTAAATATGGTTTTAGTTTCATTTCTTGTCTACTCTGTAACCTTTTTTTGTTTTATGGTTCCCTACTGAAGAACTTTCAATGATCTTCTGTTACTCCAACTTGAATAATAGTTGGCATTGAAGTCTTAAAACATCTCGCTTCTTTATCAACTAAGCGAGCTGCCACTTTTCAAACTTTTACTTGTCTTCACTGTTTTGCCCCCCTCTCCTCGCCTAAAGATTAAACCGCAGTCTGTTTCTTATTTATTGCTTCACTGAATGGTCACTTTATATTTAAGTAAGTAGATATTATCCCAATTGCTAAGCGCCACTACCAGGATGTAAACAGCAGCATCCCCGTCTTGTACAAAGGTTGTTTCTTGTACTGGAACTCGGATAATTTTCACTTGCTTTCACATTTCCAGATGAGTTGAGAATGATAGCTTTTTGAAGAAATTCATTTATGACAGAATTGGAGAGATCTCTTTCTGCTTCTGTGTCTTAGGTGTCTAGGGGTCAAGGAGAATAAACGCTATGATATCAATACGCTTTTCAGGTTGATTACTTATCTTTGCTTGTATGAAGCCCCCTTCCATACTCTGGTCTATCCAAATTAGAGGATTCTGTTTACGAACTACACATGGTATCATGACTTGTATGATGGCATAAGGCGATGTGATAGGCAGCCATTTCTATTAGATGTAGTGCAATGTTCATAGAAGAATTTCAGTCGTGGCTACATTTTGTCAGGTATCAAATAATCTATATAAATAATAGGTGTTTTTACTTGTCTGTGAGTTTGCAAAAGTTTCTGACAATGGCAAAAGATATGATATTGTTTGGCACTATGACGTCCATGATGGTCACTATATTGGCAGCATCCACATTGAGGATAACTGTCACCTCAACTATGACTGCTTAACATAATGAAATGGATATCAACTAACATGGTCTCATATAAAAAAAAATATTTTAAAACTCTCCACATTTAATATTAGGACATATATATTACTGTTTCATATATATATATATATATACAGGGTGGGCCAAAATAAGGGTCCTATCTTTAAATTTGAATAACTTAAATTTGAATAACTTGAATTTGAATAACTTCCACAAAATAAAAGTTAAACTCACCAAACTTTATGTGTGTGTAGACTGACCCTTCCGAGATTTTTTGAAATAAACAAAACAAATTTTAGCCGAAAAACAGTTCTTAAAACTTACAAAAACTAAAGTATTGTTTTTTACACTGTTTTGAGTTTTTTAAGCAAAAATAATGTTTTCTAAATGAGGGTAGGTTCCTTAGGGCTAATACGGCTCATGCTTGCTTCGGAAGGGGTCCTTTACTTATTCTAAAAAAAAAAAAAAAAAAATCAATAAATAAAAAAAGTTATGAATTTTTAAAAATAGGACCCTTATTTTTGCCCACCCTGTATATATATATAGTATGCACATATTGCATCAGTATTTACTTCAACAGAGCTCAATGCATCAGTTTTACTGCATAGTAGTATAAAATGTACTTATGGTAAGTAAGCTACACAGAAATGTTTGCTTCATTCCCGAAGGAATTTGTTAGACTGAAATTTAGCCTGACGAATTTCTTCATAGATGAGACACAAACCTTTCTGTGTAACTTAT
>OY744521.1:154903576-155153576 GCA_963556195.1 Sepiola atlantica | reverse complement strand
CTCTCTCCATCCTTCCTCCCCTCTCTCTCTCTCCATCCTTCCTCCCCTCTCTCTCTCTCCATACTTCCTCCCCTCTCTCTCTCTCCATACTTCCTCCCCTCTCTCTCTCTCCATACTTCCTCCCCTCTCTCTCTCTCCATACTTCCTCCCCTCTCTCTCTCTCCATACTTCCTCCCCTCTCTCTCTCTCTCTTCATCCTTCCTCCCCTCTCTCTCTCTCTCTTCATCCTTCCTCCCCTCTCTCTCTCTCCATACTTCCTCCCCTCTCTCTCTCTCCATCCTTCCTCCCCTCTCTCTCTCTCCATCCTTCCTCCCCTCTCTCTCTCTCTCCATCCTTCCTCCCCTCTCTCTCTCTCTCCATCCTTCCTCCCCTCTCTCTCTCTCTTCATCCTTCCTCCCCTCTCTCTCTCTCTTCATCCTTCCTCCCCTCTCTCTCTCTCTTCATCCTTCCTCCCCTCTCTCTCTCTCTTCATCCTTCCTCCCCTCTCTCTCTCTCTTCATCCTTCCTCCCCTCTCTCTCTCTCTTCATCCTTCCTCCCCTCTCTCTCTCTCTTCATCCTTCCTCCCCTCTCTCTCTCTCTCTTCATCCTTCCTCCCCTCTCTCTCTCTCTTCATCCTTCCTCCCCTCTCTCTCTCTCTTCATCCTTCCTCCCCTCTCTCTCTCTCTTCATCCTTCCTCCCCTCTCTCTCTCTCTTCATCCTTCCTCCCTTCTCTCTCTCTCTTCATCCTTCCTCCCCTCTCTCTCTCTCTTCATCCTTCCTCCCCTCTCTCTCTCTCTTCATCCTTCCTCCCCTCTCTCTCTCTTCATCCTTCCTCCCTTCTCTCTCTCTCCATCCTTCCTCCCCCCTCTCTCTCTCCATCCTTCCTCCCCCTCTCTCTCTCCATCCTTCCTCCCCCCTCTGTCTCTCTCCATCCTTCCTCCTCCTCTCTCTCTCTCTCCATCCTTCCTCCCCTCTCTCTCTCTCCATCTTTTCACTATTATTCCCCCCCCATTCTTCATTCTTCTTCCTCTTCCTCCTCATTTTTGCTCCTCATTCTTTCTCCACATTCCTTCTTCACCTCCTGTCCCATTACCTGAACCGATCACACAGTTTATTCATTACATCATTATCAGAAAATATCCTTCTGATCTTAACCTGAATAATTTTTGTTTGCTTTTGTTCTATGAAGGCCCTATTGTCTTGTTGCCCTCCTTTATTTTTACTCAGATGACCTACAACAGAATTGTTGATTTTCTTATCTATTACAGTGAAACTTTATTTAAAGTGCATATCATGTTTGAAATTTAACGCACAGCCGGATTTGAATTTACATTCAAGAGGGGAGCAATCATTTAGTAAAACATGCCTTATCCAACATGGCCACCGGAGAGCATCCATGAGTACAATGTGTAAGAGCAAGTGTATCTGAATGTAAACATAAAATTTCAAATAATGGATGTTTACATCCAACCGATTTTATTGCAATAGTGTATTGTAATTTTCGTGTATCTTTTGAAATATATATACTTCAAGTCAGATGTGGAATCTGTGGCCCAAACACTCAATCATGAAATTTTAAATAGTTTGACTCTTAAGAAATCTTTCATTAGTTATAATTTTTATATACTGTATATTATTTATAGCATTTTAATTTTAAAGAGGACCTGTCAGTTTTCCAAGGCTCTAAAAATAAAATGTTTGTTTTTAATGAATAAAATCTAAATAATCCGTCTGATACTACCAGATCAGGCTATCTGAAAATACTAGCTTCCTGACCAAAAGTGCACCAAACATTGATGTTATTGATTTTTCCTTTTCCTTTACAAAACTCAATCATGTTCTCCAAAGCCAAAAACAAAAACAATTTTCTTCTACAAAACAACCAAACGAAACACCATAAATAAATATTTAAAGATATAAGGAACTTGAAGCATAAAACTTTTACCAAAATGACTGTATTCGTCATTAAATAGCACGAAAAAGGTTAATATGCCGTAAAACAAACCAAACCTAAATACTCCAATTAAAGCACGATTCTGTGTTTAATTCTGACTCCCTGTCTCTATATCTTTGCTTTTTTATGTTGCAAAAACGCACATTAATCCTGAAAGAAAGTTTTTTGTTTTTTTAAATAGCCCGAGTTTGCTTTAATTTAACTCTCATCTGATTATAACAACGATGATCGTTTTATCATTATCCAGTACGTCTTGGTTTTCCTGCCAACGACCTTGGAGTAGAGCTGCACACACATTGACCTGGAACAAAAGCTTTCAAAGAGATGACTCCTTTTTTATGGTTCACAGGTTTATTCATATTTTGTTAAAATACCCACCACTTTACTCCAAAAGAGGCTGGGAAAGAGCCTTCCGACCGTCAAGACATTTCTGCCGCAGGCAAAATCTGGCAGAAAAAGAGCGTAACAGAAGAAGCGAAAGTGAACTCAGTCATTTTTTAAAAATCCCAATTGTAGTAGATGGCATGACCACAGAATCCTCGCAGTCAGTGTGTGTGTGTTAGTGTGAGAGAGAGAGGTAGGATCGCAAAATTTCTACTTAAATAATGTAAGCATTAATGGCAGAATAGATTTACTGAAATATAATCGTCTAACTGGAGTGAATCAATATTTCAAAATGTTATAAGAACATTTTTATGTTGACGTAAACGTATTTTATGATGATGCCTCGCCTCTTCTAAATCAATTTAAAGTGTTAAATTGAGGAGATAAACCGAAAATGACTAAGTCTGTTATAATCTTTAAAAGCTTTGTTCTTCTACAAATTATTTCAATTTTCCTCAGGCATAAACGTTGTCCTATTTATCTTTGATTTTAGATCTTCGAAGTTTAAAATTTATTTATAAGAAAAAAAGAATAAGTTAAAAGATGAAACAGTATCGATCAAGTCGACACTAAATTTTACTACATTGCTGCAAATGAATTTATGATTATTTATCGCTATACAAACGATTCTGATATTTTTAGTAAAGAGAGATTAAAAAAAAAAACTACCAACATATATCTGAATCTATTGTCTATTAAAACTTTTGATAAAAATATTTTTTTGTAATTTATAACATTATGGAAATGGATGCCCTCTTAAGAATGGGTATGTATTAATGCAAAATTCAATGTGACAACAAAAATATTAGTAAAGATTCAGAAGATAATGACTCGAACAAAGCAATACGAAATTAGTAATTTGGGTATTTAGGATGGCTAAAATGCATCAATTGGACTAGATAGATGATGAGGAATAATTAAGAAAAGCTGCAGGGATAAAACCTGTATCGAACAATGGAAGCCACCTAAAAGCAATGCTGATGTATCAACTGTGCTAAATATATATATATATATATATATATATATATATATACAGGGTGGGCCAAAATAAGGGTCCTATCTTTAAATTTGAATAACTTGAATTTGAATAACTTCCACAAAATAAAAGTTAAACTCACCAAACTTTATGTGTGTGTAGACTGACCCTTCCGAGATTTTTTGAAATAAACAAAACAAATTTTAGCCGAAAAACACTTCTTAAAACTTACAAAAACTAAAGTATTGTTTTTTACACTGTTTTGAGTTTTTTAAGCAAAAATAATGTTTTCTAAATGAGGGTACGTTCCTTAGGGCTAATACGGCTCATGCTTGCTTCGGAAGGGGTCCTTTACTTATTCTAAAAAAAATTTAAAAAAATCAATAAATAAAAAAGTTATGAATTTTTAAAAATAGGACCCTTATTTTTGCCAACCCTGTATATATATATATATATACACACACATACAGGGTGTCCCCAAAAGATGTATGCACCTTTGAATCGCTATAACTCATTCAATTTACTGATTTTTAATTGCAAACAAGATTTATAGAAGAGTAAGAATACACATTTAAAAATGCTGACAGTAAAATTAACAAATACGTAGAAAATTAACTTTTAATAAGAGTAAAGGCTGCTTGAAGTAATTTCAGAATGTTCATAAAATTAACCATAACTCTCACCCGTTCTGCTCAATGCACCTTTCATATCGTGATACATTGGACCTACAAACGTCTTGCAACATTTTCTCTACCATATTCATAAATTAACAAAAACCTATACTCGGTTGCGGGTTAAGTTTTTTGATGACTTTTTTTCCTGTGTCTAATTTGTTTTTCCTTTTGTCTTTTTCACACATATCTATTTCATTCAGAGTTTCGCTGTATCACAGCTCTTCAGTGTGGCTAGACATACGAGTGTTTTAGGCTGAGATTGAAACTCTTTTTTATATATACAGTCCGAGCTTTTACTCACTGCACCATCGGCATAAGCAAGCAAATGAAAATCTTACTGTTTATATACACAATATCAGCAGTCAAACAGCGCTCTATTCGTTCTTACGGAATGGTGTGGTCATATTTATAGTCATCACCGAGACAGTGTTTTATCACATTTCGTCAGTGTGGCTAGACATGCAAGTGTCTCTGACTGGGATTAAAACACGTTTTTTTGTTTTCTTTTTTTCGACAGTCCGAGTTTTATCCTCTGCACTATATCTAATAAAAGTTGTTTTATTTTAGGAAAGTGTCTAACATTCATCAGAAGGGAAATGTAAAACATTTGCTGTTATGTTAAATTTCACTAAATTCTATCTTTAATTCTTTGATGAATATTAATTGAAATAAAATCTTATTAGGAGATCAGTTATGAAAATGAGCCGCCGTTGGGCAAATATTTGTTGCATATATTATTAAATATATAATTTCTTCACATTGGTTGTATAGACCGATGACAACCCGTTACACCAAACAGACTGCTTTTTAAATAAAACACTTTAATATATATATATATATATTTATTAAAGAAATCAATTTGCTTTTTCACTTGCAATTTCGAAATAGATCTCAACTTGGTCTCTCGAAATAAAAGAACATTTGAACACAAATGTTAAATATTTGTCCAGGAAATCAAACAATATGATAGAAGTATTCGTTATATTAAAATCAAATCAATCATTGAATTAAAAAAAAAAATACAAAATAATAGTTAATTCAGAAAATGTCTTTTTTTCAAAACTAATATGCAAATTAGTTAACATTGAGACTGATATCGCGTATACATAAGCAGTATATAAAAAGATGGTGTGTCTATCATGTAAAGTTGAATTAACTTGAAATAGGACGTTTTGACTTCACCGTTAGTGCGAGAAATGAGCCTCACTTTCGCATTTAATCATTTAGATATATAACTGATAATTGACGAATGTGTCTTTTACCTATATTTAGAAGTTTACTATTTTTATAGACATGAAAACAAAAATCAGATTAATTTTACTGAAAGGATCATAAAAATCTGTTGCTTGCTAAAATGAACTTAATTACAAGTGAAGTTCGAAATAAACTTTGTAAATTATGGCTACTTTCGCCGAATTAGTGTCATTGAAAATTACTACCTATTGTGTTCATCTTGAGGTGCGTATTTACGTCCTTGTCTGGGTGATTCCTGTTTGTTGTTGTAATTTCACTTCCTAAATTTATCAACCTGCAGGCTACAACACATTCTTTTAAAAAATGAATAAAATTTCTATGTATTAGTGTAGACTGGGCAGGGATTTTTAATATTTTTTTAAACCAAAAATATACATGAAAAATAAAATGTCAACACTGATGTATCTACTCAGAATTTTTTTTATTCCAATGACATTTTGGCTTCTAGCAGTTCAAGCAAGATTACTTTTGTCTGGTGGATAAATATACTAACTAGTGTATACCCTTTGTCAAAAATGACGAGAAAAAGATTATGCTTTGTTAGTGGTCACTAATATGCATGTAAAATACTGTCCAAATTAGTGAACTTAAAAAAAAGGTCTCAAACTGGAAAGGTAAAAAAGAGAAAAAGATTATATGAATATTAGTGCAAACATTGGCTAAGCATAATTTTTTTTTGACGGAAGGTGTACACTCATATAACATATTACGTATATATATATATATATATATATATATATATATATACAAATATTTTATATTTGTCGCTCCTCGTAAAATAAGTAGAGCACTCTAAATGGTAGTACAAACACAGCATGACGTCACTTGCTTTATATGCATCATTCCTTCTTTAATAGAAGTAGAATGCCTCGACATCAAGCCGCTTTTATATGTGTTAAATTATCATTGGGCGCGCGGTTAACGACGTTGGATGTAAGTTGAAAAATACTTGTAATCCAGGGTTTCGAATCGTACGACCGGTAGTGAATAGTCATATCTCTATGCTGATGAGTCCTGATTGAAAAGGGACGAAACGTATACGTACATAGATAATAAACAACAACAAATATTTTATATATATATATATATATATATATTTAGTATTTATTTCAACAGTAAGTAGAGCATAGAGTAATTAGCCTGATGATTTCCCCTGGAAATGAAACAAAAACGTTTCCGTGCAGCTTACTTACCATGAGGAGAGAGAGAGAGGAAAAAGGAAACAAACAAACACCTGCTGGATCTTAAAAAGAAAATCCAAGACGTTTGCTGAAGATATTAAAGAAGATATTAAAAAGGAACAAAAACTTATAAATCAGTATAGAAAGCAGAAAGGGAAAAAAAAAAGAAAAAACGCCTCATGGAAATGTGGAAGGGGGTTATCTGACCTGCCTTCCCTTATTTGAAGGAAGAATTCATAACAAAATCTGTATGATTTTGGTTATTCGGACTACATTTCTCATCTTGAGTGTTATCATCACAACGTTTCGGCCAGTATAACCTCCGGCTTTCGAACTCTGGAATATTTCTGTCGAACTCGGTAATCTGGACGGAATTTCGAACGGAACCCTTTATTTAGTCCGAATAACCGAAATTATACAAGTTATCAAGCCTAATCTCAAAATTTCAGAAATATAACAACAAAATCTGGCATACGATCTTTTCTAAAACGATTTGGAATATTTTGTATATTGCTTTAGATTATTCTAAAAAGTGTTTTCTTCAGCGCCTCTCATAACATCACAAATAGCAGTCAAGCAAAAAAACATGACAATTTAGTATTATTTAAGAATACATGTATCCAGTCATGATAGGAAAAATAGAACTTCTCATATAATTCTATATCACTATATGTAATTTTCAATCCTCCACTCTATAATCTAGAGCAATATGTATTTATTTGTCATATATATATATATATATATATATATATATATATATGAGAAAAGAAGGATGAGAGTAATCCGACGTAATGGGAAATAAAAAAGGAAAAACCAAGATATATATATATATATATATATATATATATATATATATATATATATATATATATATTCATCAACGTTTCGTCTTTATTTGTAAGACTTCCTTAGGATGATAATTTTAAAATATCATGCAAGTACATCGAAAAAAAAAATCTCTTGGTTTTTCCTTTTTTCATTTCCCATATATATATATATATATATATATATATATATATATATATTATATTGTTTTGTTATAGAGTGAAGGATTTAAAACCACATAAAAGGTGAAGTTCTTATAGAAGGCATAACTAGTTAATTTTTACAAGCAGTTGTAAGTTTTAATTTTTAGTATTTAATACATTTTTTAAGCTAAAAATAAAAACTGATTGATTTGAGAGAAACAGGGATAAATAAAGGTCTTGGCAGAGACAGGTTAGTTTAAAAGTCAATTTCTGAAAGCTGCCCAACACATGACAGCATGTAAAACGAACTTTAAACCGAATATGATGGTAAATTTAATATATAACGCATTAGTGAATTTTTACCAGTAGTTCTGTTTTAATTTTGGGTATTTGATATTTTTTTTATTTTTGTAAGCTAAAAATTTAAATTCTTCATTTAATTCAATATTGAGTGTTGGTAATACATTAAGGTTATATTCTTTATCTGTTTCTTGCTGCATTAAAATTCTAACTAATTAGAATTGTAAATAATAAACGACCCTTGTCATCTCTCCAATCGGAAATGGCTTAACCTTGTGACCCCTGGTATGTATTTCAAAATGGCAGGTCTATGTAACAATAAAACTACAATTATCTAACATAGTTCGAGTACATATTATTTAGCACGCACACACACACTAGTAGTTGTAAGGATTGCATAGTCATAGTGGATTGTGTATGACTTAGAACTGTTGTAAAAAGCATACACCATCCACTATGACTATGCAATCCCTGCAGCTACTTAGAAAATGGAGCTGTTAAACCTGTGATATGGACAAAGAGGACAGAGTAGCAGCCTTAGTTGAAGTCGGTGTCTATAATGATGCTGGCTTAAACAGAGCTGAGAGAGAGAAGATAACTAAATACCAACGTCTTATGTACGACATGAAAGGAAACTGGAATCTTTCGAAGATCTCCATCATTCCAGTAATCATAGGAGCTATCGGGTTCATGAAAAAGAATTTCAAAAACTACATAGCGAATATACCCGGTGAATCAAGTGCAAAAATGATCCAAACAATTTGGTTAGGATCCTAAAAAGATCTCTCGGTTTGAGTTTCTGAAATAATGGTTAAATCTTATGCATCCGGTAGGATGCCCCATCTCCAGCAAAAACGGAAAAAGAAAATTGAAAAGTGTAGATTTATGTATGCATTTAATTGTTTATGTGACTTAATTTGTAATTATGTGGACCAGTGGCGGTTTTTTCTTCCTCCCCCCCCCTGAGTTCTAGTTAAAGATTTACCTAATTTCTTTTCGATTACAGAATCAACAAATAAACATAACCCAAGAATTGTCTTTTACTCTTAAATTGAAGACATTCTCATTGAGGTTTGACTGTTGCATTCAGTAAACAGATTCACCATGTTGGAAGAATAATACATTTCAATATGATAGAATCCTTCAAATCTGGAGTAAAACTTGGGGGGGGGGGGGTTCTCTTGGAACTCTATTGCCTCTTAATAGATTTTCGAATAATGCTTTTCAAATAATATTCGATATGAAATAGAAATTTTCTCTATTAAATGAATTGAAAAAAAAATGTATTCAAATATCGACAAAATAAAGTATTGGATTCCATTGTTTCAAACTGAGCCCAAAAATTGATTTTAAAATATTCCTCTAGTTCTTTTGAAATTATTTTCACTGAAATACAGTAAAGATGGAGGAATTAAGTAGTTCCCTTGTTTGACCACATTTCACTGGTCGTTATGGTGTTCGTCATCATCTCGTTATGCTGATACTTAAATAAAGCTGAAGAGCGGTCCTGCGTGGTATTTTTTTAGACCTATGGACAGCATTTCCAGTGTTTCTGTGAAACCGCAGTTATCAACGGACGATCGAACGGATGTATAATGTTATTTGGAATAAATGTGTGTGTGTATGTATATATATATATATACATATATATATATATATAATTATAAACCTCTGGATCTTGGTTGCTTTTTTGTATCTGTACACAATTGATGGCATCACAAAAGTCGAATAAAGTTAATAAAGGGAGATTGCTAGAAGTAATAGGGGGAGGGAATGACATAAATAAGAGAAAGTAGAGAGAGTGGGGAGGGGGAAGAGTATATCATAAATATCGCTTATTTTAACACTTAAAGTGTTGAGATAAGTCACCTTTTACTTATTATAAAGCAATGTATGGAATAAAAAAAGGTATAAGCAAAATACTTAAACTATAAACTTCGATCACGACGCATAAAAAAACAGATTTGTTATACTTTTTTTGTACTGAGCATATCTTTTATTAGTGTTATTTTCTTGTTATTTTGTTGTCTTTTTCAAATTTCAGATTCAGCATCTAATAAAAGATTGATCGACTTGTGATATTTTCAGAATCCAAAATATAATAATGAAACTAAATCAAAATTATTTTTCATTTTTAAAACTTTATTTTTCCGTTGTTTTGTTATTTTATTAATTTTATTTAATAAATATAGTTTATAAGAAGAAATTGTTCATCCCTGACAGAATAAGGAATTGAATTCCATTATTTCAATCTGAATCTAAAATGGATTTTGAAACTATCTTCACTGAAGCAAGTAAAAACAACATTTGTCCGATGTCAATTTTATAAGTATTAGAAAATGTTCATTTAACATCTCTCCTGGTGAATTAAGGTTTATTGGAAACTGACAAAATCAAATAAAAATCTGTCATCCTTCACTAGCAGAGCTACAACATTATCGAGACAGCTTCTGTGTCAGAATGAAGCAGTAAGTTTGGAAAAACATGAGATGTCGCATTCCTCGTCAGTTTTGTAATATAAGTATTTTCCCAATATCTCATGCTTTTCTGTGGAAAAAAAATCTAAATAGAGATCTCCAGAGAAAATCTTCGATGGTTTAAATTATGTTAATAGATGAACAAGCATGTGCTGTGTGCACCTATACAGAAATCATGCTACATTCTTTTTTTTCTTAATGCGCCAAACATTCCGTTAATGTAAATTTGTAAAATTAGAAAAACGAAAAATGCAAAAGGATTCCCATTTCATCTAAGTTTTTCACTTCCATTTATTCGTTAATTTCACATGAACTAAAAACATTAATTAAATCTAAATATTCCCCTTTCAGCCATCTTGCAACATTTTTATTTCAAAATGTTTTCTTTAAAAAAAAAAAAAATTTATTGAAACATACTTCAATTTGATTCTCATTGAAGAATTGTGCAATATTAGGTTGAAAAAAATAATGGTCTTTAATTGTAGAAAGGGTGGAAGAATGAATTAGTTCTTTGAAAATAGCCCAATATCTCCGTAATAATCTAATTGACTTAATTAACTTAATTTCATAAAAAACAATAGATTTTTATTGATTAGAAAACTGTTCTACATACGAAGTTGGACACAAAGTAAGGGTTGTAATGTTTTATTATTTTAAAATGTTGCATTCAAAATTTGTCATAGTTACAAAAGTGGGTGATATTGTCAAATAGTACCTGAATGAAGAGAATGGAATCGTCTGTTTTTCCTATAAATGAACGAAAACTAACAAAATCTCAGAACTTCCTAGCTCATTGTGTTGCTCAGAGCCTCGACTTCGGGATGACCTGAGGGTAACCATCGTCTGCTCAATATCAGGAGGTCGTCCTCCCAGGCAGTACCTCCTCCTATGAGAGTGATGAGTTTAGCGCTATTGCATTTTTGCTTTCAATAAATAATTAATTAATAGTAAAAGAAAATGTTTAAGTGACCGATACATAAGAAGTGGTCACACAATTTTTTAATATATGAACAATATCTGACTGCTTGTTTCTCTTTAAATTCAAATTGAACACATTTATTACCAAACCCTTTTAATGTCTAATGGATAGGCGTTGTCGTCCTCATCATCACGATCATCATGTTTAACATCACCACCACCACCATCATCATGTTTAACATTTGTTTTACATGGTGGCATGTGTTGGACAGCTTTTAGAAATTGATTTCCAAACTAACCTGTTTCTGGCCAGGTCTTTTATTATCCCTCTATTTCTGAAGTCGTTCGTTCTTTATTACTTCCTTCCATGTTTTCCTTGACCTACCAACTGACTCAGCTACCTCAACTGTTCTATATCTACTAACCAAAGGATGCTCATCTATTCTTTCAATGTAATGGAGAAGCTGGGTTTCAATTCATTCAACTCTAATTCAGTTATCCACTTAGACCATTATTAAAGATATGAACTTAATTCCTCCTTTTGGCATGGGTAAATTAGTGATGTATTCAATGAATTGTTGCCAAAGGATATAGTTTCTGTATTAAGTAACCCTAAAAAGTAGTTTCGTTTTCTACAGAAATCTTCACTCACACATGTGTTGTAAAAACAAAAATCCGAATTCATTCATAAACGTACAATGTTTCCAAATAAAGCTGAACTGTTACCAGCTTGAACTCATTCAAATATAAAATGGATAAAATCATTAATTGAATTGAGGCATTTTTTCATGTTTGCCTGTGGAAAAACATCTAACATTGAATAATGAAACTTTTGATTGAATAATAAAGAATATAGATTTTTAAATTATCCAAAGATATAGTTTTTAAAAACAATGGTAAAGTGATCGGCTGTGAAACTAAAATGTGGTACTCAGAAAGCAAATAGGCAACGTTGTGTTGAACACCAAGATCTTTGAATCCCTCGTGGCATGAAGAATATTTAATCCTGGGAATGTTCTGTAAACGGCCACATGTTGCTAATATAATTAGACGGGTATTCATTTCAGTTTTAATTAAATAACCCCCTCCTTCAAATGCCAGCTGAGTTGGCCTCTTAGCGGTTGCTTTGAGATACTTTCTAAAGCTAGGACATTCCTCCAATGAATTGCGTTTTCCTCTTTCTTCCCACACTTTCTGGGAATGCTTCCTTCAGCCAATTGGTCCGTTCTCTAATGAATAGGAGGTGGAGAAAGAATGGTAATCAGTGTTTCTTTAATTACAATGAAAGTCAATTCACATGCTGACATCAACGTTATTTTCCCAAATATAAGAATTGAATTTGATTTATTGGTAGAGGATTTAAGAATTCTGTTTCTTTTACAATTAACCAAGAACATGAACACATAGATAGAATATATGCACATGTGTGTATATATTCGTTCAGAGTAATAAAAGCACACAAACTCAATGTATCCACATTGCATATACACTCAAGATAGTACTTAGACTTGTGAAAACATGCACCCACTCTCACAATAATGAAATATCAGTATACGCATACATAAAATAAAACCTACACGCAAACATAAAATAGTTGATGTACATATGCACATTCATACTCAAAATAACGCGATCAAAATAATATACAACTACATATATGTTACCTACGTACTTATATATCTTTTGAAAATAAATTTTTATTCATACAAACCATTTCTGGCTACATATGTGCATACATGTTTCAGCTAAAGTGTGGAATGCCTGAAGCCTCGTTAAACCAAATATTCAATGGAAAATGATTAACTCGAAAAAATTGTGAGGCAGTTATAAAAGTTAAAAACTATTGATTCCAATATTTTCCCCGATTCCAATACAATTACCCATTCTGTTCTAAATTCCGGATTTTGATACAATTTCCGATTCTTTTAAATCTCTAAATATTTAGCTACAAAGTTATTTTTTAAATTTTCGGATTACTGTAATAACCCATGTAATATGTGCAAATATTTTTGCAAACTTAAAAATACACTTGTGGGGGGGGGGGTGATCTATAGATTTCAGTTTTGCTGGTAGTTTAAAATCAATAAATATTTATCATTAGGATCAGCAATGGAAAATTAAGTTTACAAAAAAAAAAAAAACAATTAAAAGAATCGCTTTTTACACCAGTAAATTTTCAAATTCTGATACCCCTAAAAGTTCCGATTTTCGATTCCAATTTATCATCCCAACACTAGTAATAACAACAGTACACATTCTGATTTTTAATATTTTCCTGTTTTTATATTTTTCTTTAAAATTGCTTTCAACTTACATTAGTAATACATATTTCCTCATGTAGGGAGGGATGAAGGGGGATCTCTATAAAAAAAGTCTCTCCTAGTTAACAGATATGAGCCAAGATCACACTAGCTTATTATGCCATGGAAACCATTCGTTTGTGATAAATGAACTCTTTACAATAGATATTGTTTTCTACCTGTACCTGATTCGGCATTCATCCTGGGTGGGTTGAGCCAGCTTTCTTCGAAAGAGAAAGTTTTTAGGGAATATATAATTCACAAGCAGTCTTACATTAATTTTTGTAGTTTTTATAGAGAGGTGTCGCCTTCCTTCCACTACAGTGCCTGGTATTTCCAAATAGTCATCCATCTTGTATTGACCAGTCTAAACGTTGCTTAACTTTCGTGATCAAATCTAACGAGAACCGGTGTGTCAACGTGATTAGGCCGTATATATTGTGTTTCAGCATGAAATTATTAGAAAAGGGTTGATAAGTCATAAAACAGGTGAATATAAAAAAAATTCAAATTAGCTATTAATAATTTCTGAATGAGATTGTTGCACCAAATTAATAAAGTCTTTCCCACCCACCAAGCGCTTCTTTGGACATTGACCTTTATGTCATCTAAAGGCGTGGAGAGAGAGGGAGGTATACATAAATCCACTCCTCTCATCCAGCCAGACTTCTTTTACAGAAGAAAATAGAACCGCCATTTCTATTCCAAATGAAACTATTTCTTAATATAATTTATCTTCCCTTTTTAAGGAAACTCCACTTGACATTAAATGACCCATTCGTCCTAAAATATCTTGCCTATCCCCTTTCATATAGACATAGAAATAATCTCTGGCTTTAAAGGGTGAAGCTAACTTTGAAAAACAGACTTGAAGATAATCAATATTTTCTTAACAAACACGAAATGCGATTCATTTGCCTTCTAGTTAGTTTTATTCTTCGATTTGAAAATTGGCCATTGAACTAAGTATTAATATATATATATATATATATATATATTATTAGTATTTGCTTTTGTTTTACAGTGAATTAATTCAATAACCGTTAGAATAATGAAAACAAGAGGTAAATATGTTTATATACATTGAATATATCATGCTGCACTAATCAGTGGAAAAGGAGATGTATCTGTTGGCAATATATGTATGTATCTCACTTTTCGTTTCATTTTACTTCAGTTGAAGTTCTCAGAAATCAAGGGCCACTTCCTGGGGCTAACACTTAATCTCTATATGAGATACATAGATATTCGAATATTCTATTAAAGTTCTCTTTTTTTTTTCAAACGTTGAATTAGAACATTATTTTTCCTCTCTCTAATTCACCAGTTAACTATGCTGTAGTATATTTTCTTGTGGTCTCTTGGTCTTACAGGATTCCAGGACAAGAATTCATCTAGTCTGGTGGACTATTCACCTAAGTGTTGTTACTTGGGGTAATATCACTAGAAGATGCACTATACCTCGTATGAGCAGGTATATAGCCGTGCTGAGGGAATCTTATATGTGCTGTGAATACTATGTTATTTTGAATTTTTAGTCAGGGTATCCTCATGTCAGGTTGTCCTGACAAATCCTTGTACAGAGAGACCGAAGACACTCGAGGATAGTGTCTAGTAGTTAATTCAAAGAAATATGTATTATCGTTTTGTTTTTGCTGGGGATGGGGACTCCTACCGGATGCCAGACATTCACCGGCTATTTCAGACACTCCAGCCGAGAGATCTTTTTAAGATTCTAACCGTCCCTTTAAGTACAATTGTTGGCATCTCTCTTGCACTCGATTCACCGGGTATATTCGCCAGAATCTGTACGTGTCCATATCTATATATATGTAGGTATAATATATATATTTATATTAATATATGTGTATGTGTGTACTTGTGTATCTGCAGATGTATGCGTTTATGTATTTTATGTAGAGATCAGAGTATGTTGATAGCGACATGTATGTGTTGCATTACCCGCTCTTTCAGGGTACTCGGTAAGATCCAAAGAACAGAACTTATATGGAAAAACTTTGGTTTTCTTTATTTCCCATCACTGGATGGCTTACGCCGGCTATGCACACACATATAAAAAAGTCTTTTGACATACTTTTGTCTCATGAAAGTTTTTTTCTTGCTGAGGTCACAGACTAGGTTTCTGCTAGAAACTCGTTCATATATACATCCGATTGGAAAGCAATTTACTCTGCATTGTCTATCCACGCGTGAACTGAAGCAATTGTTCCACAAGAACTTCCAATTGTCTGTTTGATGAAATACAAGTCAGTGCCAACTTGCTTATCAGTCGCATTTTTAGTCAGCAGACACGTAAGCCTAACAGCAAGACGGGCTTGGGTACCATAGCCAATAAAGCTTCATCGGTGCCATAAACATCGGTAAACTCGCATTCTTCCGGTACTTCGATACTCCATCACGATCTGGCTTTTCGCATTTCTGAAACCGCCGCCTTTCAAGTCTCGCTTGCACTGTGGAACCTTCTCCTTTTTAACAGTTATCAAGTCGCTTTCTTTCTTTCTTTCTCAACGTCCCAACCACAATGGACTCGTCCACGATTCATTTTTGCCACTCTTCATTATCTTACATATGTATGGTTATCTGGGTATACATCTGTGTGTATATATGATGAGATTTTTATGAATTAACATCTATGTATGTAGATCAAGACTTTGTGTGTTAAATTGAGAAGTAAAAAATTCCTGGCTAAGCGCTAAATAGGTATTAAAAAGAGAGGGTAAGGAACAGGAGTTATAAAATAGATAGAAACGAATTGAAAGGGTTAACAAGTAAAGAATGTAATTCGATACCAAGATTGACCGGTGGAATTATAAACACATACCAGCCCCCTCCCAAAGAAAATATACTTAATAAGAAAGTGTTTCAAATCCCATTTCACTTCCAAATTTATACTATATATATATATATATATATATATATATATATATATATAATGTATAAAATATGTATAACAAGTTAATTAAAAAAACAAAAAACAAAGTGCTCGATCGTAAGTTCTAGGTTCTTCCAGAGCTAATATAATTTATACATATATTTATTTATAATATTACAGAAGTTTAGATCAACATGGTACTTTAGATTTCAAGCTGGGAAAGCAGACACAGGCGAAAAATAGTGTTTCCTTGAGTTATAATTATAAACAGCTCACTGGTTCTATTTGGCTTTCCCAGCTTGAAACCTAAGGTACCATATTGATCTGAACCTCTGTAATATATTAATATTATTATTAATCGAGCACTTTGTTAGATTTTTTCTACCAAATGAAATAGTAAATAGAAACTATTTTATTTAAAAACTATACATTTGTGTCTGTTGGGTGTACCCGGGTTTCATCAATCCTTTCTGAAACAAATAATAACGATAGACAGCTTTATACAAACATGAGATATCTTTTATGGGGGAATGCAAAAAAATGAACAATACCTGACTTAAGCCAGTTATTTGTGCATGCCCAGTTTTTTTTTCTTTGGGTCTTTGGCAGCAGAAAGGTGCTGATGAGTCGATCTGCTTGGACCAGTCGGATTTTGCCCCAGGTTCAGCATGACCAGATCAATGAAACCCGGATACACCCAACAGATACTGTAATGTATAATTTTTAAATAAAATAATTGTTATATATATATATATATATATATATATAGTGGGTATTACAAAAATAGATTCAAGGTACAAAAAAAATAAAAATTAATGAAATATTCCAGTAATTCTAAAAATGCTTTATAAAAAAGCATAAAAACTGCCAGAGTGCTTAATTGCAAAAATCAAGAGTCAAAGTGTGAAATACTTGAAGAGTACCCGTCCCAGGGCGGGTAGAATTAATTCCCCAAACAACTGTGTTCCAAAATTCATGATGTCTGTTAATAAGTTTAGAAGTGAATCCTGTACATAAAAATATATAAACATATACACATACTTAACTTTATATTAATAGATCTTTCTGCTTTAAAGAGTTTATTTAGGTCTGTATTTTCAAGTTGAAATATATGTCAACGCCAGCCAATTTCTGGTCGATACAGATCGCAACGGATGCCCTAGGATTGTTTGTTTTTAGGTCTAGTGGTAGTCGGCCTTTGGCTTGCTATTCCACTCCACCCAGATTTTACACACATCTGGTATTTTCAAATGGTTACCCATCTAAGTAATGACCGAGATCAACATCCTTTAACATTGTGATCATACAGAAACCATGTGTCAACACATATACATATATTATATATATATATATATATATATATATATATATATATATAGCCGGTTTCAATAAAAGTATTTAAAAAAAAATGTTTAACCTTGTTTTAATTTGTGAGAAGACTTTTCTTTTTTTATTTCTATTAAATTTAATTTCCACCAATTTATATTGGTTATATATATCTGTTGAGAATTAACTTCATTTGAAAACGCTCGGCCATTTTTATTGGAATAACCTCATAAAAAGTCTATTAATCATAGATCGATTAATTTTATAAAGATAATTAAAAGTTAGGTGTTGGTCCTCCACTCTGGGGATACTATAATGATTAAGGAAAAACAATACTAAATTGTGTTTTACATTTCTTTGTTTTTTGTCATGTCTGGACAATAGGAAAAATCATAATTGAACTTTTGAGAGAGTACAATTCAACTGAAGTGAAAGGAAAGTGTTTCGGAATTTTTTAGATGAGGATTGCTAATTTCTATTTAGATTACTTGGACTAATGTTCTCATCTTGGAAGTTATTCTCAGAACGCTTCGGCTGATCTAACCTCCGGCCTTCTTCCAGCGCATCTTGTCAAACTTGGAATCTGTATGGAATTTTGAACTGATCCCTAATCCACCGGGGTAGCTTGCACTTGTTTCATCATCCGTGACCGGGTAGAAGTCTCAAGTAATTCATAATTGCATTCTTAGTATCGCCCGTACTAAAGTCGGAACATTTAACTCCGAGAAGATAGTTGCGGAGAACTATTATTACTTAGCACTTATATTCGTTGTGTCCATGAATTAAAGAGTTCCATTTGAAATTCCATACAGATTTCAGTTTAACAAGACAAGAAAAGTTTGCAGGTAACATCAGCCGAAACGTTGTGAGAATAACATCCAAAATGAGAACAGATGTCAGTATAATTTCAGTTTCAGTGTACCTCCTTCTACCGGACTTTTCTGTGGTTTTGGAATGAATTTGAAGCATATTTTCTGAGATTAAAAGAAAATATAAATTACTAGCTCAAATACCACTCTACATAAGGTTGCTCGAATTTTTCTGAACTTCAAAATAAATTTAATTTTACTATCCGATGAAACTGACCCGTTAAGTAAATTTGAAGATTGTAAAATGAAAAGGTTTGAGGGAGAAAATAACACTCTTACTCTTGATTTGTCATACAGTCAGGGTCCGTTGTTTATAATAAAATGTAATGGAGGAGTAGGTTAGTGCAAATTTTGTTTCTGCTATAAACAATTAGTTATTTATAGTTGGTATGCTTGCATTGGATAGTTAAAGCATAAAAATCAGACACTTTATATCTTTATATATATATATTAAAAGATTTGGGCATGTATAACTCTAAGTTGCTTAATTGAAAATCTGCCTGTTACATAAGGGTGTCATCAAAAGGATTCTATATAATCATTTCGTTCAAAAGATACATTCAATCATTAGTATTTTAATCAACTCAAAATCATACATTGTTTTCTGCTTGTATGTGTGACGTCTTCCAACGATTGAGGCTATTTCGTTAGCTGCAACAAAAGCCACCTTACATGCTTTCTTATAATTATTCAATTAATTCAAACAACGTGTCTAGAAGAATAATGGATTTATTCAGCCGGTGATCGTTTGGTACCTGAAAGGTCAAAAGATTGGAGGAGAGCAAGAGAGAGTTACTTATGGTTTAAGCACATAGCCTAATTATTAACCATTTTGTTAGATCATCTTGCAAATGCATCTTGTCTCATTCAAACTCCCAAAACTGACGGTCCTTGCCTACCATCCTTTCTGTTGATCATGTCTGATGTCATTCCAGTCGATTAATCGGCTTTTGATTCTCACACTCAGAATTTATCCCTTTAGCCTTTCGTGACCTCTTGACTAAAATGTTTCCTGTTTTCCAACATACGTATATCTGAACAATAGATACTAATAGCTACTAGATGTACCCCAGCAATATTTAACATTCCTAGAATCAAAATATTGCGTCTGAATAGAGGATCAATGTAGTATATATGGTTTAAATTCGTATTTTAAAATAATACAATTATGTTCAATTGGTAGAACTCTCGTAGAGTGGATTTACCATTTGTCTTACTTGTTCAAATCAAGGAATAATTACTTCGTCACAATAATAAGTTCATGTTTTTATGACATGAAAAGAAAAACAGAAAATGTCAAACTATTCATTAAATTAGATGTTTACATGTACTCTTTTGAAGAACTGACAATTTTTTGTTCTCAAACAAAAGTTTTCCTGCTCTTACAATATGAATGGCTCAGACTTCTTTTTTACTTAAATTGTTTTAATAGAACATTTTTACTCATCAAATATTATGGGCTGTTACTCATAAAAGTTAACTATTTTTTTACGAATGGATCAGCACTTTTACCGGATTATTTATGGAATTTGTTCATTGAGCTCTGCCTATAAACTGTATGGAAGTTGTCTGTGAAATCGAAATTTATTGTTTGGCTGGATTAATATGAAAAACATGATTATACTTAGTAGTATATAAGCTCTTTCTTTTTCTTGCGCATTCTATTTTTAATAATTTGTGTAAATAAAATCAACTCCTTGATTGTCTGCCCAGTAGCATTGCGGTAATACACACACTCACGCACACATAAACACATCTAATTTTCCTTGATATTTTCTCCTTGCACACATGAATGCAAATTGCCCAACTAACCATCTGCTTGAATGAAAATGTCTTCCCAACTTTTGTTTGCTTCCACACCCTTTGTTGGTCAAAGGCGTTAAAAAAAAATTAATAATTCTTATTGTTTAATACTGTTATGTCATTCTTTTCTCCCCTTCTTTAATGTTTTTCTGCTTGTTTTGCTGTTTTTCCGAAAAGCCTTTATTCACAATAGGTTTTTATTGCAAGGTGTTATTTCCATCCCCCACCATAGCACTTTGATTTCATTATAATAATTATCTCCTTTAATTCTCTTCTCAATTGTTCTTCCTTTCATTTTCATCTGATAAAAGAAAGTTTTAGTTATTCTTTTTTTCTTTCTCGTATTTCTTTCTCTTCTATTATGAAGAGCTAATTCCACGTCTGCCTCAACCAGTTTTTGCTCTCTTTCAAACTAACATGATTCGTTCCTCGCGTTAATATCTCCCTGGTGGTTATCTCCCTTTGTTGAACCCCAGGTTTCCTGGCCAGAGCCAAAGATCTGTGCACACTGAACCTGTTGATGATCTTCATACAATCCTATTAAGTTGCTTTTCAGAATTGTAGTAAATCATTCAACCGAAGCAAAGGTAAAAAAAGGCAGTTTTTTTTTTATTTATTTATTTATAGTCTCTGGCCATTTGTTAACCATTGAGCTGGGAATGGTATTAAGACCACCATGTTTGATGTATTCTTCTATTGCCATGAAATGGTCTCCTGCATAATAAATTAATATTTCACTGTGTGGAGAGATCAGAATGGTCATTGTTAAGAATAATGATGAGTAGAGATGTATGAAAAGGCATTCTTACTTGGTGGTCCGATGATTGCTCAAATCTAATGTGTGTTTGGTATACTGTTTGTAATATTTTTCTTTTGAAAGGCTAGGTTTTATTTTTAGTTGGATGGGGGAAATGTCGGGGTCAGCTTGTTGATAGAATTGAAATGAGATTCTGCACTATTTTCTTTTGTCTGTGATTTTGATTTCGACGAAGATACACAAATCTTTATTGAGTGACTTCGTCGTTTTCTAGCATTTTAGTTGGATTTAACATTTCTGAATGCATAATGAGATAAATGGAGAAATAGCTCAAAACGAACCTTTCAACAAAAGAGAAATATTTGTTTCATTTTTATTCGTTTTATAAATGTTCTGTTGAGTAATTAATATTTTGTATTAAAAATAAGTAATGCCCCTCTTCTACTAAATTCTCACTTAGAATCCAATATTAAATATCTTTTTGTATGTATGTTATGTATTTTAACTGGCCCATGGTTAGTGTTCGCTAATGGGCCAAGAGACCGAAGTTTAATCCTTGGTTGTCATACCAAGGACTCAAAAAAAAAAGAAGAAAAGTACTTAGTGCCTTCTTGCTAAGGAGAGTTAAAAGTGGACCTTTGGTTTATTTTCGGCAGCCTTGTAACTCTCGCATCCGTTATTTTGTCCTTTAGTCCTCACATTCCATGAGCGATGTTTCTGACAAAGGGGAAAGTATTGCTGTTTTCTAGGTCGGAATCTATCCACCTAACACTTATCGTTGGCTAGTTTTTGACCTTGTAGTATTTTTATTTTAGCTCCTTACATCAAGTGGCTTCATGCCTTGTCTGGAGCGATTTCCATAATAAAAAAATGCAACATTGCAAGGTGAGAAGCAAAGGTAAGTGGAGTTGAGCAATTCAGGGAAACGAATGTTGCCCTCCCTTGTTGTAGTAAGCAATGAAAAGAAAGCCTTCGGGTCGCCTTCGACTATGGTCGATTGTGTTATTTTATTATATACTAGCGGTACCCGTCGCCCGGCGTTGCACGGGAGAAAGTACTACCTATTCCTATTGCATATAAAAGAAACCGCCTATTGTTCTCCCCCCCCCCGCTCTACCGTGTTGGTGAACGTTTTAAATTATAAAAAAAGAAAAGAAAAGAAAAAGAAAGCAGAATGGGATCGAACGCCGATACTGGCGATAATGGCGAAAATGAAACCTCCCTTCTTAACCATTGCGCCACAGTTACAACTTGAAATATACCGGTGAAAATAGGCGAGTTAAGCTAAGCTTGTTTACTGGCAGCTTCTGGCGACGCAAATTAAAGTTCAATAATGACACGGTTTAGGTAATTTATTTGGGAATCATATACCTTTAAGTATATGATTTTGAAAATATAAATGTGTCGGGTTCTAACAGCCTCTTGGCGGCTATTGAATTAAGTAGGAAGTCGATTTAATGAATGAATTTTAGCAGTCATGTTTGTAGAATGAATGTTGCAGGTACTGTGTTCGTTAATGTCATTCGCTTGATTCCGGAATGAATGTAAATGTGGAAATCATAGTTAGAAATAGGAAAAACGTAATCTGATATTCGCGGAATATCAGCGGATTCAACGGGAGCGGTCATTATTTGTTTGCGTATTGCTTTATATTATGTAGTCAAATAATGCCAGACAAATACGAAATAACAATCGGTGCTTTATGAAAATTATACTGTGTTTATTAGTACCCGGTGTCGATGAGTGTAGTCACAGTACATAATTGTTAGGGAGAAAAGTTTTTACTACCACCTATATGGAGTTGGTATTTCGGAGAGTCGTGGCGGCCGGGCCGAATGTAATATTCAGTGTTTGTTTGGAAAGAAGAATAACAGATATTCTAAAACACGCTCGAGTGAATAAGTGCAATGTAATGGTGAGTTCAGTAGCCCGTGATGCATGTGGTTATTTTCCTATTCTCCAAGAAGGTACAGGGGAAAAAACGTCTCTACTTTATATATTAGATATATGAACAATTAGTTTCAGTTTTTAAGGTAGAAGACTTAAAATTTTCAAATATTTTTATTTAAGGAATATGTTATAAGTTATTGTGTTAGGGTAGTTTTTAATTCTTATATTCGTAGAATATAAACTTACTGAAATTAAATTTGGCTTCCTGACAATTTAATATATTGAAAAAAGGTAAAGTATTCATAAGGCTAGGGAGCCCCTTACCTACCTATTTTTTTCTTCTCATTCATGTACCATGAATTGCCACCATTCCTTGACTTGAGTTATGTGCATACTCTAGAGAGCTTCCCCGCATGCTTGAAAACGCTATTCTGCCACGTCTTGAACCAGTGTTTTAGTTTTAAGGAACGGCATGCCAGTCTTATGTGGTCGGCTCATCCCTTTTGGGGTCATCCATTCATTAGTATGTTCTTATATAATTAAAACAATCTTTACTTGCTTTCATCGTTTGTAATAGTACACACTTCAATATGTCACATTGTACCCGGCGTCATGCAAATAAATTATTTATTAAAATAAAATGTTATCTTTTCGCAAAACAAACTATTTTATTTAACAAGTTTAAAAGAGTGCAAACTTTTTGATATTTATTTAAAAAAAATCTTTTAAAGTAATTTTCGTTGCTTTAAACACATTCATAATACATAAGGCTCCTTTTTCTCTTCCTATCAACATAAATTTCATTAGCGTCCATTTTGGTATGGCTGCATTACATAGGTTCTGAATGACTGGTCGGACAATCACATTCCCATAAGAAGAACCCTGTTTAAGTGACTGTTGTTACGATAGCCATTAATGCTTATCTAACCACAAAACTATTTACTTCATTCAAAACTTTTGACCCCTTTACAATCTTTATGATTCTGGTTTTATAACTTGAAATGCAATTCAAATAACAATGGAAAAGCAAAGAGAGAACTCCATCAATACACTTAAGGATGGCAATAATACATTTAAAATTGCTTCTGTCGGTTTAATGTATTGAAAAAGACAGGCCAGTATTATTCATAAAGCTTGTCTGTGGAGAACCATAGGACACACAGTAGTGAATTGCTTCCAAAGATATTTCAGTAATGAAGCGTAAAAATAACATAACTAGAAATATCCAGAGTCTCATGAAACATTCGACTGTGAAAAATTATTTCATGCTAATGAGTCACCACTTATCCAGGCCAAGGGCCACTTGAGGATAACGGTTAATTAGGTTGTCAGTTGAATAATGAACAATACTATGAGAGGATTGGAAATAATGAATAAAATGGACAAAATTTGATGACTTAAGAAGACGGCTCGACAAGTGTTAGTCGACTTTTGATTTAAAGACAACCATGTTGTATACTGCGAGGAAACGGTCCCATGAGAAGTTCTTGGAAATAAACTCTTTTCATGGAAATTCTGTTTGATGTTAGTCACTCTGAGGCAGAAATGAAAGTTCTTTGCCGTGGTGAGAGAAAGAAGTTATTGTGAATGTTTTACAGGGAGGAACAAAAGATCCAAGCTCAGTCGAGCATCTTCCATGGAAATAACAGAAGAGTAGCGAAAGACTAGCAACGTCTCTTCTGAGAAATGAGTGTAGCATCATGCCATACGAGGATCAGATTGTTAACCTTCATTATTTAAAATTAGTTTTCTTTCTTTCTTTCTTTCTTTGGAGTCTAGTTTATTGTTCGAATCGTGGTTAGTTTTTTTTTTTTTTTTTTTTTTTTGCACATATCCAAGAACATAATGATACAGAAAATGAGAATTCCATTTTCCATTTAATTGTGTGAATTTAGATTTGTATTTTTACTTTTGTTGATTAAATGATTTTTTTTATTCAAAAGTTTAATAAATTACTGTTAAAAATTAAAACAGCCTAGAGACATCTACTTGCTTCATGCAGAATGAGCATCATACTTCTATATAGTGTCCGAAGCAACCATTGTTTTTTTCCTCTTTTACAACATTTAATGCTGAGGAAAATAAACTATTGTATACTAATGTAACCTTTGGAAAAAAAATGACAAAAAAAAACTTATGCTTCGCCAGTGTTCGCACATATATTCATAGAGAATCATAGAATTAGGTCTGTAATTTAATTTTTCATATATAAATTATTTCTGATTGCCTAAAGAAAAAAAACACCACCAACCGTTGACTTTTGATGATAGTCGCGGATTTCTTTCTGAATTAATTTCAGGTTACCTGTAATTCTGAGGTCGTTGTCTGACTTACTATTTGCTTTCTCGCTTCCTCTCACGACTTGAAATGATTTTGTCCTGCACGCTTTTAAGTTGCTAACTTTTTTATGACTGGACAGATTTTTATTTATTTATATACAAATTAATAAACATGAGTCTTTATTATAGAGTTGAGGATGATTAATTAAAGACAAACTGCTTTACTCATAAATGGGGTAATTGGGTTCATACCTTATGGTATTAGTGTATTAACTAGCAAGATCCTGCGGAAATTCTATAGTGCTCTCTACACTAATCTGTATAATATACTGTCATATTACTGTCAATACTATAAAAAAAATTACTTGTTTCATAAAAACAATTGTCAGTGTCTGCTAAATATTCTTTAAATAAATAAACCGAATATGTGACTATTTAGAATTGTAGCAATGTAATTCTTTTTAAAACAATAAATATTCTGTCTTCTTACAATAAAAATAATTGTCAGCTAAATATTCTTCAAATCAAAACAAATGTCAATTTTTTTTCTCTTTTTTTTTTTTAAAGTATTCATTAAAAATTGTACTGTTTCAGTTAACGGGACGTCATAATTTGATTTTGGAACAATTCATTTTAAAATGAATAAAGTCGGAATTGTTTACCTTAGCGACATCAGATTAATCACTAATCACCACCTTTGCTGATCGGAAGAGCTCATTTTTTAAAAATGTTCGTGAAAGTTGTTAACGTACTTACAAACATGAAATATTATTAGCATATTAGATTAATTGGAAATCTGAATAATCAGAATTTTTTTGGGTATCAAAATTCATATTGGAGTCTAGAAAATTTTTTTCTTATTTCCCGATGCCAAAAACGATTCTTTTTTTCTTTGTTTTTGTTATAAACTTAATTTTCCATTGCTGGTACTAATGATAAAACGATAAATATTTATTGATTTTAAACAACCAGTAAAACTAAAATCTATAGATTAACCCCACCAAGTGAATTTTCACGTTTACGAAAATATATGCACATATTACAAGGGTTTTTTGCGGTAAATTAAAAAAGAAAAAAACAAACAACTTTATCGCTAAATATTTAGAGATTTTAAAAGAATCGGAATCTGTAATTGTATCGGAATCGGGGAAAATATTGGAAGCGCCCCACCACTAATTGCTATATAAACATCACAGAAAAAATATATTGTTTGAATCCAGTTTTCCAATTCTATTCTCCACTCTGTTAACCATTTTGCTACTTGTACTTAATAACCTTACGAACCAAGCTTTCTCTATGTTAATACATAAGCCAATGTCAACAAACACATTGGCACCGCTTTACGGATGCGGCTATTATTCCTGCCATTCCTCTGAGTTACATCCTTTTTCTAATCTGATGACCATGGCTCACTTGAGAATATATCATCAACCGAAATTCTGTTTGCTTTCTTACACCGTGTAACATACATTTGATATACACATTAATATCTTCACTTGAAACCTTTTTTTATCCCCATCCTTAATAGCTTATGTTGGTTTTTTTTCACAGTATACAGAGATATATATCTATGAAATGTTTATTAGGCTTAGAACAATGTAAAAGCAGCTATCAGTCAAGTTTTACTTTGGTTATTGTATCCACTGCTTTTGATCTGCCTATATGAAAGATGTTTGTGTAGAGACATCCCGTCTCTTCATTTGTTCATTTTTGTCCCTTCCTTCTTTCATTTTCCCCCTTCATTCCTTCATAACTCCTGTCCTCTCTTACTTCAAGCGTTACAATAGATATCATAATCATATTCGATTTCGCTCGTGCTACCAGATCAGGCTGTCTGAAGATACTGACTTCCTGACCCAAAATGCACCAAACATTGATGTTATAGTTTTTTCTTTCACTTTGCTAAACTCGATCATGTTCTGCAAAGCCAAAAATAAACTAATTTTCTATAACTTCCAACCTCTGATTATCTCACTTATCTCTTTGAAATCCAACTTCAAAGTGAACGTCCCAAAACAACAAATCAACCCTCTTTTATCTCAAACCAGGAGCATCTCATTTACATATCAGGTGGTCACATTGCAGGCATATAAAGAGACAAGGCAGCCATTTTTGTTTCTTTCTTCTTCATTCATTTACTTCCACGACCGACCCATTGAACTATGCACACATGCTAGTTAGGTAAGTCCCGCGTTTCCCTACATTTTCTTTCTACAAAAATAAACAAACCAAACACGATAAATAAATATTTGAAGATATACAGAACTTAAAACATAAAAACATTTATCAAAATGACTGGATTCGGCATTAAATGACCCAAAAAGGGTTTATATGCTTTAAAACAAAACAAAACCAAACATAATCAGTTTTATCCTATTAGCGCAACTGTTGCAAAATTGCAGCAAGTCTACCAACTCTAATAGCAGACAACACTACATGCAAAACTGGTTCTATTTGCAATATAAGACACCACATCACAAATATAAACAATAAATTCAGCAATTGACTAATATGTGCATGAGAAAATGATAGTTCAACAAGAGAAGATGGTCAACTTCATTATAAATTCAAAATGGCCGCCATCACAATATGCAAATTAGTCAAATTTTACAATTTTTTTTGGTAGTCCTAATTATATGCTACAAATGTCATATACATTGTTTGGGCATACAATGAAAGGTTAAGCTTAGAGTTATTTTAAAAATAGGTGTAAAATAAATATTTTCTACAAAAGAAAATTGAGCACTCAGAGGTTTAAAATCCAGTTTTCATGCTGGTATGCATTGGATGGCTTTTAGAAATTGGCTTCCAAACTAATCTACATCTGGCAAGGTCTTTATTTATCCTTCTCTCTTTAAAATCTATCCTTATCACTCTCTTCATGTTTTCTTTGGCCTTCCTCTGTGAACTGAACCTGCTACCTCAGCTGTTCTGCATCTATCAACCCAAGAACTCTCATCCATTTTTTTCAATATGGCCATACCATCGAAGTCTCCTGCTCCGCACACATCTTCCTATACTGTCTAGATTTAATCTTCCTCTAAGATCATCATATTTAAGCCTTACACATTTATCATATCATTCTCATATCATTTCTCTCCATGCAACGCATGTCCTCAACCCTTATTGACCAGGTTTCACTTACATACATCACAGTGCATGTACATACCTGATAAACTCTCCCTTTGGTCGACAATGGTATCATTCTGCTGGTTAGTAATGGCAGAAGTTCTCTGAAGTTAATCTATCCAATCCTAACTTTTGCAATCATACTAGCATCTGCTTCACCCTGTGCTTCAATGGTATCACCAAAGTAACAAAACTTCTCTACAACCTCAATAGCTTTGCCATCCAGATATACATGGAGCATGGAATCGACCAAGTCAAGTTCAAAATCTAAACAAATCTATTCTATTCATTTAGCTTTAAACAAAATTGGATAATTTTTTCCGTAGTGGGGGCATTATTGGCCAAATTTATACCAACATGGACTAGGGAATCTGTTATGTCGAGTTAAAATCCTATCAGATATATTGTGTTCAAATATCTTTATTCATATAAAGTTAGGTATGTTTATATATTTCTATGTATAGAATTCACTTCTAAACTAATTATCTGATCATTATGATTTTTTGGAATACAACTGCTAGGCTTAATGGTGTGTAATGTGGGTTATATTTAGTTTAATTTTATGTAAATGGGCAAAGGGTGGGTGGAAGCCTTCATGAAAATTCAGATACCTTATATTTTTGTGATATTTTAACAATAGGTATTAGACATTAATTAATAAATATTCCCAAAATCTGTTTGGAGTATATTTAAGGGTTTTTAAGGGGGCATAATATGGGCACAATCTCCCATTTGAAAATTCAAATATTTAAGATTTTCATTGAATTTAATTCGACACCAATTAAGAAAAAAATACTGAATGTAAATTTCTTAAGACCCATTAGGTCTTAAATTTAAACATTTTATCAAATTAAAATCATGTAATGAACTTTGATCAAAATTGGAATAAGGATTCCAGATATACGGTTTAGTAGTATTATGTCTTCATTTTTTATCTTCATAAGGAGACATAAAAGTGTGAAAAACTGTTCTGTTTGGGGAATTAATTTTACATCCTGAGACCAGTATTCTAATTCTCTAAGGGGAAAGGTATGAACCCACAAATTACTCCCTAGTCCTATTTATTTGCCTCCTCACGAAGGTAGTTTGACACAATGTCTGTTTTTAATGTGGAGAAAACACCCCCTCCCTAAAAATTGCTTCAGTCTAGAAGGGTCTCTCCTTCACTGACCGAGAACAGAAAATATAAAGTGTAGTATCAGAACAGGTACTACACTTTGCTCCTAATACCCTAGTTCTGGGTAAAATAACAACTTATGTTGAATTAACTGTATATTATTAATACTTACCAGTAGGTATTGTTTGAGTCTTAAATAACCAAAACAAGGATTGATATGCCTTAAAACACGACAAACCAACATTCTCTTTATATTTTTTCTTTTTTTTTAAACTCTTTCTCCCATCCGTCTCTTGGTCTTCAGCCAAATCTGCTTATCTCTTTGTCTCCCTCCACGCGTTCTGATTTCCCTAAACTTCCTGTATCCAATACATTTCTCTTCCTGTTGACTCTGTTCCCAAAACGTTGGACTTGATCCTTCTATTTTGTTTATTTGTTGACCCAAACAGCAAGCATTATTCTAATTAGCCAGGGATTAATTCTTCAGTTCAATTATCATTCTCCTGCCTACTCAGATGTGAAATGTCACCCTCGGCCACCCTCCACCCTGCACTTCTCCAGAATATGTATCTGACTTACACCAAATAACAAAAACGCTATTCTTTTACAGACTTGCTGGAGATTCCAAATCGTTCTTTAAGACTTTGGCATGTTTTCTTGACCTTTTTCACCTAAAGGCTTCGCCATTGACAGTGAGTGGTCCCCCAGGAGTGGTGTTAGAGAATGGCAGAACAGTCCTTGTCTACCAGCTTGGATTTCCTGTGTACCGAGTCAGATTAAGTTCTATTGAGTTTCAGATGTGGATTTAGAAGTGGCTTTATGATGTCTCCTCTTTGATTAACACCAAAACAAAAACAAGGAAAAAAGAAGAAAAATCTTTCTTAAATGTCTGAAAGGGAAGTGAGAATTTGTTGAAATATCTCTTATCAACAGTATATGATCCTTTTTCTATACCAACTAACTCTTTCTCCCTCATTCTCTTTCTTATGTAAAGAGAGAGGGAAAGTGGAATAAAAGAAAACGAAGTAAATTCAATCAAGTTAAAAGAGACATTTTGTTTGTTTTGTAATAAATTATAAAATTGCCTTAAAATGATTGGATTCAACATTAAATAACTCCAAATGAGTTGATATGCCATAAAACACAACCGACTCTGAATATCCATTAGAGTAAGATAAAATGAAAATGGAAAGACAAATATGGATAAATACACAACTTCAGTCCAAATATTTTGTTTGGGGTAATGATTTTCTCATGAATAATAAGAAAATATTTTGAAACCAAGATATTCTTGCAATGAAAATCAATTTATGGATGGGGTACTTGGAAGATAAGTTATGTAATGTATGTGGGTTCTGTAATCTCTCTTTATCAATCGAAAAGGAAATGATCTGGATCTAATCCAAAATTTAATCAATTGCTCCTTGGCTTACGACCATAACATTTCATTGGAAATTTTTGAAGATGTAGTGGGGACGAACAGACAGATGTAGGTTGACTACAGGACCTCAGGTCATCTATATTGACGTCGGTAATCATTTGATGAATACATTTCTTTTAACCTTAAATTTAATTATAATGAAAATCTGGCTACGGTTTGATGTGATGCAGAGAGATTACTTATATTTCAACACATATTCTTAATATATCTCATAACTTTGAATGGGGAGAAAATTCTTGGATCATCCTCAAAATTGTATTGTTTCTTGGCTAATGATTCTTCATCCTTCAACGAAATGTCACTGAAGTTCAATATTCAACATTTTATTTTTGACTCTGTCTTATCACCTTGCAACACGGAATAATAACAAACATTTATTCATTAAATGTTATTCAGTTTAATCTTTTTTTATTTTTATACATTAATTTCGGGATTATTTGCCATTCAATTTTATTCGATTTAAACATGAAAGTTTGAAGACTTTATTTCATTTTAATTCTTTTTACTAATGGGTCACCACTTATCGAGGATGGGGGGGCCTCTCGAGGATAAGAGTTAAATAGATCGTCAGTTGGGTGGGATGAGCAGAAAATTACATAAAAGGAATTGCCTATCCAAGAGAACGGTTCAACAAGTATTTGTTCACATTATACTTGAAAACTACCATGTTGTAGTTCGTTGGGAAGCAATCTTTTTTAAGAGATGGGATGTTGTGGGAAATAAAAAATTTTTATCGAAGTTTCGTTTTAGTTTTTGGTAAAGGGAGATAGAAAGGGAAGTTCTTTGTTGTGGTTGTAGCGAGACGAGTTATTGCTGTGAATGTTTTACAGGGAGTACCATGGATTGGAACTCGGTGGAGTACCTACTATGAATATAACGATACAGTAGAGAGAGGCTCGCAAAATCTCTTCTGTGTTAAAGAGGCTGTAAGGGCGAGAAGAGATCATCCTCCACTAGATTTTATACTCTGTCAAGACAGGAAAGAGTTATCCGAGTGGCACCTCCCCAGATGTGGCAACAGTGCTCCCTCTTAAGACGAATCTGGCTCTTATACAGGTGGAGGATTAGATCAGGATTAGATATATTCTGGAGCAGTAGAATTATCCAACCATTTTTCTAGAATCCTTAGCAAAAGATGTTAAGTAAGTTGTGTAGTAGCAGTTTTATCTGATCAACTATTTTTTAGAGAAAGTTCTATTCGATTAGTGTCGGTTTATATTATAATTGAAGATTTCCTTTTGTATGTGTCTGTTGATCACTTAGAGGCTCCGAATTAACTCTCCAGACGTATATCAAATTTTAGAAAACACCCTATTTACACTGGATTTGAACACTAGTATGTTATAACCCGTAAGGAAGTAACCCCATGATAACATGCCCCACAGATGGGAAGTTCTTGGAAATAAACTCTGTTCATGGAAATTTTGTTTGCTGTTAAACACACGGGGGGGGGGAGGAAAGTTCTTTGTACTTGTGGTAAAAGAAGAGTTATTGCTGCGAATGTCTTACAAGGACAAAACAGAGATTGAAGCTTGGTCAAGCACATTCCATGTCGGTGATAGAGTAGAGAAAGACTAGAAAAACGATTCACCGAGTTTCAATCCCTGGTTCCTCTTTTGTGAGAAAGAGCCTGTAGAGAACAGAAGAAACCATTCCCCACAAGATTGTGAAGTCGATTTTGTACTGTCAAGGCAAGAAAGGGGGATTTGAGCAGCACTTCCCCAAATATGGCAGGAGTACTTAAGCATAAAATTATATGAACTAATAAAATGCAACTGATAATACCCATTAAATCAGAGGAATAAATGACATTTAGTGGCAAAATGCTTATGATTTTGTCTTGTGAGATAATATGCACCATTTTATTTGATACTAAGTTCTGTTAGGATTTTGAAAGATGGTGTATAGAATTGTAGATTCTTCCTAATATTGTTACATGGGGTGGATTTTATAAAAATAACTTTGTGGTAGTTGTAATTAAGCTTTCACCACAGCCAAGAAAAATATCTTTTTTATTTCATTTAAAGATAGAATCTTTTTCCTGTTTCTATAAACATAACAAAATATCTATTTCTTTCCTCTCATCCGAATTCGGCAAAACAAGGTGTAAGAGATGGTTCATTTGAGGTATTTGCAAATTACGGCTAATTTAGAACAATTAAAATGATTTTTTTTTTTTCAAATTAAAAATCCATCCAAAAACTGAATACTATTTTAGAATGCATTTTGTGTGATTAAAATATATAGGAAAAACGCCTTAGAGAAACAAACGTTCACTAACTCAGCTTTTTTATATTAATAAATATATTTTCTTTGAACCTGGCATCCATCTAGGACGTTTCTTCCATGTAAAGGACGTTTTTGTTTTTGTTTTTGTTTTTTGAAAAGGGCAGTTTCACCCGAAATATCAAAATATTTTCCACTATCCCAGATTCTATTAACAGTAAGTGAAAAATAATTTACAGAAACAATATGTGGAAGATTTGCTGAAAGATAATTTTCTTGAGGAAAAATATTGCCTATATTGTCTTCAATTATTTGTTTTTGTTAATCACCCCTTTCACTGTTCTGGATTATTCAGTCTTATTAAATACCTATATACTTATAATAATAGAGATTCAAATTTAACTGAAAATAACCATTAAATTTGTGTATAAAAAAGAGGAATAAATGACATTTAGTGTCAAAATTCTTATGATTCTGACATGTGAGGTGACAGTATCGAATACAAAAAAAATAAAATAAAATGTTGCATGTTGGAGTTCAGTTAGGATTTTGAGAGACGGTGCATATATTTGTAGGTTCTTTCCAATTCCTATGTGCTTTCAATGTGTTCCTTGTATTTAATTACAACCACAAAACATAGTTTCAAGTTATAAAAACCCAGCATTCAGTAAATAAGCATTGCTACTTATGTCATACTGTATATAAATTGATAAAAGCTGGTGATAATTCTAAAAATGTCGTCTTAACTAAACAATATCTTGTTTGCAAAGATTTTGGTTTGTTAATCAAATATTGATTCCCTGGAAGCATTTTTCTACTTTTCTTTATTATTTGAAAAAATAGTCTGAAGACTTATATTGCGTGTGTACATTGAGCTTATAAAATGTATCATGCATATTATGGCTTCATTAATTCACATGAAAATCTGTTTTGTTTTTCTTTTCTTTTTCTTTCTTTCATTCTGTGGTAACAATATATGAATCTCTTTTTCACTATTAACAACCATTTCTTTGGGTGTGGTCATGGGAATTTAGCTTGTGGGTAGCTGGGTATGGGAAAAGTTGCTGCAAAACATTATTTTTGTTTTTGGTTCCTTTTTCTTTATTTTCCACCACCTTTTCTTTTCCTTCCCCTCCTGTCCTCCGCCACATTCTCTTTTTCCGTTTCTCTCCTCACAACTTTTTTCTTTTTCTCTTTCTCTCCTCACAACTTTTTTCTTTTTCTCTTTCTCTCCTCACGACCATTTTCTTTTTCTCTTTCTCTCCTCACGACCATTTTCTTTTTCTCTTTCTCTCCTCACGACCATTTTCTTTTTCTCTCTTCGCAACCATTTTCTTTTTCTCTTTCTCTCTTCGCAACCATTTTCTTTTTCCCTTTCTCTCTTCGCAACCATTTTCTTTTTCCCTTTCTCTCTTCGCAACCATTTTCTTTTTCCCTTTCTCTCTTCGCAACCATTTTCTTTTTCCCTTTCTCTCTTCGCAACCATTTTCTTTTTCCCTTTCTCTCTTCGCAACCATTTTCTTTTTCCCTTTCTCTCTCCGCAACCATTTTCTTTTTCTCTTTCTCTCTTCGCAACCATTTTCTTTTTCCCTTTCTCTCTTCGCAACCATTTTCTTTTTCCCTTTCTCTCTTCGCAACCATTTTCTTTTTCCCTTTCTCTCTTCGCAACCATTTTCTTTTTCCCTTTCTCTCTTCGCAACCATTTTCTTTTTCCCTTTCTCTCTCCGCAACCATTTTCTTTTTCTCTTTCTCTCTTCGCAACCATTTTCTTTTTCCCTTTCTCTCTTCGCAACCATTTTCTTTTTCCCTTTCTCTCTTCGCAACCATTTTCTTTTTCTCTTTCTCTCTTCGCAACCATTTTCTTTTCCCCTTTCTCTCTTCGCAACCATTTTCTTTTTCCCTTTCTCTCTTCGCAACCATTTTCTTTTCCCCTTTCTCTCTTCGCAACCATTTTCTTTTTCCCTTTCTCTCTTCGCAACCATTTTCTTTTTCCCTTTCTCTCTTCGCAACCATTTTCTTTTTCCCTTTCTCTCTTCGCAACCATTTTCTTTTTCCCTTTCTCTCTTCGCAACCATTTTCTTTTTCCCTTTCTCTCTTCGCAACCATTTTCTTTTTCTCTTTCTCTCTTCGCAACCATTTTCTTTTCCCCTTTCTCTCTTCGCAACCATTTTCTTTTTCTCTTTCTCTCCCCACCACCACCTTTTCTTTTCGTACTCCTTCTCTCACCCCACACTATTTTTCTTTCTCTTTATCTACTGTTTCTCTTTTTCCTCCTCCTCCTTTTTTCTTCTCTCTTTACCCCCTTTTTACTTCTCTTTACTTCATATTTAAGAATGTTATGTTTTTAAGCAAAATAATATTAAGTCATTCAAGCAAGCGTCAAATGTCTGCATCTTTTCAGACTCTATTTTCTCCCCTATTGATTCCGGTGTTAAAGATTTCTAATCCATACAACATTTACAAAAGATTAAAAAGAATTGAAGCTCTGTTTTCCAAGCAGAAATGGGTTATGTTTTATTTATTTCAGCAAATAGTTTTTGAAGAAGAAAATGTCTGTATTTACAGATGAAATATTTATAGGCAAAAATCTCGAGTATCTTTTGTTATTCATGTGAAGCATATTACATTTCCTTTGGCTTAGCAAAAAACAATTTATGCCCCCAAATCAGTTTTAATGTGGTAAAGCTTATAGATTCTAAAAATTTCAGGTCCGAGGAATGGTATAATTAATTCTGTTAACGTCTTTTAGGAGCTATGTGTAGTATGTCAGTTTTAAAAAAAATATTTTTGTTTGTAATGTTTTTATTTCTTTAAATTTATAAAATGCGTATCCAATTTTAAAAAAATCCCTTAGACTTAAGCGAGATTCGAACTCGGTAGACAGTGCCCATATCATGTCTCCTAAAACTCTTTTAAAATACTCCAAAGAAACTTAATTTTTCTGAATATTTATCAATTGGACCTTGTGCTTACTTCCAAATGCCTTGTAACTCTCCCTTCCATGGGCGATGTTTCTGACAAAGGGAGAAGAATTGTGATTTTCTGGGTCAGAATCTATCCATCTAACACTTATCGTTGGCTAGTTTTTGACCTTGAAATAGTTTTATTTTTTGTTTTTTAGATCTTTACATCAAGTGGCTTCATGCCTTGTCTGGAGCGATTTCTATTAAAAAAAATGAGGTCTAATACCTATTGTTAAAATATCACAAAAATCGTTCCAAAATGCATAAGGATCAGTTTGAAAGTGAAACCTGTACATAGAACTAAATAAACCTATATGCATAGATAACTATATAAATAAAGGTATATAAATGTAAAAACTTGCTTTCCCCGGTAAATATGATCCATAGAGATTGAAACAAGTGTCGCTTCTTGTAGAAGGAAATGGTTTTAGAGTAGATATCAATCCTCTGGTTTTACTGGGTAGGAAGTAAAATGGATTACTATCGTTAGGTTATAAGGATAAACTTCTTAATCTACAATTTAAATCAGTTTCATTTAAACACTTTCATCAACACGACAAACATGGTCGAGAAAGAGTTATGTAGACAAGAATACAAAAATATGTTCAGTTAGTAGATATGCATGTACTATAAAAGTGAGATTGAGTCCGGGTCTTTCATCTCACCAAGTCCAAAGGTGTGGCAGGAATATGACGTCTTGTGAACTCAACGCTTAAATATTTACTTTTAAAAAAGTGGTGGGAAAGGTTTGGCGGCAGTGCCTCCTATGCAAAAGTGTTCATACCGGACAACATATCAATCGTTCAGCAAGTGAGAACAAGCTTGCACAAAAGAAAATACACCATAATTATATAACTGCTACAAATCTATCTATTCTCAGAATAAAATAATACAATATGACTTTATTAAATTGCAAAATGAGATCTGGTAAATAAGTTCTTGACAAAAATAGGCACCTGTTGCACAAGGAGTTTTGATTTACTGAAAATTTGTCTGTGTTTGTTTTTGTGTTTTAATAAAGAACGAAAACTATTTGTAAAAAGGTAAGGTTGGTGTGATGACAAGGAAAAAAAAGGGTAGCATCGTGACTAGCAGGCAACACAGCAGAATAATTAGTATCTGCTTGTGTCTTTAGTGAATTTGACAAGTTAAACAGCAAGGTCTTCCCACTTTTTTTATAAATCACCCCCCTCCGCTGTTGTGGTATGAGAGAGAAAGATAGCAGAAAAGACACAAGCATAAGAAGAAAAAAAAACGACTTACAAAAACAAAACAACACTAACAACTAAAGAAACAAGTTAAAATTGGTTTGTTTTTTTTATTTATTTTTTTTTTTTTCTCTTTGAAATCGTATATTTTTCATAAAAACATCTTCTGGCTTAGAAATGAAGTAAAATTGCTTCGTTTGGTGTTTATGCAGTGTCCTGGAGATAAGATGAAGAGTAAAAAGAGATGGGGGTATCTCGACTTGGCCTCTTGGCTCCATTATTTTAACCCCAGACTGAGAAGAAATACATGGACAGACAGAAGAGGTTATTTGGTCGATATGGGTAAGACATGAAAGTTGTAGATGTCGCCACAATCACCTAATGGCTACATGAGACAATGACAAAACGTATTCTGGTAACCTTAAGCAAGTTGAACTGGCTAAAGAAACAAAGACAGAAAAATGTATGTATGTCTGTGAACGAATATATATATATATATAATGTGAAGCTAACATACTAGCACCCTTACCAGAAAGAAAGTTTTTGTGTCACATATGCGAGTGTGTATTTATGACTGAAGCTGGATTAAAGAGCCACCTGTGTGTGCACGGCTGTACAGCAAATAATTGAAGAAATGGCAAACTTCTGTCAAGAATAAGTAATCATATATATATATATATATATATATATATATATATATATATATATGTATATATATATATATAGAGAGAGGGAGAGATAAGCCATAGAGAACTGTTTTGCTGTATCATGTCTTCTCAGTGTAGCTAGACGTGTTTCAAGCTTAGATACGAAACATGAGTACAGGAGTCAATGTTCTTATCTCTGCAGGCCACGAATATATGACAAATAATGTTTTTGTTTACATTACCGATTCTGGCAAACTCTCTAATTATGAAGAGTAATGCGTTTACACTCGATTGAAATTATTTCCTCCCACTAAAAAATTCAACCTATGAATGCTGCACACACACACATATGTGTATTTTTGATGATTTAAATCCTTTTCAAATAAAGAGTTAGTTATTTACAGCTGTTTCAAATCAATATTTATGTTAAGTCCTACCATGAAACATAATTTTTGTCAAAACATCAGATCTCTTCAAACTAACAACCATGTCCCACAAAGCTCAATTTCCACCAAAACAAAGCAAAAACCACAAGAATAGATTCATTGTCAAATACCTCGGTGAGTTAAATTCCACATCATAGTGCATATTTTCTTAACTTAAAAGAAAGAATTAAGGGACCCAAAATTCTGTCAGTTTGTAATCTGGAAAAAATGCAGTTATTCAAAGGGGCGACTTCAAGTGTGACTTTTAATTCTATATATATATATATATATATATATATATATATATATACAGACATACATTAGCGAAACTCGTGTTTCGAAATTAAGTAAATTGACTAGAAAACACTTTTTTTACTAAAATTCTAGGTCTTTATGCAAGGTATAAAAAATATTTGTAAAAAGTTTTTATTTTATTTACTAACTTATTTGTTTGGTCGGTGTGTGTGGAAGAAGGCTGCTTTTAATTTACAATGTAACAAAAGAATAAAATGGCTTACTTGTGTATGAATGAACCGAAATGTATTATGGTGGAATTTTATTTCATAATGAAATTAATGTGGGGGAGTGATACTCACTGACCTGTTTACAGTGTATACATGGGTGGGGGTGTTAATAATTTACAATGTAGATTCAGATTACAACCCCCAGAAGTTAATTGATCTGGAAAGACTTTTTTCATACAGAATGCTGATTTTCTATTCATAGTATAAAAATATATGTAAATAATAGAGCTATGTGTAATATTAAATAGAAAAGTCATTGAATTAGAAGACAATAAAAAATACGAAATATCTCGTATGTTCTAGGAAATGTATTTGTTTCATTTAGTTTAAGAGTTCCTATTTAGTGACGACGGCAGAGTTAAACACAAGGTAGGTTTTTAATGTGAGGAAAATCCGCTGAATTGGGACAAAAATAGAAACTGCATCAGCTCAGCAGGACTTCTACTTCACCAACCGAGGACAGAAAAGATGAAGCGCAGCGCTAGAACAGATACCACACCATGCTCATAAAAAAGTTGTACATGAAAACAGTTTCTGTGTTACAGCAACCTTGCTAGATCAACCGGAAATTAAATGAACATCCTATGTATACGGTCACAGTATATACATTTCATTTTAAACAAGGCCTCTGGGCTGTAGTCAGAGTATGGTTCGGTTCGGTTTTAGGAGGTCATTATCCCAGTATCACCTACTCCTTCTGGCTAAAGGGATTGGTTTATCGATAAGGTGCCTCAGCCACCCTCATCGATGACTGCAGACATGTCAAAATTTGCACCCATTCAGAATGCATTGCCCATTATAAACTGATCTTGTGTCTAACTTTGCAATGAAAGGCATGTAAACATACTGAGACTGGTCCCTCAAAAAAGAAAAAAATATTTGTATGTAAAAAAAGTCAGGACACTTCATTCAAAATAATAGCAAATTAATGTATTAAAAGAATATGTATTTGCCAGTTTTGCATTGCTTAATGTTGAATTTTATTTTATATCAAATAACTGAACAAGGGTTGACATATGTTTTGCAATTTTTTAGATTAGGATTGATGATCTTACTACTGTTCTCACGTTGGATATCAGTCTCACAACGTTTTGGTCGAGGTAAACTCCAACCTTTTTCGGTGTGTCTCGAACTTGGGAATCTGTACAGAATTTGAATGGAATTCTTTATTTAATCAATAGCGAATTATTAATTACAAATAGATTAAAATACCATTAAAAAAGACATGTATATATTCGTATATTAGTATATCAATATGTTAGTAATATGTAGTAACACTACACATCTAAAATGTGAACATGTTTCGGGCTCATAAAATTTATACCTGTGGCGCAACTGATAAAGTCATCAGTAATAATCAGTTCTAAGAGCTTGATGGTACAAGACATACTAAGAATATAATTATAATTTACTTGTAAGATTGTTGACAAAATGACTACAATATGCCCCCATGCTCTACTCTCATCATGTGGGCAAACGGATGCGCACATATTTAAGGCAATGGCTGAATCCTTAGAAAGGTCTCCAGTCTGTAGTGGAATGGGGTCATAAATGGATGGTAACATCTAATGCTGCTAGAACAAAGCTCCTTTCCTTCAACAACTACAATAAACCTCTTCAATCACAGGTTGCCATGGCAAATAACACCCTACCTAAGAGTCCAACGTTCAAGCACCTCGCCCTAACATTCACAGGTAACATGAATTGGAACAAATACATAGAAGACATTGCCAAGGATGCTGCAAATAAAGTGGGCTCTCTCTACCGTGCTAGAAAACTTCTCACACATGACATTATCCTATATCTTTACAAAGCCAGCATCTACCCATGTATGGAGTATTGTTGTCACATATTGGCTGGTGCACTATCCATTAGTTTCTTCTTCTTAGACAAGGTCCAAAAAAGAGTCTCAAATCTGATAACTATCCACCAAGCTCAATCCCCTGTCCTATCGTCGCAATGTTGCATTTTTGTGCTTGTTTTACAAGTACTTCAATAGAATGTGCTCTGACAAACTTCCTGCTCTGATGCCTCCTCGACATAAATACACTTGATCAACTCGATAATCAGCAAAATACCATCCATTCACTGTGGAGGTCCCCAGATGCTGGAGAGCCTTCTACTCCAATAGCTTTTTTCCTCAAGCTGCCGGCGTTTGGAACTCCCTCCCTGCTCCTCGTTTTTCAGTTATACCGACATGCAGGAATTTCAAACTAATGTGAACCAACATCTCGCTGCGCAGCTCCCAATTTAGGATAACCCTCTGAACTTTCACTCTAATTCTCAGTAGCCTCTTATGTCTACAGTAGCAACTTGCCTTGTTTGGGGTGAACTTACTTTAAAAAATAAAATAAACAAAGTGTTTCATTTAAAATTCTGCACAGATTCAGAGTTCAAGATGCACCTTGAGAGAGTCTGAGGTTACAGAAGCCAAAACGTTGTGAGAATAACATCCAAGATGTGATGAGTAGTTCGAATACTACAAAGGGTTGACATGCTGTAAAACCAACAACAAAACGATTGTCTGTCCTTTAACATGTAAATCAACAATTGCAAAGATACCTTTTCCTTTAGAAGTACAACAGTTTGAAAAAAAAGCCTTACAAAATAGAAAACCCTTTATTCTGTTTTTAAAGTATTTTGTGACATATTGGTTTTCATCTTGTCTACCTTTGTGTGTGTTTTTTTGGTTTTTTTTCCCGGAAAATTCTCTTGAAATGATGCCAACACTGATTCCTAGCTTCTCACCCAATATCCCTGTTTCTGAGATTGGAGCTTTCAGGTTCAGTAGGGAATGGAGAGTTAGTCAACTGTATTAATTCTTTTTTTTTTTCTCTCAAATGAGAATCGGGCAGTCTCTTTCCCTCCCTCTCTCTCTCTCTCTCTCCATAACAGGGGAAGAAAAGGGTTAAGAAAATCTCCCCACCCCTCAACCCCCATCTTTTCCAGCTGTCACTTCAGTTAAATTCTCTGGACAGAAATACTTGTCAGCACCTCTAGCTGACCCCCACTTTCCCCTGATTTTTTTTATTATTTTCTTACCTCTTGCTGTTTTCATCCTGGGTTAGATAGCTCCTGGACCCCATGCCAATTATCAAAAGAAATGTTGATAGTGTTGTTTCATTGAAGTCGTTCTTCCTCTTCTTGATTCCCCGTCCCCATGTTAGTCCGACCTAATAGGCAAGCAGCTTGCCAAATTCTGGTATTAGTTACTCTAAGGCTTGAGCAGATTTGATCAGATCAGCCATGATGAGATCTGATTCTGCCTTTCACTGTTGATGATCTTTAAGCAATTTTCAAGAACTCAGTTAAGTCTTATTTCCTGCTCATTCCAGCTTAAGAGTTTTGTCATTTCTTTTACATTGATGAACATTGGCTTAACTTTTGAGAAAGCTTATGTCGTTTTTTTTTAGTGTGGGTGAGTGGGGGTAGAGGGTATTTTTTTAATAAATTCTTCAGATGTTTATGTATCATATCGAGAAATTTTTGGCAAGTATATATTAATTACACTAGCAGATATACACTGCCCCCACCCCTCCAAAAGAAGAAGTAATGCCGGGAGAATGGTATCATGACAAACGACCATATACTACACTGCTCTCTAAAGGAGGAGGTAATACCTGGGAAGATGATCTTATGACAAACTGATAGATACTACACCCTCCCCCTCCAGGATTGAGCATGGAAAGGTTGTACATTTGTACTAGGCATAATAGCGAAGTTTTGGCATTATTTTTATTAATTTTATTTTTAAATACTTCTTTTTCCAAACAAAGAGAATAACTCTGTATTGATGGATACATAGTGACGTCTCTTTAAGATGGCGTCTATATGAAAATAATTCTAACCCGGTCAAAGTATTTTCTGGAAGGATTAAATCGAATTACTTCGCAATATTCCTAACAACATACTGCAACAATCCATCAAAAAGAACTGGTGAACTAGAATCAAATATTGATTTTGTAGGAAAAAGTATCGATGACAAAAATCGAGAAAGAGACCGACTTCAATTTATATATTTTTTAATTAATATTTTAACCGAATGGGAGGGTTAAATCCAAAATGCTTACTTGTTTATTACGTCTCTATTCTCATGGAAGGTGTTCAACTGATTTTAAATCTTTGTTTTCTCCTTGTAAGGCATTTGCAGAAATAACTCGTTTTACTATCACATCGAATAAAGACTTTCGTTTCTCCCTTCATGTGCCTAGTCTCAAGCAGAATTTCCATAGAAATGGCTTCTTTGCAACATTACTGCAAGACGGATTGGAACTTGGTCATCTTCAAATCTAATGTCACAAATCCTTGTCAAAAACCGCTCCATAAGTAATTATCAGTTCATATGATTGATCAATATTCTCATAGTCACCTTTCGGCTGACCATCATTTCCGTCTAATTAACCCTTATCCTCAACGGGCTTTAGGCCTTGATAAGCGATGACTCGATAGTAAAAAAATAAAGTATAAATACAACAAAAACTGACAAAATAGATATCAAAATATGTGATATCAATAATATAACTAAGAAACGAACCCCATAATTATGTGCTATCTATAAATCTTCTATTCGAAGTTTATTTCTATGGCTTATCACATGTTAACTCTTCTAAAATACTAAAGTAAAGAATTCTGATTTTATTTTTTCTTTATTTCTAGGATTTTGTCTTTTGAATTTGTAAATAAAATACTTGTGGATTTTTCAATTGTGCAATAAAATGAAAAATCCCATTCTTCGCGAAGAAAGTGTCTAAACTAGAAAAGACAACTTTTATAGATTTTCTAAAACTAAAAAGATTTGAAGTAACGTATGTTTCCTTGCTTTTCTTTTGTTTAAACAGTTGGATTGCTTCATCACAATATAGACTTTTATTTTTAAAACTGACAAGATGAAATTTATCATTAAAATAAAGTTTCTAAGAACAAGTTTGAATATATTTGCAAATTACATTTTTTTTTTAATAAAAAATGACATCCTTCAATTATCACCATCTCTTTCTCAGAAATCAAGCAATAAATTATTTTTATAGCATGTATGAAGATTATTTTCAGTTTTCTGTTGTCGACATATTTGGTCTAATGCCATGGATCTTATCAAACCAGTTCATAGATGTTAAACTTTAGCAGCCATATTCATCGTAGTTACTGATAAAATGTTTTAAAAAATATTTGAACTATATTAATGGTATATAACAGTTTTCATAAACTGGGGACATTTAAACCCCAAATTTTATGAAGTGTGTGTGTGTGTCATATCTACATAAAACTGAAATAGAGGTTCTCAACAGATCATTGAAATAAAGCAACATTTCAGTTGAAAAAAGTTAATTTCTTTGGAAAGGTATTCATTCGTGTATCTTCCCTCTTGATATGAGTGAAATGATAGAGTATTGATTTACTCCTCTCCAGGAGTTAGGCACAAGGCCAGTTTTTATCTTACTCCCACAAGTAAGATGTGACCCAAGGTCGGGTCGGGAAAGTGGGGTTTAAAAATTGCCTGGGCAGCCCCGTCGGCATTCCCCGGTAAGGGCGTCTCAGGCAGTAAGCACTAAACTTACTCCTCCCCAAAGAGGGGAGGCAAAGCCAGGGAAAGTGGACCTCCCAGAACTGCACAGGACAGACCCATTGACTGGCGTAAATCAAGACCCGAAGGCCAAGACAACACCAGTATGGGGTGCAGTATCCATCGGAACAGATACTACACTTTGATCTTAACCAAAAGGCCAAGATGATAGAGTAGATGAAACTTAATCTAATTTAGGAAAAAATAAAACTCTGAAATAATACCGGCCATGTTGGATTTCTCTTTGGCACGTTAATAGCCAATGCTGAATCAAAAGTATGATTGAAGAGTGCACACTCCTTGCTTAATAACTATCAACCTCTATCACACTGGCATTTTTCAGGAAGTATCCATTGTTTTCAGGGACCGAATGAAGTAAGAAATAGTTTTCATCAAGTATAAGCAATCGAATTTTATCTCACAAAAGATGTTGAAGAAAACTGGCATATAAAATTGTATTTAATATTACAAAGAAATTAACAACATACTAAGTAAACATGAGCTAACCAGATTGCACACATTTGCATAGAAGACCTGGGACATCATTTTGAGAGAGTAGAAAGTTGAGCTTGGTTTTACTTTCGGCAACCTCGTAACTCTCACTTCACTTATTTTGTCCTTTAGTCCTCACATTCCATGAGCGATGTTTCTGACAAAGGGGGAAGCATTACTGTTTTCTGGGTCGGAATCTATCCATCTAACACTCATCGTTGGCTAGTTTTTAACCTTTAAGTAGTATTTTTATTTTAGCTTCTTACATCAAGTGACTTCATGCCTTGTCTGAAGCGATTTCCTAAAAAAAAGTTATTATTTAGAAGCTTTAAATGCTCAAGATTGTTTCATTTTGTTTTTCGGTGGTATTTTTAGTTCGTAATTTGGAGATGGTTAAGACCAATAGCAAATTAGAACCTTCCCCCTCCTTTATATTTAAAAATATCTTGCAAGTAAAAATGGGCCAAATAATTTGCTTATTAGATTCGGGGATATATTGTTGAGAACACTTTATTGTTTTTTTTTTATTGAAGAGGTATTGCTTCTAGCTTGTGCGGTCAGTTGAGGTACATAATATATATTAATTAAAAAAACAGTTTAGTAATCTCAAAAGATTTTCAATCATCTAATCAGGAGAAAATCGATTATTCTATTTGCTATTATTCATCGATTTTCTGACAAGATAACATGAGATTGCTAATCCATTTTCTTTTTTAATGATTTTTTTCTTATATATAATATAATAATTTTTTGTTATGTATATATTTTTGTTTCATTTTACTTCAGTCGAAGTTCTTAAAAATACAGGGGCTAACATTGTATCTTTATATGAGATACATATAAATATTCTATTGAAGTTCTCATTTACGTCTCAGATGTTGAGTTAGTAAAGAAGTGAATAACATTAATTTTCTTCTCCCCAATTGTCCAGTTAACTATTTTATAGTATAGCTTTCTTGTGGTCTCTTTGTCTTAACGGGTTCCAGGACAAGAATTCATCTAATCTGGTAGAGTATCCAGCTTAGTGCTGTTACTATAGGCAACATCACTTTGAGAAGGTGCACACTTTCTTGTATAAACCAGTGTGGGGTAGCCATAAAGAGATCTTATTTGTGTTGCGAATACTATGTTATTTTGTAATATTTAGTCAGGGTTTACTTGATGGGGAAAGTATCGTCATGGCAGATTGTCCTGACAAACCCCTGTGCAGAGACCTTAAAACTCGGACAGTGTCTAGTAGGCATTAAACTTCTCTTCAGTAGGTATTCAATGTGTGTGTGTATTGATACTGTAGTCATGATATTGTAAGCTTTTTACTATATCTTTGATAACATTTCAGCATAATTACAATTTGATCCTTTTACTGTCAGCGACACAAAAAAAAACAAAGATTCTTTGCACCTTTCTAACACTTGTCACAGAATTTTTCCCCCATGAACCGAAACTTGGTAAAAGGCCCTTTCAGAAAACTATGACTTCTGCTGTTTCCACATATTGGCCGCATTAATTCTTGTTCGAAGAACCTTCTCCCTTTCAAACGAAGTGTATCTGTCTTATATTTATGTCTGTTTATTTCTCTTGTGACTTTTCTTCACTGAGAAAAACCAGGATAAGCCCCCCCCGGTTTTGTGTTTTATTTTGTCATTGTTTATGTTAAGCATAAGGATTTGAAAGAAAGAAGATAATTCCAATGACTATGTTGGCCAATTTCTTAGATGTCACCCATGTTTTACTACTAGCATGTCTAGACATGTGGCCTTTGTAAAACATATTTGTGATATAAGATAAGCTACACCACACATTCGTGACATTTATTTCAGACAGTGGCAAAAAGGCTAAAAATAAAAATCAGTATTTTGGTAACTTTGAGTCCCGGAATAACTGGTTCAAGACGGCTGAATTATAAACATTCATGATTTATTATAATAAATTTGTTGAAAGTAAATATATTTCACACACACGCACACACACACACATATATAAGTGAAACAATAAAAATATGTCTTTGACTTATCACGATAGGATATAATATAATAATTGATATACTAGATAGAGCATAATTTAAGAAAATGAATAACAAACATAAAAAATATGTTAAAATACAATATTTATTAGATCATCAATTAATTCAAACAAGGAATAGAAAAAAAAACTTTTTTTTTCTTAATCCATGGATTTTAAAAAATAAGCTTTTATCATCAGGAAAATCAGAAGAATCAATCAGTAAAAGTTGTATAACTATTTAATATTTTCAAATATTTGCTAGGTTCGAGTTCTGTCATGGATACTGCATCACTTTTACTAATACCTTTGAAAAGATATAAATCTATATCTCCAGCTATGAATTAAATAGTAATGTAGACTAGACTCTCAATCCCTGGTTGTGCAACTAGTCTAGAAGAAGGACAAAGTCTGATATGACACCGTCTTTCTCTGCTCATCCCAACATTGTTTATAGTCGTCCCGGATTTCTTGCCACTCGACTGCAGCAATACTGGTTCATGAAAAGTGTGATTGGGGATTGCACAAGCCTTGCTCCATAATACTTATCATGCAAGTACGTTTTTATGGGGTTATTCATTTCCTCTAGAGACTCGAACGAGGTATATATATATATATATATATATGTTATTTGATGGTGGTCTCTCCTGTAGAGAATGGCAAATTAGCATTTGATTAATCAAATTCACCCACTAGAGTGAGTTAATAAAGTGGCTTATGCTTCATGGAAAACATGATCCACACTCTCCACCAGGCAAATAATGTTTGGAGTTAGCAACGAACATCTATTTTATAAAAAAGTTTTTTTTTAATTTATTTATTTGATTTAAAACTTGAGAATTATAGAAATAGTAATAAGGTTAAGAGCTTGGAGCAGTAATACAACAGTCCTTATTCATTTTCAGAAAATGCTGGGTGTGCCTAAAGCAGGTTAAAGGAAAACTATTTCAATTAATGTCACTTTACTTACGTCCCTCTGACCCAATCAATCCTGTGTACATCCTTGGGTCCCTAACCCACAAAGTTGAATATTCTAAAATGTAAAGGGTAATAAAGTATTATGGTCTAGAGGCAGCAGGACATAGGCTTTCTCATTTAATCCAGGGTAAGGTTGGGTCTCTGTGCTACTAGTAGTAGTAGTAATAATATATAGACAAAAGGTGGTTAAAAATACTCTGTTCAAAATGCCTTCAACTTATACTTATAACAGTAGTAGAACTAGATGATTTTGAACGTCAAGGTTACTGAGTTTTTGTAATAGAAAGACATGATCCCACAATGTAATGCTTATGCAAGTCTGTAAATTTTCAGCTGGTGGTTTGCAGTCATGCAAATTATAAATTCTGCCAGACTAAATTGATATCCAATCGTATCACATGGCCCAATATACATTATACAACAAATTATAAATTCTGCCAGACTAAATTGATATCCAATCGTACCACATGGCCCAATATACATTATACAACAAATTATAAATTCTGCCAGACTAAATTGATATCCAATCGTACCACATGGCCCAATATACATCATACAACAAATTATAAATTCTGCCAGACTAAATTGATATCCAATCGTACCACATGGCCCAATATACATTATACAACATTTTGTCGCTTCTTATGACTCTAATTATGACTTTCACAATGTAAATATTTTTCTCCCACATAATTTTTTAATAGAATATAAGTGTACATTATTTTACAAAAAGGTGTCTGTTTAGAACCTTTCTGTAGATATGATAATGGGATTACTATTGGTGGGTCTGGTTCTACCAAATAAGGCTGTCTGAAAATACTGGCTTCCTTACCTAAAATGCACCAAACATTGATGTTATTGTTTTTTTTCTTTCCCTTTGCAAAACTCAATCATGTTCTGCAGAGCTAAAAACACAAACAACAATTTTTCTCTACAAAACAACCAAACCCAACACCAGAAATAAATATTTGAAAATATAAAGAATTTGAAGCACAAAATGACCGGATTTGGCATTAAATAACCCGAAAAGGGTTGATATGCCGTAAAACAAAACAAAAAAAACTATTTGTGGGTACACTGTGTGAAATGTGCACTCCATAAAGAAAAAGGCTGAACATATTTGTGTAAATATTTAAAGTCCAGACTATATAATTTTACAAAATTCATGCCCAGGCAACATTGGGTAGTTCTGCTAGTTCTTATATGAATCAGAATGAATATTTTTAGTGACTTTTTTTAAATTTATTTTTTCAATCTTACTATTTTTTAATAATCAAAGTTTCATTAATAAAAAATATGTACATATATATATTTTTAGACTAGACATAGCCTTGCTAAGAGGTTATAGATTTTTTTTTTATTGCTGACCAAATTTAAATCTTTCTGAATGAATCTTAATGAGATAATTTATTATGCTAAATGTGCCCTAAAGATTTGAAAGGAGACAAAAATGATATTCTGTAAATAGAAAACACTTACAAGAATAAAAATTGTTGGATAATTTAATTTCTTAACATTTGTAAGCAAGCAAAAATACAATTATCGTATATTCAATTACTCCTCATTTTATTATGAAGGAAATTCCAGAAACTAATTTAATATAATAACGATGCTTGCAGGAAAATAATTTATCTACATCATTTTATATATAGTATCACATTTTTTTTTGTTCATTTTATTTTTATTCATATCTTAGGGAAATTATGTTTACCATACAAATAAATACTGATTTAAAATTGAAAATTCTCGCATAAGGATTTTTGTTTTGCTTTCAATGAATAAAAATAAACGATCTACAATTCTATCAATTACAACAAAACTTTTTTTTTTCCATCATCTAAGAATACTTGAATTTTCTCGGTTGCATATCATGCTTATTGACTTTTGTGTGACATATTGGATATTTCAATAGCACTTAATACACTACTCATAAAAAGGCAAACATCAAATATAAACCTGAAAAATATCAAGTGAAAGGATTTTTACATCAGTTCAGGAAATTGCGTTTTTTTGTTGTTTTTTGTTTTTTTAAATCTAGATAAAAAGAATGTAGAGCATTTTAATGTTTCTCAAAACTGAACAAATTCCAAGGATTTATTAAACACTTGCTGAAGTACCGGTATGCATTAAAACTCTAATCTGAAAAAAGACATCCTTTACATGTCATTATAGAGATTTACTAAATCGTTATTATTACTTAGCAGGAATGCCTGGCATTGCCCAGGATTGGATGAGATATCCAGCCAATAACAACATATTGATTTATATTTTACATTTTATATATTCAATTTTGAAGTTGGGGCCTAGGATGTTCTGATTAATTCGGTGGGAGTGGTTGTAAGTAAAGTGTTATTGATTGGAATAATTTTCAATGACTTCATAGTCTTTAGCTCCCTGGAGACAGTTTTCTGTGAATGAACAAGGACCCCTGTGTGCTCCTGTTCCCAACCTTGAAACTCTATATTAGCATTCCTATTACTTTTTCATTTCTATAGTTTTCAAGCTATAAATAAAATAAAGTAAGACATTTCTTTTTGAAATGAATGTGTAGCACAAGCACAGACTACCCAATAATGTAAACCCTTTAAATCAAATCGACTTCTGCAAGTACTCTTAGTAATGTAGTTTTAAAATATATGTAGTTATGGAGGTCTATCTCAAAAACAATTCAGAAAATTATTGCGTTTTTTTTTTAAAGTCTGGATAAAAACAAAACTGAACATTTCTTTATAGAGACTTACTAAATTTTTATTAACAGCAAAAAGGCCCAATGTTGCCCGGGATTGAATGAGGAACCCTATGTTATCCTGCATGCAAACCTTAAAATGTTAAGCTAACAGACCTATATAGATAAGGTATGATTGGCCAATAGCTCAACACAACACTTGTTATGGAAATTAGTTAACTGTGTTTATCTGTCTTTGCCATAATAGTAAGAGTGTTCACTAATGGGCCGAGAGACAAGGGTTCAATCCTCGGTTGAGTCATACCAAAGACTTAAAAAATGGCATTTGCACCCCCTTGCTGAACACTCAGCATTATAAGGTGAAGATCAAGTGTAATTGGAGTAATCCTGTAAACAGAATGACCCCCCCCATACCCCTCTGTGTAGTAGCTCATGAAAAGGGAGTCTTCAGGTCGCCATCGACTATTGTCACAACATTTACTTATGTTCTTACTCCAAACAACACATTTATCAGGATAGCAAAAAAGTGTATCATTAATTAATAGGTGTTTATGGTTCTTGGTCTCAAAAATGTCTAACTAATGTTAAGCTAGACTGTACTTTGATAAAACAGTGTATATATTTTAGTGTTGGATGTGTATGCAAAAATATACCCCCTCCCCCGACGTTTGAGATCCTTTGAATAATCCCACCCAGAAGACAGAATTCTTCCTGAAAAGAGTGATATCTGCTACAAATATGTGCTATGGCTAGTGCCTCTGCTGCACATGTACTTTACTAAATTGCTATCATAGCATCCAATTGAGAGGTATGTGATCGTCTACATTTTTGTAAAAGGAGAGCAACCTGTTGCATTCAGTGTGTGTATGTATGCGTGTGACAAGATTCTTAGAAGAAAGGGTAATGTCCACTTCAAATGTGGTAGAGCTGGTGCCTTTGCTACACACATAGTTTGGTGCGTTGCTATCATAGTCTAGATTGTCTTCCTTGTGTATCCATCCTGTATGAAATTGAGCTCTTTTGTGTATCCATCCTGTCTGGAACGGAGAGATGTTGGATTACGCTAAGCGGACATGGTAATGTATGACATGTAAGAATAAAAGGGTTCTGCCGGCCATACTAAACTTAAAAATTATTGTGTAGGGAGAGCAGCCTGTTGCATTAGATATGTGTATGTGTGAAACGAATCATTGGTTCGAGAATCCCTGTTCTTTTGCCAGAGAAAGTCATATGCTGGTAGATAAAAGTCGAAATCAAGAAAATCGAAAAAGACCAGCAATAACACATTCAATATCCAAATATTTATTTTTCATCCTTTTGTTTTCTCTTTTAATGATTCTCTGTCTCATTTTATGGTAAGAAATGGCTTGTTTACTTCACCTTTTAGCCCATTCCATTGATTTTTCTGCTCGCTTCAAAACGTTCTGTAAATACAATAAACTTATAGAATTGTAGTGATTTTTGCTCATACACTTTTCACTACCTAAATATAGACATGCTTATTTGTACTTATGTTTGTTTGTCTATGATCAAGTAATTCGGATGGGAGGGATGTCACGTTTTAGCAAAGCACTTGTAACATACATCTACATTTAAAAAAATTTTTTTTAATGGGAATCGTTCCAGACACGGCATGAAGCCACTTGATGTAAAGAGCTAACAAGGACGAAAGATGATTATCGCAAAGACAGAAGATGCCTATTGGCCTTAGTCTTAAAAAGATCAAGGCTATAGGTAGAAGGAAAACAGTTAGCAGGAAGAGAGTTCCACAAGCCTGCAGCTCTTGGAAAGAAGATACTAGAATTACCAGTCCCTATTTACTTGCTTCCCAACGAGGTTAGGGTTAGACATAAGGTCGGTTTTTAACATGGGGGAAAACCAGTTCCACAAAAAAGGGCACTCTGGATTAGGAGAAAAAAATGTCTGTCTAGAAGGATTGATCCTTCACTGACCAAGGACACAAATGAAGTGTAGTATCAGAACGCATACTACAGTTTACTCCAAGAGAAAAGGCCAAAGAATGTACATTTAGATTTACCAGTCATTTACCAATCAATGAAGGTAAAATTAGTTTTGAATTGTTTTTTGTTACTGGTGGCCAACTTATGGGTATCATTTGGGTGTATGTGATGAATTAATGATAATGGTTGTTATGTGATGATTAATGGGATCCTTACAAAAATCATTAATAGATTTTACTCGGATCAACTTCTAAACCAACGTAAACAAATTGCATAAAAGAAGAAATTTACAAGAAATATATAAATAACGCATGCCTTACTATATAAGATAACTAGAAGAAAACTCATCCCAGGACTAGTAAAAATAATTACCCGAACATAATTTTAGCACCATTTTTGTGTCCTCTTAAAAAGATTAGCATCAAGATATTATACTATTAAACCTTATGTCTAGAATCCTTATCCCAATTTTGATCAAAATCATTTACATGCTTTTGATGCTAGTAAATGTCTAAAATTTAAAGGGTTTTAAGTAGAAACTGAAATTCAGGGAATCTTGCTTAATTAGTATCTAATGACTATGGATAAAATTTAATGCAAATCTGAAGTATTTGAATTTTCAAATGGGACGTTGTGCCCATATTATGCCCCCTAAAAATATTAAAAATCTACAAAGAAACTGAAATTTGGGGAATATTTATTAATTGATGTCTAATACCTATTGTTAAAATTTAGCAAAAATCAGAGATATCTCCATCACCTCTCTTTGCCTCCTTTACATAAAACAAAACTAAATATAACCTACATTACCAATTCTTAAGCCTATCAGTCGTGTTCAAAAGTACATAATGATATGTTAATTTAGTAGTGAATCCAGTACATAAAAAAAAAATATATATATATATATATATATATATATGGTATTTTTATTTATACAGATATGTACAAAATCTGAGAGAGCGACATGTCGATGTTATCGATCAACAGTTGTTAGAAACTGAGATCTCATCAGGAAGAATTAAAATTTAATTAATTTAATTATTTAAAGAATTAATTCTGCCTGAATAGATCTGTTTCTAACAGCTGTTGATCGATAACATCGGCATGCCAGTATCGCAGATTTTCTACATGTCTTTATAAATAAAAATAATCATACATATAAAAGCTCTATTTAATATTGAGCACTTTTAATAAACCCGGTTGAAATTCTTTGGATTCCTATCCTGTGGATGGTTACTTTACCTGGATTACTATATATATATATATATATATATATATATAATTACATGCTGAAGTTCTCATCTCTGCAGAATGTCTAAATTGAGAAAATGGTTACACACACACATATATATATATATATATATATATATATATATATATAACATAACTAACTTTATATTCCTCCTCTCAGCTTCAAGTTCCTTTGTCTAGAATTTAAAATACTAAAAAAGTTATTTGGGAAATGTGTTTTACAGATGATATGAAACTAATTTTGTAGCTTTATATGGTTGCCAGGTGCCCTTGCTTGAAGAGAATAGACTTTAATAGTAGCAGATAAAATGGTAAATGCATTTTTACCCTGAAGAATATTGAAGGAAATTTTCTGGAATAACTATTCTACTTTGAGGGTTTCATTGCTTCAGATATCAGTCTTATATCCAATTGTAGTGATGGTTTTGAAGGGTTACGGTTGCTTCTACTGCCATAGGTTAACAAAGAAACCTGACAAATAGTGAACAGTATTTTAGTCATTTTGCAGTCTTTAGCCCAATGGGCAACACTTACTGGATTTGTAGCCGATTTATTCAGTTTTCTGACAGAAAAGTAGCACGACGGGTTACATCTTAGATAAGAAACCTGCTGCCTTTTAGAAGAGATGGTTATTTTATTGGCTTTTCTTTCTCTCAGATATTCAATATAGTTCTGTCTTCTATGATACTTAAGACTGTAATAGAAGTGGCAGTGATGCTATGGTTATGCTGTGGACTGAGCATGTCATGTTCAAGTACTGTTGTGGGTAGTTTATTTAGTATTTTTTTTTTATTTTGGTTCACCCCAAACAAGGCATATTGTCAAAGAAGCATAAGGGGCTACTGTGATAGGAGGCCAGATTTATAGAGGGAGAGTTGGAAAGCAAGATGTTTATTCACAGTATATTTAAATTTCTGCATGTTAATATGGTCAGCGAGCAGGAAGGACATTCTAAAGGCAAGCGGTCTGACAAAAGAAGCTATCATAGATTATCTTCGGGCATCTAGGGATCTCTACAATGAAAGGGTAGGGTTTTCCTGCTCGTCGGGTGGATCGGAGGTATTTTCGTTTAGGGGATACAAGTGAAATAAATTCATTGGAGCACATTCTGCGGAAGTACTTGTAAAACAAGCACAGGCAACGATGTGACAGAGGATGGACTTTTAAGAATATCTGCGTCATTTATCTGAAGCCATTTTAAATCTGGAAAGTACGTGTGCAGGATGCTTTGGCTTATATACCTAAAATTGAAGATAACTAGTATATATAAGACTACAAATTTATCAGTGGGTTAGTGCGACTTTGAACAAGGTCAAAGTATCAAAGTATCTACTGAGACAGTCTAGAGATATTAAGGAGTAAGAGAGGTCAGTTGGAATTAAACGATGAGAATGAAGAGGTATCCTCTAAAACATCTTCCATCCAGTTATTGTTTAAATAGTAGGGTAGACTAGATTCTAAAGCCTTGGATTACAAATTAATACCAGTTTTCTGCTTATTCATAGCATTACTTCTAGTCATTTTTGATTAAGTCTTGGCACTGGACTTAAGCAATACCGGCTCAGGAGAAGTGTGGTTGAGATTCAGAAATCCTTACTTCACTTTAAACTCCTCGTTACACAAACTCTTTTAGTAGGTTTAAAGTCAACATGATCAATAAATAAAATCTAGATTTTTTAAAAATCTAAATGAAAGAATCATAGTGGATATTAATAAAAAAAATAAAACTATTTGATAAGATGAAATCAAAAATAATATTTTGCTTTTGTTATTTTTGTTCTCTTAGCAGACTTTGACAAGTATGGTGACTTCTCGCATGCATTTTATTTTTATCATTCCGTATATATATATATATAACTTTGCATAAAAGGGTAGGGGTATAAAATCCATTTATAAATATTAATAAAAGCACTTTCAAAGGGTATATTACCATTTTTCTTTTTCTCAAGAAAATGTTTCTTTCTTTCAAGATGTGTATAAGAGAGTGGACGTGTTGTGTGTAAGAACGGAAGGTTTCTTGCAAAAACCAGCATGTGCTTGCAACCGCATCTATAAAACTCACCATCAGCAATGAATTGTTTTTATCTCCTGGCACATCTAAGCTGATGCATGCAAATTTAATATTCTCAAAATCATAAAAAATGTCTACGTCATATGTGTAAGTACTTCCATAATGCAGTTGTCTATCAAACAGCATTTTTATGTATACACATTTATTCACACTAAAACTAATATCTTCAGTTATGTGCGTGTATATCTTCATATGAATGCATACATACATACATATCGTTTCTCTTTTAGTATTTGAAATGATATCTGATACATTACTTGTATGAAGACTTGTTCTTAAAAATAAACAGTATAAATTAAGGACAAATTAGATAGCATCTCCCCAAGATAAAATAATTACTAAGAAATTGATTAAACTCATGTCTTTTTGGAGACCAACATAGAAAGTGCCCCATTATATGTATCATGGAAAGAGGAAAGTAAGAGGGCTGGGCAGATCACCATATTCGTTTTAATGCCCGTTTTGCATGCTGGCATGTGTTAGACGGCTTGAAGAAATTCACTTCCAAACAAACCTACCTCTTTCTCTCGCATTCATTTTTATCGCTTCCTCACATGTTTTCCTTGACCTTCCCCTGTGAACTAAACCTGATATCTCATCTTTTCTACATCTACTAACCCTAAAACTCTCCATTCTTTCAGTTGAAATAAATGTACTCATTAAGCAGAAGGTCATGGTCAAGTGGGTGGACACATGCGAGTCATGATTAACTTTGTGATATTAAGCTCCTAGTTAGTTGTTTTTTTATGCAATTTTGTCTTTTATATATTTTTTCACACCCTGACACCCTCATAGCCATTACCCCTTTCCTATTTCTGCCTCCTCATATTTATCTCTGTATAAAGTAGTCTAATTACTACAAATTTTCTCAATTTATTTTTGTCTTGCCCATATTTGCTTTCAATGTTTTCTCTAATGTAAACAAAATTATGTAATCTAAATTTAATCAGATATTCACAAATGTATATTATTGAATGTGTTCTCAATAAATAAATGTTCATTTGTGTGTATATTAATCATGACCCTAATGTGTTAATCCACTTGACCTTGTTGACTCAGGCCTCTATTTCAACTGATCTACCCAACACTCTTTTCCTTTCCTCCCTCACCATCCTCGTCTCCATCACCCCTCTTCCTATTCCCGTCCTTCTCATATTTATCCTGTATAAATAGGTATCAAATATACCACTTCACTTGAAGTAAACCTAGATTGCTTATTTTTAAGTATTTAAAGAAAGAACTTTCTCAAAATATTTAACTGACTTTTATGTGTTTTGACGATTGCTATTTTGTCTCCTGCGAGATGACAGCTTTTTGTTTCTGGAACTTTTCAAAAACTTTTTATTATTAATTATTCATTTCAATTTATTGATTTCTGAAAATATGGTCTGAGCATATATTTTTTTTGTTTTCGTTTTCATAAGATTAAATTCCTTATCTTGATCCACCTTCTTCTGCTCGAATGGCAAAAGATTTTGATTGGAATTAGTCCAAGTGCTGAAAATTTCTTCAGAATTAAAAACAAGTCGTTGTGCTTCTTTGTTTTCTTCATATAATACTTATATATTTTTCAAACCTTTGATCACCCTCCCCCATTTTCTCCTTTCGGTTTGTTCTTATACTTTCTCAATATATTAATCACTTCACTTTGGCTACAGACTTTAGGAATAAATAGAAATTCTTAATAAGATCACTTAATGTAATGACATCTTTCCAATATTGTAAGATATTTTTTTTTTGTATTTTTATTTATTTTCTTTTTTTCAACGATTACAGATTTAAAGATTTCTTTAAATGAATAAAAACAACAGGAATACCCGCCCCATCCCCAACTGATCTGTACACATTGTAATCTATTCTCTATTCATTGCACGTCTTGAAAGTATTTTGGGCAGAAGAGAGATGTTTTGAAATGCATTCTGTGATAAATAATACAAGCTTGATTGCTTTTAAACCAAATTTGGACTGCCTTGCCTGCGGACGAAATTCATCTGTTAATTAATTTCAGCTTTTATTTCTTTTAATTATAGCTGGAAGAATAAAACATTGAATTTATAATCAAACATGTTTTTATTTCGTCTTCATAAGTGGATTATCAAGTTATCTTGAATGAGTAAAGTTTTTTTTTGTTAGTTATATATATATATATATATATGTATATATATATGTATATATATATATATATATATATATATGTATATATATATGTGACACCCTTATAATTAAGACTATCAGAGAGTCTTAATGGACTTATACAAGATAATATAGATTATTTTCCCTCCAATGAATTTTAAAAAACACTTGATTAACAGTGGAACATGGAATCCCGAGGTTTGCAGCAATTTGATGCTGATTAAATCCACTTTCAGATTAACCTATAATATGGCTCCTCTGTGAATTTAATGCTTATTTGGTCGGTGTCATATTTAAATGGGGACATAACGGAGATATATTGATATCTGAAACAGAAAAAATGTCAATTCATATAAAATATCGATGCTTCAAACTTCTACTACTGCTTTGTATGGCTCAGAGTGCTGGCTATCGGCAAAGGAAACAAAAACTTTAAACATGTATGAATTCTTTTTGTGGCGTGTCTATTTACTTTTTTCATGTCTATCTATATACAAATCATTTGCAACAGAAGTGTGCAATTACATTGAAGTCCTTTACTAGAATCAGATTTCTGTTGTTAGAAGGGGTTTTAAAAATGATTCTATCCACGTTTGTATTTCAAATTGAATTCTGTTCAACCACAACATAAAAATCTTCAAATGTCTCACAAAATAACAATCAATAGAATGTATCTGTAAGTGGCTACACACCATCATCACCTTCCCTATTAATACGAAATGCTATGCTACACATAGTTTATCTATTCGAAAAAGGAAACATTTGTTTAAGTTTTTATTCGGACTATTGTCTCCTAAACATTGTTATTTATGCATGATTTTATCCTAATTTTGTTCATTTCAGTTCAACACTAATTTGTTTACACATTTTCAGTAGACAGTGTATACATATGAATTGTAACAATATTTGTGTGTTGAAAACCGAATTATCCACATAAAGTAGATTAAGTAAGAAAAAGAAGTAGATGCTAATTTAGAGGTTAAGCTGGCATGTACAGGAAGTTGCATCATGGCATGAAGTGTTAGTGGAAAAGAATCAAGATAGATCCCGTCTCTTGAGTGTTCAACGTCACAGCAAACGGACATCTTTTTTTCAAGTTTTTCCACCACTACCACGGTGGAAGACCAGAAAAGTGAACTTCTACATCAACTTGCTGTAAAAGACTAAAGCACATAAAAATGGAATTGTGTTCTTTGTAATTGCTTCCATTATTACAGCCACAAATAGAAAAAAGAAAGATTAATATTTCTAAGATGACTATTATTGTTACTACCTTTAACTGTTCTTTGTTTCTCTAAATTAAATCTTCTGTTAGCTGACTACATACAATGTGTCAACAAGATGGTTTTAAGAAATGAGTGTTTATAAATTAAAACAATGAATGTCCAATACATCAGTTCACAAGGTTGAAGTACATAAGAGACCTTAATGTACGAAAATAACAAGCATCTATATATTAATATGATAGCGTGTGTGTTCGTGTGTCACCTAGATTTTGAAAATCATTAAACTCGCCTAATTTTTGAAACATTTTCAAGTATTTCCCTTTGGCGCAACGGTTAGCGACGTAGTATTTTTGACTTCGGCCCGACTGGTTCATAGTTCGATCCCAATTAACCTCTCAGATTTTTTTTCTACATTTCGAGGGGAAGGGGAAGAGAGGTAGGGAGGGGTCGACCGGGAAGACACATATTAATACAATAGCGTGTGTGATTTTGTGTGTCATGCTTACATCAAAAGCAACGACCTTCCGAAACTTTGTATGCTACTCATGAATTGTCTTGGCCTTTTGGCTAAGATCAAAGTGTAGTATCTGTTCCGATGGATACTGCACTCCATAGACTGGTATTGTCTTAGCCTTCGAGGCTTGATTTACGCCGGTCTATGGGTCTGTCCTGTGCAGTTCTAGGAGATCCACCCTCCAAGGCTTCGCCTCCCCTCTTTGGGGAGGAGTAAGTTTATTGCTTACTGCCTGAGGCGCCCCTATCGGGGAATGCCAACGGAGCTGCCCAGGCAATTTTTAATGGCCAGAGTGCTCACCTTCTCGAGCGCTGGCTTTTCAAAGCCCACTTTCCCGACCCGACCTTGGGTCACATCTTACTTTTGGGAGTAAGATAAAACTGGCCTTGTGCCTAACTCCTGGAGAGTAAATAAATATTCATGAATTGGAGCCAAATTTAATTTAATCGAAAACATTTACAAAGTAAGGTTTAGTTGTCGAAATATTACCTTCACTAGAAATATTGTATATAAAGAGGTTTTGTAAATTGTTTCATGTATTGTTCATTTTTTAAAAATAAATATACAAGTCCAAATCTTATCATATTTTATTCAAACATGTATAGGTTAGGAACAATATAATTAATATTAAAAACATCATTTCGTGTAATTTACACGGGTCCCGCTAGTTATAATATATTTGAAGAAAGCCGATGAGCACATAGTACCTGTACCTGGTATGGCATTCACCCTGGGTGGGTTGAAACGGCTTCACAAGCGATTCCCAGTCACATGTATAGCCCGGTTAAGGGAGATGATGACATTAGCTTTTAGAAGTTCAGTTCTTGCAGGAGGGGGAGAGGTGTCGACGTCCTCCTACATAAAGCGCCTGGTATTCCCAAATCGTCACCCATCTGGTACTGACCAGGCTCAATGTTGCTTAACTTCGGTGTACTTTTTGTTCTTTCAAATAAAACTCACAGCATTAAGATAGAATCCACAACACATCGAAAATAAATATCAAATATTCATGAAAATCTTTTAACATTTGGTTTTAAATGCTAAACTATTTTTATCATTATATTCTAATCAGAAAAATAAATTCGTATGACGTTCTTAACTTGCTTGATTCTGTTTTTGGTATTAGTTTCTCTAACTGATTCAAGAATCAAGTAATAACAGGAGGGGCCACGTGAAGGTTTCCAATGTCCAAAAGTAGAAGTAATGCTATGGAATTAACTGGATTTGAACTCAGGTCGTCAGTTCACATCGTTAACCATTTCAACACTGCTACCTCACTTACTTTCCTGAAAAGGTATTTTATTATTTAGCTATGCATTTTTCTCTAAATCCTTTTTTTGTTAGCTAGTTGAACACATAGGTTCATAAACATATTTTACTTTGTTTCACGCAACGTTAACATTGTGAAACACTTATTCAGAATCTATATACAGTATAATCACGTTGACTAACCGGTTCTCGTTAGCTCATAAGTTAAGCAACGTTCAGACTGGTCAGTATAAGATGGGTGCCCGTTTGGAAATACTAGGCTCTGTATGTCATTTTCTCTGACCGGGATATACAGGGTGGCGCAAAAGTCGCGCATTGGTTTGTTTAGGTGATAGAAACTACAACATTTAAAGTAATTTACTAGGCTTTTCTGATAAATAATAGATTTACTTGGTAATTCTGTCGCAGTAGTTTTTAAAAATAATATACTTTAAATGGCCACCATTTTTGGCCTCACAAAGACGGGCTCTAGTTAGGGCATTTTCCATTACACTCCTTAGAATTACTGGCTCTAGTTCTTGGATTTCATGTCTGATATTGTTTCTAAGCTCTTGAATCGTTGTAGGCTTGTTCACATATACCTTTTCCTTAAGATAACCCCAAAGGAAAAAGTCAGAGGCTGTTAAATCCGGTGAACGTGAAGGCTAGTTAAAATCAGAAAATCTGCTAATTAAGTGCTCGCCAAACAATCCCCTTAAGAGCGCCATACTTTGTCGGGCAGTGTGGGCAGTAGCTCCATCTTGTTGGAACCACATTTCTGGGTATTCCTGAACAGCTGGCCTTAAAAAATGTTTACTGATTTGTTGGTATCGCTGTGCAGTTATCGTCACCGCGACACCTTCTTCGTCTTCAAAGAAATATGGACCGATCACTCTTTCCGAGGTAACACCACACCATACGGTACATTTTAGTGGATGTAATTCATGCTGATGAACGGTTCTTAGATTTTCAATGGCCCATATTCTGCAGTTTTGCTTATTTATGAACCCGTTCAGATGAAAATGGGCTTCGTCGCTCATTATCAGCTTATGGATGAACTCATTTTGTTCTCTGGCTAATTGCTGAATGTGAACAGCATAAGCTACGCATGATTGCAAATCTGTGGGTTGTAATGCCTGTACCAATTGAGTTTTGTATGGAAACAGATGCAATTCACGCAAAATTCTTTGAAGTGACCTTCTGGACATCCCAATCTGAGTGGCTCGTCTTCGAGTTGAGGTGTCTGGATTTTCAGCAATGCTATCCTCAATGAGTGCTACATTTTCCGCTGTCCGTACTGAACGTGGTCTGCCAGATCGTGGAAGATCACTGACTGAACCCTGCTGCCGAAACCGGGCCACAAGACGATCAATTGTGGTCTGACTGGGAGATTGTCTGACATTATAATGCCGACGATAGGCTCTTGTGGTTAAGGTTATTGAACGATGGTTTCCGAAGTAAAGTTCAATAATTTTGGTTCGTTGTTCAGTGCTATATTTTTCCATGATAAATTATCAATGTTTATATCTGTAATATTCTGAAAAATAAGAAGATTCGATTAAATGTTAAAGTTGTTACTGATTCAAACTAATGCGTGACTTTTGCCCCACCCTGTACATGCGGTTAGGGGCTCATATGAATTTGATATTCCCTAAACACTTCTTTAGATGGAAGCTGGATGCTTGTCCAGGGTGAATACCGCATCGGGTATTACTGAAAGAAAGAAAAATGTATATTCAGAATCTGACTTTTCTGTTTGTCACCAAGCCCGTGTGTGAGGAAATTGTAAATATCCCACCCATATAGACACTAATAAATTTGGGAAAATTGCCTTTATATTGTTTGCAATAGTCATGAATCTAAATAATTGTCAATGGTAGACATTTTTTGTTCTTATCTGTTTTATATTAAACCCTATTCCACCCCTGCCTGCATCTTTTGATCGTGGGGCAAAATAAATATTCCAAATGAGATGAACTATAAAACCAATAACCATAAGTTACCCTTGCCACATTCTTATCCTGAGCTGAGCACTTACTTTCCTGGTTCAATGAATATTATACCTTCTTCTGGCTGATGCTAATGATCACAATTGAGTTTATGAAATCATTTGTTGGTGCTAAAACTTGTCAGGCATAAAACCTGGGGTTAATTTCATTTTATTTTCTCATTTACTGCGTCTTTGTTTCGTTTATTTATTATTTTATTGGGACCAAAGACTGGATAGTGTTAATTTGTAAATGTCTGTTTTTCTAAAGGGTTAAGCCAGTTCTAGATTCATGAACTGTGACTTTTCTTAACATACAAATTGGATAGCGACTCTTGTATAATCTGAGCACCCCACCTACCTACACTTCGTATTGATGTTGCCTCAATGTTTGGATATGTTTTACATGGTATGTATAAAAGTGAGAGCTGACTTTGGACGATTGAACTCGCTCCTAAAACTTTTTGTGGAATTTTAATACAAAAATCCAATAAACTATAATTGATAAAAAGTTCATTTCTTCATGATGCGTTAATATGTATATAGAAGGTAAATTTTGCTATCTAAGTATATCAATTTTAGAACCAAAGTAAAAATGTAAAAATCTTTACTAAATTATTCAGATAATGAAGGAAAAATGCTACCGTATTTAATATTGCTAATCAGTTTAAGTAGAGGATTCAATTCCGTTCAAGGTGGAATCTTGCATATTAGCTTAGGTAGAAATAGTCCTTTCCTTACATGATTTCTCTCATGTAAGAATATACATTATATAAATATCAACATCCATAGTATCCCTGAAAGGATAATACAGCAAAACATTCAGAGCAAAATTCACATAAGAATTTAATTATATTTTTGTTTTTTCAAAACTTACCTTATATATATATATATATATATATATATATATATATATATATATATATATATATATATATATATATATATATATTAGTAGAATACTCGCCTCAGGACGATATGACCAATAAATATAGCATTAGTTAAAAAAAACATTTTGTCTTTAGGAGTATGATACAGTTTTCTGTGGCACTTCCCCCTAAATTGTAAAGTTTACAAAAAAAATCTAATGTACCCACTTTACTCACTCTATTACCTAGAATACATATTTAATAATTCATAATAAGTTCAATGGTTTAGAATTTTATCAAGCACAGTACATCAATCATTTTTTAAATGTATTGCTTAATATAATTCAAAATTTGATGAAGAGCAATCCTTTTCTCTATTAAATGATTTGTATCTAACTTATTTTTTAAAATTTTATGGGGGGTAAGGTGCGAGTTTGGTTGGGCGCACCGACCCTAAATGTTAAGATTTACAAATAAAATAAGGTGGTTATGTTACTCGCCGTGTTGCCTAGAATATATATTCCAAAATTCATAATCCATTTATGAGTTTAAGAGATTATCTTATATATATATATATATATATATATATATATATATATGGATTACTTTTATGTACATATAAAATTAATAAAAATATGTATATAAACGAAAAATACGTCCTATAAAGTTAAAGGCGACTAAGAATGCAATTTTCTACATCTTAATCACTTAGAAAGTCAAACAGTCAAAATAGGTAGTAGTAAGCAAAAACAACAGACGCTGCAATCACCAATAAAAATAATTACATAAACATACATTAAATATTTAGGTGATAGAAATCGTACATATTTCTTGACAGGGCGTCGTAGTCCAATGGTAAGACGCTGGACTATAGACATCGAAGGTTCGATTCTTGTCTAAGTTAGCCATGCTGATGACGGCTGTGAGCCAGAAACACGTGTCCATTTATTACTTTTATGTATGTATAAAATTAATAAAAATGTATATATATAAACGAAAAATATATACACATATATATATATATACATATATATGTGTGTGAAGATTGTGTTAATACAGTCGAAGTGGGATCATGTTTCCTTCTAAAATATATTTTTATAACTTTTTTCTCCCTATTTTCATTATTTCTGTGTATATATTTTCATTTATTACTTTTCTTATCCATCTGAAAGTTAAGTATTAAACAAGTGCACTCGTAGCGGTGCGGTACACAATATTTTTTTAATCTTTAACAGAATGTCAAATCGATGTATCCAAACACAGGGAATCAATAGATATTGGATGTCATTTCTACAATTTAATGCTTAAAATTTTGTTTCCAAATTATTTCTTTGTGCAAACTTAGATTTATTTATCTAATATAATGAGTGCCACAAAAACTTTCGATTTCTTTTAAAAAATTCTAATGATGTAAAAGAAAGAATCTTAATACGTGTACATAATATAAGTTGTTATATTTTATATATATATATATGTTTTTTTACAAATTTGTTAAGATGAATTCAAAGGATTTAAGTATCCCTCAGAAAGTTGCATACTATTTATTAACAAAATAATTTTAGTTGAACATGCCGAATAATACATTATAACTATGATTTAAAAATGAACTCTTACATTTTGTTATGGAGCTATGTGGATTCATAAAAAGTACAGTTAGAGATTGTGTAACAGTAATTTTACTAGAAACTCCTCACAATTCCGGCACCCCTTTCCTAATGTGTCCATTGTATCTAAAGAGAGAATTAGGCCAGTCAAGCCTCGATCATTGTTGAAATCACTTAATTGGATATTTAGATTTTTGTTCAGCCGGTTTTAATGATCAACAAGATTCAGACGACTGTCTTAACATCGTCTCATCGAAATTGATAGTTTTTTTTTGTGTTTTTTTTACAAATGAGACTATATGCTGCATTATTAGATGAGGATTAAAACCGTGTTCTACTTGACCCTGTACTAATTGTGAACATGAGATCAAAACTTGAATGATATTAGCATTTAAATGTGTGTGCCAACTCATTTAAAATATGCTTCTAAATGACGATAGATGAAAAACGCAGCTGTTTTATTGGAAAAGGATAGGATTGTGAATCAGGAGATTGTGATGTGGGTCTTGCTTTTTAAAATGTGGATAGAAAAAAAGAGGCTGGTTGGGAATTCTTAATTTTAAACTCAATTTAATTTGTCCATTGCACCCTCTCCCACACGACTTGCTCCCCTACTTTAACTAAAGCTTATTTTTTTCAGTGGAACAAAATCTCATTGACAGGACAGATAATGAAGAGGAAGGAAGGACTTTGTGGGGTGCCATTAACCGCTGACATTGCGCTGATCTTTTCTTGTGAAAGTTAACAAGGATGAAGAAAAACGAATTACACATTTTTAGCTTAGGAAACAGTGGGGAGAGGGAAAATCCCCATATCTCCACTCCACTGTGATTCTTATGATTAACTAGAACAATACCTGTCACAGGATGAGAAGTAAAATTAATTTCCCGGACAGAACAGTCTTGCACCACTTTTATGTCCTCCTGTGAAGATTAAAATCAAGATATAATGCTACTAAATCTTAAGTCTAGGATCCTTGTTCCAATTTTCATCAAAATCAGTTACATGATTTTGATTCAAGAAAAAAATCTAAAATTTAAGGGGTACTAAGAAATTGAAATTCAGGGAATCTTGCTTAATTAGTGTCAAATGACTATGGCTCAAATATAATACAAATCTGAAATATTTGAATTTTCAAATGGAAGTTTATCATGTGCCCTAAAGACCTTTTGAAATAACGAAAAAAAAAAAAATTTGGGGAATATTTATTAATTGATATTTACTACCTATCGTTAAAATTTCATAAAAATCTTATGTATCTGAATTTTCAGTAAGTTTTTCCACACTCTTTTTACCGCCTTTGCATTAAACTTATCGAAACTAAAACTAGCCCACATTTGGACCTCTTATGCCTAGCCGCTGTGTTACAAAATTCATAATAATCGGTTAATTAGTTTAGGAGTGAATCCTGTACATACAAATATATAAACATATATACATACCTAACTTCATAGATATATAATATTTCAAGTAAGTAGAGCTGAACACTGATCACATTTACAAATTTATGAATACTATTACTAAATTTATTACTCCTGCTTGCTAAATGTTACTTACTGCAATTGATTGTTAAGAGATTGAATGATGGTACCATTTGGAGATGTTTCTAAAAACTGAAAATGCTGGTCTTGGTAAAACCTTAGTGTTGTAACCAGTTTCAACACAAAGTAGACAATATTGATAACTAGCCGAACTAGACCAGCTGTGTTCGGACATTGTCTTCAGAAAATTGATGACACCAAGAATCGTACCATCCCCTCTCTCTCTCTCAGTAAATTAACTAGAAAGATTATTTTCAGCCCAAATGCTATATCCACAATATAATAATAAAAAAGTTAGTGGGTGGGGTTATTCACTGCTTGTTTTGTTTTTTTTAGCTGATGTGTGTGTTTTAATTTAAAATATCAAGCCAGATAGCAATCTCGAAAGTAAATTGATCTGAAAAATACTGGAAAACTTTTTTCACCCAAAGTACTAATTTTTTACCCACGATATACAAAGTATGCATAAATAAAATTATGTGCAATGATAATGTGAAAAGACTCATTCAATTAGATAACAATAAGAATGGATAGTAAATCAATGAGATGTCCTTTTGCAAAGCTATATGCAAATAAGTAACTATTAATCTGGGAATAAAGTGACTGGAATGGTTGGTCGATAACAATCAAAATGAGAACACCAGTTCGGCTGTAACTAGTATAAATTACATTTTCTCATCGCAGATATTTTGTGATTTTCCTAATATTTTGAACTTTTAACTTTAACTTTTAAAGGAATTCTTTAACTTTTCAATATTTGTTTTTCTAATACATTCATGAGATTGTTATGCAAAAATAATTCCTATTTTCTTCCCTTTGTTTTAATTTTTTTTTTTTTTTTAACTTTTTTGAATTTTAATGAAAAATCACATAGAAAATCACACCCGCAAGAAAACTCCTTCACAATTCTTCGATGAATTCTCCATGCAAAAAGCATTTCTAATTTCATGCATGATACATTTTTTTTCCAATTCAAATCACAAGTTTGAAATGCAATTTGTTGGTTGCTTCCCAAATCCAATGTAACAGTTACTTAAAAGATAAGGACAAGCAAAAAAAGAACCTAAGGTGATTCATTTAACCACTGATTTTAGTTTTTCACACCTGAAGCCAACTCGAAAAAGAAAAGTGTAGGAAGACAGTATGATAATTAGTGACCCCGGTGGTTCACTTTGTACTTTTATTAAGCACCAGCAATAGTGATCTTCATCCTCTGATGGAGAAGAAATTTTCACCACACTATCTGATCGAATCCATTTACCAGAAAGCATCACCTGAGGTCATTCTGTCACTAACTGTAAAATTACTATCTGACAAATCACGAAAGTCCTTTTCACTTTCAAAAGCAATATCAAAGTGTGGATTCCTTGATAGAACATTTAAATAAATAAAAAAGATAGTTTTATAATTGAAACAAACTCGAATGAAGAAACAAAATGGATGACTCGTACGTACATTGGTTTTGTACTTATTTTATATTACGTTTCCAATTTACGCACAGCTTGAAATTAAGGCTCTATTTCATCATTTCAGATGATTGGATTTGTGCTGCATCAAATCTGTATCACTGAGGACCTAAACTGCATGTTATTTAGACACGACTTTGTTTTACAAATTTCTTTCACAGAGAATTTACTCAGATTTGGTGAAGATATTGCAAACTGGTGCTATTTATGGTTTGCCAAGAAAGATTATTGGCAAGTTCTAAAAATATTAGTAAACTTTACTAGCACTTTGAGTTTTTACTTTTTTAATTGTTTTGGGGTAGTTGGATCGTTTTCAATGCTCTACATAGTTGCATTAATTTGTCTTATTACTTAATGAAAAACTCATGAAAAACAACATCTCGGTGAGTCGTGGTTGCTAAAATTCAGTTTTGAATAAAGCACTAAAAAGAAAAAAGCAATATAAATGATGGTCACATAAAAATGGCAGAAGATGAATAGAATTATACAATTTATAAACTTGAGTCTGAAAAAGTCACATCTATTATACAGAGATCACTTAAACAATAGAATGATTATGAATATGCAGGTAACGTGTAAATGTTTATTTTGAGATCATAAAAATGGTTCAGACTTGAAGACAAGAATTTAAAAACTAGATTCTTACCTGGCAAGTTGACAATACAGTATGTCATTTGCATATTTTTAAATGTTTACCTCAGGGATCAATGTGACTGTCTTTATCAATATTTCAGTCTAGATAAAAATAAATGAACATAAAGAATCAACACATCTTCATCCTCCACTCTATAATGAAGAGCAATGAGTATTTATTTGCATATATATATATATTTTTTTAATCTAAAAACTATGCATTACAGTGTCGGTTAGGAGTACCCGAGTTTCATGAGCCTTCTTATCCCGGGTACCCCCCCAACCAGAAACTGTAATGTATAGTTTCTAAATAAAATACTATATATTAGCTTTTGTAGAACCTATGATCGAGCACTTTATTTTTTTCAACTAACTTTAAATACATAATATATATATATAACGACCTTCCTACAAATCACTTTCTCTGCTGGACTTTTTGATACCGGATTTTTTTGCAATCGGACACTTGCTTGCATTCGGGCAACTTTTTGCCTTATTTTTTCCCCCACAATCTTTATTTTACTTTTTCAAATTTTAAATCTTGGCCTTTGCCAACTTATCTATTCCAGCAATTTCCTCTGATAAGATTTTGATCTTTGAAAAGCCTGGCTTAAGGAAAGAATTAATTGAATAAATTGCTTTTTTGCGGAATATACTTTGCAGTGAACAACTGAATTGAAAAAAGATCTGCCTCCGTCGCTTTTCTAATTCCTTTTCATCCTTCTATCTATCTATCTGCTCTATCCAGTATATTGAGCCGTATACTTTTCACAATAGGTTTCACCTTTCCTAAAAGTTCGCTTTTAGTTCTCCACTTATATATAATTAATTATAAATATTTAATTATCTATGTACGTATGTTTCATCCTTCCAGAATCATCAGTGTAGAAATAAACATTCAAACCAATCGCATGATTCGAACCCTGGAACTAGTCATGTTCAACTCTATACAAGCGTGAGGCCAACGTGAATGGCTACAGACAAGATGAGAAATAAATCCTATATATATGTCAAGTGAAGTGGACAGCTATAGTTAACAGTAATAAGTTATTGACAGTGAGGAACATGCATTATAGCTTTTAATGGTTTATTTTATTTACTCATTAAAGCGCACAGCTGAGAAGGAGATACAAATAATTATTTTAATGAATATTTTAAATATTATCTATGTACGTATACGATTCCTCCTTCCGAATCATCAGTGTAGAAATAATCATTCGCACGATTCGAACCCTGGAACTAGTCATATTAACTCTAAATCAGAGCGTGCTAACCAATGAGGCCAACTTTTTGTGTATGGACGGATATATATATATATATATATATATATATATATCCATCTTTCCATCACACAAATGTTAGCGAGTAAAAAACAGTCAGACGAATCTATTTCAAGTATTTAGGGAAATTGAGATAGCAAGTCAAAGAACCCCTGCCTTCAATCTATTTCTATAATGAGATGTTTTTTTCTTTCTGCATTTTGTAAGGATTTATACGTTTTTTCTTTCGTTTTCTTTTTTTTTTTGGAACCTTCCAGTTTGGGATGTTTCTTTCTTATTTCTTTTAACTTCACCGATTCAGACGTTATTTGATATGAATATTAGTGCAAACACTGAAGGATATTTTCTGTCCATCTCTGACGGAGGGTGTACACTCGTACAAAATTCAACATTTACTCCAATTATCAAAAATTGGAAGAAAGTTGTTTTTTCTTGTTCTATTCTTACGAGTATATATTTTTTTTAAACTGTTTCTCTTCAATAATTTAATCTGGTTCAAAGAAAGATTTCTTTAAACCAGATTTGAGCATTTCATTTTAACATTTTTGGCTTAGATTTCATGGTGAACTGAGTGAAAATGTGAGATTTGTAAACTTTGGAGATATGTGACCTCCTGAATGACAAATCGCTTATAGCTCTATTCGACATTCTCTGCTTCTACAACATAATATAGAGCTATAAAAAATAAGGACGTACATGAATACATTTCAAAGAGCCGAACAAAAACTATTGAGATGGAAAATGGTAGGTGATGAATAGACATTTTATTTCCTTATTCTCCTTAATTAATGCTTTTTAACAATGGGAACGTCTTGTCAGCCAATCAAAATTAGGACAAAAAAAATAATACTAAGACGACCTTGGCACGGACTTTGCTCTCTTCCCCTCTCTCTCTTCCCTTTTCTCTTTTGTTATGTTGCCATCTTCAATTGAATCTTTTCAAACCCTGGAAATGAAAATGAGCAAGAGGGGGCAAAAAGTGGCCTAAAACTGGAGACAGCCCAAATCTAAATTCAAGACTTCCACCATGGAAAAAAAGAACAGTCCTTATCTGCCAGCTTCTATCTGTGAGAAAGTATAAAAATCAAGTGCAATGCGATACAGTGCACTATTTTTCTTTCTTTCTGTTCTATAAGAAAGCAGTCAGTCATTAGAGATATGATAGTCATAAATTCATGATCTGTCTCTCCAGCAGAGACAGATATGCTTGCCGCCTCGTCTTTAATGCTGAAATGCATACCAGTGAATAACAGCTTCACACATACTGATACACAGTGCAATTTACGATATAAGAATACGCGTAAAGTAAGCAACTTAACAATTAAGTGTCAAAGAAAATCTCTGAAAGAGAAGCCTAAATCAATTAGAGCGATTGCACCAGATTGGGACTCGTATCTAAGATGGGAGGCCACTCTGGGGTTAATCTATTTTACTGATCAAAATTTCTCTGAGATTGACAATTTAAATAGAACGTTTGAACATTTTGTCAATTATGTTCATTGAAGAGTTTAAACTTGGACAAAAATCTTAAGATTTTACTGGGGATAACAAGAAAATCAAGGAAAAATACCTTTCCTAATAATAATAATGACTTGTTTATAATTAGAACTATGGAGTCAGTAACTAAAACACTTGACTGTGATCCTGAAATTTGAACGGGTCCGACTCAGATGTAAGAAATATTCGAATTTTGGACTAATTTGGATGGTAATGAATCTGCTGATCCGGTCAATAAGTGAGGAGAGAAAATTGTTATATAAGACTGACAAATCTAGCAATCATTTATATATACCATATATTACTTATGTTTTTATTTTGAAGAGTATGGGCATGCTTTTTCAAGGTTCTGTGAATTCAAGATTTTATTTATTTTTTTTTTTTTAATAAATAAAATCTAAAGAAAGGAAAGTTATTTGCAGTGGTGAGAGTAAGACGAGTTCTTTCTGTGAATGTTTTACAAGGAGAAACCGAAAATTGAAGCTCAGTATCCAACATACAAATATAATCATTTTAGTAAGTTTTTTTTTCTTAAACGTAATGTAACATTTCTGTGGTGAATGGAGAGTTGACTCACTCACACACTCACTATTCAGGTTTATCGGCTATGTTCTCTTTTACAAGAGGTTCGACATTGTCTGGGTCTCCTATTGATAAGTCTCCAGTGATCACGATTGTGAAGATTGACTGTCCATTTGCCACTGTTTACGGTCTTGCCTGGTGGTTTCTTTCTGTTTTCCTATGGCGCCCAGCTTTCTTTTTACTGTCCAGCCTTAGGTCTCTGCATGTGCTTATATACTCCTTGCTTCTTTCAACATGCCCGAACCAGCAGAAAAAGGTTTGCTCTTATTAGGACATCAAGTTTTGAAATGGCCAATTTCTCAAGTAGAGTATCTGACCTAATGCTCTCGATCTGGTCTGACTTAACATTGCATATCCACCTCATAATTGTCCTGTCATTTCTCTGGAGTCGAGCAAGTGAGGCTTGGGTGAGGACCCAACACTCACTGCCATACAGCATCATGCTTCTTATGCATCTATCATAGACCTTACCCCTGGTAATAATTGAGATGGCTCAGGATGTTATGATTGGGAACAGTTCTCTGAACTTTACCCAAGCTGTCTTGACTCTGATGGTTGAACTTAGTTCACAGCCACCTCCAGCACTCAACATATCTCCTAGGTAGCAAAAGGAGTCTACTACTATCTCCAGGGTGTCCTCGCCTATTTCAACTTCTGTGTAAAAGTGGTCTTCAATTGGGTGTGCAAGTCCTAGACTGTCGAAGAGAAAGAAATCACGACTCATTGATCTAACGTTTACATGATAGTCATAGGGATTAATTTGAATGGCACTGAATCTGCTAGTCTGACAGATATGAGAGGGGATACATCGCTGTATAAGATTGACAAATCCTTAAATGAAAGAGCATGTGCCTGTTTTACAGTTCAAAAGACCGTAGACTAAAAATGGCAAAAAAACCCTTGTAATTGCACCCTTATTGCATAAAATTTGGAAACTTTGTAGACTAATCGAGATAAATACCAGGACGACCATGGAAATTCCACGTTTGCTGTCTTCATCTATCTGTATAATTTATTGTTAATTATATTTCGTTTGAAATAATACATTCATTTAATGTTTAACAATATTAAATCAAAATTGTGTCTTACTTCTCTTGTAAAAATAATTGCCATTGTCAGTTAAATATTCTGTACGTAAAAAGTCAACGATTGGTGATTTCCTTTAGGTCATCAGAACTCATAATTTATATATAAAACATTAAATTACTGATACAATTCTATGATTTTATGTATTAGTGCGAACACTGGCGAAGTATTATTTCTTTTTTCATTTTTGATAGAATGTGTGCACTAGTAATATAATAGTTAACAGACTTATATTAAAAGCATCAAATTAGTAAATAATTCTTCATGTGTTTTCAAATTATCTAGCACGATCTCCAAAGATGGAAAGAGTACTACAATCCAAATAACTTAAAGGACCTGTTAAAAATTACTAAAGGGAGAACATTTCTGAATTTAATTTTTTAAAAAATAGGACTCTTCAATAAAATTATATTTCAAGCTATCTTACTAAATAAATAAAATGCTCATAGAATTCTAGCCAACAATCTGATTCGGCATTAAATAATCCATTGATAGTTGATCTGCCATAAAACAAACCAAACCAAATTATCAAGATTTGAAAGTTAGATTTTCTGATTAAATGCACTAAACTGTTCTCACTTCCATCTCCATAGAAACAAATGCGCTTATTTGGAGTGACTTTCTGTCATCTGATAAAACACATAAAAGAAAATATTTCCTTAATTCAGATGCATTTTTCGGCTTCTTTTGAATATTAAGCAGTGTTAAAAGTATTTGGCTTGAAAAATAAATATGTTCTCTTAAATTACTTCCTTGCCAAATTTCTGCAGTATGTTTTCTCTAACATGGTTTGCTGATAATTTTGTGAGGTCTATTTGAAATATTAAAGGCATTTTAATGTTAAAAAATCCTCCCCCCCCCCAACTCCGAACTAATAAAACAACAACACAATCTTAAGTTATGGAAACAGTTACAAATGAATGCAAGCTTCTTTAAATCCTATATATTTCTAATTCTTTTTTGATTTATCTACTGCTGCTTTTATTTCTACTAATTTCGAACTCACCCAGTTTCTATTTCCTCTACTCTCTCTCTCTCCTCTACACTTTCTCTCTCTCCTCTACACTTTCTCTCTCTCTCTCTCCTCTACACTTTCTCTCTCTCTCTCTCTCCTCTACACTTTATCTCTCTCTCTCTCTCCTCTACACTTTATCTCTCTCTCTCTACACCTTCGCCTCTCTCTCTCTCTCTACACCTTCGCCTCTCTCTCTCTCTCTACACCTTCGCCTCTCTCTCTCTCTACACCTTCGCCTCTCTCTCTCTCTACACCTTCGCCTCTCTCTCTCTCTACACCTTCGCCTCTCTCTCTCTCTACACCTTCGCCTCTCTCTCTACACCTTCGCCTCTCTCTCTCTCTACACCTTCGCCTCTCTCTCTCTCTACACCTTCGCCTCTCTCTCTCTCTACACCTTCGCCTCTCTCTCTCTCTACACCTTCGCCTCTCTCTCTCTCTACACCTTCGCCTCTCTCTCTCTCTCTACACCTTCGCCTCTCTCTCTCTCTCTACACCTCCGCCTCTCTCTCTCTCTACACCTCCGCCTCTCTCTCTCTCTACACCTCCGCCTCTCTCTCTCTCTCTACACCTCCGCCTCTCTCTCTCTCTCTACACCTCCTCCTCTCTCTCTCTCTCTACACCTCCGCCTCTCGCTCTCTCTCTACACCTCCGCCTCTCGCTCTCTCTCTACACCTCCGCCTCTCGCTCTCTCTCTACACCTCCGCCTCTCGCTCTCTCTCTACACCTCCGCCTCTCGCTCTCTCTCTACACCTCCGCCTCTCTCTCTCTCTCTACACCTCCGCCTCTCTCTCTCTCTCTCTCTACACCTCCGCCTCTCTCTCTCTCTCTCTCTACACCTCCGCCTCTCTCTCTCTCTCTCTCTACACCTCCGCCTCTCTCTCTCTCTCTCTACACCTTCGCCTCTCTCTCTCTACACCTTCGCCTCTCTCTCTCTACACCTCCGCCTCTCTCTCTCTCTCTACACCTCCGCTTCTCTCTCTCTCTCTACACCTTCGCCTCTCTCTCTCTCTCTACACCTTCGCCTCTCTCTCTCTCTCTACACCTTCGCCTCTCTCTCTCTCTCTACACCTTCGCCTCTCTCTCTCTCTCTACACCTTCGCCTCTCTCTCTCTCTCTACACCTTCGCCTCTCTCTCTCTCTCTACACCTTCGCCTCTCTCTCTCTCTACACCTTCGCCTCTCTCTCTCTCTACACCTTCGCCTCTCTCTCTCTCTACACCTTCGCCTCTCTCTCTCTACACCTTCGCCTCTCTCTCTCTACACCTTCGCCTCTCTCTCTCTACACCTTCGCCTCTCTCTCTCTACACCTTCGCCTCTCTCTCTCTACACCTTCGCCTCTCTCTCTCTACACCTTCGCCTCTCTCTCTCTACACCTTCGCCTCTCTCTCTACACCTTCGCCTCTCTCTCTACACCTTCGCCTATCTCTCTCTACACCTTCGCCTATCTCTCTCTACACCTTCGCCTCTCTCTCTCTCTCTCTCTCTACATCTTCGCCTCTCTCTCTCTCTCTCTCTCTACGCCTTCGCCTCTCTCTCTCTCTCTCTTTCTACACCTTCGCCTCTCTCTCTCTCTCTCTACACCTTCGCCTTTCTCTCTCTCTCTACACCTTCGCCTCTCCTCTTTTTATCTCTTTAACTTTGCTTATTTAATGGTATACATTCTTTGTTTTTTACATATATATATACATACACATACGCGCGTGCACTCTCTCTCTCAATCTCGCTCTTTCTCTCTCTCTCTCTTCCCATATTTACTTTCTTTTAGAAATGGTTCGTTTGGCAAAGTGACATCAACTTGGACTAACTGTATTTATCGTAAATGGTTTTCTTGGCTTCCTCAACAAAACTTTATCAATTTAACCATTCTTCTCAAAAATCTGTTTGAAGTGTAGTTATCTTCACTCTTAGAAGTTCACTGTCAGCTGTTCTTATATTTCATGACTCTGCTTCATTTTCACTTAACACAGTTCCAGCACCCCCTCTCTGTCTTGACAATTTACATTAAATATTTTAGAAGGAATTCATCTCATTGTTTGTTAAGGAGGTAAACATTAGAATACAAACATTCAATAAGTGACAATAGCAATATTATCAAATTCTCAAAAGACAAAATTTATATATTCTACTAAAACTCAAGTGCATACACATGCGTTTCCCAAATAGAGGAAAACACTGTCCAATGAAATCGAATTCCATTGCATAATTATTGTTCTTCGTTCAAATTACAGATGCATTTTATATTTATCCATATTTTATTTTAACATTTTTAGATCATCTATTTTCTCATCTTGTTTATCTTGGTCAGGGATCTGATGTTTTTTGACAGCATGCAATCGCAATCTACAAACTTAGCAGTCTTGAGGATTGATTCTATTCAAATTCCACTCAGATCCTTCTGATAGTTTGGATCCAAATTTTCTTGGCTCGTCCAACTTTCTTCCGACCTTCCACCGCATTTTCTTATTCAAGAGTCGCTCCTCTCAACATGGCCACACCAACATAGCCACCATAGATCAGCAAGCGTCGGTATATCCGGTCTCACCAGCAGGGTATTGGAGCTGATATGCTGGGTCTTATCTGACCCAACATTGCATATCCATCAGATGATTGCCCTGTCATTGGGCTGAAGACTAGCAAGTGAAGACTACGTACGACCCAGCACTCACCTCCATATGGCATAATGCATTAAACACAACTGCTATATACCCCTCCCCCTGCTAGTGAGATAGCTCACAATGTCAGATGTAATATAAAAAGAGTAGAACAATACATACGCTTGAGATTGTCTTTCAACAAGTACTGTGATGGTCATGCCCTCCAAATTCTTGAGGCTAATCCATTCAAAAATTGTAAATAATTTGTATTATTCCTACTACTATGATTAACCTTGTTATTTTCACAACGTTTCGGCTGATTTAACCTCCAACCTTCTTCGGGGTGCATCTTTGTCGAACTCTGGAAATTGTTATGGAATTTTGAACAGAACTCTTAATGTAATCCATGAGAGTAAATGTTTTAGGAGTGCTTTATTTTAAATAAAGGTTATCGTTATTCTGATTGATTTCTAAACTGCAAATGACATCTACTCCTTTAACAATGGTTTATCTACTAAATTAGAAAACAAAATGAACAAGCCGCGCGTGCGTGCGTGGTCCCCCTCTGTATGTAACTCGATGTGGCGAGTGTAAGATGCAATAAATTTGGCCAATTTGGGGCATTTTTGACCCCCCTGGGCGCGCGAACCAGAATGTTTCTGAGGTCAAGGATGCTCATTTTATATCAAGAACAATTGCCTCTACATCTTGGCCAAGTTTCAGAATAATTGAATGGATGGATCAAACGTTATGGGAGAAAAGGGTCATTTTTTGCCATTTTGGGGGCTTTTGACCCCCTGGGGGCGCGAATAATATTTTTTCTAAGGTCAGCGATACTTATTTTCTATTAGGAACAATTGCTTCCACATTTTGGCCAAGTTTCAGAGAAATTGAGCGGATGGATGAAAAGTTATGGGGCCTTTCGACACCCTGGGGGGCTAACCAGATTTGTTTTAAAAAATCGGAGAATGTCACTTTTTACCCTGACCAAAGTTACAACTTCATGCAAAATTTCAGAGAAATTCAATGGATAGTTGCGGAGAAAAATCCGGACGGACGGACATGCCTCAAAACATAAGTCCCCCGATTTTATAAACAATAAACAAAAGTATCTGGATCAGAATTAACCTGACATAAACATAATTTGATTAAAACATGTTAAATTATCGTTACTTTGTATTTTCTAATGGTTCAACTTCTTAAATTGCATAGTTTTACATTGGTGTGCCATCTCACCCCAAAATGACATTCTGTTCTTGTAGTAATTCTTGCTAATAAACAGTCATTATAAACGGAAATTAAAACAATTCAACTGGGAATATCTTCAATGTTCTAATTTCTGAAAAAGCATTTTTTAAAAAGAAATTATGAATAAACCTTTCATCAACTGTCCCCTAAATGAGAAGGGGAGAGGGAGGGGTCAAAAAGAAAAAAATGTCTTCCCTACCCCCAAGACTTTTCTCATCTCATTATATTAATCATATATTAGAGGTTGATGTGTCTTTCCCCCCATCCCCACGTCTTGGAAATGTGGTATTCTTTCCACTTGAATGGGTCGTTCACTGGGGTTGATACAGAAAGAGGGAGGAGTAAAAAGGAAGGAAGTTTTTGTCAGCCTCCTTAGACATCATCAAGCAATGCTCAGAGTATTTTTGGACCCAGATTTTGCAGGCCATTAACGCAGCTCATTTATCTGCTCATGTTTATCATTATTCTAGTATGCCTTCTGTCACCATCTTTTACCTCCCCTCTATTTGATTCCCTTGCATACCTCCTTCTCTCTCCCATTTATATGAAAATTTATACACACACACACACATATGAGGAAGTTTGAAACATGAAATAAAATTCCAGACAAAAATGGAATGGTTAGTATATGGAACTAGTGGATGAGCATAAAACTAAATAGCTCAAATAATGACACACATATAGAGCCACCAATATTTCAGTCTTTAAATCCGACCATAATCATGGTAAAAAGAGCTTTATTGAAAAAAAAAACAATGCCTTTTTATATACCGCTTGTTTGTATCATTATTTTAACTAGTTTGTTTACATGCTTATCTACTAATTTCATATACTAAGCATTCCATATATATATATATATAATGTGTGTGTGTTTGTATACGAAAAACAAGCAGTACTCAATTACCCATGTATGAGCATATATTTTTTTATTTCAAATGACAATTTACAGTAGTTTGATTGTCCATCGATAATTAGTTTCACAGAAAAAATGGAAATTCAGTCAGTAATGCTAAAAAATACAAAGTGTGGTCGCTCCTCAATGGATTGTAAATATGGTAAATAAATAACGACTTTCAAACATTCAACTGAATAGTGGTCATGCCTGGTATTTTTAGCTCTATGGGCTGAATTTCCAGTGTTTTTCTGAAACCACAAGTATCAATGGACGATCCAACTAATGTATAGTGCTATTTAAAATCATATGCACATACATATATATAATCTTCTCTCTACATCTCTCATCTGCTATATATATTTCCTTCTCTATCTCAATTGTTTTCTCCCAATGCATTTTTAAAATGGTTTCTATGAATGTTGCTTTAATTGTATCAACACTAATAACCTAGGTCACCATCAACATACACTAATATACATTCTATCTAAACTTAAATTACCTGAGTTGTTTTTAATTATTGCTTTTTACTTTTTAAGATCTTATCAAAATGGATATCTTTATATATTTTCCAGGCATTGCAAAGTAGCCTTGCGTTTAACATTAGCATTATTGTTGATACTAATATATTTTTTTAAAAGTTAATGAAAATTTTGGTTTCGAGATTTGAAATAATAGAAAATAATATTCGGCATAGTGGCGCCTTAGGTGTCTACATTTTCGCATCATATTTGTACTGCTCTTTTTAATTATACCAACCTTGTGATGTGTGCAAAGGTAGGTTATAACTATAAACGAAAATGTAGGTAAAAACAAGACGAAAGAATAAAAAGTAGGATAATTTCAATAAAAGAAGACACAAATATCTTTCGGTAAATAACCTTTATGAGAAATGAAAATTTATTCCGAAACTAAACACAAATAAGCTGCAAATGTTTTGCAGGGATCAATAATCCGAACTCTTCAGGTCGATATTTTTCCTCCATGATCGAAGCCACAGTTAAGTGAATGCACTCACTGACGTAAATAAATAGATACTGTAAAAATAGAGAAACAATGACTATATATATATATATATATATATATATATACACACACACACATAATCTTTTTTGTACACAAATGAGGGAAATAGATTCTGGGAAAATAAAAGTAAAAAGGGTGCAAATTTCTTTTCACAAATTGAAAAAAACTTGCTACTGAAAACTAAGAATATATTCCACAAAATATTTTGTAATTTTTATTTTGAATGGAATTTTAAAAGTTCGTTGAAATTTCTGAATTGATCAAAGGTGACAAAATTTTCACGATGAAGTAAATAAAAATGCAAATTGAAAATATATATTTTTTTCAATAATTATCTCTTATATATATATATATATATATATATATATATATATATAAAATAAAATATAGTAACATGAAATTACATAATCATCGATGCAATAATTTATTTCAACCTTGTGGTAGTTTCAAGCATCCGATCCAGACGATTATATTTTTGAAACTAATCGTCAATTTCAAAAATGTAATCGTCTGGACCGGATGCTTGAAAATACCACAAGGTTGAAATAAATTATTGCATCGATGATTATGTAATTTAGTGTTACTATATTTTATTTTATTCTTGCTCTGTTTATTACATTGAGCTCTCATACCCGGATTTCCTCCTGGAATTATTTCATTATAACACATATATTATTTCTTCAGTAACAGAAAGTTAATGCTAAAACCCAATATTTTTCCATGAATAGTCATCTATGTTCATTAGCCAATTACATCGCTTAATTTGTTTCAAATAAAAGCAAACTAACTTTACTATTATTACCCCCCACTCCCCAAAATACATTCGTTTAAAACTAAATCGCCTATTTACTGCTGACTTTTTTTTGCTTTAATAATCTTTTAACCCTTAGAAAATACAAGAGCATAGAAAGCAATGTTGAAAAAGTAAGGGACATAACTCTGTATTACGTTACACTTAACTAAGTTCGTTTAAAATAAGTAATGCTAACATATAATCTGGTACGTTTCCGCAGATCTCCTGAATTTATAATAATGACAGTCTAATAATATTAAATCAGTAGTAATAATACATATTTTTTTACACTGTTTTTTCACTTTTAAAAATATTTATTTTATATTCTATAACTATACACCTATTATTACTGTTGATTTAGTCTTAGACTAGACGAGTATTCAACAGAAATAGAGGGGGAGATTATAGTTTATGTTCATGTTGGGCATCCGTAACTAAAAATGTCTTATTTTCATAAATAAATGCTTGTCAAGTTTGTAGAATAATTATGTATTCACAGCTGATATTAATTTTGTAAACGTTCTTCTCTCGTCTAACACATGGCAGCATGTAAAACGGACGTTAAATCGAATATGATGATTATTCTTTACTTATAAGTTTCCTAATGTGTGTACAAGAACTTCTCATCTTTGGAAAACAATACTACGAATCTGCTTCCCTACTGACTACCGCATAGTCATCTTCAATTCCAATGTCAAATATATTACTAAAGTAATCAAATCCTGCCCTTTTCGCTCATCTTATAGTATTATTCTATATACAATCGACAATCGCATTGACCCTTATCCTCGAGTGGCCTTTGGGCTTTGATAAGTGGTGACTCTTTGGTATATATATATATATAAAAGACATGCAAGAATGTGAAACGCATGTTAAAACCGAATATAATGATGATGATGATTTTATACTTAAATCGATTCGTAAGTTTGCTCATGTGTGTGCATGTGATTTTCACTATTTCACCTTTCCTTTTTACAGATTAAAAGAAAGGTACAATTAAAAATCAAATAAAAAATTTCTCCATTGTTTTCTCTTATTAGAAAATAAATTGACATGTTTCTTCCATTAGTAATGCAGCCAGCATCAACGCTTGTTTTCTCGGCTCTTAACAAGTATCTTTCCAATATGTTGTTTTCAAAACAAATAAGCATTGAAATCAATCAGTCAGAGACTTTGCGTACAGTCCCTTATCTCCATTCCGGTGCAAATTCAGATTAGGCTGTAGAAAACCCTGAATGAATGATAAAAGTGTTAAAAGTAGGAATCTTTTATTTATACGAATATGCAAATATTCCAATATTTACATTGAATTTACATTTTATTGGAACCATCATGAGATGAAGGACTTGTAAATAAAAACTGGTTAGTTTAAAGTATGTGCACCCAATGAAGTTGTTATATACAGGGCTGTGGATTATGTACCTGACACACTTGACTCCAACTCTTGAAATATTACAAGGTGGGATATCTGCTCTGACTCCTAAAATATTGAAAGAGCTTACTCCAACGCAAAAAAAATTATTCTCCTGCTTATAATAATTTATATATCTATGTAATAATATGCTAAGCCAATTTCATGTTCATAAGTATGTTATTACCCTTCATCCCTTTTTTAAAAGATGAGATCGTCTGATCGACAAAGATGCAATGCAAAAAGAAGTCATTTTAAGAATTTCATTTGATGGTACAAAAATATCGAGGGATCTGCGTTCACGCCAGACGTAAATAAACGTCAGCAATATACAGGGTGTTTCAAAAGTCTTGGGAACATTACAAATGCGTATATCTCATGAACTATTCCAGGTAGAAAAATGAAACTGGTGCCATTTTAAAGCTTGCTTAATCAAGTTTTTGGTCATACTAATGATTTTCGTGTTATCTTTCCAGGTGCAGTAATGGCGTTCTCTAAACAAGACAAGGCATTTTGCGTCCTCCAATTTGCAAAGACTGAATCGTGGACATGTGTTCAGCGTGCATTTCGCAGGAAATTTAAAAAAGAAGCCCCTGAAAGGAAATCCATTGTCAGATGGCATGCTAAATTTGTGAAAGATGGGTGTTTGTGCCCAAGTAAGCGAACAGGTCGCCCTTCAACTTCAGAAGATGCAGTTGAACAAGTTCGGACAGCCTTTCAGCGGAGCCCCCGTAAATCAGTGAAAAGAGCCAGCAGGGAACTTCAGCTTGCTCCAGCAACTGTCTGGCGTGTCTTAAGGAAACGACTGCAAATGGTACCTTACAAGCTCAAGTTGGTCCAAAAGTTGAAGGACACTGATAAGCCACTTCGCCGTGACTTTTGCATTGCAATGCAAGAGAAGTTGGAAGATAACGGCTTTGATGACCGGCTTGTTTTTAGCGATGAGGCGACCTTCCATCTGAATGGCAAAGTTAACAAGCATAACACTCGCATATGGGGTACTGAGAATCCTCATGAACTTCTTGAGCACGAGCGAGATTCATCAAAAGTGAACGTGTTTTGTGCAATTTCCAAGAAAGGTGTCTATGGACCGCTCTTCTTTGAAGAGGCAACTATCACTGGTGAATCCTATCTCAACATGCTGGAAGACTGGTTAATGGCTCAGTTGGAACAAGCAGAATCTGATGACCTTATTTTTCAACAAGATGGTGCACCACCACACTGGAGTCTTAGAGTAAGGCAGTTTCTAAACACAAGGCTGCCTGGTAGATGGATTGGGAGATCTGGGCGAGGTGATGACGTTCTCATGCCCTGGCCTCCTAGGTCTCCAGATCTTACCCCGTGTGACTTTTTCCTTTGGGGCTTTGTCAAGCAACAAGTCTATGTGCCGCCCCTTCCAAGAGATATTGACGAACTAAAGGCTCGAGTAACGGCAGTTGTGGGAACCATTGACGTCAAGATGCTGGAACGCGTTTGGCAGGAAATGGACTATCGACTAGATGTCTGCCGTGTGACGAATGGTGCTCATATTGAGCAACTTTGAAGATTCCCCACAAAACTTGAAACTTTAACCTTTCCAACGGTACCAATTTCATTTTTCAACTCCTAATAGTTTTTGAGTTATTAAAAATCGTTATGTTCCCAAGACTTTTGAAACACCCTGTATAACAGATCAAGAATAGAAACCGGAGTTTTCACACGTCCTACTAGTACCATATATTATTTATTAGATTTTAGATTTTCAATAGGATGGGTTTATTTTTCAAGCTTCTGTAAATACAGGTTTTTTTGGTTTTTTTTAAATGAACAAAATCTGAAGAATTAAATTTATAGACGAAATTTGATACATGATAACTCTTTTTTTTGTTTTTGTTGGAGTCGAACAATTTTAACTTATGAAGTGACGAATTTTCTATAACTCTGACTCCACAATCCTGGTGATGTAGGAATGGATGGCTGCAGCTGCCAAATTCTCAGTTTTATGTTTCTATCCAATGCAAGTACGAGCCATAGGAAGCAAGACTATTAAACTGTACACTATATCTTATTGTTGGATCATTGATGTGTTAAGTACATGTATCAAGATAATCAAAATTCTAAAACGTATACTATTATCTTGATCCATATATTTCTGAATTATCGAAAAGAAACCTTGATTCACTGAAGTTTACATTTTTTTAACCTAACTTTGATGCAGTAAAAAAAATGTAAATGTATCTAACTTATTTCAAGTTTTTTGGAGATGAGTACGAGTTCAGGTGGCCGCACCCCCTAAATGATAAAATTCACAAAAAAACTTGTACTCTGTTTACTCACCGGGTTACCAAGTATATATTCCAAAATTCATGATGATTGGTTCATAAAAATTAAAAATTTCACCCCCTAAAAAATATGTCCATGTTACTCACTGTCTTGCCTGGAATATATACTCCCAAATTCATAATAATCTGCTCATTAGTTCAGGAGATCACACTGTATACATATACATTACTTTCTCTGTCTCTCTAATATATAAGTGAGAGAGAGATTATCTTTGCGGTCTAATTATCAAGATTCCAGATTGTATTTCTGGTGCTACCAGATCAGACTGTCTGATACCGGCTTCCTGACAAAAAATGCACTAAACATTGATATTGTTTTTCCTTTCCATTACTCAATCATGTTCTGCAATTCCAAAAACAAACATTTTTCTCTACAAAACAACCAAACCAAACACCATGAATATATACTTGAACGTATAAAGAACTTGAAGCATAAAAACTTTTACCAAAATGACCGGATTCGATATTAAATAACCTGAAAGGGGTTGATATGCCGTAAAATAAAGCAACAAAACAATTCAGATTGTATTAATATATCGATGAGGGAATTTCCCTGAGCCAGCTGCTGAGTCTACATGACACTACCATATTCATTTAAACACAAGATATTAAAACACTTTTATAGTTTTCATTATTGTTATTTTATTATTGTTATTTGGATATTAGATTGATGTTACTATCTTATCTTAGTATTAAAAATGTGCACTCTGCGGTATTACCAAACTCAACTAGTATGACTTGGTAAGTAACAAATAAAACTATTTTATTATTCCATTTTCTAGTATTGTGAAATATAACAGTAAGTTGAGCCGACAAAAGATGAGACACTATATTTTTATAGTTCTTTTCAAAAATCAATTTTTTCTGGGTTGCTTGCTTAATTTGCTTTCTTGAAATTCCCATTTCCAACATCCTGATCCAACCGCCACTTCCTCAAATGATCCAAGTGAATGCTGTTGCTTCTTCTTGATACTCCAGTTCACCAGAATCACAAAAAAAATATTTTTCTTCTGGATCTTTTTTAAGACTCCTAGCGTGGGCAGTAGGCGGTGAACTTTGCATCTTTCAATGAGTTTTAAGACTGAAAACTTTCACTAAGGTTTTGCTGTATTTTCTTTAAGAATTTTTTTTTTTTACATACTTACATCCACAGCTCTCTCTCCTCCTCCACTTCAACCATCCACTCTTGATTTATTGGAATCTCTTTTTTTTCTTTGTGTTTATTGGTTTGTAGATTTTACTTTCCTTGGTGTAATAGAAAAGTAGGTACTTCTATTGATCATTAGAAAATCAATCGATTTTAGAATAACTTTTCTTTCTTTTTCTCCTTTACAAAAGCAAATAAATCTATCTATTGTCATAAACATCCGATTTGTTATTTGAACATGAAACAATTCGCATAAGAGTATTATTTCCATTTCTGAAAGCAATAAAACAGTTGGTTTTTTTTTTCAACTTAACAAACATTACAATAACAAATGAAAGTTAGAGTTCAATTTATATATATCCGAGTTCTATTAAACTGAAAATAGGTCCTATGTGTTGATTTGTTTTCTAGCGCCTTCTCAAAATCTGTTTTTTTGGGTTTTTTTTTTGAAAAATTGACATATATCTATCTTTAAAAAGTTAGATATGTGTATACAGGGTGGTCGCTAGAAAAGCGAAAAATTTGAGCAAGAGCCTCAATTCAATTTCTTCAGCAACCTACTCCTGATTTCTTTGAACCGGAGGATTGACCATCAAAAAGCCCAGACTTAAGTCATGGATTACTATGTTTGGCGCTTATTATTAGCAGAAACTCAGAAATGTCGACTCTATTGATGTTTTGAAAACGTTTTTGACAAGAGATTGGAATGATATTTTACAGGTTACTTTACAATATGGCACGCAAGTTTGGATTTCTAGGTTAAGACGCTGCTATTAAGTGCATTGACAACATTTTGAGGATCTGTGAGTGTATTATAATATTAGTCTTTGGAAAATTTTATAAAAGTTATTCTTTGTAAAAAAAAAATTACCATTTTATAAATTTCCCGCTTTTCTAGCAATCACCCAGTATATTTGTATGTTTCAGATTTAGTCTTTTTGGAGAGCTGAATGTTCCCCACATTAAAACCAACCTTGTGTCTAACCCTGCCTTCGGTGGGAGGCAAGTAAATAGGGACAGGATTAACCATAGATGTGTTATATTTCCTCATTAACATGTGGCTTCTCATTTATCTACAAAATTAGGTTGCATTAACAACTTTATACAGACATTAATCAAAATGCCAAGAAAGCTGAAACTGTCTATTGGAAGAAGGTAGACAATGCATGCACGCGTGGGGGGGGGGGGGGGAGATTAGTGTTGAAAATAAACAAATAGAAATAAAATAGCTAAATCCGTTATTTCTCATTTGTAAGCTCTGACATTTTTTCCTTTCTTTCGTTCTGTTCTTTAGCGAATTTGTCCAGTTCTCGTTTCACAGACATTGGAATCCTACCTGCTAAAGTGACAACCATCTTATCCAAGTCTGCTGTGGTGGCGCTACCATGTCAGAAGTAAATGCCTAAGAAGCCTTATCAGAGTTCTTAGAACTTTTCTGTCAGATAAGAATAGAAATGGTTGTTTAGTTTTTACTACCCAATCCTTCAAAGATAAAAAAGAATGTTACTTTGTTTCAGATCTAATGGGATCTTAAGGGTCTCCCCCCACCCCCGTTTCTTTTCTGCTTTCCATTTTGGTTTATCGGTACTGTTGACTTGCTTCATTAAATAATCTGATGACCACAGTTAAACTCTCTTGAAGGATCGCCTTATCTCATTGAAAGATGGGGAAGATGAAGAGGGTGAAACTGTTAACGTCTCATGACTTCTGTGTTTCAACTTTCATTATACTTAATGAAACAGGTATATCTTTAATCTGACACTGCTGGGTGCTCTTCTGGTGCCCCCTCCCCCGGTGTACCTCTTCTGGCACTGTTTTCTTTTAACTTTCTTTACCTCCTGCCTTGACAAAGATGTGTCAACACAATCCATCTGAATAAATTCTATTGAAAGCTCAAATGAACTTGGGCTTGTAAATATCTTCATGTGGTACTTGTAAGGAATAGGCATCCAAAATATTTCAGTTCTTATGGAGTCAGTCTCGTATTGACAGAATTCCGAGTCAATCCTGGAAATTGCTGTAGCAGTTTACGATTTGAAAGCTGCCTTTGTTTTTTTTGTTGTTATTTTTGCTTTTTTGAAAGGCGGACTGGATAATCCGTCAATACTTGGAAATTACTTCATAAGAACTGAAATCCTCTAGGTGCCCTTGATTTATTTTTCAAGGGAGATTACTCTTCCTTTTCTAAAGAAAAATATCTTAATTTATAAATGCTTTTCAGTTGCATCTAATGGTATCTCTAATTTATTAGATCATGCATTTTGTTCTTGAATTAAACAGGTGAAGTAATTCTTGACATTAATCGAATCTTAGATATATTACCTCCCCTTTGCTATACCTCTTTAATATATAGCACATTAAAGACTCTCCTAATTACCTCTCCTTTATAATTTATTAAACGTTTCAGACTATATGCTAATAAATATAGTTTTTACGATCGTTATATTTATAGAGGAAAATGTTCAACATTTATGAGAAAGCTTATGTCGTAGCCTAAGTTTGTTGACACAGGTCAATGGCACATGGTGATTAGTAGTTTCTCTATTTGTGTTCTTCAAACCAGACGGTATAAACTATTAGTTACTGTGTGCTGTTGACCTATGTCTGAAAACTTATATCTGCATATATATAATGTATATCTATTAGAGCCAAATTTTAAATCTACAACAGAAATAGATGAATACAGCTTTCTATAGATTCAACCTTATTAATTTCTGATGTTTAAACAATTAAAAACTGTATTTTTCAACTCAATACTTTCGATTATTTTTAAAGGATGCTAATTCAATGTCATCATTCAGTGTTAAGTCTGAGGTTTAAATTTGATAAACATTAAATCAGATTGTCTAAGACAATGTTTCTACATTTCAAAAAGGTTAAATGTAACTATAAATTTTGATTAATAAAATATATATCCATCTTCCAATTATACTTTCTGTAACTCTGCATAAACTTGTGTAAACATGGCCAGTGTTTTTATTTTTAATTTATTTTGCTTACATACTGTAAACTGAAAATTTTGAATCTACTGAGACGGATACATAAACGTTTCTGTGCATTTACCTGCAATAAGTATATTTTCATACTATTACTAAGCTCTACTCACGTATTGAGCAGTGTTGAAGTGAGTACTTAAAATATATATACGTAATGTATTATTTTGTGTACATACATGAAACATATATATATATATATATATATATATATATAGCATAATATAAAATGAAATGATAAAATAAGGTGCTACTGGTTTCCGTTTGCACATAGTTATATACACTGTATACTAGACACCACCCTCGAGTGTCTTCGGTCTCTCTGTACAGGGGTTTGTTAGAGACTCCGACATGAGGATACTTTTCACTTGAAGTAAACCCTTACCAAATATTTTTTTTAAAATGGTGTGCTGTCTCCTCAAGCCATCCAGCACATCTCCCGAATTGTGGACGGGGACACCCGTCTACTCATAGAGGGCAGCTTCGAATAAACAATTAGAAGCCGTTGACAATGAATAAATGAATAATAAAAAATATGAATAAAAACAAAAATAAATACTGGCAGGCTGACACCCAGGATAAAACAGGGCCCATCAACCCGTTTATACACCAGGCGGGAAGATGTAAGCAATGGTGTAAACCTTCCTGCCTATGGAAATAGTGCTCCAACCAATACAGAGGCCAACCAGTGTCAACCATCAGGCCTTGAGACAAAAGGTCCTGGCCCCCTATCTCCATCAAATGCAGCAACAAAAAAAAGAAACATAAGAGGCTTAAAAGCCCAACCATCGACTGTTGCACAAAAGAAGGTGCTATCGTTTTGTTACCACTACGCAAAGTTTGAAAAGTGGAGCAAAACATCCAATGAGATTCTAGCTGATAAGATCCAAGAATCTACCTTCCCTGATGTTATACTTTAGTTGGCCCTTACCATTGAATCTCATGTAGGGATATCTGTGGATGTAGATGACCATGATGTGCACTTGTATGACACGCAGAGCATGCTCTCCTTCTAAAAAGTCAGGTTTTAGTGACAAGCCGAGGCAAGATGACCGAAAGACGCTGTAGAGCACAGGTTTTATATCAGAGTTTCCATCCTCTAGATGGATGATCCAACAAAATCTATGGGTCCATCTCATAGAGAGTGGTAGCATCGCACCTCCGCATTATACCAGATATTTCTACGTCCCCGGTGATTTAAGAAGAAAAAAAAAAATTTTTAGGGGCTAGGAGAACTGGAATAGCGGATAAATGTTTAAAAAATAATGTTAACTGTAAAAAAATTATAACATAATTTAACAGTAAACATTAATGGGTGCTTAGACAAAAAAAGAAAATGGGTTGCGTGTATTTATGTATGTATGTATGTGTGTGTGTGTGTATATATATATATATATATATATATATGTATGTAAGCAATAAAATACTGAAGTGTTTAAAGCTTTTTATTAAATTCATATGATTACAGTTGTTCATATCAGAGCTGAACAGTGTAAACATACACATTAGTATAGAAATTATCATAGGAAATACAAAAAAAATTTGTCTTCATTTTATTTTTAAAATAATAAAAGTGCCGATTGTTCGTTTTTCCATTTTATCATGATTCAGACTAAAAAATGAAATAAGGGTAGTTAAATATCGCATGAATCTCCAATAAAAGATGTTTTATTTTATTTATTTTTTCCATCTAATCCGAATAATGAATTGAATTTTTTTTATTGTATTTTTTCAACTACGACCAACTTTTCACATCACTTACAAGTTTTCGAAGCTAATGTTTATAAAAAAAATTAAGTTATGATTTTAAAGATTAATGATTTTTAGACAAATAATGCAGCTCAGTTTGAATAGTCTTGCTATGGATTTTAAGGCAAAAAATTCTCTTTATTCCTGCAAAAAGTTGATTGACATATCAACCCATTATTGTGGCATAGATGTAGGCCTGCCAGATCATCTTTTATTAGTATTGCTGATATGTTTGTCATTATAATCATACTAATAACTGGGAACATGGAATTGGTTTTCACCGGCACTTTCTGTTGTTGAACATGAAGATTCATGACGCTAGATACCTTGTGATGAACATTTTAACTTTCTTTTGTCCTCTATTTATGCACCTTGAAGCCAAATAACTGTCAGCACATCCGGACACCTGAATTAAAACGTACATCCCACATAATGTTCGAATATTATTTATTTGTATTAGGAAGGACGCAAGTTCGATCCAAACAAGCAAGACACACCCAGATTATTTTACATTGTTGTACCGGTAAATTACTATTTCTGCAACATATTGCTACATGAATTTGTTGGCATGTTTTTTTTTTTACATGGAGGAAATATTGCCGGTTTAAATTTATCTATTAAAAAACTATTTTTTTAGTTAAAATTTATTTCTATAATGTTAGTATTTAATTTATTAGCAAAATACCTTTTCATGTGAACGACAAGATAAAAACATTCCAAAATTTAAAAACGATAAAAAAAATGTCATAGCAAGCATACACATGCGTGTATATATATATATATATGTATATATATATATATATATATATATATATATAAATATTTGTTTTTGTTTATATATGCAAACATTGTTAAAAATAAACGAATTCGTCTGTTTAATTATACCTTTTTTATTTTTTCAATGTTTCTTATGGTTTTTTTGTATTAAAATAAAAAAATAAAAAAAAGAATGTTCCATAAGTTTTACAGGTTTCACGAACGCTGAATTTAAATCGTCAACGACTTCCTGGAACAATGCGGAAAATGTTCTATGCGCGTTTCTCCGCCGTCTTTTTAAAATTCTCTTCTTTCTCCGGCTTTTTTGTTCATTTGCTTTTAACACCTGGGGATGATTCGACAAAGAATCGAAAACAATCGTGAACCCTGATAAACCTATGGAACATTTATTAATTTTTAAAAACATTTTTTAATACCATAAAGACCATCAGAAAAATTGAAAAAATAAAAAAGGTATAATTAAACAGACGAATTCTGTTATTTTTGTAACAATGTTTGTAACAATGAGAAAATGCTGCCTAAATAAACACTATATATATATATATATATATATATATATAGTCATCCACATACAAACTAGTTCGCTGTATCACAGCTCTTCAGTGCGGCTAGACCAGTTTGCGCCCCTACCCCTGCGCTATCATACGACACTGACTGAATATATATATATATGTGTGTGTGTGTGTGTGTGAAAAGTTTCTAATTAAGCAATATTGTGAAAGTTCTCGCCCTTAATGGCAGATCGAACATGCTCTGAGATTTACTATTATTTGGGTCCAGAGTTCGAATCGTTCGACAGACGGAAGAGTTATATATAGCCACACTGATGATAGTGAACATGAAACATTTTCTTCTGTAGATAGTAAATATTTATAGAAATAGTCATATAAACCCTACAAATTCTCAGAATGTATGAAGCATTTTAAAGATGAAAATGTCAATATTTATTATTGTTATAAGCTCTATCAGAAAGCATGTCGAGCCCTTTGTGTGTGTGTGTGTGTGTGCAACTCTTATTTTGAAAAGTTTATTTTCCTATGTGTCTGTGAATAGAAGCAGTTTCATGTTATCTATACCGACAACCTTACCACTATGAATAAGAAATAGTTTAGCTATCAAATATGACCATTTGTTAGCTGTTTCGTCTTGTAATTTGCTTGGTGTAGATGGGTACTTGATGGTCCTCTCCATCTTGAGAGACAACAGATACTCCTTAAAAGATTTCGTGCAGGATGAGATTATAGTGAAATCGCAAACCGCACATCTTCTGATCTAGTATGGTAGAAAGAAATCCGAAATAACTATAAGCAATTTTAGCTTAAGCAAAGATAAGATTTGAACAGTGGACATTACTTTATTCAACTAGAATTTAATGATTTGTGCTGCCGTTTTCCTTGAATCATTTGGACGTTTATGTATATAGACTTGGATTTTAGGCTTCCTAGGTCATGTATCCTCTGGTTTTATTCTCTCTTTTTACTAATTCCGGTTTCCATTTTTAATATTTCAAATATTTTTTACTGCAATATTATTGAGTTCACTTCAGAAGTAGTCTGCGTCTCTCAAGTTTTCTTTTTACAGCAAGTTTTATTTTCAGTTCTTACTCCTTTGTCAAGTGTTTCATTCGGTAGATTAGTTATAAAGTTAACATAAATGAACACAACACACACGCACACACGTCTTGAAAGTTCTCATATTCCCAGTTGGAAAATAAATAAAAAACACAGGGAAGTTTTATCTCAATTGATGACTCTTTTTAGCTGGTGTGAAAGTTATCTTTCTCTAAGAATATCTAGTTTCCAATGTATATCTAGATTGTCTGCCACATGTCATAAAGATATTGGAATGACTTATTATAGATATTTCAGCTTAGTCTGAAATAAGGCCAAGCCCTTAAAATGGATAAAAACAATTGTGATATATATATATATATATATATATATATATATATATATATATATATATATATAATTAAATAAATGTTTCAAATTTGTTTTAAAAAAACATCTTTATCCATACAATTGTTTCTGCCAATTTTCAAAACGAATGTTATTCTCCCATCAAATTAAATACCCATCGAAAAAAATAGAACTGTTAACATCAAAATTGTTTTCTTCGTTTTACTTATTTTTCCTTTTCCCCCGAAAAAAACTTACCAACACTAATATATATATATACGTTTTTTGTTCATGAGTTAATCCTATAAATCTACCATGTTTATGTAATAGTGCTCAGTACTAATAGTAGAGCTATATTTTAGTATAAATTCTATTGAAACATTTATCGGCTATAGACTTTTTCAAGGCATAAGCTTCATCAGGCCAATCTAACAGTGATGAGAGCGAAACGACAAAACTCTTTTCATTTATCACTGTTACATTGGCCAACTAAGGCTTATGTCTTGAGAAAAGCTGTAGCTAAAATGTTTGTAAAACTAAAATGTGTGTGTGTATATAAAAAAAATTATCCACAAATGCGCGCATGTTCCGACATGGCTGTACTTTTGGCAAGATTTGAAACCGAGATTACAATTACTGTAATCCAGTGCTTTTACCGATTAGGACACAGAATCTCATCAGAATTACTGGACATTTTTATCGCTAATAAATGCGTACACATTAATTTGATTGTTATTGTTTTGGCGATAGAAACAAGCTTTACTTATCTACAGTGAAGCATTCACCTGAATGAGGGAGTTGTAAAACGAGCTTCTATTTATACTTGGATTTACTAAATTTCTTTTCATAATTGTATCTCTGGTGATACCAGATCAGGCTGCCCTGTGGCTCCCTGAGACGAAATTCACCTACATTGACGTTTTTATTTTTTTTTTTTTTTGTAAAACTTAATTATGTTCTACAAAACCAAAAACAAAAACAACAGCCCCTCTCCCTTTCTCCCTCCCCTTTTTTATTTTATTTTTAGAACTTGAAGCATAAATCTTTTACTATAATGACCGGATTCGGCATTAGATGGCCCGAAAGGGGTTGATGTGCCGTAAAACAAAACTACCAAACCAAAAACGATGATTAAACATTTGAAGATATAAAGAACTTGAAGCATAAAAACTTTTACTATAATGACCAGATTCGGCATTAAATAACCCAAAAAGGGTTGATATGCCGTAAAACAAAACTACCAAACCAAACCATAATTGTATCAACCAAAATAATAATGCACTGTTAGAAACCAACTGATTGTTGGTCAGCAAGCCTATAAAAATGGCTGTAGCAAGTTGTGCATGACTCTTCTCTCTGTTGTCTCACTAATTATATGATACATTACAACATAAAAGGGAGACAATTCCCTTAATTATATTGCAAGAAGGGGTACTTATTTATTCGTTTTATTACTCAAAACATGACTGACCTTATGTTCTTTCAGTTCAGTAATTTCCCCTCATTGAAGTTAGGCAAAAGACGAAGGGATAGAAATCAGTCACCCAGAAAATTCAAGTTCTTTACCTACTTAAACCTTTTCATTTTTACCTGTCTCATTTGTAATCAAACTGTATTCCTTCTCAAAGAATGTTTTCTTTACTTTTAAGTACATATTATCGTCACAGGGTAATTTATAATAGCTAATCTAACTTTCTCTAAAAGCAAAAGAAGACTTGGTATGTGAATTCAGACATAACTTTCTTTTAAGGTCAATGTTAATGCGAATTGTGTACCTTAGTGGAAACATTCACATTGACGGTTTAAATTCAAATGTATTAATGTTTTTTTATCTTGAAAATTGCGTGAACAGAGGAATATACCCTGAATAATAATCAAATAAATAAAAAAAATAGTATCTAGAAATTTTCTTTTTGGGGGGGGGGGAGTTTAGTTTCTGTCAATCTGCGTGAAGGTTATTTTGACATTCTACGTTATCAAGAGAACAACACCTTATTTAAACATAGATGGTTGATATGTCGTAAAAATAATGAAACGAAACCAAATCCTGTTTGAAATCATAGAAAATTACTATTTTTCTATTATGACAAATTTTATCAAATCTTATCAAGAAAAAAAAAAACACTACAAACATGACTGTTGTAAAATCTGGAGTAGTAAGCTCTGATGGTAACCACAAAACAACCTAACATTGGGTGGGAATCAACTATTAGCCCGAACTTATCAAATTTAAATCATTTTATCAAATTTCTTTTTGATAATCTGAAAATCATTAGTGCTTATTTGATAAGTAATCACAAAAAATTACACCCCCGCCCCTAAAAGAAAAATTTTGAGACTAGGAATTCATGACTTTGTGTGTCAACTAGTCACTTAAAATTAAACGACTTTACCTTCACAACCATAGTACTGACTGACTTTTTGTAGCAACTTTCTGGCATCTTAAAACTAAACGCAACTACTTCATTCTGTTCTAAAAATTTGTTTGCATAAATTCTAGTTCATTAATGCATATAATATGCAGTGTCTATATATTAATATTTTGTTTGTAACACACAATTTAAACATCAGAAAAAAAATTCTGAAAACAGTGAATCGAACCCCAGCCAAAAGAGAACCCTTATTAGACCCCTTAACTTTGTTAAAAATATTGGTAAAAGTTAGGTTAAAATGTAAAATAGAAAAATTAATTTCTTGATTTTTTTTTTCTGTGTACTTAATAAAAATGTTAATATTAAAAATCCCCCTTTTTAATACAAAAAGGGAATCATCGCTCATTTTAAGTTTAATAAAAATAGTATTCATATTTTTGCCAGCAAAAAAAATACGGATTTATAAAGGATATTCTTTTTTTCTTGTAAATTTGACACAATGTGTTCACGTTTATGATCGTTTTGTTATCATATGTTCACGCTTGTGTTATTGTTCATACCTGGTTATCTTGTTTACATATAGGCTACACACAACTAACATTCATGTATCCTAAAACAAAAGGAACATCCAGAGTGTATAGCGTGTCAAACACCGTTAAGCACTTAATGATGAAATGCGGTAAATTTGTTCACACTAGACAACTGTTTTTTGATGCGGATAACATGAAAGATATTTGAAAGAGTCAATATAGAGACAATTTAATAATTCTTGAGAACTAGTAAAATATATAAACTGTATAAAATAGAATATGTCCTTAGAATGACATTAAACTGCACTCGGTGGTGAATCCCCGATTTGGGAGCTTTAGGGAGTGTGGAGCAATCTCTTAATTAACACTGCTTCCATGTCCGCTCTGGCCTTAAATGCTTTTTGTTTCAAATATGACACATTTCAACAAAATGCCTATTTAATATATCCAACGAAAATGTGTTAACGTGCAACTTGTTTCACATCTGCAACGAGCCTGCTGGCAGGTATGAGTAGGTATAAGTATGATGTTGCATCAGTACACCCGCTAAATAGGTAATTAATATCTTCGATGTCATCTGTGTGTCATTTGCCTTGTTCAAGAGCCTAATTTTTTAATCTGGTCATTATAATGTTAAGTAAAACATATTTTATGATTCTCTAGTGTATTATGATTATTTAGATGCATCTATTGCAGTGTTTTGTTATACATGTAAAATCTTATGCTATTTGTAGCACATTTGCAACATTTTTTATTTTGTTCGATACATAGTTTTTTCTAAAACCTATTTACACTACTTTATATTATCCCTATGAAACGTTTATAATTTGTTTTTTCCAACCAATATAAAAAATAAAGCATTTAAAGGTTAAATTGTCTTTAAAAAATATTAGAAAAAAAAAATTATCCCACCTATAGGATCCTATAGGACAATTTGATTTTGCATTAAATAACCTATTGATGAATGATATGCCGTACCTCCCCCCCCCAAAAAAAATGTACCTAGATATCCTTTAAAAGATTTATCAGATCCCATTTCTTTACTTGAAAAGATTGACTAAGAATTGATACAAAGATGATAAATTTTGGGTACCAAAGAAATTACATATTTCTTACCTTCAAAACATACACTGAATACTAATTCTAAGTTTATTTATCGCAATAAAAAGGTGCATAAAAACAGCTTGCATACATGAATTTGATATGAATCAGACACAAGTAGGAACCAACGTCTTTACCTGTGCATGATGAATAATATGAATTTTTATTCAACTTTTTAACTGTATAATGTTATATGAACAATATTCAACAATAAATTTACATGGTTTCGCAGGGAAGATCTTGTGTTGAAAAATATTTGGTTTTAAATAAATGAATTTTTCATCATTCGGTAATGTACTTCATCTACCCATATACACGCACACACACACCACATAAATTTGTTGATATATTTGCATGCATATATACAAACACATATACCAAAAACCTTAAAAATTCATTAAAAGAAAATATGATATTTCAAAATGTGAAGCCTTCAAGTGCAAATATGAATTTTCGTATTGATTATTTCCAACACCTTTTACAGGCATCAAGAGCCTCTTCAAGTATTATTTCGAGAAGAACTCTTCTGTTTGTTTATTAAAATTAAAGGTTAAAGAATCTTGATGCCCGTGGCCCAAAGTCGGTGAATGATAGAAGTCAAGAACACTTGAAATGTTTAACTTCAAGACTTAATCACAATTATTAGTATTTCTATAATTTTACATCAAAACAAATCTTTAAATATAAGAAGAGCTTCTTGATAGTGAAAACCAATGTAATAAAGAGATAATAATAAATATGAACATTTAATATATTTAAATACTTTTCACACACACACACATATGTGTGTGTGTGTGTGTGTGTGTGTGTGTGTATATATATATATATATATATATAATAATTCAGGCAAGGTAAATATCCACAGGACATAAATCCAAAGAATTTCAACCGCGTTTATAAAAAGTGCTCTATATCAAATAGAGCAAATAGAGGTTCTTCCCAAATATGATCAAAGGTAAAGATCGAATTCTAACTCTGCCTAAATAGATCTCAGTTTATAACAGCTGTTGACCGATAACATCGACATGCCAGTGTCACAGATTGTGTACATGTATGTATAAATAAAAATTATATATATAATGTATATGATTAAAGAAAACTAAATTTTTTTTTTCGTTATTTTTAACAATTGTCTCAATTCGGGAAGGATGTCTCTGGGTTTCCGGTGAAATTTATAGAGTATCGATCTGAGAGTTCTTTTTTCGGCCATCTCAAGTGCTTTCAAGCTTTGTGATCGTCTTCAGGATTTTTTCCTGCTATGTTGTTCTTTAATGTTCGTTTCGAAGCAGAAAGAAACTAACACATGTTTCTAAAAGAATTTAAAATATACTTGAACAAATTTAAGTAGTAAAACAAACATCCTGTCATCAAAATTAGTTTCCAAATGAAATGAAAACTGTACACCATCAAAGCGAAACTTCATGCAAAATGTCTTCAAATCTCCAGTAAACAACGCCAAAAGACAATGGCGAAATGGGGTTGACACACATCAAAAAAGATTTTAAATCACAGAAAAACTTAAATTCGAGTGTTCAGAAAAACTCGTTTACACATCGGAAGGCCCACTTGATATGCTTAACTCAATACAAAATCCAGCAAGAATAACTAAGAAAATATAAAAATTAAATTCTTGCATTTGGCACTCAATGACCAATCCTTTCTTTTATTTGGTACTTTTCATATCTATGATAGGATTTTTGTTACTATTTGTATGTTTTGAGTTATCTGAGAAACAAATGTTAGTTTCTCTTTGCTTCGAAACTAACATTAAATCACAGTATGATATAACTGTGATCTGTTATTTTCAATATAATTATATATAAAACGTATTGATAATTCCCCCTATTTAAATTCTCAGTGTTGACCAACTGCAGATATGCATGGAAGGTAACTATATGGCATTTTGTTTATTCGTAGTCTCGCCACAATAAAAAAAAAACTCAATGGCGCCAAATAACACCCATTGAAAAATCTACGAAATTAACTCACCTTTATTAAACGATTCTTGGATTACTATCTTTCCCCTTCTTTTTAGGGATAGCATTTTTTCCGGGGGGAGGGGGCTATTATTTAAGCAATTTTTTTCTACTTTTTCATTATTTAAAACATAAATTCTTTACGTTTTTCCGTTTATTTTTAAGTATAATATTTCTTGGGGATATTATTTAAGCAATTTTTTGTTTATTGGGTTACACAATTTTCCCGGACACTGCTAGTATATATATATATATATATATATATATATATATATATAATCTGTGATCAACGGTTTGAATCCTTTCATAGTCAGCCACGGTGATGAGTTGCAGTAACGACGAAACATGTGTCCGTGGATGATTATTGTATATACATAAAAATAAACAAAATAACATATGTATATGTACACATCCCTAAAAATGGTGCGACATTGCATATGTAAAGGAGGAAACTCCCAAATACTCAAGGAACAGAAAGTACTAGTAGCTGCAGTACAGCCATTTATCGCTAACGATAACAGCAAAAAAATAACGTTATATATATATATATAATAATTTAATATATGTTCCAAATTTGTATAAAAAAACATTTTAATTAATACAATTGTTTCTGCCCATTCTCAAAACCTACTTTTTCTCTTGGACAGAAACAATTGTATGAATTAAAATGTTTTGGTACTTCTACAGTTTACGGACCGTGTTGAAATAATAATTTTATTATTTAGAAACCCATTCTTAACATAAGAAGGGGGCTTGTACTATTCTGTACTTTCACCTAACAATTTAATAAACAAAAGATACCGAAAAATTTTAATTTAACTTAAAAATCTTAGCTAAAAAAATAGCCCGGTCTGTAAACTGTAGAAGTGCCAATGATGTTTATACAAATTCTGAACATATTATATTTGTAGCTCCAGTAATGTAGACACTATTGAGTTATTTACTCAACTTTTGCGTGAATTTAATATATATATATATGAGGGAGTAAATATGAAATAAAATTTAAGACAAAATGAAAAATTAGTTTATGGAAATGTGGATAAGCATTTTCATCAAACGAATATGGTCGTACCTATCGGTCGAAATATCTTAGTCGAACTTTAATGATGTTTGTGTCCTATTAGCATGTTCCTTGCTTAACCACATTTCGATTAACTAATTTTCCATATATATACATTTTAAAAAAAATGTTACCTATTGTGTGACCCATCAAGCTCGGGTTATATTGCTTAGAATCGCCCAGTTAATTTTTTAAAAGTAAAGACAAAATCAAAAATTAATCTTTCTGTTCACTATCTCTCTCTCTCTCTCTCTCTCAAGCTATGAGTAAACTAGTATTAATACCAGGGTGATATTCCCTATTGCTTATAATGGACGATTCTAATCTTTTAATTTTGTCCTTTCATAATAACCTTCAACTCTTAATATAAAGAGTGACAGAAGCAAGCATTAGATATAGAAAAGAACGATAGCTTAAACAATATGCAGTGATAGAGGGTGAAAGTAATAGATGGTTAAAAAAATTGTCACTTGATGATTTAATTGCAAATTACGGCTAATTTGAACAATTTAAATGGAAGTATTTTTCAAACATAATTTAATCATAAAAAACTGATGACTATTTTCACATGTATTTTGTGTGATTAAAATATATGGGAAAGAAACCTTCGAGAAACAAGCGTTGACTCGATTAACTAAACGATATTACTGAAAAAAATATTTGTAATTCTTTCAGATTTAAGGAATCTAATTTTTGTTAGCAGAAACATTGAGAATACAAGCTCAATTACATATTTAATTCATTTTTGATTCTTTAAATAACAAAGGGGTTCCAATGTCTGTTGCCCTCTCTTTCTGTATCTGTATGTTGCTCTCTCTTTCTGTATCTGTATGTTGCTCTCTCTCTCTTTTCTGTCTCTGTATGTTTCTCTCTCTCTCTCTTTCTCTCTCTCTCTCTCTCTCTCTTTGTGTCTCTGTATGTTTCTCTCTCTCTCTCTCTCTTTGTGTCTCTGTATGTTTCTCTCTCTCTCTCTCTCTCTTTGTGTCTCTGTGTGTTTCTCTCTCTCTCTCTCTCTTTGTGTCTCTGTATGTTTCTCTCTCTCTCTCTCTCTTTGTGTCTCTGTATGTTTCTCTCTCTCTCTTTGTGTCTCTGTATGTTTCTCTCTCTCTCTCTCTTTGTGTCTCTGTATGTTTCTCTCTCTCTCTCTCTTTGTGTCTCTGTATGTTTCTCTCTCTCTCTCTTTCTGTCTCGGTATGTTTCTCTCTCTTTCTGTCTCGGTATGTTTCTCTCTCTTTCTGTCTCGGTATGTTTCTCTCTCTTTCTGTCTCGGTATGTTTCTCTCTCTTTCTGTCTCTGTATGTTTCTCTCTCTTTCTGTCTCTGTATGTTTCTCTCTCTATCTCTCTCTCTCTGTATGTTACTATTTGTCGCTCTTTCCCCCACCTAGTGATTAGTGTAATGCTTGAAATAGTTATCTGCAGTTTAACTGTTTTTCTTTTCCAGCCCAGCCTCACTCTCAACCGTGACTGCTTCAATTTGATCTAGCTTTCTCCTTGGATGGTTCTTTTGAAGTATACAGTATCATGTATTCCCCGCCCCACCCTTCGCTGTATTTTCCCTTCCCATATATTAGTTCATGAAACTTCTTTTTTTTAACTCTTGTTTTATGTTCAGGGATCCAATGCTTGACATGAATATTTCAAGTTCTAGACTAGTTGCCAAGTAGAATTTCTTTCTGGATTTTTCTTGCTTTACTTAAGCAAACTGATCTAATCTATAATTTCTTTTGTGATGAAGATTTGTGAGAGAAAATAAAAGCGTACATCAAATCTGATATAAATCAGTTTAAATCTAGTTTTTATGTAAAGAATCATTAAGTCTGTTGCACAAGTGGTTAATGTTAGAAAAACAAAATTGTGAAATAAGGCAAAAACACTTTGCTGAATTCTTTGCAACATGACTAAGATTTTTTTTTAATCTCTCACTTGTCTTTTACAGAGAAAGACACCATGTGACTATGATTCTAATCTTTTCTGACCAATGAAAATCTCAGATAATTGTGAGCTATATAAAGCAACATAATATTAACAAATCAACTTTTCGCACTCACAGAAGTACATACAAATGCAAACTTAAAAGTTGCTCTTTGGGTGGACTTTAAAATAAGGACTACTTGAAACTTTGTTTCATGAGTACAAATTAAAAATAATAAGTATGGACATTTATTCACGAATAATGTTGGCGAAGATACCAACCTGCATTTTCCCCTCGAGATATGTGTAAAATAGCAACTTGTGCTCCATTAATCGTACACAATGAACTATTCACATTAGGTATTGTATGTTGGCATGAAATAACCGAAAAAGGTTCGACTTACCATTAAATTATATAAACCGTACCTGTTTTTGTTTTTTTTTTTGCATAAAATGTGATACGTTGGGTCACCCAGTGAGCTCGGTTACATTGCTTGAATCAGGAAAAATGAGTTGCAAAGAAAGTTAAATATAAAAAATAAAGACATTTTTATAAATTAACTACTTTCTGCTCGCTATATTTCTCTTTCCTTCATTTCATCTCCAACTTTAGGTAAATAATATTACTGCTTGTGGTTATATTCCCTTTATTTAATAATGGACTAATCTAATCTTTTTATTTATCTTTATTACTTTTGTCAATAAAGAGAGAGAGAGAGAGAGAGAGAGAGTAATAATGGAAGCAAGAGTAATAGACTACATATAAAAGCAGATGTCACATAATATATATTGAGAGAGGGTGAAAGTGATAGATAGGTAAGTAAGAGATGAGTCACTTGATAAATTATTTCAAATCACGGCTAATTAGAACAGTTAAAATAGTTTTTTTAAACATAACTCAACCCCAAAATTGACAAATAATATAGCATGTATTTTGTGTGGTTAAAATACATAGGAAAAAAACATGTACGGAAACAAACGTTGATTAACTGAGAGTATTAAACGATACACACACATAGATAGATATATATATATATATATATATATATATATATATATATATATATATATATATATATATGCGTTATTTAAATTATTTAAACTACTATTCTAATCGTTGTTGTTATATTTACAACGTTTCAGCCGATGTAACCCATAACCTTCTTCAAGTGCATCTTTTCGAACTTGGGAACCTTCTAGTCCATGTTCATAAGTTCTGATTGGAAGATTCCTAAATTCTGAAGAAGGTCAGCGATTACATCGGCCGATATGTTCTGAATATAACAACGACGATAAGAATAGTAGTCCAAGTAATACATGTCTATATGTGTATCCTAAAATTGAATGTGAAAGCAACTGTTCGCCATTCAATTAAAAGTAACAGATTTTTTCTTTGCTTTATGGGAGTTTACTTTAATTTTAGTTGATGTGGATATAAGCTTCGTTACCATAGATATCCATTGTTTAAGTAATGGATGCTGCTGATTGGCATGTTGCTCATCGATATTGCCATCATGACGGCTACTGCTGCGAGAGTCTCAATTTCATATTCATTACTCTTCAAGAGTTTTTGTCAGAATTTCTTGTGAACACAGATGTATTCACTTTTATTTATAAGAATGTATGCATGAACATTGTCGAGGAAGTGTAAATTCTTCTCTTCCCTCAGAACTTTTTAATTGCATAAACAGTTCTGTTTTGGGGCATTTTGTTGTAAAAAGAAATTCTGCTTTTACGGTTCTTACTTGTATTCAGATCAAACATTTTAAATTGAAAATAACTTTTCATTTGCTATGTCAGCTCTATCTACTACTAGTAGCCATTTCACATAGAACGTACCTTGAGTGAAACAAATCAACTGGCTTGCAAGCAAAGCTATGGTGCCTTTAATTTATAAAAGCAATATAGCATCAGTAGTCATGTAATTATTTTCACATGGGGCCATTGAAGTGTGCAGTGTCATAGAATTTCAGAATACTCATAGTAATATATTGGAATAAAGTAATCAATAATATAATGAAAGGAGGAAATATAGGATGGGATGTAGGTTCCATTAATGAGAAGTTCATATTGATAAAGCAATTAATAAAAGAGCAAGTAACTCAATTGCAATGGAGAAGAGTGAACCTGTTGTTTTGGTGATCGACTATTATTCAAGCGTGCACTATTTAGTCAACTCTCTGATTTTATATAATTATTTACCTTTCTGCCAGGAGGTTAGACACAAAGTTAGGTGTAATTTTGAGAAGTCAGCACACTAGAATAAGCACACTACAGCCTGCTAAAAAAAATGCCTGAACAGCACTGTCGGCATTCCCCTGTAAAGGCATCTTAGGCGATTAGCAATAAACACCCCCCTTTCTCATAGCATCAGTAAAGCCTGAGAGGGTGGACCTCTTAAGATATATATATATATATATATATAATTTCCACCTCTCCTGTCTGATGACTGCATTAGAAGTACACTGTCAATGAGTGGGTTTAATGGATGAATCATTTTGGTTTTTAGATTTATATATATATATATATATATATATATATATATATATATATAGTAATCCAGGATACAAATTAAAAAAAAATTCAACCGGGCATATATAATAGTGCTCAATAGTAAATAGTTATTTATATTAATATTTTTTATTTTATGCAGACATGTAGCAGTGTTTGTACATATCTTTATAAAATCAATATATATATATATATATATATATATATATATATTAGCTGTACCCACCTGGCGTTGTCAGGTAGTGTATTTGCTTCCAATTTTTCCTTTTTTTTTTAACTAAGCCGTTTGTTGTTTTTCCGAAATACTTTTGTTCCAATCAAAGACAAATAACTCTGTATGGACGAATGAAGAGTCATATCCCTTGTTTTAACATACCAGTTATTTAAAAATAATTTCTACCCGGACAAATAATTTTCTGGAAGGAATGAAATCGAATTACATTTTATCCTTAATACACTGCAACGATCAACAAGAAATTCCAATAACATGAATTAAATATTGATTTTCCAGGAAGAAAGCCATCGATTACAAAGAAACGATAAAAGAACTGACTTTACTTTATATATTAGATACACTAACAATCTTAGTTACTTAAACCTGAACATGCAATTATCCCAAATCGCCAATTTCATTAAACTTTTCTTGCAACTTTCTGCTATTTTTATAATGCTTTTATCATTACACTTAACTGAATAATTGTATTTTTCTGTTAGAAAAGTAGACATTAAGACACATACAATGCATTAGGTGTTTCTCCTCTTCTGATTGAAACGGCTTTCTCTTGATAAACTAGTGGTAAGCAGTTAATTAATATCTATGGAGTCTCTTGTTTCTCACTACCGTGAGATAAGGCTGTTTTTTGGCACCAGGTTTCATTTCCTGTCCATATGGTAAAGATAAAATTAAATTTCAGTGACTTGTAAGACCAATAAATTAATCACTGTACTTCCGTAAGTTTTTACCATTTACTGTTTATTCTGTGAAATATCTTTTTTAATTTAAAAAAAAAAAGAATAGGGGGAAGGTGTGTGATGTTTTGACTATTGATAGGGACTGGAATATCGGCAAGCTGAGTTGTCCTATCATGTCTGTGACATTCACTTTTGCACTCACCCCCCTTGGAAAAGCTATGAGGAAACCTTACACAAGAGGGTTTCGATTGGTAATTCCTTCCTCAGGGTATAGTTGTATGAGCCTATTAATAAGTGAAAAATATTTTTAAAACATTTTTTTTAAGCATCACTCCTCATACTATATCTTGAAGTATTCATTGACAGAAACACTATAATATGAAGAATTTTTAACAATTTAAACATTTTATTTTATTCAATATTTTGATAGCCAGCGAAAATTATAGAATCGCCACAAAACAGATACTACACTACATCTTCAAAGGAGGAGGTTATGCCTGGAAGGATAGTCTCGTGACAACAGAACAGATACTACACTATCCCCCATGAATTGAGCATTAAAATATAGTACAACAGTACATTAATAGAAGTGATATAGTTTCGGCTTTAGACAGATACCAAATCTCCATTAGTAATAGATTTATAAACTCAGATGTTTCATCGAATCTGTTTGTCAATGGAAGAACAAAATGGAAAAGAGTATTGTGATTATAATCAAATGAAAGAAAAGTACAGCAATATTTAAATGCAGGTGTGTAAACGTAAGGTTAAAATCGGAAATTTCCACATAAGGTTATAATTAGGTTAAAAGGTGGAAAATTCCATTAGAAATTTAAAGTTTAGACTACGTTTCATGGGAGGAAGTATGTGGTAGAAAAGCAAGAAAGTTCCTGCCTTGGGAATTTGATGTCGACAATACGAGATATGGGTTCTGAGTGCTCCTCCATCCTACACGTGGCCAACCACGTGTAGGATGGAGGAGAAGATGCAGTTTATCTCTACCTACTTGTAGCAAATTACTATAGTAAATCCAAATCTCAAAGAAATTAATGAAGTTATTTGTTGTTTTTTTTTTAATGGTTCCTATTACTTCATCCACCAAGAAAAGGAATAAGAAAAGTTCAACAGCTATAAGACTTCCACATCACCACTACGACCATTTTTATAACTAGATGTCACTATCCAATGAGCCAACTACTTACGTGTCCAAGAGACGAACAACTGTTTCTGTCGACGGCAAATATTTTTGTTATACTGACAAGTAACCACTTGCCAAAGGCACCTTAGATAAGGGTTAATGAGATTGTAAGTTGGATGATGACCAATACTATGAAAGGATTGGAAACGAAAGGGAATGGACAGAATTTGATTACTCGACAAATATTTAACATTGGACTTAAAAACAATTATGTATTTAGCTGGGAAGCAACCCCCAGTATTGTGTTCCACGGATGGAAAATTCTTGGAAAGAAATGTTATTCATGGAAGTTCCATTTGGTTTAAGGTACAGTGGCGATTGAAGATTCAGTATTAAGTAAACTTTTTCGGTGACTCTTTGGTGACGTGGCTGAGACGAAATATGCAAATGAGAGATAATTCAAACTTTTTTTAAAATGAAAATTAAATATCAAGTAAAAATTCCATTTTACTAAAAACCATCAAATGATTCTAATTAAAAAAAAAACTGATCTTTTTCTTTAATTATTTTTAGTGTGCAATCATTTATATCGATTTGAAACCGTCTAAATTAAACTTAAAACGTTTGTTTAAATATGAAAGGGGGAGATTATTCGAACTTTTTTAGGGAGGGGGGATTATTTTTTATCGAATTTAAAATGCAAAAAATAAAACTTCTGAGGATATGCTAAAATTAAATAGATTTATTGAAATGAATTAAACATCAAATAATTTTTTTAAAAAAATGGTTACGTTTAGGAGAAGGGTTACCTCTTTTTCTAATGGACACCTTAAATGTCAAATTTGAGCATCGCCACATAAATTCATCACTTCTAGTTGTGTATGGGATAAGTCTCATCTCAGCAGCACAGATGCATGTCGAGGCACCTGAAATACGTCTGTGCTTGCAAAAAATCGATTATTTTGCTATTATCTCTAAGTAAAAACAACAGGTCTTAGTTCAAATCGTTTGCGACTATTTTGTGAGAAATCAGATTTGATTCCCTCCCCCCCCCCCCAAAAAAAAAGGTTTGAATTATCTCCCCTTTTCATATTCCGGCTACATCTCTAAAGAACCACTTTTTCTAATCCCCCAAACATTAGCATCAAATACCTTTACTAAATATATAAAGAAAACGGAAGAGCTATTGCATGACCCATATAAATGTTGTTCTGTGAGAACTGTTAATATTATATCCTTCCTATCAACAGGTAAATTTACACCTAATTAAATTGTCCATCCTAATGCATAAGTGCTAAAGGATTTAAATTAAATCTCTGCATACATTCAATTGTTTCTCTTTCTATGTTGAGATCTCATTACAAGCTTACAAGAATACGGATTTCTCCACTTAAAGTCTATTTTAAATTCATGACACTTATTATATACCTATTAAGTTGTCTACAATAAATATTGACTCACTGTTTAGTACCTCTTCAATATACCCGAGTTTAAATTAGATCTAATGGCAGTAGATGTAGTGAAGGTTGATAGGGGTAGGTATTTGCCCCAAATAAATTGAAAGAGGAAGAACAAACTTAATTTATTGAATGACAGGTGAGATATTCCATGATAAATTAGGTGTTTAGAATCACTTCATTTTACAAGAAATAAGCTTTGTTTTTTTCATCTTTCTACTTATCTACAACCCATTGCATTTTATTTTGGTACACTTGTTTCAATCTCTTATATTAGTGCTGTTTTTTTATTAACTTGTCATATGTGGGCACTATTAGTAGCAAGGATGCATAGATTGTTGGCTCGGCATGTAGTTTTTAAGTTATGTCTAGGCTTTTGCATCACTATTCATTCTTGGAAAATGTATAAATCCATGTCTTCTCTTCAACTATCTTCACTGTATGATAAAGACGAGTGTGTATTTATTTATATAATATATATATATATATAAATAAATATTTGCCCCAGTCATATAAAATTTAGCAAGTAAAACAAAGAGTGCCGGGCGAAATTTCAAGTATTTGTGGGAAGAGAGAATGCAAATAGCAAGTTTAACAATCCTCCCAGTCTTCGGAAAGAAAACCTTCACTCTATTTCCATAATGAGACGTTTTTCCTTCTTTCTTCATCAACCCACTGTAAAATCCACAAACCAAGTTCAAATCACATCATATATGTTATGTATTAATATCAATGGAAAAGCTATGAACTGACACTTTCCTACAAATATGGGTAAAATAGGCAGAAATTTGTCTACAATGAATTTTTTACATTATAAATTATACTTATATTCGAATTTACCCCCCCCCCCCCAAAAAAGAGAGAAAATACATCAAACATTGAATAATTCAAAAGGGTTCTACGTAATCTATCACTGTGATTGTTAACTCTTGGGTTACTTGCCCTTGGATTTTTAACAAACAATATTCAGATAACTTTCATGAAATATTAATTTTCTCACTGTAAGGGTACAGTGGTTAATTTTTAAAAAATAGAATTTCATTAGAACTTTTTAATGAACAGAGTAACCTTAAATATTTTTAAACTAATCTTTTTACTAAATAAAATTCGAATCTTTAAAAAACGGTATTTTTATATAGAAGGTTGTTTGCAATGCGGTGGAGGCTGGAGCAGTGAAATAGATGAACAAAAATCAATAAGTGCAGACAAGGAAAGGGATAGATAAAACTTAGTTAACAATTTTCTATATTTCTTTCACTTACTGTTATATATTTTCTATCCTTCTAGACTCTCTATATTTTAATATTTCAGGAGAAATACTCCCCTTTACAAAAAGAAGCAAATGTTTATTCTGTTTTCTGCTAAGAAACATCCAAAAGTTGCTGTTACATTTGAATGTATTATTTTGATTTTAAATGCTATTTCATATATCCTCTAAAGTGTAAGCTTAAAAAGTTTCTATTATTTAAAAGCAGTCATTGTGAAAAATCATAAGAGTGTGAACGAGCCATGGATGGCCCAGAAACGCCACTGAGAGGTAATAAAGCGAATCAAACCAGGGTGCGAAGACCATCAGTCGGCCCATAAATAGTATGAATCACGATTCCTCATCTCAAATCATTCCATCATAGATTGATTTTAAAGTCCTGTACCATTCTTTTGACATGTATCCACTCCAGATGTTGAGAATCAATGCTTCAATATGTCCCTGGTGCTCGTTGGGCTGTGATTCTGTGATATTAGAAGGCATTTCATGCGTTTCAATTGCAGGGACACATGGTTTATTGATTATCCGCCTTTGTTTATGATAAGTAATAAATACAGGTGGTTTTGATTCAAGCCCATCGGGATTTTATTGCATTCTATATGTAGTTTCCTCTAAGCAAATTTCTCCATAGGAACTCTCCAGTTGTGGACATATAATGAACATTTCTTCCTTCTCGATTTTGCATAATCTACTGTTCATAGCTAATGTCATACTCCACAATCCTTGGCCTTTTGGTTAAGATCAAAGTTTGTGCCTAATTTTTTTTTAAAGTAATTTTTTATCTTTTGCTAATAAATAATTCAGAGCGTAATATCTGTTCTGATACTACACTTCATTTGTTCTGTTCTCGGTCAGTGAAGTAGAAATCCTTCTAATCTGAAGCAATTTTTGTGCCAATCCAGAGTGCCGCTTTTTGGGGAGCTGGATTTTTACCACGTTAAAAACCGATCTTGCATTAAACTCTGCCGCCATGGGAAGGCAAGTAAATATAGACAACAGACTTGATTCTTTTCTGTAACAAAATTATAAATAAGTGCAAAATATTTTCAAGTTTCTGAATTTTTGAGATGAGGATTGATAATTTGTATTATTTGGATTATTCAGACAACTGTTCTCATCTTGAGTGTTATTCTAACAACGTTTCGGCCAATGTAACCTCCAACCTTCTTCAGGTGTATCTTGTCCACAAGGATGCATGGTGTAACGGATACAGTACTAAGAAAAATTCAGTTCTAAGTGATATTCTTCTGGAAGTTGAAGGTTAAATCCTCAGTGTGAATAATACTAAGAATACAATTGCGAATTACTTAAGACTTCTACCCGATTATGGCTGATGGAATGAGAGCAAGCTACCCCCGTTGATTAAATAAAAGGTTTCATTTGAAATTCCAGAGTTCGACTGAAAGATTCCAAAGTTCGAGAAGATACACCTGAAGAAGGTCGGAGCTTACATCGACCGAAACGTGAGAATAACACTCAAGATGAGAACAGTAGTCTAAATAATCCAAATAATACAATTATTTTTAATTTAACAAGCATTTTTAAAACACAATTGATTTACCCCCCTCCTTACTAGCAAAAGTTTATTAGATTGCAAAGTGAATTGGTGTCTTATCTATTTAAATTTTTCAATAAATGCTCATAATTTTATCCCTCTCTACTCCAAGAAGGGAATAAAGAAAACTGTTATTTTGGACTTGTACGATTTAGTAGTAGACATCTTTGATTTCTGGCAAGTCAGTACCTTATTACAATAATTATTTTTTAGCGAAGCTTAGTGAACAAGGGAGATCATTAGAACATTAAAAACTGCACATTAACCTTTAGGTTTAGATTATTCTGGCTTATATATATAAAATAGAGCCAGTTTTTTCCGGTATCTGTGAGTATTAGCTTTTTAATATAAGGTACATAATCGAATCTGTTTCCTTAGTCATATAAGGCAAATATTAGTCTGTGTTATTAAAGAAAGAAAAATTGCATTTCTAATCGATTTTAATATGTAATCCTGATCGATATTTGATAAGTCGTATATAAAAAAAAGTGATTGAGATCTTACACTAGTCACCTGTCAAAGTTAATAAAACAACTTTTGTAATTATTTACCGGCGATTTAAAGAAAGAGGAAAGAAAGCCGGGTAGCCCTGCTAGTTTGTGTGTGTGTGTATATATATATATATATATATATATATAAATTACACACACATACATTAATAGGGACCCCGGTGTTTCCGGGTAATGAATGAGGATCTGTGTATTTCTACTCCTAGCTCTAAACCCGATATTACCATTTATATTATTCGTTAATTTATATAATTTTCAAATTATAAATAAAAACATTTTTTGTTCAAATATCTGGCATGAATACTGCCTACATAATATCAAAAGACCCCAAAAACTCAAGTACAAAATTAATAGGACCAAAGGTTGTCTGATCTTAGTATAGGACTTTTTTTTCAATCGACTCTTCTGACAGACACCACACATGTAATTATTTGTTATAAACTTTTAGACGTATGAATTTTATAGCTGGTTTTGCTGTTACAACACTAATGTCTTTAAATGTTAAGAATTTGTTAGGACTGACTAATTTGCCAGAACATATGTAATATTTTTATAGCCCATGGAGAGTACAAGAAAAAAATGTAAATTGGATTATAATTTGATTAAACATATTTCCATTAATAAAATCATGCTGCATGAATAGTTATTTTTTTGTTAGTTTCTGCTTAATAAGGAAATTTTTTTTTTATCAGATGGGAGAGTATGTCAACATATTTCAATTGAATCTGATGACTGGACAAAACGGAATAAGAGTGTGAGGGTTTTGTGAAAGAGCATTGGAAACAGAATGAGGGTGGCCAAGTAGAATAATATAAGAATGAAGGAGTGAATGCTAAAAAAAACTTTTTTTTGTAGAAAAAAAGAAAGAAAATAAGACTACTCATTCCTCACCCAGGTTCTTTTTAGCTGATGGCCATTCCATGTGGTGTAATCGGTTTATTTTCCAAAAATGAAACCTGGTTTCAATTTCTTTTTGACTTAACCGACTGCCCTTAGCAACGTCATCATTTACCTTCCTTTTTAAAAAATTTTTTTAGCGTTTCTCTTGGATGCCTTAGTTGCCCCACCCGAACATATCAATTTACATCCCGTCCTTCTTTTTTTTTCTGTACCTCCTTGTGTCATACCAGGTTCTCTGAGTGTAACCCTTTACTTTCCAACTCCATCCACACCCAACAAAATATTCAGTGTGTTTGGGAGGTGAATGAAAAAAATAAATTCTTTCGAAGGTGAAGACAATATGAAATTTCACTATCCTTACAAAAATAGGGAGTGCCAGGGGAACAGGCCTGTCACTCCTACTCTTGGAATCTCCCAAATCTGATCCAGAGTTTTGCTAGAACGATCAAAGCCCTGCCAAAATTGTGAATCTGGGTTTTGATTCCTTATTTTTGTTTTCCTTCTTTCTTATCCCACGTGTATGTCATAGTTGTCATGTCAGTCGGTTCCCGTTACTTAAATTCAAGTCTGAAATTGGCATTTTCTTAAAGACTTGACGGCTTTGCCTTTTCATTTCAAATAAACACACCTTCGTGTGACTGTTCACAAAAATCACTTCAGTTTTTTTTTTTTAATTTTCATGCTAACTGTTCTGCTATGAGCCGAAGTAATCCACGAAATGTTATAACTATAATTCAAAACAACAAAGAAAACAGATCAATCCCTTTCATTTTTTTAATATAGATTTACTGAACCGGATATTAATTTTTTTCTTTAAAAACGAAAAATACTTGTGGAAAATAAATAGGATTATTTCTTATGAATTTAAGAACAGTTTTTTTTTGGAAAAGGTCTTGAAGTTTGTGTATTTGTTCATTGTTATCAGCTAGAACAAGAATATCGTCGACGTAGCATACATAAATAGAGGGTTTTATAATGTGATTAAATATATTTTCTAGGTTTGAAAGATTTACCATAGAACTGAACATAAATAACAAAATCCCATTCCTAGATGTTCTTATTGACGCCTCTAATAAATCGTTTAACACTTCCACTTATAAAAAAAACAACCAGCTTAAATTCTAGTCTTTTAAATTTCAAGAGCGAGTGTTCCTATCGCTACAAAATTGCTATTGTTAAAAATCTATTAAACCGTGCCAAATTAATCTCCTCCTTCTGACAAAATACTATTCATTGAATTAAAAAATATATAACAAGTACTTATTAACAACGAATTCCCTAATTATATCGTTGATGAACAAATAAAGTTAATGATTTGAAACTTTAAAAAACACCAGTACAGATAATAACATTCAGTATCACAACTCAAACGATATTCACATATACTATTGTAATCAAATGCAACCAAACTTTAGATTAGAAGAAAAAGTCATGGAAAATATTATACATAGATACATATCCCCAATTGACAGTAACAATAACATTATACTTATTATTTACTATAAGAAATTAAAAACCCAAAATCTTGTAGTAAAAGACAATTCCTCCCCAACCCCACTAGAAAGAACCAATGTTATTTATAAGCTTAAATACCCTTTGGGAGAATATAACTCCCATAATAATAATAAAGCTAATAGCTACATTGTTTTTACAAGCACTACCTTATCTCGCCACCTCACCATACATCTTACCAACATCTACAAAAACATAACTGCCCTCCCTCTAATTTAAGACAAATTCTAGTTAATAACGCTAAAATTACACATTCCGAAACCAATTTTTAAAAAAATTAAAAATACTCGAAGCTATCTACATAAAAACACAACAACATAAAATTAACAACATCACACATGAAACCAGTGGTAACATTTTAAAATGTTTAACGTAATGCGATTTTGTTCTGTGATGCCATCCAGCGTTGCTGGATTTAAAATCGCCAACGACTTCCTGGAACAATAAGGAAAACGTTCTCTGTGCGTTTTTCCACCGTCTTTTTAAAATTCTCTTTCTCCAGCTCTTTTGTTAATTTGCTTTTGACACCTGAGGATGATTCGACGAAGAATCGAAAACGTTCGTGAAACCTGTGAAACCTATGGTACATTTATTAATTTTTTTGATTTTAATACAAAAAAGACCATTAGAAAAATTGAAAAAAATAAAAAAGGTATAATTAAACGGACGAATTCTGTTATTTTAACAATGTTTGCATATATATCAACTTTTTTTCAATCTCATTTATTCAACACAAAAAATTTTCTATCTGTCGTGTGTTTGTATGACTGTAAAAAACAAAAAGATAATTCTTTATTTCTAAATCGGCTAAATCTAGTAAAAGAATACCGTCTGCTGGTGTCGGTCATGATGAAGGTTTTTTCTTTGATTCTTGGATGTTCTTTCTGCTTGTCAAACCTTTTTAACAGAAGCTGTTTCTGTCTTCATGGTTGTCTCCCTGCCATACACACACCACAACCATCCGACCAGGCAGAGAAAGTTATTTAGGATGATGTTTTAGGATAGGGTTGAAAAAGAAATTCTTTAAGAGAGGCGGGAGGAGCTGGAATTTTTACAGAGTCTTAACACTTTGCTCCCTAATAAGCATTTCACTTTTATTTTCAAACTGAAATGCTTATATATATAATTAATGTATCGGAAGATCATATCATAATATATATATATATACACACACATATAAACCCTAAATTTAGATATTGTAGAAAATCCGCAGTGAGATAACTATTCAGATCAATCTACAACTTGCAAATATCAGTAGATCTATATTTATTGGAACAGATATATATATATATATATATATATATATATATATATATATATATATATATAACATTAGAGCAACCTATGCAAATTAACTCCAGTTTCTGTATCGGTGCACTTCCACGGGGCTATTAGATGTCAGCCCCATGGAAGTGCACCGGTACAGAAATGTGAGTTAATTTAAATAAGCTGCTCTAATGTGTATATAAATTTATTCATGAAGCACTATTTTGTATTGACCACTTATGAAAAAATATTGGTTTTAAGTTCATTTTATCAAGATATTTGAACTTTATATATATAATATAAATTAATTTGATGATTCAGCAAATTGCAAGTATTTGATTTTAAAAAAGTTTTGAATCGTTAAAATCTATATATACATAATTTTATTTGGTATAAAATTTATTATTTATACAATCAATTTTTGCTACACATTTGCAGACATGTTTCAATTCTAGTTGAAAACCAACTGGACTTTGTCAGTTAATTATTTGAAATGAGAAAGCAATTCTTTCCAGAAGTAACACATGATTCATCAAGATAATACTATTTGGTGTACATGTACAACCATTACAATGTCTCGACTTTTAATTCTTTTCGTTTTCAATCCTCAAAGGTCAGACAGTATTCCAAATTAGGTCATTTCAGCAGTTTGGTGACACAACTTTAACATGTCACCAAATCGCTGAAATGACCTAATAGAATAGGGAATGATTAGCTGACACTTTTTACCCCCGATTGTTTTGTTCATTTTTCTAGTTGAAATCCTGAGCTGATAATTTGGTAGCCATGAAATGTGACTATAAATACTGTTCGAAATTTGTTGAATTTTTAAACAGGTTCGTGAATGGACAGATAAAGCAGCTCCAAAATTGTGGAGTTAGGTGTACCATATTTAATGAAAGTATTTATTTCTTTATTTATGCATATATATATATATATATATATAATCCGCAGACAGATGTTTCGTCTATTCAAGATGGCTAGACACACACATGTCATTTTATTTATAAAGATTTTTATTTGCGATATTTTAAACATATTAAACTATTTATATAGAAAGGCATTTTACCTAAATGCTAGGTGAGAATAATTTCTTATCACCAATGTGATGCTCACAAATATGGGAGCTTATATATTTTAAAAATGTAATTATCAACAGCCATGTGTTTCATCTTGCGACTCATCAGTATGACTGAACCTATATGTATATATATATATATGCATATATATATGTATATATATATATATATTATACAGACACACACACTTGTTCTGACTTTAAATCAATTAGAGTTATTCAATTCTTTTACTCCCAATTGTTTAGAATAAGAATTTGCAGATATCTGGTTAAGAATTAAATAGAGCCTTTGGGGGGCATTTTTCTTTGATATGGAAGCAATAATACGAAGACTCGAACTCACAAGACGAAAGAATTTATAATTCAATTTATGTAAACATTTGCATTTAATTCATAAGTAAGCATTTAATGTTGATTAATTGACTCTCGGGGATCTAACTTTTCTTAGGCCTAGCCTTCAGCCAAAAATGACTTTGGCTTCTTCGCTCATTTTAACAACTTCTGCTAGCAATTATGTTCCTGAAGAATTTCATGTTTCTGCAAGCCATCTTTTGATTCACATGAACCAACTTGGCAAATTTTACTTTGTATGCATTATTTTTGTTGGAACATTATGCAATTGATATTATTCGGTCTGTTTCAATTCATTCAGAAAATGGCAATTTGCCTGCAAATCTATATAATGATAGCCTATGGCAATTTTTATGTTCGTACGCCTTTTTTTAAAGATAAGAATGCTGCTATTCGAAGAAGCACTAAGAAAAAAACTAATTGAAAATTTTTCATCTGATGTTGCTATTGTGTCGGATGTGAAATGCAAACTAAAATACACTTTATTGGTTTTCGAGATAGAATCAAAGTGTAGTATCTGTTCTGTATGAACATGATACAATAATACTTTGTATGCAATATTTTTGTTTTAACATTAGGAAATTGATATAATTCGGTCTGTTTAAATTCATTCAGAAAATGGCTTACCCACTAATCTATATAAGAATACACTAAGGCAATTTCATGTTCATACGTACGTTGTCACTCTCCACCCTTTTTTTTAAAGATGAAATTGCCGATCACCGAAGATGCACTGCAAAAAAAAAAGTAATAAAAAAAATTCATCTGATGTCACTGTTGTGTTGAAAATTAAGCTCAAGCTAGAATACACTTTCTTTGCCTTCGGGCTAGGATCAAAGTGTATTATCTGTTCTGTACGAAGATGGAAAAATAATATTGTAGGGTCTGCGTTCGCACTGGACGTCTATAGAATGGAAATATGCTACAAACTCTTACAAGTGTTTTGGAAATAGACCCCCATAACCACATATTCTTAAACTGCATTAACCAGAGTACTTAGATAAGTATGTTTCAGTTTGTAACAAAGGTGGTACAATAATATCGTGGGGTCTACATTTGTGCCGGGCGTCCATAGAATTGAAATACATCACAAATTGCTTTTAAGAATGGCGGCAATATAGAATAGATGAAGAATACAAGTTCGGAATTTCCACACGTCTTGCTAGTATGTGTAATAATGCTAAAGTAGACCTCATGTTCTTTTTGCTGTATAAATTGCATTCATATTAAGAATTTTGTGTGGGTTTTTGGTTTTTTGTTTTAATATTATTCAATTTTGCCACTGATTGATCTTTTGCTGCAATATTCTTTTAAACATATTGACATTTTGTTTCGGAATTCTAGAGATGAGGGTTGATTATTTGTATTATTCTCACAACATGTCAGGCAATGTAGTCTCCTGTGCTGCACACATCTCTCAACACTGTTCAGATTTTTTCTTTCCATAGGGTCATCAGATCTAACCCTGTTTGTATGATTCATATCTCATTTCTCATCATGCAATGCATGTCCTCAACCCTCACTGACCAGATTTTACTCCCATACATCTTCACACTGCATACAAATGCTTGACAGACTTTTCTCTTGGTCAACAGTGGTAACTCTCTGCTAGTTAGTAATGGCAGGTTTGCTGATTTCACTATCCACTCCCAACTCTTGCAATCACAGAGCACCTGCTCCACCCTGTGTTCCAATGATAAAATAGAGATTTGTTTATTTGAAGCATAACATTTGAGTCTAGCATCAGGAAAAACTCGGCCGCTATCTTCAAATTGTCTAAACATCATAAAATGTATTTTGTTTTCTTAAATAAAATTTTCTAAATGTCTGTGAAATGAAGTGAAAAGGTAAAGCAATTTCTAATTTCGAGTCTTCAGACTGCTTTTTTTTATCAAAACAAAATGCCTTAATGGCTACTAAAATTCTTGGAACAGAAAAACAACTTCACAATGAAATCAAGCTTAAATTTATTTACTCTCTTAAAAGAAGACAAAAAATAATTAAATGAAGATTCTTTGTTTTTGTCTTAATCGCTGCTGTAAAAGAGTTGAGCCATTACAAGGAAACTACGATTCCTGTTCATTTGTAATAGAAGTTAATGGCTTTCTCGATTGCTAGATGAAAGAGAAAAAACGTTGCACGAGAAATAAGTATTTATATTTTATTCATAAAAAGATAATTTACAAACTAAATTGATTTTTTAAAGTTTTCTCTTGATTGGTATTAAAATCAATAAGAATTTGTTTCTATACATTACTGCTTTTAGAGTCTTATTGCACAAGTTTCCCAGAATGACATTTTTTTCAATGTAGCTTAAAACAAATAAGTAAAATGTATTCCTCTGTATGTGTGAGAGAGATATATATATATATATATATATGGGAAGAGAAGGATGAAGGTAATCCGACGTGATGGTAAAATGAAAAAGGAAAACCAAAAACTGGATGTTTTTTATGTGTACATCAACGTTTCGTCTTAATTTATAAGACTTCATCAGGATGATGATATAGGGAAAAGATATCATGCAAGTACAGATACATGTAGGGTAGACATGTTGGGAAGAAAAATAAAATAAAATGAAAAATAATGGCAGCGTCTTGGTGGACGTCCGTACTTGTTAGAGAATGAAAATGAGTGACGAAAATGAGTGGGAGAAAAGGGGAAGGGTGGAGGGAGCAAGGACTTTTGGTTTTCCTTTTTCATTTTACCATATATATATATATATATATATATTATATATATATGTGTGTGCGTGTGTTATTTTTGTTTAAGCTACATTAAAAAAAAATATGTTATTATTAGTGATCAGAGCTCTGTTCAACCTGGCCTTACTGTGATCAAAGTAAAGTATCTGTTCATCTCTGAAATGTTCCTAAACAACTGTATTTGCACTGTAATAAAAACACTAGCTTATGCAGTTTTATTCGACTTGTAATAGTTTTGTACAGACATAGATAACTAACTGATAGACTAGAGAGTTCTTATTAAAGTGGGAAAATCTAACCTTTCAAATGACCTGGTTTGCCTGGTCCTGGCTCAAAATCGCATCTCTCCATCTGTTGGAAACGAATGACTATTCTCATATGTGTTGCTACATTGGTCAGGGGAACCTGGCAACAAATTATATGTGTAAGAGTCCACATTGATCTTTTATTTGCCAATGTTCCCATGTGGGACCATGTTGTAAAATATTTCATTCTGAAATTGTAAAAATTAGTGATGCCATTCTTATTCTCAAAAGTCCTCATTTATTTTTCAGAATGTCAGATTAAAAAATAATTTCTCTCAACAAAAACCGTACAGATCACTTCCAAAGCTTTCAGTATTTAGGCATTCTTTTGTCACCTCATATGTTGTAATTGGCTATACATTTTATTGTGAAATATTTCGAAAGAATTTTCTAAATCTTCAATCTATATTCAATTGAAATCAGTTTTTGTTTTCACTTTTACATATACACTTTCGACCTGTATTCTTGTATGGCTGCGCAACATTGCAAATGTCAGAATAACACGATCCTGGCTGCAGCGAATTGTATGGAGAAAATTGCCACTCTACCGGTCTCAATGAGAAAGTATGTCACACAATATCGTCTCAATTGATTTGGCCATGTCACCTGCCGTCAGTCATCCGAAATGTTCCAAAGTGAGTTTCACATTGACGTTGATGGCCTCAAAGCAACTTGTTCGGCTACCTAAGACAAGGGGGGATCAGTTGATGACGACCTGATCCTGGCAGGCGGCACAAGCGAAATGGCAACAGACAAGAAAAGTTGGAAGTCATTCATAAAGCGTCTAACCTATAACTTGAGACAAGACAAAAAATGTTAAATAATAATAATGTAAATTACTCGATTCTTTAGGCAATATAGGGTTACTCACAAAATACCACCCGCGTAATAGTTTATAAGATTTACAATCCTTTCTGAAATTCAACCATATTTGGTACAAATAATTTTCAGTCGATGCCATGCTTGACTTGACCATCAGGTTTCAGTCATGAATGCCGAACAGTCTTTGTTTTATTGCTGTTAAGTTATATGCAGGGACACTTTGATTGTTTCATCAATAAGAACTGTAATCTTAAATGGGATTCACATTAATCAGACCATATCCCCTAAGATCTTTATTTGTGGGTTCATCTCAAAGATGATGTTCATCAAAGCAATTCTCAGACTATTCTTGAACTTAATCAAGTCCAAATCAAGTGTATCTAGGTCTGCTTGCAACACAGAGATGCACATTTGAAGCATATCTTTGAACAACGATAAAACAAAGACTGTTGGATATTCATGAATTAAACTTGGTGTACAAGTCAGGCATGGACTGTAGTTTCTTTGTACCAGATATGGTTGGATTGCAGAAAGGATTGTATTTTATTGATGATTCAATTGGCAGCCTCTTTTTGTTTTCGTCATGCTGTATTTGTTTAATAACTTGGCAACTTGCCATATGTGAACCTGCTTATTAGCATGACATTTTCAGGATTTCCATTCTAGTACACAACCATTAATTTTTTTTAGTTCAAAACGTAACTTAAATGTGATTTAATAGTTGGTGGTAAAAGGTTAATCCACTAAGCAAGTCTAACTCCTCAAGCAAATAAACATAACCATTCCAGTAAGCATTATATTTCCGTTTGGAAAAAACATCAGTAAGGAAGTAAACATAATTATTCTAATTCCTTCGGAAATATAACATGGTGTTTTAAACCAAACTCGTGTATGCAGGATATGCTGGCAAATTACAGGCATGACCACTCTACATAAACAAAAATAAATACCTAATAAATGTAGAATCTTTTTGTTTCAGATGGTGAGTAAATATTGTTTTACAGAGAGCGCTTATATTCGCCTCATTTACCTGTTTATGTAAAGTGTTGCACATGAACCGGTCAATCCAATATTGTTGGGGATTTACTTGTGTCGAGTCAACGTCCTCCTATGTATAATACTTTTCTTTAGTTTGTTTGTCTCAAAGAAAGCATATTGCAACTGAAACTTAAAGTGCTACTGTGATGGGGGTCAGATTTATAAGGGAGAGCAAACTCGAGGAATTGGGGAGTAAGATGTTTGTTCATATTACATTTAAATGTCTGCATGTTGATACAGTCGGATAAACCTATATCTGAATGGAATCTTCAATGTATATAATAAACTAAAATATCAAAGAAGCCCTGTAATAGATTAATAAATTTATAGTGTGTAAAATAGAAAGTGATACCATTGATGCTTAAGGGCATGACATCATAGACGTATACAGCATGAGTAATGTGTTGTCCATAGCTAAAATATGTAACAAAACGTTACTGTCAATAGTTATCTCTCGATTTAGTGAGGTTTAGCTTTTTGCTTAACATTTTACCATTTTATTCTTTGAATGACCTTTGTATATGCGCTAGTTGAGGATGAACAATGTAAACATTGCTTCAGATCAATCTTAAGAGGTTGAAATGTTAAAATAAAGCACATTACACACCCTAGAGCTTATCATCTGTTTGTAAACTGAATGTCTAAAAAGTATACAGAAAGGCTTAATCTTCTGCAGTTTGTAAAATAAACTTAGCCAGATCATCTGTGATGTAATAAGTACAATATTGTGTAGCTGTGTTAGGGAAACGTTAATTCGTATGAATCTGCATGGTAAGACTTTTTTGACCGGCTCGATTCTTCTGTTAAAATTGCTTTTCCACGATTCTTTTTAGAATAAAGTTTTTAACATCCATAGTGAAAGTGGGGTTATTTGGAATATTTTTCCTTTTTTGTGACTTCCGATTTCTGCAGAACGGATTAACAGCCGGTGCTAACCGTGAAAATGTCTCTCCTGAATAATATGTAAAAAATCCTTACAGTAACCGGAACTTTTTTATTACAAGTATTTCTTGTATAATTGAAAATGTAAGTTTTTTAAATTTTTTTATCAAATACTTAAAAGAATTGGTCTTTTTGCCTGGAACTTTTTTATTTTCAATAAATTATAATATATTTTTTTTATTTCGACTTCACATTTTAAAATGTGAAGTGAAGAATTTGTTTCATGTAAATATTTGTTTATTCAGAAATTAAACAAAAAACAGTTTCTGAAAAAAAAACCATTCTATTGATTATTTTTTTTCAAAAGATTAAATTATTAATAAAATGTATTATTAGTAAAAATGAAAACATTAAAAATACTTGCTTAAACTATAATCCGAATTAACATTTTCATGCTTAGCATCGGCTTTCATTCACCTCCACACAAACCAGAATCCACAAAAAGAAAAAATTGTTACAAATTACCGAAAGTGATGCTAACCATGAATTTATCTCTTCTCTGCCATAAAGTTATTAGAAAGATGGAACACTTTTTCTTGTTTTTTCTTTCGAGGTGACAACGGCTTTATATTTTTGGGAAAGGGGAATACCATATCTTGGACACCACTTGATCAAGAAAATAATCTTTAAGCCTATTGCATCGTTATTATATTTATTGATGAAAGTTCCGGGATTTCAGATTTTAGCATATGAATGATATAATCGAATACTGCAAATTGAAAGAAAATCTGAAGAAAGCCGAAGACTTGAAGTCAACTAAAATAACAATTCAACAACTAGCACAAAATATGAAAAAGAAAATGAAGAAGCAGCCAAAATAAAAAAAAAACCAGAAGTATAGTAGCTGAAGAAGTCAAACTTCTGTAGTGTGAATTAAAATTATTTCTGTTCCCAAATTGTAATTTAATAAACAGTTTTTGAATATTTTATTTTGAATATTACAAATGATCTTGGTTTTTAGTTTATAATATATGTACTGATTTCATAAAAATATAGTTTTGTTACTGTAATAATTGTTTTTCAGATTGAAATTTTTGTAAATTTGAAGGTCAGAGACCACCATAGCCTTTTCTAATGTCACTTGTCGGGGGGGGGGGGGGATTCCCCCGAACCCTCTTAGTATAGTTTCACATAATCACTACTTTAATGTTTTCTGGATTTTGGGGAAAATTGTCACTTTTATTTATATATATTAGAATAATGGTATACTGGAACAAAGGTGCTTTCCATGCTTGATACCTGTTCAAAGATTTTAGCATTTCTCTAAATTCTTATAAAAAAAAGTATATAAAATGTAAGTATTCGGTTGAGACTGTATTAAAGTTTGTGTATTAAGAAAGCCTTTTTATCTAATACTTTAAGAATTAAAATACCTCTTTCACCATATATATATATATATATATATATATATATATAAACAGCTTTTTCACAAATATTATGTTCTATTAAAAAAAATTTTTTTAAATAAGATTACTGCATAGCAATTTAAAAATATAAAAATGTTGTTAGTTCAAGATTTGAAATAAACAATTTTTTGTGTGTTCAGATACCATGGGGACAAAACCTTGGCAGTATTAATGTGATATATATAAGCGTTTGGGCAATATATTCTATACCCATTGTATCAAAAATTTATCCTTTGTTCTGATTCTGATGTATTGTATTATTACAACCATGAAATATCCTACCGCCAAGCTTTTTGTTATCAGATGTTTCTGAAGTGTTCAAAAGAATAACATCTAACTTTCTTATGTTTATGGGATAATAAAAATAATCTTGGAACACAAACAAATCGAGGAAAAGAGAAAAACAAACCGTAAACTCGCAATGTCAGCCATATTCTTTTATTGGTATAAAATTTAAGATTTAGTGTATCTATTTTTATTTTAAACTTGTGGATATAAAATATACTTCTAAGATATAACTTGGAAAGTACATACATTTGTGGCCGTATAAGATGAATGCTTTAGTTTTAAGACCTTATAAAGATAAATACTGACCTGATTTGATAGAATTTTGAGTAAATTCAAAGACCCTATGAATAGCTCATTTTGAGCAAACCTCTATAGAAGAACAAGCGAATCAAGTTGAAATGGTGACAAATGTATTTTGATTCTGACTTCTATAACTTAGTACTAAAAGTTGCATATTGGTTTTTCCCTACATTAAAAACCGACCATGTGTCTGACTCTGCCCACGTGGGGTAACAAGTTAATAGATACAAGATGTAGTTTAAGGTCATACCCAGGACCATGGTCATAAGGTAGATAATTACATAAAAAGTTTGGCAAGTACATTACAGTATTGGCATGATATATCATGTCTTTAGATCATAAGAGATAACCTTATTTCTGTCAAGATGATCTAAGCAAAATATAGCGTCATGGTCTGAAAAATACTTAAAATGAAAACGTTAAACTAAATTGCAATTTCTTTCGACTTAAAGTGACAACTTGGAATTCAGAATTTGATATTCACAAAATGATTGAATGTAATTTAATTAGTTTCTCCTCCAAATTGAGCAGCGACACATAGAAAAAGAAAAACATTTAAAGTATTCAATAATTTTTTTAACGCTCTCATAAAACCTGATTTGACATTAATACCTATGAACACAATTCCAGTTTTTGTGGTTTTACGGCAGATCATATGGCAAATATACTTTATTTAAAATTCTTGTCATCATTCTATACACTCTACAATGTAAGGAAAACAAATGTAAAGTTTCAAACCTATCATAGATGCTGTTTTTGAATTTTTGAAATGAGAATGGATAATTTCTATTGACGTAACCTCTCAACTTCAAGTGCATTTTGTCGAACTCTGGAATCTGTATGGAATTTCAAACGGAACCCTTAATTTAATCCACGAAGGAAGCTTTGTCTCGTTCCGTCAGCCATTACTGATATATATATATATATATATATATATATGTGAAGAGTTCGAACGCAAAACGCGATAAATCCAATTCGTTTAAATTGAGACCGTAAACAATAAAAACACGAATATATTAAATCTAGACTTCAAATGAAAGCTGATTTTAATTTTAATCAAAAATAAATTATTCCGATATCATATTCTGTAATAAACTGTGTTAGGGTGTCTTCGATAGTTGAAATTCAACACCTTTTGTAGGGACAGTTTCGTGATTTTTAAAATGGCGTTTATCGCGTTTTGCATTCGAACTCTTCATATATATATATATATATATATATATATATATATATATATATACTGAGAGTAATATATAGTAATGGGTAGTAAGACTATACATCTAAAACGAGAATAGGTTTAAGGCTCTTAAAATTCATACTAGAATTGTCTGCAAGGACCTGTGGTGTAACGGATTTAAGTGCGAAGTTATAATCAGTTCTAAATGAATAATCTAGACGTTGAAGGTTCAATCCTCAGTACGGGCGATACTAAGAATACAGTTACATATTACTTAAGACTTTTATCCAGTCATAGTGACAGAATTACATACAAATTCCCGCATCTGACGAGAAGCACCTGAAGTTACATCGACCGAAACGTTGTGAGAATACCAACAAAGATGAGAGCAGTAATCCGAATAATACAAACTATTATAGATGCAATCGAAATTCATGAAATTGAAGTATAAACTTATCTATATTAGCAAGGCGACCCAGTGGAAATTTCACAGTTGCTTACCTACCATATTCTTTCTTCTTACCGTACAAATGCTTGTCAGTTAAATATATTTTCTAATAAATAAGACGAACGTCTTCATCTTTTCATTTGTCTATATATTGTAAACAATTTAATTTCAAAATAATTTACTCATTTGAAATTCGATGTATTTCAGTAAAAAAAGAATGCAAAAGATGTTTGACACCCGCCCCGCTTTTATTTTCTAGTGTCCATCACTGTTTATGTACAACCAACGGTAATAAAACTGACTATAAAACTTTAGATTAGAATAGTTCATTATGAAAAAATAAAGGAAATATAATCACAAGTAGTAATGCTATTTAACCTGTAGTTGAAGAGAGAGAGAGGGGGGGAGACATAGCGAGTAGAAAGAAACTATTTTGGGATTTTGTCTTTATTCATTTTGCATTTAGCTGGCTTTGTAAATTCACTTTTTCCCAATTTAAACATTCGAATCTGAACTAAATGGGTGACTCAACGAGTAACATTTCTTCGACATATATATATATATATATATAAAATTTAAAACAAGTAGTATTAAAATAACCTATTCCATCAGTTCGATTTTTTAATAAATGTTTCAAATTGACAAAAACAGAGACAGCGACACCTGAACTTGAAAGGTTTATTAAAAAATGTGAACAGACAGAAACATTATTTTTACTGCCAAACAAATATTCCAGCAGAAAGTTGATGCTAATATTCTTCTTTGTATGTGGTGTCTGTCAGGACCAGTCGTTATTCTTAGACAATGTTCAAAGTTTAGATAGCTTGTGACTTAATTACAATTATTTGTGTATGTTTACCTGCAAAATTACAAGTCTATATTAAAATACAAAAGAAAAGCCAAAATCACCCTGGCGATGTTTATCAGTCAACTAAGGTCTATCATTTAAAGACAGATTGTACAGTAGGCAAATACCAGACAATAGTAAATGTGCTTATTTAATAGACATTAATATATGAGGGTAAAAAATCTATTAATAATGGAGTTTATGTATCTGTCTGTCTGTCTGTCTGAAGCCGAAACTCCAGTATGACTATTTTACTGAAACTAATCTTTTTGAAATTCTTTATATACTGTCATTAAAAGACGTTAAGACACCAGATGGGTTTTACCATTTACATATGACATTCCTTTAAACCTTCAATTAAATTACTATTTACAAATATACACTTATAACTGCTATTATCAAATTTACATATGTATTTACAATATTTGCCGAAAAGGGTATGATAATAAAAATTATTCATACAATTAATTAAAGCCAGTTTTTCTTCATAACCGGCCTGTTTTCTAAACCATTTCAATGGCAAGGTCCGTTAAAATTGCAAAGTCATTGGCTGTTTAATCACTGGTGTCCTCCCTCCCTCCGGTAATAAAATATGGCGATCTGATTAAGCAGCTGATTGGCTGTTTAATCAGTAGTATCCTCCCTCCCTCCCTCCGGTAATTAAATATGGCGATCTGATTAAGCAGCCGATTGGCTGTTTAATCAGTGCTGTCCTACCTCCCTCCGGTAATTAAATATGGCGATCTGATTAAGCAGCTGATTGGCTGTTTAATCAGTGCTGTCCTACCTCCCTCCGGAAATTAAATATGGCGATCTGATTAAGCAGCCGATTGGCTGTTTAATCAGTGCTGTCCTACCTCCCTCCGGTAATTAAATATGGCGATCTGATTAAGCAGCCGATTGGTTGTTTAATCAGTGCTGTCCTACCTCCCTCCGGTAATTAAATATGGCGATCTGATTAAGCAGCCGATTGGCTGTTTAATCAGTGGTGTCCTCCCTCCCTCCGGTAATTAAATATGGCGATCTGATTAAGCAGCCGATTGGCTGTTTAATCAGTGGTGTCCTCCCTCCCTCCGGTAATTAAATATGGCGATCTGATTAAGCAGCCGATTGGCTGTTTAATCAGTACTGTCCTACCTCCCTCCGGTAATTAAATATGGCGATCTGATTAAGCAGCCGATTGGCTGTTTAATCAGTGGTGTCCTCCCTCCCTCCCTCCGGTAATTAAATATGGCGATCTGATTAAGCAGCCGATTGGCTGTTTAATCAGTGGTGTCCTCCCTCCCTCCGGTAATTAAATATGGCGATCTGATTAAGCAGCCGATTGGCTGTTTAATCAGTGGTGTCCTCCCTCCCTCCGGTAATTAAATATGGCGATCTGATTTAAGCAGCCGACGTTAATATCGCACTTTAAATATGTAAACAACAAGGCTGGCAAACACCGTGCTCAGTTTTCTATTTTTAAAACCGTCCTAAGTTTGTTTTGTTAGCCATTATGTTTTAAAACACAAATTTATTAAATCAAATTGTTTAATTAAAATAATAATTGATTTAAAAATTACTATATAAAAACGCGCGCGCTCGCACGCACACACACACAGTTCAGGTAAACTTTTTCTTTTCGAGAATTTAAAAACTTTTCGTGTTTACTGTATTCGATTTCTTAATACTTTCATATCCAATATTATCATTTTTTCTCGACCTCAACAGAATTTATGATTCCATGTTTTATTTATTAAAAAAGAAGACGTGATTTTTTTTTCTTTAATGTCAACAAAATAAACTAACACATTGTACTGGAAAACTATACAACTGATTGTAGAATCAAATTGTGTAATTAAAAAAAGGTCATTAAACAAACACACACACACACACCTACACCCACACTTACACACACTGTGTTCACTGTATTTGATTTTTTGGTGCTTTTTCATTTTAGAACCCACGTTAACTTTGACCCCGTCGTTACAGTTAGGGTTAGGTTTGTTTTTTTTCCTTTTTAATTAAAAATATTTACATGTATAGGGGGGAGGATAAAAAAATTGGGGGAAGGCGGTCAAAAAAACTTTTTTTTTTTCTTAACTAAAAAATATTTCTATGACTGGTAATATAAAAAAATTGAGGGGGGTACAAAAAATTTTTTTTCTTTCTTTTTAAACTACAGGTCTTTCTATTTATGGGCGAGGGTACAACAAAAATCGGGGTAGAGTAAAATTTTTTTTTTCTTTATTTTCAACTAAAAATATTCTTGGTCAAAAACACAGAAATCAATGTCTAACCATCACAGAAATATGACTGGGGCTGCATTGGCTTACGCGTGAGCCTTCATTTCTGATGCGGCAGCCTAGCAAAAATATGCGACCGGAGGGAGCATATATTTGCTAGTAAAACATAATAAAATCGACTGAGAAAATATAAAGTAGAATGAAAGAACTCTGGTAGGCACATCCGACATTTAGAAATATCAGTTTGAGAATGGCTGATAATAACTTTGAACGATTTCTTACAGATAAGAGATATCTGCGAGTTTCAGGCTGAGTAACCATCTTGAAATCTGCCAAAGTATGATATCAGATAAAACTGGACAGTATCCAGTTGGCTTCAGTTCTGGGACACTCTTTCTGCGGCTCACGGGGCGGCACACATACCAACTGCAAATGTAATAAGTGCCGGACAAATACACGAATATATTGGACAGTCATAAAAGATAATTTGTACGTTGAGAACATTTCCACCACCAACGATATTCCAAGAACTGATTTATTTGACGCCTCTTTTGGTCCACAGAGAGTTATGACATTGAGCTAGAGATTCCAGAAATTCGCAGACTGTTTCCAATTGGCTAAAGATATATTCCGTTTTGAAATGTTATCGGGACACTGCATTGTCTGAACAAGCAAAAGAAATATTGCTGTATATTCCCATCTACCAATGAAAACAAGGTGTGACAAAAGGTCGTTTTGATAGTGAGAGGCACAGTGCCTTGAAATGTTCAGGGTCATTTTCCAAAATAATTGCCTGTTTTCTCGGTACTCTCTTGCTAGTTTACAATGCACAAGCAAATGAGCTTTCGCCAGATATTTGTTCAAAATTCATCTTTCAAATCGATGTATCTAGATGATGCAGCTTTTTATAAAAAATCGGGTAATGGTTGTGTTTAAGTGGATGCAGGTAATTTCATAGAATCACACTCGTCTAACCAGGGGAAAATGAGTGAAAAAAAATAACGGAATGTCATAATTTCCAATGTACATATCTTGCAAACAATACTTTGTGATGGATTTGAATAACATTCGTTTTGCACGGCTCAAATTACGTATGAAAAACGGTTTGGAACCGGAAGGGATTCGATAAAAATATCCTGGTATAGTCTAACGATTCTACATGCTGTGTTCGGATCCTGTCTGATCGATATCGCCACTTTCACTGTTGGCAGTACCGGAGTACACTAAGAAAATGAATCGAAATAATGCCTACAACAGAATTAAACAGGGTATGAAAATTGAATAATTCAAACGAAAAGTTCGTAAAGAGAGCAGATTATATATATATATATATATATATATATATATATTTAATAAATAAATATTAATTATTATATACCTACAAACACTAGTGTGTCTTACTTTCGCAGTCATCAGTGTAGGAGAGATGATAATTAGTGCTGGTTAAAGGATTCGATCCCTGTTACAAAGTCACCCCTGACTCTGCAGCCCGGCATCTTTCCCCACGAGAAATGAAAGAGAATTAAAATCTGTACTGTCAAGTCGGTGGACAAACACAGGAAGCATGTCATATAGTGTTGAACTAACTTATGCTAGAGTTAACGGCTTATTCAATTCGTCTTAAAGAGGCCCAAATCCTATTTTTATTCAAAGGGGCTTATAACAATGTTTAAATATTAATTATTTTATACCTACAGACACTAGTGTTTCTTGCTTTTGCAGTCAGTCATATATATATATATATATATATATATATATATATATATATATATATATATATATATATGACTATATATAACGTCCGTGGAACCCTTTTGATAGTCTTCTGTCTGCTGCCCGCTTTCTCTGGGCTCAAATAGAACTTAATTTCCACTTAATCATTTAATAATTCCCGGTGACCGTGGGGATAGATCAACAGCGTGCAGTCTAAGCTGACTCTGTGAATTGTGTTCGCGTCTTTCGATCGTATGAAATTGTCACTTCCTACAATGATGAGAGCAATAAGCTTGAAACGCTGGCGTCTGTAGGTAATGATTTAATATTTATTAATAAATATATATATATATATATACACACAGCATAATAACGTTGATACACCGGTTCCCGTTAGATCACCAAAGTTAAGCAACGGCCAGTACTAGATGGGTGACCATTTGGGAATATATCAGGCACTGTGTGGACACCTAGTTATGGGTAAATAGTGTCGCCAATCTGCAGTGCCTAGCATGGCGACTATGGCAAAAAAAAACCCTAAAGTTACAGTCACCAATAAGTTGTCTGAAGCCAAGAAGGCGATCCTTCTCCAGGAGTATTCAAAAACCTTGATGATATGAGAGAGGGATAAATATATAGTAATGAGTAGATTACGCATCTAAAACGAGAATAGGTTTAAGGCTCGTAAGATTCATATTAAAAAAGTTTAGTTCAATAACTACAACTTGAGTTATATCACAAAGAAGTTTTATAATACCGACTTTTTTTATAAAATATTACAAATCCTCAGGATACAAATAAATATTGCAGCTGAAATTGAGCTCAATGATTTTTACTTAAAGTCACTTATATATATTCTAACTCGGTAGAATACTTATATATATACATGGACGGCGGCACCGGGGGGGAGGGGGGGCAAGTCCCCCCACTTTTTGACTTGCCCCCCCCCCCACACTTTACAGTCATCAATAATGAAGTTATATATGCATGTGTTTAACCGCCCCCCCCCCCCACTTTTTAGGAGAGCCCCCCCCCCACACTTTTATAACTGTGCTGCCGGTCCTGATATATATATATATAATATATATTATATATATATATATATATATATGAGGAGTTAGAATTTTCAAAATTGCGAAACTATCACTACAAAAAGGGTACTACATCCATAAATCACGTGTTACATAATGTGATATAGGCATAGTGGTTTTATTTTTGCTTTCAATCAAAATAAATTTTTAGTCAAAGTCTAAGTTTAATGTTTCTATTGTTCCATTTCTCAATTTAAAGAAATTGGATTAATCGAATCCAGAGAGCAGGCCTTGAATGTGCTAAGGACTCAATATCCTTTCAGATAAAAGCTTTATAACAATAATAATGGCTTATCTCAGCAGTTCATTGCAGTTTCATGGAGCATCTTGTCATTAGAAGTGGATTAATAAATTCCTGAACTTTTTTATAAATTCGAATACTCATTCACACTTGTATTCTTAAAGAAAGGAAAGTAATGACATGAAATATAACAGAAAATATAACAAGAATATATCTCCAGAAAAAAGTTGATTGATAAAGTGACACATTCACACATGCATAAGACAATCCATAGTTATTTGCATATTTTAAATTGTGAATATTTAAAATGTACTGATATATATATATATATTATAGATATGTATTGTCTTCTTTCCGGCTTTCTGAAGAAGAGAGTTTCATATAGCAGCCTGGATTGCATGTGCTTGCCTCAAACTGCTCTAGAAACATGTGTAAAAGTTATTTTGTTCTGAAATTGTAATTAAATAGAATGATATGATCCTAATACTTTATTAATAGTTTTATTGGATATTTTAAATATATAATATAATTATTGCTTTTGGAAATTGAATCGATCTGAACTATATAAATTTTCTTTTATATTATTATCTATATAGATATAGATAGATATATAGATAGATGTATATGAAAAAGGAAAAACCAAAATTATTTATATATTCGTCAATGTTTCGTTTTGATTTCAAGACTTCCTCAGGATAATTGATTTTAAGAAATAACATACAAGTACAATATTTGAAAATGTTTGGTGCGTTTGACGTGAAAATAATATTGTTGTTCTTCAAACAAATCATAGCCGTTAGAATTCTAAAAATGTAATGCGGTTAGGGAATAATTTTTTTTTTCCCCATCACAAACGAGCACCAAATATTTGCAAATATTGTACTTGTATGTTATTTCTTAAAATCAATCATCCTGGGGAAGTTTTGAAATACAGACGAAACGTTAATGAATATATAAATAATTTTGGTTTTTCATTTTCCACCCCGTTGAAATATTATTCTAATAATTTTCATCATATATATATATATATATATATATATATAGATTTAGATTTTTCACTTATAAAATAGATCATTCAGTGAAGACCGGGGTTGTTCCAATAAAAAACAAGCTCGATGATACTCGATTACAGAGTACAGAGCATTTATATGTGATTTTATGAAGGCTTACCAAAGCATTCCTTTCAAGACACCAATGATCACCATTAAAGATATTTTTTCTTACAAATACTATTTATTCAAATTAAATGTTTTTTCCTACACGTGTTTCACTACCAAGCAGTTACTTGCTTGGCAGATCATCAGGGAAATTAAATGTCTGGAATACTGGTTTCAACTGCCGACAAAACACAATGTGGCGTTGTAATAGTTGAGGTCACTTAAGAAAAGAAGAGGAAAAAAAATAAAAATAAAAGTCAAACTTAAAAAGCAAGGAAGAACAACGGTAAGAAAAGAAAGTCCTAGAAAAGTCTTAGAAAAGTAGCTTGTGCATTATTTCTTCCACCAAGCCAACAAGCAAGTAGTCGGTCCCAAATACATTCAATAAAACCACAAAACCGGAACAATGTGCGATAATACACTTTCACGTTAGCTGAATAAACCCCCCCCCCCCCCACACAATAAAACAAAAGAACTAAATCATTCAAGATACCTCTCACAAGTTACCATTCCAATCCAATGATAGTATGGGAATTCTAAATCCAACTTCTCACAAAGAAAAGTCCACACAAATGTTCGTCCGAGTTCAAAGAGTCTTATTTCAATTGTTGATTTATTACCCTTCGAAATAAACACACGACGAGTTGAATGTCAATCCCGCAGAAAACTCCCTTCCATCAAGAAAAAATCTTAATATAGAAACTATTTATTCAAAATACTGTTTCTAAAAATATTTATTATTAAACCTATTCCTTATAGAAATTAATCATCTAGTGTCTGGGACGTCATTTTACATTTTGGGAAAATATCCTTCATTTAATTAACTGCCCAATTGTTATCGTTTTGTTGTTTAACGAAGCGAAAAAAGCCTATCCCGCAGAATTTGTTTTTAAAAAAATTATTCATATATCAAAAATAAACTGTTATTATAAAAAGGCCTTCTACAAAAATCTAGTTATTATTTTAAATCATTTAAAATATTTCCTTAACGGCTGTGTCTGTTTGTAACTCTTTGTGGAGAATATTATTCTATATTCCATAAATAAATGTTACAACGGAATATCGTTATCAGAAATCTATTTTCTATTTTGAAAAAAAACAAACTTTTTTTTAATGGACCGGTTTATTTTTTTGTCAACTTTACGGGAAAATATCACTCTTACTCATTAAATGACAGGAGACTTTATTATTACTAATTTAAAATCCCGTACAAAATACTTTTTTTATAAAATTCAATTGTTTCTATTTTTAGAAATTAAGTCCGTGTCGGCATGCATGTTTTTAAAATTATTTTTTCCTTAATTACTTTTCCCCATTCCTGCCACCAAATTGTTTTATTTATTTTAATCTAATTAAAAACTAATTTAATTTAACCTAATTTAATTAAATAGTGATAGCATCCAGGTTGCTATTTCTTATTTTTCACTTAAAATTACTTGAAATCCCCAATGCATTGGGGACTTCAAGTAATTTTAAGTGAAAAATAAGAAATAGCAACCTGGATGCTATCACTATTTAATTAAATTAGGTTAAATTAAATTAGTTTTTAATTAGATTAAAATAAATAAAACAATTTGGTGGCAGGAATGGGGAAAAGTAATTAAGGAAAAAATAATTTTAAAAACATGCATGCCGACACGGACTTAATTTCTAAAAATAGAAACAATTGAATTTTATAAAAAAAAGTATTTTGTACGGGATTTTAAATTAGTAATAATAAAGTCTCCTGTCATTTAATGAGTAAGAGTGATATTTTCCCGTAAAGTTGACAAAAAAATAAACCGGTCCATTAAAAAAAAGTTTGTTTTTTTTCAAAATAGAAAATAGATTTCTGATAACGATATTCCGTTGTAACATTTATTTATTGAATATAGAATAATATTCTCCACAAAGAGTTACAAACAGACACAGCCGTTAAGGAAATATTTTAAATGATTTAAAATAATAACTAGATTTTTGTAGAAGGCCTTTTTATAATAACAGTTTATTTTTGATATATGAATAATTTTTTTAAAAACAAATTCTGCGGGATAGGCTTTTTTCGCTTCGTTAAACAACAAAACGATAACAATTGGGCAGTTAATTAAATGAAGGATATTTTCCCAAAATGTAAAATGACGTCCCAGACACTAGATGATTAATTTCTATAAGGAATAGGTTTAATAATAAATATTTTTAGAAACAGTATTTTGAATAAATAGTTTCTATATTAAGATTTTTTCTTGATGGAAGGGAGTTTTCTGCGGGATTGACATTCAACTCGTCGTGTGTTTATTTCGAAGGGTAATAAATCAACAATTGAAATAAGACTCTTTGAACTCGGACGAACATTTGTGTGGACTTTTCTTTGTGAGAAGTTGGATTTAGAATTCCCATACTATCATTGGATTGGAATGGTAACTTGTGAGAGGTATCTTGAATGATTTAGTTCTTTTGTTTTATTGTGTGTGGGGGGGGATTTATTCAGCTAACGTGAAAGTGTATTATCGCACATTGTTCCGGTTTTGTGGTTTTATTGAATGTATTTGGGACCGACTACTTGCTTGTTGGCTTGGTGGAAGAAATAATGCACAAGCTACTTTTCTAAGACTTTTCTAGGACTTTCTTTTCTTACCGTTGTTCTTCCTTGCTTTTTAAGTTTGACTTTTATTTTTATTTTTATTTTTTTTCCTCTTCTTTTCTTAAGTGACCTCAACTATTACAACGCCACATTGTGTTTTGTCGGCAGTTGAAACCAGTATTCCAGACATTTAATTTCCCTGATGATCTGCCAAGCAAGTAACTGCTTGGTAGTGAAACACGTGTAGGAAAAAACATTTAATTTGAATAAATAGTATTTGTAAGAAAAAATATCTTTAATGGTGATCATTGGTGTCTTGAAAGGAATGCTTTGGTAAGCCTTCATAAAATCACATATATATATATATATATATATATATATATTGCATTTAGAGACCAGAATAAACCAGCATATCCCATCCAAAATTAGACAGGGTAGATCTGGTTTCTTGTGCCATACCTCTACCTCGGCTTTGGAGTCGTCTATTGGCCAGCATTTAGCTGACAATGCATGCTGTGCCAATAAGTATAAAATAGAGTGGTTCACTTACATCGGGCGGATTCTACTTTTCATTTGAAAATGTTAGAATCCGTCGGGATCGCTTTACGAAAAGCTTCTCTTCGCAAATCGAAGGATTTCGTAAAGACGTTGACATTATTTGGGGAAAGTTAGTTGGCTTTTTTTTTCTTGCCTCTAAATCTGCCTTTTAGTCGTTTTTATTCGTTGAATTGAATTAAATCTTTTAAACGTGTATTTTCACTGGCAGTAAATTCCCCATACTTGCTTTTTTTTCTCACTATTAATTTATTTCATCCTGTGTTTTTCCAACGATTTCTCCTGATGAGATGTTGGACGAAAGAGCTCTCGAGACTACACCTACGGAGATTAACAAAATTCCGCTTATATTTAAAACTATATATATATATATATATATATATATATATATATATAAGAGAGAAGTGTATATTTTTTAAAATAAGTTACTAGCCTCACTGTTGTAATATATATATATATATATAAATTATATATAGTCATCCACATACAGCCTGTTTCGCTGTTTCACAGCTCATCAGTACGGCTAGACCAGTTAGTGTCTCAAGCCAGGATCGAAACGCAACCGTCGAGCTGACAGTCGGCGATGCTAACCCCTACGCCATCATGCGACACTGACTATATATATATATATATATATATATATATATATATATATATATATATATATATATATATATATATATATATATATATGCATGCTGAATTAAACTAAAAATACTCAAAATCAATATATATTTCTTTTCATAAATCTGGATGGAATTGAGAGTGAAATGTCTAATCCATTGCTTAGTATTTATCAGATGACATATGGCGACTTTGTGAGATATGAAATGATGATATGAAAGCAACTAATTATTGGTGATCGTCTCTGATTGGGATAAAATAGAACTCATTTAGAAAGAGTTTCATATTAATTTGGTGAACATTTTGTGTTTGCCAGAATAACGTATTTACCACGCGTTCAATCAGGATTGTTGCTTTCTTCTATCTCAGACATTTTAGTTCTTTTAAATCGCATTATAATTTAGATAATTTTTATTTAGCTTATTACTTCTAGCTTGGAAAATATTCTCAGCAAGTTCTTCCAAGAATAAAGATTCAGTTCCTTACTCTCATCTAAGGATTAAAGTGTATGCATTCATGTGTATGTATATATATATATATATATGTATATATATATATATATGTATATGTATATATATATATGTATATGTATATATGTATATATAAATTAGGTATAATGAACTCGCTAAAGTTAAAAAATGGCAGTCTGAGTTTTATTCTTAATGTATTAAAGGAAAAAAATAGACGTTTTTCCATAAAAATATCCGAAGTAAATCGATTTATTTTCTGTTAAAATGAAGATTCATTTGTCTATAAGATTCGGACTTTACTGTTCCGATTGTATTGGCTATGAAGAAATATGCTATTTTTTAAATAAAGAGCAGCTTTGCTTGATACAAAACCTTGTCTTTTTCAGACAATATCTCGGTTTACATGTAGGTATATTTATATTATATATATATATGGTAGTATGACAATATACTTATTGCAAGCAAGTTAAACAAAAATTGACCTTAGATTTAACTGCATTGAAGCAGGATGAAGTTTCTTAAACCATAACACAAATTTTTGTAGAGCTTGCTTGTCATAAGTATTTTTCATACTACTTCTCTCCTCTATTTATGTATTTAGCTTTGAAGCAAATACTGTAACAAATATATATACACAATATATTATTTTATAGTATAAGTTTATATATATATATAATGCGCACAAACATATATTTCGTAAGTTTTTTTTTTTTTTTCTTTTGTTTTCATGTATAAGTGTATATATCTGTTTCCCCCTGATTCCTATGTTGTATTACCATATAAATGGGTCAAGTTTAGTTCTAAAAGTTTTTTTTTTATTATTTTGCTTTCATTTAATTTTCTTATTGCTTTGTCTAAAAAATATACAAAGTGTTCTTCTGCAAGGCATGAAAATGTTTACCAAATGCTTCCATTGACACTGATTTTTAAACTGTCTGCTGAATAACTTTCTTTTTACTCTTTCTGTTTTACCTTTTACCATTTTGTTGGTTCCTCTTTTGCTGTAGGATAAGATTTGCTTCCTACTCTTTTCAACATTTTTTTATGCTTTTTCTGATTTAGAAATTCTTTAAATCCTTCGCTTTGAACTGATTGATTGAAGACTACAGTGTTACATGTTTTTCATGTTTAGTCTTAATTTGATTCTCAATCCAAAAATCCATGTAAATTTATTGAAAAGTATTCACTAGGATATATCTATTTTTGTAAAGTTAGGTATGTGTATGTGTTTATATATTTCTATCTATAGGATTCACTCCTAAACCAATTAACCAATTATTAAGAATTTGTAATGTGGGTTGTATTTAGTTTAAGAACAGGGGAAGAGAGGGGTGCCAACCGTTCGTGAAAATTCAGATAGCTTCAATTTTTGTGAAATTTTAACAATTTAGGTATTAAACATCAATTAATAAATATTCCCAATATTTCAGTTTCTTTTGAAGTATTTGAAAGGATTTTTAAGAGGCATAACTTTCCATTTGAAAAATCAAATATTTCAGACTCATTAGACACCAATTAAAGAAGGTTCTTTGAATTTCGATTTCTTAAGACCCTGTAAGCTTTAACTTTTAGACATGTTCTATAATCAAAATGACGTAATAGATTTGGAATTAGGATTCTAGACGCAGCATTATATCTTGATTTGTAAGGGGATAACACTTATGTTTGGCAAATAATTGTTACTCGTACTAGGATGGATATTCTTTTAGTTCTTAATAAATATGTGCTAAATTTTGTGACTTCAAACGAGGTAGATGATGTGTACAGACAAACCAAATCCATTTCTAACGGTTACACCTATAATATTGCTGTTTAAGCCAAAACGCCTATCGTGTATGATTGTATGGTGACTTCTTTGGAAATAATATTGGAGATGTGTTGAATTTTTCAACAGGTTATTTTAAGGTGCAGATGGAGCAGGGAAAAAAGCGGCTCCTTTTATTTGAGGAGCAAGTGCTGTTCCCAAACTAGTGGAGCGGGTAAAGCCCTGATTCCACTGGTTATTAGATGAATACAATAAAATGAAGTTAAACTAATTAAAAAGGTTTTTGCTATTGATGTATTTATATATGACATTAACAAACAGCTATATTGTCATATTACACCTTTTTTGTGCGGCAATGTTTTCATGGTGATCAACAGTTGGGCATTTTACCTGTATGCTATTATGCGCACCTGTCAGTAAAGGAAATTATAGTGCTTATGTTTGTTTTTTACATTCACACTACTCTACTCATTAAGAGTAATGCTTTACTCTAAGTGGAAACTGTTATTTCACCTACTAGAGAGCTCCACACAGGAGTGAGAAGCAAACTGATATATACAATACTCGCATGCACACATTCTACTGTTACATTTACAATACAAGCAAACACAATTCTGATGTATGCACAGGTATTACTCATAAACGCACACGTGTATCTCTCCCTCTCATATATATATATATATATATATATATATATATATACTTCTCTTTTGTTTTGTTTCATTTTACTTCAGTCGAAGTTCTCAGAAATCAAAGGGCTAACACTTGATCTTTATATGAAATACATAGATATTCGGATATTCTATTAAAGTTCTCCTTTATCTGTCAAATGTTGAGTTTGTAAAGAAGTGAAGAACATTAATTTTCCTCTCCCCAATTAACCAGTTAACTTTGTTATAGTATATCTTTCTTATGGTCTTTCGGTATTACCAGGTTCTAGAACAAGAATTCATCTAGTCTGGTGGAGTATCCTGTTAAGTGTTGTTACTCGAGTTAACCTCACTAGGACAAGGTGTTCCATTCCTCGTATGATCCAGTGTATTACTGCATGAGCATCAATAATATGCATGTGCTTGGTATTATCTTTAACTGTTCAACTTACCATTATGGAATCTGTATTCTAGTCAATATGGTATATAACGTGGGCGCATTTTTTAAAAACTATACCATTTAGGGAGTTGCCACTGAAACTGTAGCATACCCCCCCCCCCCACAAAGAAAAAATTAAATTAATTTAGAATTAATGTTATATTTATTGTTTATACCCGTCCATGGACGGGTATTATATTAGTTTGTTTGTATATATGTATAGATATATATATATAATATATATATATATATATATATATAGTATAATAAAATTTCGTTTTGTTTTTCATTCATTCTTCATTTTCCAGATTAAAATATTATATATACGTTTCACATGTACAAAACTACTATTCCCACATTACACATGCATTCTCACACACATATAGATTCCCATTTAAACACACACACACACACACAAACACACACACATATATATATATATATATATATATATATATATATATATACAAAACTTTGTTTGGTTTTTGATTCATTCTTCCTTTTCCAGACAGAAGATGTAAGCAACTGCCACTCAACTTTTTTTCAATCTTGGTGAGGTGGGAGGTTAGTTGAATGCCGAAAAGGGGGTTGGGTGGAGATCTGAAAGCTGGAAGACTTATTGCAAAAATAAGTAATGGAAAGTGGCTGCTTTATAACATTGTGTGTTGGGCTATTAGCGGCTTTTGTTCAGCAAACAAAAACCAAATGGATGGTAATTTGAGAACTTATTTTCTTCTGATCCGCTCATCAATCTGTTTTCTTCACTCATAATCCCCAACATTCCAGAAAGCTCACTATTTTAGGCATTATTTGAAAAGAAGGGACTGAAAAAAGTTTCCAATTTGCCAAATTATTCTTTTAAAATCATTTTTTACCCTCTCTCTCTCTCTCTTTCTGTCTATTTTCTATTTTTTAATACTTCTAGCTTATTTTCCCAACCTTTCTCAACATTTTATGTCTTTTTTATTGAAGATTTCTACTGTTTCGCAGAAGTTTTGTCATTTTGAGCAGAGTTATGTCCCTTTCATAATATTTGTATTCTAGTTCTTTTTGTCTGTTCTTCTGCTGCTCAGAATTTTAAATACGTCTAATGAAGATATACAAATAATTGTAGATATGTACAATTTTTTTTTGTCTTTTACACGTTAATATATTTGTTAATGGATGTTTACGTAATAGAATCGGTTTAAAATATGAATAATACTCTTTTGGTTAAGTGGAATCCAATTGTCCATCAGATGGCTGCATGTTAGATAACATAGTTGTTGCCCCTTTCGTCCCCTTCACCTCCTAAATATATAAATATGAAACTCTTTGGATGGAATGTTAAAAGCACAAAATAGTTGTTTTTTTGTTGCTATTAATGGAATTCGCCATGTATTTCTATTTTTTCTCATCCGGGTCATTGGTGAAGTAATTACATTTGTTTTGGGTCATTTTGTAGAAGCAAAACATGATTGCTATGTTTTTCTCTTAAATTTTTCTTCATTTATCCTAGACATATGAGAAATAGATAAAAATAAATAAAATCTAAGACAAAAAAAGAAAATGTTAAAAGGTTATTTCCCCCCCCCCTTTAATCGGTGGTTGGTTGCTAGGCCGTTTTCTTCATTGAAAATTGCTCACAGAATTTGGACGCATTTAAAGTTTCACAATAACCTCATTCAGTGAAAAAAAATATATTTTCGATTTGTTAAAATTCTTTTATTTTCTAATAATATTATTTTATTTATGATCAAAATTTTAGATTTTATTATCTTCCATCATTTAAAAAAAATGGATTCATTTTTTAGAATATTGTTTAGCATACACTGCTAAACATCTTAGATGTGATTTATTACTTCCCTATAAAAATAAGACAGAAATAGAAACGTTTTTTTGTTGTTTTTTTGTTCCAGATGTCTATGATATTCAATTATTCATAAGATTTTATATTAATTTCGAATTCATATTTTATATAGATTTTATCTTGAACCGGGATCAATATATTTAATAGTTTCTTTAAGGCTATATAAGTTTTACTAAAATAAACGAAGACTGATAGTTAGTTTCACTGGCCCATTTAGCATAATAGTAAGGGTTCAATCCTTAGTCTTTACTAAATGGTACTTGATGTCCTCTTGCTAAATAATCATAATTATAAGGTAAGTGAAGTAATCCTGGAAACTGAATGGCACCTTTTCCTACACTTCACTGTAGCAGCTAATAAAATGGGAGTCTTTGGGTCGCCCTCAACTATGGTCAACTATTTTACTTTACTTACTAGTTATTAAAGTCGAATACAATTCCCCTAGAAAGTAGTGTAAAGGTATCAAGCAGTGCCTGTTTGATGGATAATATCATGGTCTACAAAATAGGTTTTTAACTTGAAATAGCTAATCAGATCTTTTGTCACAATTTGTGCACTAATAGGAAATGTAAGAACACAATTCACCCTCCCCAGCTATGGGTAAAAAAGACACTCGTATCTAAGCATATACATTGACGATTGATCTTTGGCATTAAATGACCCAACAAGACTAATGTTGTGAAGCAGAAACACCATTGTACCAGAGCTGTGGAGGGAAGAGTCTGGATTCTTGGACTATTTTAGTCAGAATCTTGGAAATTGTCCTGATTCTACACTTCATCTTTTCTGTTCTCGGTCAGTGAAGGAGTAATCCTTCTAGACTCAGGCAAATTTAATTTTTGTCTCAATCCAGAGTGCCTCTTTTATGGGAGCTGAGTTTTCCACACATTAAAAACCGACCCTTGGTCTAATTTTGCCCTCGTGAGGGGGAAAGTACGTAGGTACTCCTCAACTAGAGAGATTAATATTTGTTTACCCCCCCCCCCCCAAAAAAAAAAAAAAAAACAGAATCCAACATACCTAAAATGACATTTGTTTACCTTCTGCAATTGTTGTTAAACTGTGAACATTCTGGATATACCGTCAAGTTAGAGATAAGAATAGTAGTCCGAATAATCCAATCTTCATCTAAGAAATTCCAAAACATAATATAGTTTCAGTTTTACGTTTTGCAATTTTTTGAGGGAAGATTGATCATTTGTATTTTAATTATTCGGGCTACTCTTCTCTTTGGCCAAAAAGTTGTGAAAATAATAATCTAACACATTTTCGAACTTGAGAACCTATACAGACTTTTAAACTGCTCCCTTTATTTAATCCACGATGAGGGCAGATTGTTCTCGAATCATCAACTATGTCCACGTAGAAGTGTTAAATTTTGTGCTATTCATAATTATTATTGCCTGTAGTAAGGATTGAACCTTACACACCCAGAAGACTGTCACTTAGAACTGATTGTTAATCACTACCTTTAACTGTTACAACACAATCTAGTTGCACGTGAAGAATATCAGAGGCTCAATCGGTCGAAACGTTATGAAAATAACAACCAAGATGAGAATAGTCGTCCGAAAAATCCAAATAAAACAAATGTTTCAGCATTTATTATCACTTTATACTACTTACTGGATTGATGTACCATATTTTAAATTGACTTTTATTTTGTTTTGCCTGCAATTAAATTGTATGATATTATTATATTTATTGTAACCATGTCTGCTCCTTTAACTCTAACAATTACTATTCATTACTTCTTAGAATTTATCAATTTCTTTTTATCTTTTTAAGTAATTAATTCTGATTGTTAATTCTAGGTGTCTGCTAGTGATCCAGACTGCGGCTTTGACTCCAAAGTCACCTACAAAATTGCAGATGGCATGGGCTATAAGAAACCGACGGAATTTTATATTGAAAGTAACACTGGACGAATCTGTGTGGCCAAAACTTTGGATTATGAAGAGAAATCGGTGTTTGAATTTCCAATTCGAGCTGATGATCGAGGTAAGATTTCAACATTTGCATGTTCTAAATTTATCTTTCAGCATGAGGAATTTCTGGCTTTAACGTCACTTCTCCTACATTGAATTTCATATCTAAATGTTGAGATATCAGTTATATTTAGGTATGATCTCCATATTTAATTTTAAATGTGAGCCAAGTTCTTCAGATGTTTTTAATTGGTCTTTCCTGTGGAAACAATAGCATTGGTTTCTGAAATAGCAGAGGAATCGGCGAAATAGAAAATGATTTGCGGTTCAACATGGTTATCTATAGAGAAAGGATCAGCAATGGATGTCAGTGGTTGGTGAGTCCACATATTAAATCATCATATTTGGTTTAACGTCTGTTTTACATGCTGACATGTGTTGGACGGCTTTTAGAAATTGACTTTTAAACTAATGTCTCTGGCCAAGTCATTATTGAAACAAACTACATAACCTGAAATGTAACATATTCCTTTAGGAAGTGATTTATTTAGTTGAGGCAATTTCTTTATAAACCGATGCACTTCCCGACACCAACCCAGTAAGGTTATGGGGACCAGTGCTTTTATCGAGACACCATCTGTAGATGATTGCCTAGCAAGGCTAAAGAGCGCTACACCTGCCCTTAAAATACTGTCAAATACATTTCTCCCAGATTATCTTTAATATTACTTTTATAACATTAATATTGAATTTATTAATGTTATAAATGTTGAGCCTTACTTTCTATTAAAAAAGTACATTTCAGTAAAACTAGTCTTTTTCTTTTCTTTTAATTATATTTCTTCATTATAATTGTAATTGATTTGCTGGCTTTTTAATTAGTATCATTGTACATAATGTATTTTTAGTACAAGTTTTGAAATTGTAATTAGAGAGACAAATGGAAAATGTTTTTTCACTTCTGATTTCCATATCAGCAAATTAAAATTTTCTTTTTTTTCTTTTCTCATTAGCAAATTTATAATGATAAATGTTTCATAATTTAAACAAGGAAACAACTTTGACTCGTCATGATTTTGACTGAATCTAACTTTTACATTTTGGAAAGCTTGTCACTTTCAAAGTTTCAGTTTGTTGAATAAATTTTATATGGACGTATTTACTTCAGAGTAAGATTTTCCTCTATTTTATTGATCGGAATAGCTTAAAAGGTAGATAATATTGTTTCGACAGACTTATATACCAAAGATTATTCTGGCCTTTAGACTAGAATCAAAGTGTAATATCTGTTTTATTCTCAGTGAGAGGAGGAAAAATCCTTTTTGACTGAAGCAATTGAAATGTTTGTCACATCCAGAGTGCCTCTTTTTAAAGAGCTGGATTGCCCTCATGGGGAGGCAAGTAAATATGGGTCTGTGTTTTTAAAAATGAGTTTTATTTTCAATCGATTTCATTTAATTTTAATATTTAATCCTGGTCGATATATTTTTTATTACTCATGATAGAAGAAGGCGAATGAATACTTACCCTCACACTCTTGCCATCCATAACATCGGTGAACATTTAACAAGATAACTTTTTTCCATATACACTGTTTCATTAAGTACTGCTCTTCATCTTTTCTGACCTACTTCTGACTCGAGAGAGAAATGAGGGGGTGGGAGAAAAAAACCTGTTGTAGGTTTTGTAATTCGTGTTACACTTACACAGAGGTTGTCAGTTCGAACCTTACCCAGGAGGCATAATTATTTTTACTTATTTTGTTTTAAAATGAACTTAGGCAAACTTGGATACCGCCGTTAAACCTGATTTGCAGCAAAATTCCACCCTTTAACTGTAGAGGTCCCCAGATGACGAAAAATGTTCTACTCTAATAAATTCTTTCCTCGGACTGCTTGCCTTTAGAACTCTCTCCCTGTTTTCCCGACTTTAACAAGCAGAAATTTAAATGTAATGTGAACAAACATCTTGCTGCCTAACTCCCCACTTTGGATGCCCCCTATAAATCTGGCCCCTAATCACAGTTGCCCTAATGTTTCAAAATAAAAAAGACATTTTAAATTACAATAGTAAGCAAACAGTTACTTTTTACTTACATATTTCCTGTAATCTAGGTAACTGACAGAAATCACGACCCGACTAGCCCTGCTACTATTGTACGAAGCTATTAAAAAAGGTGTTACTTGGGAACATATTAATAATTAATATAATAAATATTGATCTATCTAAAAGATCACACATAGCTATATCACTAAAGTTTTATGTCTGTCTGGGATCCACACATGTCTTGTATACTACAGACTATAAAATATATGCCAATAATGAAGCGCAAACACTTTGGGATGACTGTAGCAGACAAGTATTGAGACTATTAAATTATCCTATAGTGGGAAGGGCACAATGTAATTGATACTGACATGTACTATGGAATCGGTAAGTAGAGTTCAAATCTGTTGCATTGACTTGGTGTGTCTGTTTTACAACATATCAATCCCTTTTAATACTGAAATGCAAAACCTATTGTCAAGGTATAATATTTTTTATGGAAATCGCTCCAGACAAGGCATTGAACCACTTGATGCAAGGAGCTAAGATGAACGAACGATGATTAAGTTGCATAATAGCAAAAAGGAAGAGGAAGGTAGAATCACTTTAAAAAAAAAAAAATGGTAATCTTTTAACCAACGGTGATGAATTCAGAGGCAAAATAATTGAACCTAAAGCTGAAATATTAGCATGTCAGTAACGAACCCAGTCATCCATGCTAAAAATACTTCAAGAAACACGCATCAATGTGCAACATGGCACTTGAGAATACCCCAACATTTAGTGAATGCTGATGGAGAAGCGCTTCAAGGAGCTACGTCCTGGTTCGATCTGTAATATCATCCGAGAAAGTGCCAACCAGAAAAGCAACATGACCTCACCCTCTACCAAGGATACTTAGCTACCTCCATTATCTGTCATCAGACAAACCAAGCCTGAAAGAGACACCACCACCAGCGTTCAATCTCAAGGACTCCAAACAGGCTAGTCAAGAGGTAAACACTTCAAGAGCCCAATAGGGAAGGAAGGGAGTACAATTAGTTGAACACAAATTACTATTTTATCTACTAGCAAATATATGCTCCCTAAGGTTGCATATTTCTGCTGGGTTGGGAGGATTCTATAATTGTGAAAGAACTGCATATAATACGTAGTTAAAGCAAAATAAATTGTTTTGAACTATTAAAACAATTTTCAACGCTATTGATAATGTTTACCCAATCATTTATTTTTTTATTATCACTTATGCTTGAATTCATGTTTTGAAACATGACATAAATCAAATCTATGACGTCACTCCGAACCTATAATTATTTTGTTATGGTAATGTTTTAAACTCTATTTATAAGAAAGTTCAAATAACTCAGTTGGTAGAACCTCAGACTGAAGATCTCAAGGTTTCTGTTTTGATTTTCGGTCATGGCATTAATGCAATATTCTCCACTTCTAAAAGTAGTTAAGATCTCTGATATTTCGAAATGAGACAAATTTAGCGATGTATTTGTTACGTTTAAAAAGAATTGTGACTGACGGACACAATCTCCTATTTATATAAGCACATTGAATGCAATGGTTTAAAGCGATAAGGTGTTTTGAAATAGTGCCAATCGAAATTATTTTGTTAAAAGGAAATTGAATTTAATGGTTTGAAGCATTCCAAAATGTTTTCATTATGTTCAAAAAAAGTTGTGACTGATAGAAAAATAGTGACAAATAAATGGGCAACATTTATAATAGATAGCTGTGGAGAATGTTAAATTAATACTTTTCCCAATGGTGTTAGTATGTATTAGACAACGATAGATCTGATAAGATTTAAATACGATATAGAAAATACCATAGTCTGTAACTCTATTGCATTTACTTCAACTGTAATACTATTGGGTTTCGAAATAGCTTCAAGGTTATCAAGAAAATGATCCGTGGCGTAACGGATAAAGTACTAACTACAATTCAGTTGTAGGTGACACTCTTCTGGAGGTTTAAGGTTCAATCCTCAGTGCGAGCGATACTAAAAATACAATTCAGTTGTAGGTGACACTCTTCTGGAGGTTTAAGGTTCAATCCTCAGTGCGAGCGATACTAAAAATACAATTCAGTTGTAGGTGACACTCTTCTGGAGGTTTAAGGTTCAATCCTCAGTGCGAGCGATACTAAAAATACAATTCAGTTGTAGGTGACACTCTTCTGGAGGTTTAAGGTTCAATCCTCAGTGCGAGCGATACTAAAAATACAATTCAGTTGTAGGTGACACTCTTCTGGAGGTTTAAGGTTCAATCCTCAGTGCGAGCGATACTAAAAATACAATTCAGTTGTAGGTGACACTCTTCTGGAGGTTTAAGGTTCAATCCTCAGTGCGAGTGATACTAAAAATACAATTCAGTTGTAGGTGACACTCTTCTGGAGGTTTAAGGTTCAATCCTCAGTGCGAGCGATACTAAAAATACAATTGTGAATTATTTAAGACTTTTAATCATGGCTGACAGAACGAGAGCATGCTACCCCAGTGAATTAAATAAAGGCTTTAGTTGAAAATTCTGTACAGATCGAAGGTTACATTGGCTGAAACATTGTAAAAAGAACACTCAAGATGAGAACAATAGTCCGAATAATCTAAATAATCCAAATTATCAATCCTCATCTAAAAAAATTCAGAAATAAGAATGAATTGGTTTGGCCACATCGTCAGAAGAAATGTATACCGAACTGTCAAGTAAGAATTTCCTGGAAAAACACCTTGCTTAACAACTCCAAAGCACCGGACTGACTAGATCTGCAGCGATGTAGAGTTTCCTTTGCTAACAGTGGAAAGATAAGTAAAATAACAAACAATATGGAAGGATTGTGTATCCAGAACTTGTGCAAAGATTCTCTGAGGATTATGCAATAAAGTAAAGTCTGTAATATCATTGGCTAAAGTATGAACTCGCCTATGGGTAAAATAGCAATTTGTGTCAAATAAAACATTTCCAATAGGCACTCTATTTTAGCATTAAATAATCCCCAAAAGGATTGATATGGCATAAAATAGATAAACTGAATCAAAATATGCTGATTCAAATATCAATTGTAGCTTTACTTTGTTCATGATAAATAGATATTTATGTTATAGATATAAACATAGATATTTAGCTGATCTATTTATGTACATGAATTTATTTTTTTCTGGCTCTTGTATTTGTAGATGGCTTTTATATGACTGCCATTGTGAAGGTATCACTGGAAGATGTAAATGACAACCATCCTGAGTTCTACCCATTGGAATACAGTACAAATCTTGATAAAGATACTCTTCCCAGGGCCCCTATAATTACTGTCCAGGCCACTGATAAAGATTCTGCTCAGTCCTATGGTACAATTGGCTACTCCATCTTATCTGGAAATGAAGCTGGATACTTTAGAATCCATTTGCGAAGTGGTGAGTTTGAATTTGATTTCCTTTTTCTAAATATTTTCTCATAATTTCCATTTTCTACTACTTTTCAATGATTTATTTCTGATTTAAATTGCAAATATTCTGATGAGTCATTGGTTTAGGGATCTAAACTGTTTTGTATTTCATTTCGTTGTTTGCATGTTTTGAAATGTCTGTCCATCATAATGTTCACAACGCTCTGACTGCTATACTCTTTGGACTTCTTCATGCGCCTTTTCTCCTAGTCTGTAACCAATTTTATTTTAACTTATGAGTCACCACTTATCAAGGCCAAAGGCAACTAGAGGATATTAGTAAATGAAGAATATTACTAGATGGTTTGAAAATGATTAATGAAATGAACGAAGTTTGATAACTTATTGGGATTGTTTATGATCAGTATTTGGTGACGTTGGATTTGAAGATGACCATGTTGTCCTCCCCAGGGAAGCAATAATGTGGCAACGTGTTTCAGAGATGGAAAGTTCTTGGAAAGAAACTCTGTTCATGAAAATTTTGTTTGATGTTAGGCACATGGAGGAAGAAAGGTAGAAATATTCAGATCACATGTTATATGGTTTGATTACAATTTCATGAATCTGCCAGGTAATAGTGTTTATTTCTATGCGAATGCTTTGTATATTTATACGATGTATATGTGTGTACATATGATATCTAGTATATGCTTACATTTCTTGAATATGCTTACATTTTCATATCGTATATATAAATGTATTAAAGTAGTTTTATTCATGTTTCTCCCTCTAGGTGTGATTTCTTTGTCGAAAGCACTTCCAAATGCCCCCAGATTATTCGAGCTTCAGATAACAGCCAGAGATGGCGGCGGCCTCTACACGCTCAAATCTGCAAATGTTACCATAAGTGTCAGTGACAGAAATGTTCCGATACCAATATTCTCTGAGAGCAAGTACAGTTTTTCGGTTTCTGAAATGGACAAGTCAGGCACAATGGTTGGAAGAGTTCGTGCAACAATTTCTAACTCTGCCCATGGTAAGTAATGATTTATATTCATAAAAACATGTATGTATCTGTATGTCCCCAAACAAATTCTGACAAGAGTCTTAAACGTGATATTGATTTAGACTATGATAAAGTAATACCACTTTCTTGGCAGTATCCATCATCTGAACTGTGGCTCAGTATCCATCATCTGAACTGTGGCTCAGTATCCATCATCTGAATTGTGGCTCAGTATCCATCATCTGAACTGTGGCTCAGTATCCATCATCTGAACTGTGGCTCAGTATCCATCATCTGAACTGTGGCTCAGTATCCATCATCTGAACTGTGGCTCAGTATCCATCATCTGAACTGTGGCTCAGTATCCATCATCTGAACTGTGGCTCAGTATCCATCATCTGAACTGTGGCTCAGTATCCATCATCTCAACTGTGGCTCAGTATCCATCATCTCAACTGTGGCTCAGTATCCATCATCTCAACTGTGGCTCAGTATCCATCATCTGAACTGTGGCTCAGTATCCATCATCTGAACTGTGGCTCAGTATCCATCATCTGAACTGTGGCTAAGTATCCATCATCTCAACTGTGGCTCAGTATCCATCATCTCAACTGTGGCTCAGTATCCATCATCTCAACTGTGGCTCAGTATCCATCATCTCAACTGTGGCTCAGTATCCATCATCTGAATTGTGGCTCAGTATCCATCATCTGAACTGTGGCTCAGTATCCATCATCTGAACTGTGGCTCAGTATCCATCATCTGAACTGTGGCTCAGTATCCATCATCTGAACTGTGGCTCAGTATCCATCATCTGAACTGTGGCTCAGTATCCATCATCTGAACTGTGGCTCAGTATCCATCATCTGAACTGTGGCTCAGTATCCATCATCTGAACTGTGGCTCAGTATCCATCATCTGAACTGTGGCTCAGTATCCATCATCTCAACTGTGGCTCAGTATCCATCATCTCAACTGTGGCTCAGTATCCATCATCTCAACTGTGGCTCAGTATCCATCATCTCAACTGTGGCTCAGTATCCATCATCTCAACTGTGGCTCAGTATCCATCATCTCAACTGTGGCTCAGTATCCATCATCTCAACTGTGGCTAAGTATCCATCATCTCAACTGTGGCTCAGTATCCATCATCTGAACTGTGGCTCAGTATCCATCATCTGAACTGTGGCTCAGTATCCATCATCTCAACTGTGGCTCAGTATCCATCATCTCAACTGTGGCTAAGTATCCATCATCTCAACTGTGGCTCAGTATCCATCATCTCAACTGTGGCTCAGTATCAGCTGTACTGCATAACAAAAGTGATATCCACATGGCAAAAATAAAATAACTTCCTATGAAAAAAAATACACTCACTATCTCTAACCCATTGAAAAACTACTAAAACAAAATTTTGCTTATCATAAAGTCGGTTCTCTTTATCGCTCTAAACACTTTCTAACTCCTGAGGCTATACTCTATCTCTACAAATTTACCATCAGACCATGTATGGAGTACTGTTGTCATATTTGGGCTGGTGAATCTGTCATATTTGAGGGTTTTTGATAAGGTGCAGAAACGTATCCGTAATTTGATTGGGCCCCACCCTTCTTCTCTGCATCTTTTCTCTTCTACAGACGTGACGTTGTCAGTCTCAGTCTTTTCTATAAATACTATTATTGCATGTGTTCTTCAGAATTGTCTTATATATTTCCTGCTTTCTTCGTTCCAGCTCGTTTGACTAGTAATCTCCATAGATTTGCTGTATTGATACCTCGTTTGTAATACAGCTTTCTATTCCAATAGCTTCTTTCCAAGAACTGCAGGCTTGTGGAACACTCTTTCATGCTGACTGTTTCCCTCATTTTCAAGACTAAGACCAATAGGCATCTCCTGCTATTGCGATAATCGCCTTTCGTTCTTGTTAGGTCTTTACATCAAGTGGCTTCATGCCTTGTCTGGAGCGATTTCCATAAAAAAGTTTTCAAACGTGGTGATCTAAACTCGTGTGTTGATACAATTTGACCATAAAGATTTGTTGTTATATATTTTTTGGTGGGAATACATATTGTTATTCTACACCTTTTCTATATCACTTAATTGTTTGAATTACTGCACTTGCTAAAATATTTGTTTATGAAAGATAGTCATGTGTATCTACACATAAATAACAGAAGAAAGGCAGCATTCTCTGTCCGTGTTTCTTCTCCGTGGAACAGCCTGCCGGAGGAGGTTGTTTTGATGCCTACCATATCCAAGTTCAAAGTAGCTTTTGACAAACATTCAGACTGTATATAGATGTAATATTTTCTGTCTTTTTTACATGGCTTGTTATACTTTGCTATTTTTTGCCAATAAATTTGATTTGTATTTTCCCAAAATAGTTTCCAAAGAAAACATATCAATTTTTTTTTTTTAAGTTCTTTGCCAATGACTAAAAACTTTGCCAATCTTTGTTTATGGAAATAACTAAAACAAACAAAAAATGTCTTCATATAAATTCACATTCTATTAATTGAATAGCTTTCAATAGACAAACCTTCCCCCAAAATATGAAGATTTTTATCTGAAGAAAATTAATAACTTTTTTCATATTTTTTTATTTTCAAAGATAAAAAAAAGTATTAAACGAATATTTTCAGTTCCAATCATTTATCAGTCGCTATTTCTTTTAAAGAATAGTGAACTAAAAATAATTGTTTTGCTTCATCCCAAAGGATACTAAAATAATAATAAACATAAAAGCTATTTTTTTATATAATTTTAACTTATTCAAACGGTTAATTGCACAACAAGAGTAGATCAATAAATCTACAGACTGGTAAATGGTTGCATTAAAAAAAAAGAAAAAAGTTTGTTTGTTTAAACTAATAAAACAAATATAATTTAACATTGTAAAAAGTAGTACAATAGAGCCAATCGGATTGTTTGAAACTAAATGTTTTTATTTTATTTTTTTTTTTTTACTGAAGATTCACCACTTATCAAGGCCCAAAGGCCATTCGAGGATAAGGGTTAATGGGTGAAGTGGACGATGAGACAGCATCATGATTGGTAATGCTGGTAGAAGTTTGGCAGAATTTTATTATTTAGGAGGACGGCTTAGCAAGAATTTGTTTACATTTGACTTGAACACGATAATGTTGTAGTCTGCTGGGAAGCAGCTCTGCGGTATTGAGTTCCACAGACGGGTAGTTCTAGGAAGGAAACTTTTCTATTACCACTTCCATCCAAAAGATTGCAATTTCAGATGACAAAGCTGCTACACCATGGAAACAGCATGACTCTATATTGGTGCACACCCATCTCATAAACAACTAGGTGCGTCTTGAAGATGTTACGATAACTCATTAAAATGATTAGCATGAAATATTGAGCATTTCCCCTTTTAGTTTTTATTAGTCCTATGAAGTTGTTAATTATCTTACAAATTTTAGTATTGTAGTTGTTTAGTATTTTAGTTATTTGGTTGGATCAGAACATAATTTTTATGTACAATAATCAGTTTTCACTGTTGTTGTATGATAGTATTGTGTCGAGAGATGAATTAAACTGCTATAGTTCGTTGGATATATCGGCTCAAAATCTTTCTATTCTTGGTATCTTTTTATAAAAAAATCAAGATATGAGTACATGATTCTGTTTTAAGACCATGCAGACTGCATTGATTTGGACAGGACAACTGGGTGGATCCATTAATGTACCGGGTTTGTGTACTCTATAGATGAGGAAAAAGACTCCTATGATGTAAGATTTTGTAGAACAGATAATTGAGGATATTTTTGCCGGATTGAATGTTGCTTTTTGGGAGATTTATATCCGGATTGAATTTTGCTTTTTTTTAATTAAGATTTGTATCCGGATTGAATTTTGCTTTTTTTTATTTAGATTTGTATCCGGATTGAATGTTACTATTAAGTTCAGCAGCCTTATGGAATACTTTACTTTCAACTTCAAATCTAGCTTATTGATATCTAACCTGGATCTCCACGAACCATGTCTTGCTCTCTTGCATTTCTTTCTTTTAAATTAGATATTTAGTGATAGAAAAAATACAATTTTTAGTCCTGTAGATCTGATTAAGATCAACAAATCAGTTAATGAAAAATGTACCTAATCATTTATAAAATATTGTCCTACATAAATATTGCCTGCAATCTTTGAATAATGCCACTTGCGTGTATTCTTTTCAGCCAATTTTTATATACATATTTTTTATTTGCATAACATCTTTTATTTCTGTTTTTATTTTCAGCTATAACTTATTCAATTGTCTCTGGGGATCGTCAGAATCTGTTTAAGATTAACACCCTTACTGGTGTAATCACAGTCACCAATCCCCTTGACCATGACACGGTGCCATCTGTTCTGTTAAATATACAAGCTGCATCTGGGTCCCCAGCAGTTTACGGTACATCGCAGGTAAGTCGTATATTTAGTTGCCAAATTATGCTAATAAAAAAAGAAACATGTTCATATATAGACAACAGGGCAACCAGTTTTTGCCTGTGGATTATATGAAAATAACATTAGGAGTAAAAACAAAAATATCTAATTGCTAAAATTTAGGAAAGATGGTATAATTATAAAATAAATTATCTAATTTCTAACATTAGAAAGCTGTGACTAATTATGAAAAATATCTAAATAACATTTGAAAACTTAAAATGATTATAAACAATTCAAATGTCTCCAGCAATGGGCTATTTCAGGATAAATTATTTACTATTAAATTTCTTTTCTAAATATTTATCTAAATATATTTAACGTATATTAACATCAGCAATATACAAATTCAGAAAAAGACCTCCTTTCGCTACCGTAACTTTTAACATTCTGAAATGATATCGCTGCATACATTATTTTGTTTATATGAGCATAAATTTTTACATTAGAAATAAAGTTTAAAGATTTTATATTGTCGATAAAACGTTGCTATGTTTATTCTGAATTATATTTGTATATGGGTGACTAACATGGAAATTAAAGATAAAACAAAGACAATCCAAACAATTATAAAGAAAATTAACACAAAGGCATCCTTGTGTTACTTTTAGATCTCCTTTATTTTTATTTTATTAACTTATGTTGAATTTTCATCCACAAAATCTCTCTTTCTCTATTGTTTGCATCTGTCTGTCTTAGGAGACAATGGAGTTCTGCGCTTTAGATTAGTCCATTGCCAAATTACAGCATCTGCTGTGACTGTGCAAGCCTATCCTAGATCGGCAGGTTCTGTTGCAGTTGCAACAGAGGTATGTGGTGTCTGGTAGCAAGAGCTTTGTTGCTGCCCTCTGCTGTCTGTGCTCTCTCTCCTCTCCCTCCACTGCTGGTCTCTCTTCTCCTCACTCCTCTTGGAGCATGCCTTTACAGTTCTTCTCCAGCAGCTGCGGTCTTCAGTTACGGACTCCTAGCCTGTTGGATCGATGCCACCTGCCATCATGTCTCGCTTGCAGACATTCTCTTTCTCACATACACACACACACACACACACACACATACATAAAACAAACAATTCTTTTATATAGTTCCGATCAATTCTTATAAGAATCAATTTCCCAAACAAAATGAAGCTCAATATATTAATCTTTAAAGAGTTATTTTAAAAATTGCAATGCATGGCATTAAATTACAGTAAGATAGAATTCTGATCTATAATGTTATGTATATATACGTTTTATGGATCTAAATATTCTAGTTTGAGAATTTTAGCTAGACACGCAGACAAATGCTCTGTATGTCTTGATAGATTTCCTATCAACATAGGAAATCTTTCATTGTCAGAAGTTGTTACATTTATTGATGGGGAATATTAAATCAACAAGTTGCATTAAAATCACAATAATTCCATTGAAATGTATGGCCCTGTGCTCGTCTCTGGCCTCTGAGTAAAATAGGTTCTCAACTTCAATATAGATTACATTTCAGCATTAAATATTCTTAAGCGATAATATGTCATAAAACAAACGCTCCATTCATTTTATAAAAGACTAAATGAATATACAATAAAGCTTGGGACAAATTTTATTGTATATTTCCTACATTCTTAGCTTCTTTTTAGTGTCCTATTTCCTATTGTGAATAAATAAACTACTTTGCACATATATGCCTTTAAAATGTGGTCTTAGTTGAGTTATAGTGTTGTCAATGCAGAACCAATTTCCATTTTAGTGTTATAAAACCGAGGTTGATTGTAATCCCATTCAATTCACCATTTTGGGTCTCTCTCTACATTTTTTTCTTATACAAAACATGTACAGTCTATGAAAAATTCTCAGTTATAAGGAAACTTAGTAACTTGTGTTTAACTAATTGTATACATTGAATTAAATCCAAGTGTGACTGCAAGAATAAAGAATGAATGGAGTAAGTTCAGCAAACTTCTGACATTACTAACCAGCAGATTGTTACCTCTGTCAACTAAGTGAAGAGTTTATTAGGCATGTGTATGTAGTGTGATGATGTATGAAAGTGAAGCCTGACCAGCGAGAGTTGAGGACATGCATTTCATGGAGAGAAATGATATGATACAATGGATGTTCAATGTGGATCTTAAAGACATGCTTAGATCTGATGTGTAACAGGCATCATGCGGGTCCACGAGGTATACGAGTGAGGGTCGTGCCGTGTGTCTTCAAGGATTGAAACTAGAACATTCCAATTACAAGATAGAATCTTGTTATTTCTGTGTGAGGACAAAAGTCCACTTATGCAAATGAGCATTGTTTTGCATCGGCGAATTTTTGTTGAAATAAAGATTAGAAACTTTCCTCCCAGTGTGATGACAGAATTATGATACATCGAGTTTTTAGCAAGAAAAGGAAAAAAAAAATTGAATTGGCGTTTTGTGTCATGCAAAAGAATTGTTAATTACAATTCTCGAGTCGGATTTTTTTAGAGTTGGCGTCGTCGTGTTTTAGAGAATTGTTAATACAATTCGGGAGTCGGACATTTGATTTTCTTTTTTTCCAACTTTTACTTTTACATGATGACCTCGGAGGAAGATTAAATCTGGACAGTATAGGGAGACTTGCGCAGAACATATTTCGTTGACTTGGTCACATTGAAAGAATGGATGAAAGTTCTTGGGTTAGTAGATGTATACGAATCAAGTCAGCAGTGATAAGGATGGGCTTGAGAAAGAGGGGGATAGATAAAGATCTGGTCAGAGATAGATTAGTTTGGAAGTCAATTTCTAAAAGCTGTCCAACACATGCCAGCATGTAAAACAAACATTACATCGAATATAATGATAGGTATTCAGGGCCGGCGGGACAGTTATGAAAGTGGGGGGTGGGGGTGGCTTCTCCTAAAAAGTGGGGGGGGGTTCCGATTAAACACATGCATATCAACTTAATTATTGATGGCCGTAAAGTGGGGGGGGCAAGTCAAAAAGTGAGGGGGGCTTCACTAGACAAAGGCAATTTTTATTTTTGTCCTAATCCAGAATGCTCCTTTTTTGGGGAGCTGGATTTTCCTCACATTAAAAACCGACTTTGTGTTTTTAACTTTGCTCTCGTGGGGAAACGAGTAAATAGGAACAACAATATGTAAATTTTCATAGTGGATATTAATTATTTTTCTTTTAGCTTAATGGAACAATCTGAAATTTTGCCCAAAAACTTCAGATTTTAAAAGAGTTTGCCAATGTTTTTTTTAGGTGCTGAGTACAAAAATAATTGGATTGCTTCTCATAAGATGAGATTTGTACTAAATAAATATGAGGAAAAAAAAGAATATGAACTCTACATTTTTATAGCATTTACACAAGGAGGCAAAATCTGTTTTATTGACTACATTAAGGACCATAAATAATTACAAATGTTAATTTTTAACATTGAATTGACAAACATTATGGTAACTTAATGTTTTATGTTTTTCAATTAGAAAAAAGATTTATGGCATTGGAAGAATTAAAGAATTTTATGAGTACAAAGCCAATATCTATATGCTAGTACATTTCACTACCTCTGTACCTACTATGTCAGCTTTTAAATTGGTACTAACTTACAAAAATGCTTAACTAGTCAGTACTACATTTGTTAGATGCAGCCAACACTTTTTATAAGAGACTCTTTTTGTTGTCAGTCGGTCTGTCATGTTTGAAATAGCATTTTCTTTGGTCTGTACTGCTCAGGGTTGAAATAGCATTTCTATCTCAGAACACACAGATTGAATGGATGCATCTTAAGAATGTTCTTATTTTGCTCCAAAGGATCCGAACTTGTGACCTCAAACTTTTATGAACATTACACTTATCTAAACTGAACTAAGCATTATATGGCAAAGTAGACTATTTAAAAGAAAAATGTGTGTATTAATGTTACCTACATTATTATATATCTTAACTCTATGGAACTTCCATACGATATGACCTTTATTTTAGTTGATTTAAAGCAACAAGAGAGTACAAGTACATGATACAGAGAATATATGATGTGGAAGCTACCAATATTCTTATCTAATTTTTTATATAGTCCTATAAACAGTCTATAAAGTGAGATGTGTCACTGATATGTCAAGTGTGTAAACACTAGATAATACTTACCTATCGCACTTGTTCTACCATACACAAAGAAAATTGGATAAGCACATATATATAAAAGTGTACACCCTCTGTCAAAATGACAAGAAAAAAATGCTCTGCCAGTGTTCGTACTTATATTCATATAAAATCATAGAATTACATCAGTAATATAATTTTTCATATATAAATTATCATTTCTGATGACCTAAAAAATACATATTGTGATTTAGAATGAAAGATTTTTTTTTCCGAATTCATTTCAGACAGTAGTGGTTGTCTGACTTGCTATTTGCTTTCTAACCCCTCCCAATCACTTGAAATAATGTTGTTCAGAAGCTAGAAAAAAAAGCACGCTTTTTACTCACAAACTTTTCTATGACGGGACAGATATATTATATTTATTTATATAAAAATATACAAATAAACAAACATTGGTCTTTATTATAGAGTGGAGAGTATAAATTGTTTAATGTTGGAATTTGTTGGAATTTTTAGATGATCAATTGTAATTTATATTTATTGCTCAGTTGATACAACTATTTGTCTAGTTTAAAGGTTTTTGGAAGAGTCTATCTGGCATGAGTACATAGTGTGATTATGTATGGAAGTGAAACCTGGTCAGTTAGGATTGCGAACATGCGTTGCATGAAAAGAAATGCTGACATATGTTAGACAGCATTTAGAAATTGACTTTCAAACTAACATATCTCTGGACAGATCTTTGTTTATCCCACCTTTTATTTATATATATATGATATATATATATATATATATATATATATCTATATCTATATATCTATATATATATATATATATATATATATATATCTATAGAGAGAGAGAGAGAGAGAGATAAAAGTCCATCCTTATCTACTTCCTCTCATGTTTTCCTTGGCCTTCCCCTGTGTACTGACTCTGCTATCTCAACTGTTATATATCTACTAACTCAAGCACCTTCATCCATTCTCTCAATATGACCAAACCATCGAAGTTTCCTGTTCGACACACATCTCCCTATACTGTCCAGATTTAATCTCTCTGAGGTCATCAGATCTAAGCCTATCATTAACACTCACATTATACATGCATCATATAATTCTCATATCATTTCTCTCCATGCAATGCCTGTCCTCAACCCTCACTGGCCAGGTATAAATACCATACATGATCACATCTTAATTAATTTACTGGGGTAGATCATTCTCATTCCCAGATGGTTACCAACTATAACAGAGACCTTAAGATGTACTGAAGGAATAATGGTTGAAATGTTGTGAAAATAGCATCAGCCACGATGAGAAAAACAGTTTGAATAATTTAAATGACTTAGACCGTTTAGAAGATTGTTTTTTCTTTAATTATAGTCTGCATCGAGTTTGTTATTGTAATTAATTTGGATAGCATTTGTGATTATGGGTGGTTGGTCAAACTGAACAAGATCATTGCTCTTTAAGTTTGTTGTTTTGAGTGAAGAGGTAATTAGCAGAGTATTGATTGTATGCAGAGATTATCAGTAGCCATATTGGTATTGATTGTATGCAGAGATTATCAGTAGCCATATTGGTATTGATTGTATGCAGAGATTATCAGTAGCCATATTGGTATTGATTGTATGCAGAGATTATCAGTAGCCATATTGGTATTGATTGTATGCAGAGATTATCAGTAGCCATATTGGTATTGATGGCATATTCAGATTATCAGTAGCCATATTAGTATTGATGGCATATTCAGATTATCAGTTGCCATATTGGTATTGATGGTATGTTCAGATTATTAGTAGCCATATTGGTATTGATGGTATGTTCAGATTATCAGTAGCCATATTAGTATTGATGGTATGTTCAGATTATTAGTAGCCATATTGGTATTGATGGTATGTTCAGATTATTAGTTGCCATATTGGTATTGATGGTTGTTCAGATTATCAGTAGCCATATTGGTATTGATGGTATGTTCAGATTATCAGTAGCCATATTGGTATTGATGGTATGCTCAGATTATCAGTAGCCATATTGGTATTGATGGTATGTTCAGATTATTAGTAGCCATATTGGTATTGATGGTATGTTCAGATTATCAGTAGCCATATTGGTATTGATGGTATGTTCAGATTATTAGTAGCCATATTGGTATTGATGGTATGTTCAGATTATCAGTAGCCATATTGGTATTGATGGTATGTTCAGATTATTAGTAGCCATATTGGTATTGATGGTATATTCAGATTATCAGTAGCCATATTGGTATTGATGGTATGTTCAGATTATCAGTAGCCATATTGGTATTGATGGTATGTTCAGATTATCAGTAGCCATATTAGTATTGATGGTATGTTCAGATTATCAGTAGCCATATTGGTATTGATGGTATGTTCAGATTATCAGTAGCCATATTGGTATTGATGGTATGTTCAGATTATCAGTAGCCATATTGGTATTGATGGTATGTTCAGATTATCAGTAGCCATATTGGTATTGATGGTATGTTCAGATTATCAGTAGCCATATTGGTATTGATGGTACGTTCAGATTATCAGTAGCCATATTGGTATTGATGGTATGTAGTAACTTACATTAATTTTTAGTGGCAGTCTTTTTTTTCTACTTTTATTTAAAGACATTTGAATTCTGTAAAATATACTTCTTGGCAAAGAATAAAAATTTCAAAATTAATGTTGTTCGTCAACTTGTTTGAAAAGTTGCAATGATATAAAAGTATTTTATAATCAGAACTCATTTGCATAGTTTCGTTTTCCATTTTCTTTATCCTCTGAATAAATTAATAACACTTGGTTTCGCTAATCAAATTCACTGATCTGTCTCATTAATCTCATGTTTTAGAATTAAAAAGAAAAAGATATTATTTTGAATCTTTTTCTTCAAGCAATTACCGAGTTTCTTTTATAAATGAGTGTATAACTCAAGGCAGAATTTGATACATTGAATTAAGTTCTACAAATTTAAATCTGCTTGCTAATCTCTATCAGCGAAAATACTTAATCAAGCCTATACACAAGTAAAAATTAATGTGATGTGACAAGAATTTAACTCTGGCATATTGTATATATGTTTTATCTTTTTATGATTCTAGTTTTTGAATTTCTAGAAATTTCTATTTTTTGACTAAAACAATTAAAAATTTAAAAAAAGTTTTTTTCTTTCAGTTCATGAAGTTCGACTGAAACAAAATTTACTTAAGAACTCTTCTCCCCTGAAAACAAATAACAATATTTGTTGTTGCTTTGCTATAATTAAAAACAATATCATTTTGACTAATTTCTCATGATATTTTGAAAATGTCTTATCTCTCTAGAGATATTTCTCAAAATTGTTTATGAAACTTTGAACATAATTCTTTGCTATTTTTACACGTCTACAATGAAAAACATGAAATTATTTTGTGCTCTAATAAGAAATTCTGCTGCTTCCTTATAGAAAAATCTTTGGAGTAGGTACTCCAATCGGCAAAAACTCTTAAAATCTCTTCATTTTAACAATAAACAAGTAGCTTTATTTTTTTAATTTTCGATACTACATAAGATTACATGTGTCACCATCTTTTTTTTTAAAGTACAGCAGCCCAATAGATACACTATTTTGACATTTTGGGTGGTCTGTGAATATTATTTAAATTGCTTTGTGCACTTAAATATCAAATATAGTGAGCCTTTAATGCTGGCATAGTTTTAATACACTAATATTGTGTCATCCGTGATGCTATTCATTAGTAAATAATATTTTATGTAAACTAAAATAAAAACTACTTGCTATTACTGACTAGCAAAGTGTTACCCCTGTCGATCAAGAGGAGAGTCTATCAGGCATGTGTATGCCGTGTGATGATGTATAGAAGTGAAACATGACCAGTGAAGGTTGAGGACATGCGTTGCATAGACAGAAATAATATGAGAATGGTACGATGCATGTCTTAAAGACAAGCTTAGTTCTGACGATCTCAGAGGAAGATTAAATATAGACAGTATAAGGAGATGTGCAGAACAGGAGACTTCGATGGTATGGTCACATTGAAAGAATGGATGAGAGTTCTTGGGTTAGTAGATGTAGAACCGTTAAGATAACAGGTCCAGTTCACAGGGGAATACCAAGGAAAACATGGGAGGAAGTGATGAAAAGGCAGGATAAATAAAGACCTGGTCAGAAGTAGGTTAGTTTGAAAGTCAATTTCTTCAAGCCGTCCAACACATGCCAGCATGTAAAACGGTTGTTAAACTGATGATGATATGATTTAACATTCGAAAAATAAGTTTCTACTTTTTTCTTTGTGCGATTATGTGTAAACATCCTGAAAAACTAGGCCGTAAAAATTAATAGAAAAACAATATTTTAGACTAATTTGGTAGGCAGCTAGAGTCTTGTTGTGTTGTTGAAACATAGTAGTAGTAGTTTATTTTCTCTCCTCTTAATGGTTCTTCTGTTATGATGCTTGTTCCTATTCATGTGCCTCCCCACGAGGGCAAAGTTAGTCAGAAGGTCGAGTTTTAATGTAGGTAAAATTAAGCTGCCCCAAAAGAGGCACTATTTGATTGGAACAGAAATTTAAATTGACTCAGTCTAGAAGGACTTCTCCTTTACTGAGCGGGGACAGAATAGACCAAGTGTAGCAGCAGTTTCTAGCCAAAAGGCCAAGGAATATGATGCTTGTTAATTAATTAGTGTTGTAAATAATAACAGCATAGAATGATTTCAGTGTTTAGCAATGTTTTCGGGGTTTTTACTTTTTTATACTTTCAAACCAATCAGTTTAGCATATAAATTTAATACAAAATGATCACTCACTTTCCGACTAGATAGTGTTTGAATGATATATAAGCATTTTCTCGTTTTAGTTAAATCTTAGTTTATTTTTATTTAGTTTTGATTTTGAGAGGGGGGATCAATCTCACCTCCTGAAGAAGGTAATGCCTGGGAGAATGTTGGAAATAAGCTTTTCTCAGGCCTCTTTATTATATATGTGTAAAAAGATAATGTGCTTACTCATCTATATGATCGATATATGGTCAGTAGTTCGAGCAATGGTAGTCAGCTAGTTTCAATCACTACTGCCTTGATGATCTATACTGATATGAAATACGTCTGTGTGTATCCAACTACTTTTAGGCTGTAAGAAATAGGAACTTGAGATTTTGCAGGAATGAACCACTCTCAAATTGTAAGGTGGTCAAATTCTCTTTTAGTTGATAAATGAGTTCCTGGGGAAGAAAAAAAAACATCCACTGATTTCTTTTTTTATCTTTGATTGTAATGTGATTTAAATTATATTGAAACTATTCAAAATTATGTTAATTTTGTGGACCTAAAAGAATCCAAATTTGCTCCAAGTCCATAACTTCAAAACGTAAACTGTATTTTCACACAGAAATATGCGATATTTCTACTTATTTTGTTTACTTTTATTGCAGCTTCAGATTGTTTAAAATCATTTCATGTTATTCAACTGTCACATAGTAAGAGAAAAGCAGATGTAAGAGGAATGAAAGGCACGTCAAAAATGAATGACAATAGTCGATGTAAGAAAGACGACTAAGCTAAGAAACTAACAACTTACTATGACAAGATATAAAACAAAATTCAAAATTAAAGAAAGGCTAGCAGAAATCAATGACATTAAACTAATAAAAAACACTCATTCAAAAGAAGAATCCTCATGTGTCTGAAACAGTCCATGACAGAAATTCATATTTTATTTCTTTTTCTTAGTATGTATCTGTTTAATTTCCTTACTAGTTGGCTTTGCCCGCTCGTTTTCACTTTACAATTTAATTCGTATTTACTACTTGAAATCTTTTAAACGAAACTAATCGATAAAATGACATCATTCTCTCTCTTCCTTCCGTCTGTTTTAATCTTTGTCCTTTTTATCTTCTTATTCGTTCCCTCTTGCCCTACCCCATCTTCTTCATACTGTGAAACATGCCATATACATGTACGTCCACTCTTATTATATAGATTATATATTTGAATTTAGTTTTTATATAATGGTTTATTATATAATGATGAAAAAAGAGCTTGTAAAGATTTACTCCATTAACATATTGTAACATAAAGAAGGTGGAAGAGAGTTACCAGAAAGAGGTAGTCTGACTTCCCTCATTCATCAGACAGTTTTGTACTTGCTCACTTTTGTGTGACGGATATATATATATATATATATATATATATATATATATATATATATGTGTGAAGAGAAGGATGAAGGTAATCCGACGTGATGGTAAAATGAAAAAGGAAAACCAAAAACTGGATGTTTTTTATGTGTACATCAACGTTTCGTCTTTATTTATAAGACTTCATCAGGATGATGATATAGAGAAAAGATGTCATGCAAGTACAAATACATGTAGGGTAGACATGTTGGGAGGAAAAATAAAATAAAATAAAATAAAATGAAAAATAATGGCCACGTCTTGGTGGACGTCCGTACTTGTTAGAGAATTAAAAAAAATGAGTGAAGAAAATGAGTGGGAAAAAGGAAGGATGGAGGGAGCAAGGACTACTGTGGCTGGCGGTAAGAGAAAGAGGTGGGGGATGAGTAGGGGTAAAATGGATGGCAGAGAGAGATTGGAGGAAGAGGGGGAGGGAGGTGTTTGACCAGATGGCTGTGGTCAAGATTGAAGGGGAAGAGTGAGTATATATATATATTATTATATATTATATATATATATATATATATTATAGTTCAGATATAATGAAATTGACATATTCCTTCATTTATATTCGTTCCAAGAATTCAACATCAACAACTGTTAAGTGTACGATCGTTTCTGAGACAAAATGGACCTTTATTGATACCAAGTCACTTCATCAGCACAGGGTATAGACACCAAAGTTGGAAGTCCAGCAAAGCAGCAAAAATTACAGTATAGTACACCCTCAATTACACAGCAATTTGAGAAGATTTGGGATGGTAGGGACATGATCATTTCAGACCTCTTCGGAAGAGCATACATAACAATGAAACCAGACATATAAAGGGACACAATAGGAGAAAAAAGAAAATCAAAATGACAAAAAACAGAAAATGTAGATATTATTAGAAAAAATTTTACAATTAAAAAAAAATTGTTTACAAAAATATAAGAAATTTAATGTGAAAAATGAAAGAATTGATAAAAATGAAAAATTAATTAAATTGAAAACCTATTCTTTTAAAAGAATAATTTTACGAACAATTATCAATAAATATGTTTTAATAAAAAATTGTAAAAAAGTAACATAAAACTATAGTTTAACATTTATACTAAATAGTAGTAAATAGAATTATAAAATAAGATTAAAGAATAAAAGTAGAAAATAATGTTACAAAATTTGAAAAGAAAAATTGAGAAAAAATTCAAACTTAATTAGATTACAAATATTTTCTTTAAAAATAACGATTTTAAAACCAGTTATTTCAATAACTGCACTGATACATCCACAACTACAATGACTTTCTACTTATCATTGAAACATTCTTTTGCTTTAAGCATAATTTAAAATTGTTGTAAATTTTCAAATTAATACTTACCAACAATTAGCAATTTATTATTTTTTCCTTCTGAAGATAAGAGTAATTCTTTGAAAATCCATGGATTAAAGGTCATTTTATTACATTGCTTTTTAAACACCCGATGATTATAATAAACTTGTAAAGTATGTAACTATATATTTTTCTTCAATATTTCTTATATATAAATACACATTGCTCTTTATTATAGAGTGGACGATTGGAACGAAAGCATTAAAATGTTTTCCTGTCATTACATATATTGCTTTTTTATGCGAATTCTTTTATTACTCTTTCTTTGAATTCAGGTGAACATTACCATTACTGATGTGAATGATAATGCTCCTCAATTTCTTGGATCCAATTTATCGATATCTGTGCGTGAAGACAAAACCACGACGACACCCTTCTATTCAGTCGTAGCCAAAGATTTGGACAGCGGACTCAACGGAGAAATCTTTTACACCCTTGTCAATGATAAAAGTGGAATTTTCTGGATTGACAGGGATCGAGGAGATCTGCATATAAAAAGGAAACTTGATTATGAACTACAAAATAATTACACTCTGAAAATAGCTGCCGAGGACTTGGGTATTCCTCCTCAAAGGACGGAACTTCTTGTATTTGTCAATGTTCTTGACGTTAATGATAATTCTCCATATTTTGATAGAAGACTTTATGAAATGAGCGTTACAGAAACAAACTCTGGGCCTAAGGTTTTTGGTCAGGTTCTAGCTAATGATCCGGATTCGGGGACTAATGGACAGATCACGTACAACCTGGAAGAGACACCACAATCTGCAAAGTTTGGTATCTATCCGAATAATAGCCTTCTATATGTTCGTGATAAAATTGACAGAGAATTGCAAGATTTGTATTATTTGACTGTAGTTGCTGTTGATAATGGATTCCCTCAATTATCTGCGTCAGCTGATATCAGGGTTAAAGTCTTGGATGCGAATGATAATGATCCAATATTCTCTCGCAAGAAATATGCATTCAACATCCTTGAGAATCAAGCTGTCGGAACAGTGGTTGGAATTGTGAGCGCAACTGACCGGGATAGTGGACAGAATGCCAATCTTAATTTTTCAATACGAGGTCATAGTTCTGAGTTTGCAATTAATCCATTCTTAGGAGAGGTCACTTTGAGGCGAATGCTTGACCATGAGACTAAAATTCATTACTCAATAATTGTTGAAGTCAGCGACCAAGGCAAACCACCACGCAAGGCTTCGGCTATTGTCGATATCAGTGTATTAGATGTAAATGACAATGCGCCACTGTTTACTTCCAAGAAAAATGCAGTGGTTCTTGAAAACAAAGCTAAAGGAACTCCTGTCCTGAAAGTAGTGGCCACTGACCCTGATGCCAGAGAAAATGGGAGTATTACCTACTTCTTTGATGCAGGTAAATATGTTTTTCTTTTTAAAATTCCATAAGCAATTGTTTAATGTAATCTTTGATTGTCAGTTCATGTAAATGTAGTGGCTCATTTAAATCCAGAGTAATATTCTTCATTCAGCATCTATTTTTAATGGTTTGTTGAAATTAAAACCAAACAACTTAAATTTAAATATCTTACCTCTTCAAATTAATGAAATAAAAAAGAATTCTATCAAAAATATTTCCAATTGTAACAATTGGAAATACTTTTTTAAATGTACTGATTAAACTATTAGAATTAATGAGAAATGGCATTAATTTGACAATAAAAATATAAAACTACATGTTTTTGCAATGATATCTTTTGAATTAATGTACTCTATAAATGTCTTTGATTGATTTAATTCCGTCTGATTTTTTAATTTAGTTGTGTTGCTTAGTGGTCATAACTCTACAAGCACAATATCTGAAATGTTAATATTAATGTTATGGTTTACGATACAAACACAAGGTCAAAATTAACTGACATGCATACATGTCTTAGTTATCTTTTTCTTTGTAATTCTTACATTTATGTTGTAAGATGGGACTGGCCATGAACATTAATATATTTTTAAATCTGACAAATGTGCAAGTAAATGTCTGTTTTATAAATGGCTAACAATGAAAAAATTAAAAGGAAATGTGACATTTGTGTAACTCTTTGTCTTAAGAAATAGTAATAACATAAAAGATTAACACAGCATTAATAGTAGCTTTATGATGTCACCCATCTCTCTCTTTCTCTTTCTCCACTCTCTTTTTCTCTCTTTTAATTATTCATTCGCTTCCTCTCACTACTTCTCATCATTTGCTCATTATTTATGTAATTTCATATTCAATTATTAATTTACTCCATTATATATGGTTTACTCGATTAATACCACAAAATCTGTCTTTTAAGCTAGTTTATGATAGTTTAGAAATCTGCAATATTGTTATGGTTTTTGTAGTTTCCATTTGGGAGTCTGGTTCAATTTGTCTTGTTATATTGATATAACATAGAAAAAGAAAGAAAAGTAGCTGCAGTATTCATTATTATTCAGGTTCTTTAGTACATTGAAATTGTTGTTAAATTCTATGAATGTCTGGTTTATAGCTTTATGTATAATAGATAAATCGACTTGAAAATTAATTCATAAAGCAGCCATGTGAAAATTTCTTAAACTAATACTGGACAAAAGTATATTCATATCGGATTACATTATTTTATTTCTTAATAGTATGAATATATTGTCAGTTTTAATTGAAATTCTTTAAGAATAATTTGCTTAATTTCAAAGAAATATCTTACGTTCGTCTTGCATTTCCACTTCACTTGATTTTGTCAGACTCTCTTATTACATTTTAAACAATGAGTGAATTTATCTCTTTATTATCTTGTTTATTTGAAGTAGGGAAAAATCGATACAAATGTATGTTTGCAATTTTTATTTCGGAAAAAGAATTCTGTGTATATTTCTTGTAAAATAATGGCTACTCTTTTCACCTTCACTTGAAGAACATGTGAGTTTTGTCGGTTTATCGAGACAAATTATATAAAAGAAAGATGTTCGATATAGGTAACCGTGGCTACTCAAAATTCAATATTATATAGATGGTTGGAGAACAATATCACGTGATCAAAACAAGGCAAAAATAAAACATGATTATAATATGGATTATCAAATTTAGTATTAAAGCGATCCAAGAATGGCACATCAAAAATGAGGTGCTAATCCTAAATGGAAACCAATTTTCACTGATAACATATAGAAGGAAAGTTGAATTGCCGACAATACTTATAGACTATTATCCTATCCTTATTTTTTGCATGAAACACATTTAGTTTCTTTCTGATATAACACAAAATGTATAAATTTCTTATATTTATGTTGAAAAGGAATTTGTAGAACAAAGAAAGAATTGATTTAATAATAATTGTTTATTATTTTAATATTTTCTTAATTATATATTAAAATTATTTTTTTATCTATTATCTTTTTTTTTTATCTATTATCTTTTTTTTTATCTATTATCTTTTTTTTATCTATTATCTTTTTTTTATCTATCTTTTTTTTTATCTATTATCTTTTTTTTATCTATTATCTTTTTTATCTATCTTATTTTTATATCAATTTTTTTTTATATTTCAGAAGGAGATTACAATGCTCTAACTAATTTTGCCATCCACCCCAAAAACGGTCAGATAATAACACGAGAAGTTCTGGATTACGAAAGTCAAAACAAATATGCTCTTACAGTTGTGGCTCGAGATAGTGGAGCTGTACCAATGGAAAGTCGGCAGCAAGTTATAATCAGAGTTATAGATGATAAAGATGAGAGACCTTTGTTTCCTTCAAAGAACATATCATTCAGCATACCTGAAAATGTGCCAATTCGTACTTCAGTTGGTCGAATCGATGCCCAATATGGTGACATGGATAGTGGACGATATAATTATTACCTCGTAGGTGGGAACATTTTTGGGGCCTTCACAATTGACGTATCTAGCGGTGAGATATACACCGTCAAAGACGTTGACTTTGAAGAGGCCTCATCTCATCCTTTAGGGGTCAAAATAGTCTACAATGGCCCCTATAGTGTAATGAGCAGTAACATCACTGTCATCATAGATGTCATTGATGTAAATGACAATACCCCATTGTTTGATAAGGACCCTGTTGAACTGTCAGTCCAAGAAAACACACCCATTGGTACATCTTTGTATACATTTGCCGCTACTGACTTTGATTCCGGTCCAAATGGTACCATTGTGTATTCTTTAAAGTCGTCTGGAAGTCCTGGGAGTGAAATGTTCGCTATTGACCCAAGATCTGGTCAGCTTACTGTAAATAAAAACATTGACTATGAAAAGATACAGACCACATCTTTTATTGTGGTAGCTCAGGATGAATCACCAGATGTAGCCTCTCGTTTGTCGTCCAGTATTACAGTGTTGGTCACCATTGAAGATGAAAATGATAACAAACCTCAGATTAACAGATCCATGCTGATTAATGTCTCCGAAGATGAAGCTATTGGATTCCCTCTGATTCAGCTGATTGCTGTGGATGAAGACTTAGGGAACTCCAGCAATGGAATTGTCACATACAGTATCATCTCTGGAAATCCCAAGAGTATATTCCTGCTTGATGAAAATACAGGTAAGTTTATCAAAGTTACGATTATTATCACTGTTTACTTCTATCTCTTTTAATCCTCGTCATTTTTTATTTGTTCACACTTGATCTATTCGTATACTCCAAAGAGCTTTGACACATGTTTCAAAACAAAATTCCATCACTTACCACGGTCTTGAGCCAGTCTTTCAGCTGCTAAGAGCAGCATGCAAGTCTAAACCCTGGTTGACTCTTTTCTTTGTTGGTCGTCTTTGATATTTCTTGAATTAAATCTTATGATTTCTTTACATAGCTGGAGTCTGGTAGCCGGGAAACATATCCAAACCATGTTAATCTCTTTTTTCTTTTTTTTTTGAATAACGTTGTTGAGGGATCTGTTGATATTAAATCTCTTTCTGATATCTGAATTTCTTAGTAAATTCATTTATATATTTACGGTCCAGCATAGTGAAACACTGAAACCCGATTAAAACTTATTTTGAGGAAACTACCATCCATAGAAGAATGAGCAAATCAAGTAGTGAAAAGCGTTTCAATTCTGACTTTAGTATTAAGTTCTCATCTGTAAATGGAAAATTTAACAGAAACAATAATATAAATAACAAAATGGTTATCATGTCTCTAGACAGTGGGTGGACTCACCTGCTTAAGAGAAATTAAGTAAACTTAATTAGAACTCCAGGGTTGAGCTGACTTTTTTCTCTTTTTTTTTCTCTTTTTTCTTCTTTTTTTACCTTATTCACCCCAAACAAGGCACATTGCCACTAAGACGTAGGAGGCTATATTTATAGGGGGCACCCTTAATGAGGATTTTAGCAACGAGATGTTTGTTTACATTAAATTTAAATGTATGCATATCGGTACAATCAGGGAGCAGTGAGGGAATTCCAAAGGCTAGCAGTTCGAAGAAAGAAGCTATTAGAGTAGAAAGGAAAAGCAAAACAACTTACAAGTAAATGTATTATCGGGCAATGCCGGGTCGGGACAGCTAGTATTTATTAAAATTAGTAGAAAGACGTATGTGATGAATAGCATTGATTATTTGTACTGAAAATATACTTACTTTGTTTATATAATACATGGGTCAACTGTGAATAAACCTGCTAGTATCTAAATAAAGCATTTTTGAAGAGTTCTACTCGCTCTTATCGTTCTTAGAAATTTTCTTTTAAGATTTTTAGTCGGAAATGTCTGAAGATTAATGCTTTTTTTTCTCTTTCAGGTTTACTTACGTTGGCTCAAAAACTGGATCGAGAAACACAAGATAAATATGCCTTGAACGTGAGTTCACAAGATCAAGGAACGCCGCAACATGTTTCTTACACTCTACTGGCAATCAAGGTTATAGATGTCAATGATAATACACCAAAGTTCGAACGTTCACTCTATCATGCAGAAATAGCCGAGAGTACACGCAGAAATACGAACATTGTCAGAATTGTGGCTCAAGATGAGGACACAGGTAAATGAGATTAAATTTTTTCTTTATTTTTTTTTCTTTCCATAAACAGTTTTTCCTTTTTGTCGTCTTCAAGTTTTAAATAGGAAGCTGAAGTTAACAAAATTAACTTAGGTTATGTTACGTCTCTTTTTACTAGAAAAAGAACCTAAATCAGGGGAGACAATTCTTCAGAAAGAAAGGAAATTTGAGGGTATGCATGGCAGACAGGTTACTTTTTGTTTCGTTTATGCATTCTAAACTTTTGTAATATTAAGAGACAAAGTAGAAACCATTGTTTGATACATCTCATTAGTTAAATGAATTTGTATTATTCGGACTACTTGTCTTATCTTGGATGTTATTCTCACACCGTTTCAGCCGATGTAAGAATAACATTCAAGATGAGAATAGTAGTACGAATAATCCTAATTATCAATCCTCATCTAAAAAATTCTGAAATATAAAAAAAAATTATTTTAAGTTAAATGGCAACATATAAACGGGAACGGCTTGTAAATTTGATATTCCCTAGAAACTTCCTTCTTTGTAGTAAGTTGGTTTAGCCCGCCCAGGGTGAATACCACACCATGTATCCCTGACAACATTGACAAGGACGCAGTGAAGTAATTTTAGTTATATATATATATGTGTGTGAAAAAGACAAATGGGAAAAAAACAAATTTAAATACAGGAATAAATCATCAAAAACGATATTCCTGTATTTAAATTGTTTTTTTTTTCTGTTTGTCTTTTTCACACATCCTGCATTTAACTGCATTTCATTCTGATATATTGTGTATTTTATCCTCATAATATATATATATATACAGGGTGGGCAAAAATAAGGGTCCTATTTTTAAAAATTCATAACTTTTTTATTTATTGATTTTTTTATTTTTTTTTTAGAATAAGTAAAGGACCCCTTCCGAAGCAAGCATGAGCCGTATTAGCCCTAAGGAACGTACCCTCATTTAGAAAACATTATTTTTGCTTAAAAAACTCAAAACAGTGTAAAAAACAATACTTTAGTTTTTGTAAGTTTTAAGAAGTGTTTTTCGGCTAAAATTTGTTTTGTTTATTTCAAAAAATCTCGGAAGGGTCAGTCTACACACACATAAAGTTTAGTGAGTTTAACTTTTATTTTGTGGAAGTTATTCAAATTTAAAGATAGGACACTTATTTTGGCCCACCCTGTATATATATATATATATATATAAATTTACAGAAGACGAATGTGATCTCATGTAGTAAGTCATTGACACCACCGCTTCACTAAAATAAGTGTATATAATTATTTAATAACAATAACTGATTATTTTATTGTTTTGCTTTCTTTTTGCTGTTCAGGTGCCAATGGACGAATCCGGTATCTGATTCCTCAAGGAACTGCAGACAATGTATTTAGCATTGACGAAGATAGTGGTGTGATAAAGACAAATGCAGAATTAGACAGAGAACGTAAAATGACTTATCAAATAACCGGTAAGAAATGCTTTCCGCTGTTCAATACTTTTAATCTGTATTTTTATGAGCTCTGCTGTTGCTATAGGCATTGAAATGGATTTCTCTTGATCTACAATCTCTTAAATAACTTTATTTATTCAAGAACATTATTTATTGTCTTCTGCGTTGGTGAGCACAACCGGTGTCACTATTGATTAACTTTCAAACGTTTGTTTACCTTTTTTTTCCTGTCAAACTCATCAACAGTTTTTTATTGTTTGTTTTCATCTTATTTTTAGTCAGTTCAACAAATTTCAAATGGAATTAAGTTAAATAATTATAGTATGAAAAACTACAGCCAAGCTCGATTTTTTAAGCCATTTTCTACTATGTACTAGCTTACCTATGTCGGTCAGGTTGAGAACTGGGGCAAAATAAAGCTGTTTACCCAATAAATGCTTCAAGCTCTTTTTGCGATTGAAACTTGCAATACAGATGCTTGAACAGAAAGCCAATACAACTAGATTATCGTGTTCAAACTAAAAAAACGTGAAAATATTTAAATAACAGAATCTAAGTTATTTGAGTCATGAGTATTATTAGATAATAAAAAAGTTATATTTAAGATGATGTTTGAGGTTATACACACATTTTAATTTCCTACTAGACACCACCCTCGAATGTCTTCGGTCTCTCTGTACAGAGGTTTGTCAGGACAACGTGACATGAGGATACTTCACTCTACAAGTAAACCCTGACCAACTATTCAATCTAAAATAGTATTTGAAGCCCAAATGAGATCCACTGGCTTATAAGAGGAATGGTGCACTTTCTCCAGGTAATGTTGCCTCTTGTAACAGCACTAAGCTGGATAATACACCAAACTAGATGAATTATTGTCCTTGAATCCGGTAAGACGAAGAGACCACAAGAAAAATATGCTACACTATAACATAATTAACTGGTCAATTGGAGAAAGTAAAATTAATGTTCTTCTCTTCTTTCAAAATTCAACATGGTAAAGGAGAACTTTAATATCTATATATCTCATATAGAAATCAAGTATAGCCCCATGAAGGGGGCCTTTGATTTCTGAGAACTTACATTGATGTATACATATCAATCCGTAATTTCTGGCCTCAGCTCCTGGCAAAACCACACTCTGATGAGTAACTGTATTTTATTTTCTGAAGATGAGAGCTTCCCTCGAAAATTTAATAGAAACATACACATCTTCTACCATCAAGGTTTGATAATAATACATTGGTAAATAAAAAAGTTATTTGAAAATTATGGATTTCTCAATATTGTCATTCCTGTTTAATACTTCACGTACCGTCAGTGTTCCCTAATCAACGCATTGTCATTGTCTTCAAACGATACATCTTATATATTACACACAATGTTTCAAGCATTCAAGCAAACTACAACATTCTTCTCATCTCTCTCTCATACATATATATATATATATATATATATATATATATATATATAGAATATCATGTTACTTTATCTTTGTTGGTGTGTGTGTTTGTATACATATGTATGTGAATGTGTATGGATATTTATAGTTTCATATATTTATGCGTGTATATATATGATATATATATATATATATATATATATATCTTGTCACGACGGGATCTCCGTTGGGAAACGACGGAAACGTGCACATGACAAAGATAATTAAAATAAAAATAAAAGTTCGGAAATTGGCTCATATGATGGTCCCAGGTTCTATAATCAATGACAGAACGCGGGGGGGATGGGGATTTCTCCTGATTAAGACCGCATAGGTTAGAAAGAAAGCCTGCACAAATAACAATAACACGAACGCCAAGACAAAGTATGAACAATATTTATTTTTAGATACTAGAAAGGGGATAAATATATTTATAAAAACAAAACAAAAACATTAACATGAAAAAAAAAGTCTATTATAAAGGGGGGGGGGTTGTCTATTATAAACTTATGGCAGCAGAATTCATTATCGCACAAATGTATACATATATATATATATATATATATCCATATATATATATATATCCATATATATATTTTACCGGGTAAAAACGTCCTAAACTTATCCTCCCAGGACTTGTCTCCTGCTGAACTTTTAGTGCTAGATCATGGATTGGAATTTTGTATTCCACCATCTAGTACTAGACGTGAAGAAATATTTTCAGAATTCGAAATTTTAAATTCTCAGGCAGAGAGACTTTTACCTATTTCGGAGACCAAAGTAGGGGACCTTAAGGCTAGGCTGAATGATCCGGCGCACAACTATGCAAGTACACCAGTAGCCCATTCAGAGTTTAAATGGCAGAAGGAACACTATTCTGTCATTAAAACTCTACGTCAAAACAAGTCTCTTGTAATAACTAGACCGGATAAATGCTCAGGGGTTGTTGTGTTAAACCATCAAGATTACATTAACAAAATGATGGTTATTTTGAATGATACGAAGAAATTCGTCAAGTTGGGTCCTGTTAGCACCCATGATGCAACAGCTACCTTAGAAGCCAAGTTCCAAAGGAAATTAGTCAAATGGGTAAAAAGCGGTGTGCTCGATTCAGATGTGGCCAGTGAGATCAGACCCTCTGGCTCTATCCGTCCACGTTTATACGGATTACCGAAAACGCATAAGGCGGATATGCCAGTAAGACCTATCCTTTCTATGGTCGGGTCATCTCAACAAAAGGTTGCAAAATGGATCTTTGTTATTTTACAGCCTGTATTAGAGCACTACAGTAAATACTGTTTAAAGGATTCGTTTTATTTTGCAAACTACATTCAGCAATCTAAGGTTACAAATAAATTGATGTGCTCTTATGATATCAGTAATCTGTTTACCTGTGTCCCTATTTTGGAAACGATAGATATTTGTGTCGATTTTTTATATCGTAGCCACTTATCGCCTCCTTTCATTCCTGAAAGCACGTTCGTTGAGCTGATAAAATTTGCTACTACATCTGTTGAATTTAGTTTAAACGATGTTATGTATAGACAAATCGATGGTGTTTCCATGGGGTCAGTCCTGGGACCAACGTTGGCGAACATTTTTGTGGGTTTCCATGAGAAAGAACTACTATCAGGACCCATGAAACCGTTAGTCTACTTTAGATATGTAGACGACACATTTTGCCTCTTCAATAATGAAACAGAGGCAAACACATTCTTCTCCTTACTGAATAATATGCACCCCGCATTAAAGTATACATATGAAGGTGAGTGCAATTCCTCCCTAGCTTTCCTGGATGTATTGGTGACGAAAACTCCATTCTGTTACCATACATCAATATATCGTAAACCTAGGTTTACAGGAGTTGGGACTCATTCTGCCCGGGCAAGCAAAAGTTGAATCTAATTTGGACCCTAACACACAGAGCACTTATGATCTGTTCAAAATCAAAATTGGATGAAGAAATACAAATAATTATTGATACTCTGTCCAAAAATGGCTACCCGCTGGATGTGATTAGGTCAGTCATCAATAGGAAAGTGGTCAAGTTTTCTGAGGAAAAAACTAGTACGGTGGCTAAATGTCCACTTATATTCGTTTGCCTTGGTTAGGTACAGTAAGTGAGAAGTTCGCCAAACAAATCAGCTCAGCGGTGGAAAATTGTTATTTTTCATCTAATGTGCGGGTTGTGTTCTGTACAAAACCTCTGTTACCATCCTCTCGAAAAGACATCCTGCCCCCCCCCACCATAAAAATAATGTGATTTATTTTTTTAAATGTAATTGCAGTGCCAATTACGTGGGTCGGACGACGTTGAGATTAGACAACAGAGTGCAGCAACACATCCCCAGTAAAATAAGGAATGGAACCTTCCGGTCATGGGACGTTCTAAGAAATACATACGGGTCTTCGATAACTGACCACCTGATATATAACCCGTTGTGCGCAACGAACTTTAGCACACATTCATTTTCCATCTTAAGCTGTGCTCACTCATCTTATTATTTGAAAATCTTGGAGACTATCCATGTACGCCTCAAGAGGCCCTCTCTCTGCAAACAGAAGGAGTGTCTCTTGGGGTTAAGTGTGATTAGTCTATAAGACACAACCTTCATTCCATATAACATCACGCTTATTTTATTTTAAATTCGAACTTTTTTTTTTTATCCTTTATAACATAACGCAAATTTCATTTTAAATATAAAAGGCTTTCTTTTTTTTAAATCCCACGATATCAGCCTTGTAAAGTGTGGGCGAAACTAGTCGAATGGCAATTTTTTTTTTCCTCATCCCCTAAATCTTTTAATTATGAAAGATTCAACACGTCTTCCCTTCATTATTGCATTAATAAAGTTTTGTACCCCCCAAACCCCCCCCCCCAAAATAATGAAATATATATAGCCCTGGGGGCAAATGTCCGGGGAGGAAGTAATCAACAAGTTGTCAACTTACAAGCGAGTATCTCGTTCATTTGGAGTCGATGTTCCTGACAATTTGTAGTAGGTACGCGTCTGTGTCATGTCGTTTTCATTTGGTGAACATGTATTTCGGGGATTTCTCGAGAAGGGGATTTTATCTCTTGCTGAGATTCATGCACATTTTCCTCAGAAAAACGATTCCAGGTCGTTCATTCTGCATTCTGTATTCTAAAATGAATATCTCGGAAAAAGCGTGTCTCCCGGCTTTCGTGTGGGTATTTTACAGTATCTCGGAAGAAGCATATCTCCCGGCTTTCGTGTGCCTCGCATGAGGTTATCATCTCATTTCCATGTAGTTACTGTCTTTCTCGCGCACGGCTGTAGTTGGACGTCTTAACCCCTTGACTGCTCTGTCAGCACTCATCTCTCTCGTGCGGCTGTACTCAACGACCGTGATTCCCCCTTCCTCGCGTGCGGTTAACTTCCTTTTCCTTCCCCCTCTCCTTCTCCTTCGTGTTGGCTAAAAATAGACATGATCACACAGGGCCCAAAATTTGGCTGATGAAATCGCCTCTCGAATATCGTTGTATATACACAAGTGGTGAAAACCGAATCTCGCCTGAAGATATATGCATATAATCTTATCGATGCTTTCCGCAGTTTCTTACTCTTAATTTTGATCGATCCCCCTTCTGTTTGTAACAATATACATATATATATATATATATATATACATGTTAGCAAGGTTCCAATTAATATCTAAACTTTGAAGTTGATCAAGATGTAAGAAATAAAATAAATAATTAAATAAAATGGAGAGGGGAGGAAACGATTTGGCAGTTGAGAAATTAGGAAGGGAATTTTGCAGTTTTGACAAGCTTAGATTTCATCCCCTCTCTGGATTAAACATCGTAAAGGTAACGGTTTGGCGTGACCGAATTTTGTCTGAGCTACTGCTGATCTTATCAATTATTGGAGAGAGTGATTATTTCAGATTTCTAATTCTGTTTCTTTTGTACCTATTATAAGATTTTGTTGTAAATATCATCTTTACGAAGCACAAGTGGTGTTGTAAGGTAACTGCACTTGCGTAGGCCAATCTAAATATTTACAAAGCTCAATTTAGTATTGAGCACTTGTGAAAAAAATATTGGTTTTAAATTTATTTTATCAATATATTTGAAGTTGTTTAATATATATATATATATATATATATATATATATATAATATTAGCAAAAAAAATCTTTTAAAGTGTTCGATCTTAAGTCATGCAAGAGCCAACAATTGTTTTATTTAAATACTATGCATTACTGCGTCTGCTAAAATTACCCAGGCTTCATCTATCCAGTCTTACGGAAATTAGGAAAAATTACAAGTTAGAACAACCAAAATATATATAGTGTCTCAAAATTGTGTTTGAAATGAATTGCTTCTTGTCCAATGAGAACATAGAATGAATTTTATATCCAAGTTCATTTTATTGTAGGCGATGTGGATGTTACGTTAGATGATCAATGTCATGGACACCATTGACATGAATGCAACTATAGTGGTCATCATAGTTCTAACCAATGGCAAATTAACTCTCATTTAGGACTCTTATTAGAAATCCTTGTGAACACAGATAAGCACACACCTGTACTTTATTGGCCATTGAAGAATAAAAATCAAGAATGTCAACATCAAATACATATTCTCATAGTAATGGCGAGATAATAAATTTCTCGCATTTCTAGCCAAGTTTTCTGATTCTGTATTATTAACTGTTTTGTATGATGGTGTTTTTTTCTTTTTGCAGCTTACGCTGTTGATAGTGGTTATCCCATGAGATACGACACAACTAATGTTGTCATTACTGTAAAAGATATCAACGACCATAATCCTGTATTCAAGTCTTCAGTTTACCAATTGAAAATACCAGAAAACCGGCATTACGATATCATTCGCACTTTTGTTGCTTACGATGCAGATGAAAATGAATACGGCAAGGTTACTTACAGAATTGAAGGTAATTTAATTGAATATTTTTCTAGATATACATGTATAGCATGCATATAAATCTTGAGTTATGTTTTCTGGGGAGGGGTATTGTTTTTGTTTTTTTTACTTATTCTTCAATTAGTTTTAGGAATCTCAACAATCTCCTGTAACTTAATTAAATCTGAAAACTTATAACAATCACATAAATTATTGATAGAATATTATAACTGCATTATTTTATAAAACATTCTGTATAGATTGAACAATATTCCATGTGATGAATTAACAAGAATTACCACAGAATAACGACTTTATTAGACATTAGGTTTTGACAATAAGATTGGCTACAAAAATGTAAATTTAGTTTCATGAAAAAAAAATATTGTAAAAATAAACTAAATTTATTAAAATGTGATTCAGCTATTAGCATTTATTCAATCCACAATTTGTGTGTGGAATTTTTTATTGCAAAATTTGCTTATATGTAAAGCATATAAAGCTTTCAGTGCGATGCTGATTACAATGTGTTTATGATTCCAGAGTGAGCCTTGCATAATTCAACATTTAATTGCGAAAACTGCAATGAAAATATCAACATGTCTACTCTATTTGTAAAAATACTATTTTTAATCACCTACTTTTTTATGACATTGATTCTGGGGCAGGTGGCCTTGCAATTCATGTCAAAGGTTTTGATATAATTGATACTAGAGCTATCTCTAGGCAACGCACCTCCCAGGACACCAAGAAGGAGTCTGGGTCAATGCCAGGAAAGAGTGCCAAGTGGGCTGTGGTTAATTTTCGTTCTTGTCCCAGTCATTTTATAACACTATCTGGAGGCTATGCACAATATCTTACCCTCATAGCAAATACGTATGAAAAATAAGAAATAAAAAGCGACTTAAAATAAACATTTCTTCTTGATTTTTTTTTTTTCAGCTGGAAACATAGATGATATGTTTGCCATTAATCCTAAGACTGGCGAGTTATCCTGTAAACCTTTGGACCGAGAAAAAGTCCCTTTTTATAACCTTACTCTAGTAGCAGAAGATGGGGGAAACCCTCAACAAATTGGTCGCACTCAGGTACTGGTGACAGTGCTTGATCTTAATGACAATCAACCAGTGTTTGAACAGTCAAACTACAGCCGGATGCTACCGGAAGACATTCCGCCTGGAACATTTGTGCTGCAAGTTAGCGCCACTGATGCCGACCAGGGAGCTAATCAGAATATTTCATATTCTTTTGGGAATAACACTTTTGGTCTTTTTGCATTGAACAGCACCAATGGCACCATCTCCACCATAGGGTAAGTCACATTATTTTTGTTCTATGAACCGAGAAGTGTTTTTGTCTGTAAGCAATTTCATATAACTACTGATCAGATCTTCATGAAAGTTTTATTTTTATAGTTTTATATTTGGATTAGAAAACAATTGATCCATCAGGAACTGTGCAAATGAATGTTATTTTCCAAGCGGAAATAATTTCTTCTATTCTATGTTTCTACTATCTGAAAATGTGTGTGTGCATATATATATTATATAAATTCCTCTAAATTCACACAAAATTTTTGGTAATAGCTCAATAGTGTATACATTACTAGAGCTCAACATATAATATAATAATATAATAAATGTTCCGAATTTGTTTAAGAAAAGATTTAATTCAAACAATTGTTTCTGCCCATTTTAAAATATGCATTCTCTTGATAACAAAACACAAAACTCAAGATGTTTTAAAAAGGCTTCATCAGTGAATTTTTTACCATAAAAAATAAGCCCCCCCCCAAAAAAAAGCAAGCAGAAACGTTAACATTCAAAAAGGTTCTCTTCATTTACTAAATTATATATATATTATAATATATATATTTAGTATAATTTTTTTATTTTACAAACATTTCTGGCTAGATATGTGCGTACATGTTGCAGCTCCAGCCTTATTCAAAGTCTAGCTTCATAAGGCCACTGACAGAGAGTGTGTGTGTGTGTATATATATATCTTTATATATAACGTTAGGTATGTGTGTGTGTGTGTGTATATATATATATATATATGTATGTATGTATAGTTCGGCAGCAGGTCATTTTTTATGCAAGCTTCATTAAAGACCATAGAGTTCTCTCTCGTCACAATCTTTCTGGTCAATTTCTCTACGCAGCGAGCGATTCTTGGGTTTTCGGGTGTTAACGGGTGGAGTATGGCATCTAGTGTTGTGCTGTGGGCCATTCCTCTAGCGCTTTCTGTCTCTCGACCATCTTCAGGAAGCTGTATCTTAGTGTTACTAAGAGCCGTATTTATAGTTTTATTATTAGTTATATATCTATTAATTTATATATATACCTACCTACTTATGTGTAGGGTAATCTAAACAAATAAACAGACCACTATGAATTATGGAATATATTTTCTATGCGACACAGTGAGTAACATGGGCAACTTTTTTTTGTAAACTTTACCATTTAGGAGGTTGGCCCAACCAAACTCGCATCTGCCCTTAAAACCTAAAAAAAATTATTAGAGAAAAGAATTGTTCTGCATCAAACTTTTAGTTATATTAAGTAATACATTTTCAAAAGGATTGGTACATATGCGTGGGCGTCAATAATATGTATGTGCTTGGTAAAATCCTAAACTATTGAACTTATCATTATGAATTATGGAATATGTATTCTAGAAAACAGGATGATAATTTATTTGGTAAACTTTACCATTTGGTAGGGTAAGCACTGAAACTGTATCGTATACCTCAAAGAAAGGAATAACATTAAAATCTAAGACTAATAATGCTATATTTATTGATTATACCCGTCATGGGAAGGGGATTCTACTTTTATGTGTGTGTGTATATATATATGTATATATATATATATATATATATATATATATATGTATATATACTAGAAGAGCATAGACAGAATCAAATGCACATGGTGACGTACAGTTTATCGTCTTGTGTTCATCAGACAATCTGATGAATACAAGGTGAGGCAACTTTAACCATAATGTGCTGTTGATTTTGTGTCGATGCCTTTCAAATATATGTGTGTTATATATAATTAAATGAGCGTTCATTCGCTGACTAGTGCCTAAGAAAAAAAATTACAATAAAAAAAAAATAGATTTAAGATGCTAAAAATCACGCATGAAATTTGACAAGGGGCCCGTGGTCCAGAGGTAACTTACTAGGCCACGGTCAGTGTGGTCGTAGGTTTGAGCCTTTGTCAAAATCTAAGCCGTGCTGACGATTAGTAAAACTATGAAACGCGTTCCAAATTTTATGTGTGTGTGTGTATGTATATATATATATATATATATATATATATATACTTATGGAAAAGTTAAAGAACAAAAAGAATTAAAAATATCTGCAGGAGATTAATTCATACATTTATTTTTTTTAATAAATTAGATTTTATTAATCTTCCAGGATATATTTAATAAAAATAATCTCATTGGCTAACAGATTATGTCAAACAGTTTTCATTTTATAATTCAGTAGGTAACAAAATTTGACATAATTTTATTTTTGAAACACGCGTATATATAGATAAACATTAAGTGTTGATTTTCAAAGCTTACTTAAAATTTTAAATATTATATTCATGTCATGAATTTTATAATCTACCGAATTATAATATGATATATATATATATATATATATATATTTACAACAGACAAATGGTTCGTCATCTTCAGGATTCATCAGTATAGTTAGGCAGAAGAAGATCAAAACCAAAATCTCAATGGATTGAGTCTAGTACTTTACCGACTGAGTTATCAAATCTGCCACTTACAGTGGGAGAAATTATATAGTATGTAAATGAAACTATTCGAGTCCTTCCAGAGAAGAGTATTTCTCTTTATCTATCTAATATATATATATATATACATACACACACACACACACATGCTCTATCACAAATATTGAATACTTCCAACCCTTATAGTGTAGCTAATATAAATATATTAATATAGATGTATATGAAATCAACTAACGAGTTGTGATATATATTCTCCCTACTTGTGAGCTGAGCTCTCTAGTAAAGAAATTAATGGTTGCAACTTAGCATAAAGCATTACTTCTCATTAAAAAAATCAAACTCTCTAAGCAGCTGATAGGTCGAATGTAAACACAAACATATGAGCGCTAGAATTTCCCATAATTTTTTGGCATAGGGGTAAAATGCCAACTGCTGCTAAGTTTCAATTGATTTGGCTGACTAGTTTCAAATTTATCACATCGAGCCATGGAACCATGATACAGCAGAACAGCTGTCTGTGGATGGCACACATACACACACACATGTGTGTGATCCACATGGTTGTTTGTGTAAGACATAAATAATGCAACAGTTTATCTAATGAAAGTACTTAATGTCAAGTAGATCAGATATTCATGTTAAGCCAAATTCAATTTGCTACTAGAAGCTTCACACTGAAAGTAGTTCATAAGCCAATATATATATATATATATATATATATATATATATATATATATATATATATATGCGTGTGTGTTTGTGTAGGCGATGACGATATGCATGTATTCCTCAGTGTAATAAAAATAAAATTGATGCAGTTTTCTATTCCAAAACTGAAAGTGATATTCTTGGAGTATTAGACTTCAGAATGAGTTAAATTCTTCTTATAAGACATTAATGTTACAACTTTTGACAATATATCAATTCTTCCCACCCTCTGAAGTGTACCACAATGAAAGCCGGGGTGAAAAGTGACACATACTGAAGATATAATCTATTACAGCATGAAGAAGCACAGCTTGATTGCATGGATGGCTGTGTTTAGATCGACATATATATATATATATATATATATATATATATATATACTCTTGCTGAGTGATTTATCATTTTTCTAAGTCAAAACACCAGCTCGAAATGATTTGTCTTTAAAGTTGTTCCGGCTAATAAAGCCACTGTTCTTTGAAGTCTTTTGGTCCACTTATCAAACATGAGATCCTTGTAAGTTCTGACTCTTTCCAGCTGTGATGCTCAAAGAGACGCCATTTCTCTTTTTTAACAATTGTTATATAATACAAAGATAGTTAAGCCGTCATAAATGTATCACAGAACTGTTTTGAACATTGTTTTTCTTATGCAACTAAAATAGTGGACATGTTGATATAATCTTCAATAATCCTATTTATAATTTACCCAGTTGATCGACTGAGCTCCAATCCTTGTTTCTCTTTGTAAGACATTAATGGCAAGAACTCGTCTGTTTACCACAACAGAAAAGAACTTAGCATCAGGCGGAATTTTATCAAGAATCGCTCCTCTGATCATTAGGAGCTCATCAAGCTTTGGTATATTCAGCCTCGTCAACAGGGTATTAGAGCTGATATATTGGGTCTGATCTGACCCAACATTGCATATCCATCTGATCATTGCTCTATCATTGGGCGGAAGACTGGAATGTGAAGACGTGATATGGGCTCAACATTCTTCTCCATAAAGCGTCCTAATACAGCTGCTATCTAGTGAAAAATCAAACTAGACATAACTTATATTATTGAAAATCCTTTCAAAACAAATTGGGGATCATCTAAGTAAGATCAAGCCAGAGTGAATGTGGTATTTTGGTGCGTGTCTAGCATAGAGTAAGCCGAAAAGGTTATAACAAAATTGCATGACCATCGAACCCACTACCCCCACCCCGTCTCCCCTTAAAACGATTCGGGATTCATGCCTATGGAAAAGGATGAACTTTATTATTATTGTTTTTGCTTAAATAAAATAACATGGATTATTTGGACTACTGTTCTCATCTTGGATGTTATTCTCACAATATTTCGGTTAATGTAACCTTCGACCTTCTTCAGGTATGTTTGGTCGAACTCTGGAATATGTATGGAATTTCGAACGGAACCCTTTATTTAATCCACAGGGGTAGCTTGATCTCGTTTTTCTCAGCTATGACCGTGTAGACGTCTTAATTCATAACTGCATTCTTAGTATCCCACGTACTGAGGATCGAACCTTCAACCTCCAGAAAACTCTCATTTAGAATTGATTATTACTAAGTACTTATACCTGGACCTAATACATTGGCTGACGGGATGAGAGCAAGCTACTACGATGGATTAAATAAAGGCTTCCATTCGAAACTCTGTACAGATTCCAGAATTTGACAAGACGGACGTAAACGTTGCCGGTTACATCGGCCGAAACGTTGTGCGAACAACATCCAAGATGATAACAGTAGTCTGAATAATCTAAATAATATTAATTATCAATCCCCATCTAAAAAAAAATTCCAAAGTAGAGAATAAAATCTTTAAAAATTGTTCCCAAGTATTTTTCCCCATGTTGAAATCATATTTGCTGCTTTCTTGACTTTTATTTGAAATAAGATGAGAATTTGAAGAAATAAAATCTGTTTCCAGTGTTTCTATTTTAATAAGTATTCACTTGAAACAAAAAAAAAAAAAGCCATGTTTTAAAATGTTTCTTTAGAAAAATCTTCTCTTTCAGGCAGATCTAAAATGTACAGAATGTTATGAATAACACTTTGAATTAGAAAAACAAGAAAAATCAATGTCAACGATTGTTCGTTAATCCAATGTTGATGAGATGCAAGAATGAATCGGCTGAAAAAACAAAACCTTCTTTTAAAGTCTTGATTTAAAATCATGGGAATATTTTTCTCCAATGAAAACAGAATTGCTTATATTGAGATAATATACATGTATTGGTATTGGTGTGCATATATATGCATCGCATAATAAATTACTGCATAACACCATACTCGCTCAAATGGAATAGTGGATAAGCATAGAAACAGACTAGTAGAAAAAACGCAGACAGATCTCTAAAGTCAACCGATATTTCGGTTGAGTCAAATAACCTTAATCTTTCATGTAGAATGACTGTATAAAAATAGAAGGCCTTTACACAGCAAACAATCTAAGAGGATCATGAAATAGGGTAAGGGAGACAGTATAAGTGAAAGAGGGTAAGGAAGACAGTCTGAGTGAAATAGGATGTGGGAAGAAGATAGGTGGGTGTTTGTGTCAGCTGTGAACTGGGGTGGTAGTGGGTCGAATATGAAAAGAGTATCATACAGAAATATTTTAAAAAGATAACATATAATAGAGAAAAAAATGTTATTACTTTAACCAATTCCGGAAGCAACTATACATACATTTGTATATTCGTTATTCTTATGTCAATTGACATCGATAAGAAACAAATGAAGAAAACATTTACACCTTCAAATCGTGCAACTCTGCCCAGAAGATATTCTCTATATCAGGCGTTCTCAACATTTTGCTTGTTCACCCCATGAGATATTTTATCATCTATGGGCCCCATATATGCATATATCATTTTTTAATCAAATATTTGTTTCATTGTTAGTTTTGACTAACCTAGAATCAATTTCTTTATATTTAAAACATAAAATCAAAATCTTGAAAATGTCAATAACCACAAGCACATCTAGTAAACAAAACGCTACTGGTGTAACTTTTAAAGCAGACAAAACCGATTCTTGCCGACGCCGAAATATGTAAACAGCCGGAAAAAAGACGAATCAAAACGAACCTGTGTCAAAATCAAAACGAGGCTGATTTTCAACATAAAAATAATGAAAGAAAAAAACTTAACATATTTTTTTTATGACAATTTATTTATTATCTGATGAAGAATTTTTTTTTACAATTTATTTATTTTCTGATGAATTTTTTTCATCATCAGGGTCTTTTTTATTTCACTCCTGGTAGAGGAACCTTTCCCTGGTTTCTTTCCACTATGTTTTATCCCTCGCTAGGCATGGCCAAGTAGGACCTAGTTGACTATCGAGGTCGTTTCTCCACCGGGTTTTTGGTTTGGCATTCCTCTAGATCTTTTCCATTGCTTCGAGGTTTATTCTATCGCTCTATATGTCCACCTATTGTCTGTACATCTCGAAAGGTGACCTGCCCATCTATATTTTGCCATACGTATGGTAGTAGCGATGTCATTTACTCCAGTTTGCTGTTTGATCCAGGTGTTTCCTTTTCTATCATGTAAACTGATGCCCAGCATAATGCGTTCCATTTTCTATTGTGCCACTCTTAACTTTTCTATCGCTACATTATTAAGTGCCCATGTTTTCCTACCATATGTCATAACAGGCATGATGCATTCATTGAACACTTTTTGCTTAATGTTATATTGTGGACTTTATACTTTTTATATTATATGGGGAATTTAAGTGAAAAAACAGTTCGCTTTTTGCCTGTCAGGAATTATAAGAGTGAGTTACTCAATTTACAGGTAAATTGGTCGTCTGCTTTCTGAGTGTTCTGATTGGCTAAACACTTCGGCATCTCCCTCCTGTTTATGTAAATGGCCGAAAGATACCGAACAAAAAGTATTTTTTTCTCTGGTTCAAAAGCAGTACCAGAACCAACAAAACAAAATAGAAACTTTTTTCGTTCGCCTTCTTTAAGCTTGATTAAACTTATTTTTTATTCATTTTTTTTTGTTTTAATTTATATATTTATTTGTTTTTCAGATATTTTGACCGAGAAGTGAGGAGTACATACCAATTTGATGTTATTGCTACTGATGGTAGCCTGTATGAAAACCCACACTCAGTCAGTGTCCCAGTGCAGATTGTCATGGATGATGTCAATGATAACCGACCAGTATTCCCTGCCCAGCCCTATCGGATGACTATTTCATCTCAACTGGGACCAGATGAATATGTTCTGAAGGTAGAAGCAACAGACAGGGATGCTGGAAGGAACCAGCAAGTGTCCTACTCCTTTGGCTCCCGTTCTGATGATTCGGCACAGAGATTATTCCGGGTAAATTCCCGCACGGGAACGATTAAAACAAAAGTCCAGATGACTCCAGATAAAAATGGTTATTATTTCCTGGAAGTTATTGCGCGTGACAATGGAGGACCACTGCTAAGTTCAGCAGGTATAATTTTCATTTTGCTTTTCATCTGAAATTTAGATATACCCAATCTGACAAATTCATGAAATTTGATGTGCACCTTCATTTTCGGTGGGGGGGGGGGTATATACAAATTAGTATTGATCAGCCTCCTTCATACCAACATTTTATTCCTACTTGATTTTTTTCTTAATCCTTATTCATTCATTTTTTTTTTTTTTTTAAACAAAAATTGCATCATACAGTCTCAAAAAAATACAATATTTATCTGAACTGATTTTGAGAGAGGCCAGTGTCCTTCTCAAGACTCTTCTGGAGAAAGATGCTGACCTCTTGAAACTATGGCTTCTGTCCGAAATTAGTGAACAAACATTGCAGCACACAAACTTAAATGTTTCACCATCAATTGATGGATGAGACGAGGGTAATTTTGAAAGAAAAATATTTATACATTGTTTCAAGTAAATTGTATTAATTCCTTTCTCAAAAAAATATTTTTTTTAAAATGTGAGTAAAATTTCACTAAATACATAATATTGATGTTCGCTTATTTATTTTACCTCAAAGGTGTCGTCGAAATAATGGTTGGCGCTCACATTCAACAACAGAACCTATTGTTTAATGCATCTGTGTATGAAGTGTCCGTTCCTGAAAATGCACCGAAGGGGAGACATGTCCAAACAGTTACAGCTCTGTTTAAAAACAGAAAAGTAGCCACTACAAGATATGAATTCATCAGTGGTAATGAAGACAGGACATTCTCTATTGATGATATCAGTGGTGAGTATAATCTGACCTCTCACCCATTCCGACATCCCTGTTTATGTATTGAATCTATTGTCACTTCCTATCTATGTCCATACATATTCATCCCGTCAAGCATTTATGAAAATCACATTTTTATTTCAGCTAAGAGGACCATAATAACCTATATAACCTGGTTTCTCTAGCTCTTCTGAACAGTAGCCCAGTCTAATAATAATGATGAACATTTTATTTTTTATTAGTCATAATTAGAGGGGCGGCAGACTATATGAAATAAAATGCAATAAAGAAACACAAACAACTGTTTTATTAATAGAAAAAAGGACACACATAAGCAGTGCATGAAAAAGTAGAAAGCAGGCAGAGTAGTGCAAGCATATGGAAATGGGATTTCTCTTTTGAGTTGTTGGTGAGTTCCATTTGTCTCCTGGTAATCAATTAATTAGACTCAGCCTGTGTTCAAGTATCACAGCAATGACAGTAAAAGTACAGGCATAGAATATAAAATATAAAGTTATATAATTGACCCTGAGACAGGTAGAAATGTACTAGATTCAAAAAAGAAGAAAAAAACAGTAAGTGTTGAAGAGATACTAGCAGAAGAAAGAATGGTGAGGAAATGGTGTGATATGGAATAAGTGAAAAAAACTAAAATTGGACATAGTCTGATATTGTTACTACTGTTTTTACAAAATATACACCTACACAACAAATAGATCTACAAACCATCTGTACACGAAAGAGAATGTATTAGTATTTCAAAGTATTAAAAACTTAAAGCATGAAAACTCTTACTAAAATGAATAGATTTGACATTGGTGACACAGGAGGGATTTATGTGCTGTAAAACAAAACATGCAAAAATAAATTTGCACCATGAGTATATTAAAACCTTCCAGTGTACAAACTTTTATAGATAAAATAGCTGGATTTGACATTAAATAACTCTTAGAGGGTTGATATGCCATAAAACAATCAAACTAAGACGAATGAATAAATGATTCTGGCTCGTTTTGATGGAAATCAAATGGAGCATTACATAAAGCATTAATATTATAAGACTATCATTCATATGGTTTTGGTCACAGACGCACCAAATAGTCATTATGATTAAATTATATTTAGGTTTTTTTTTCAAATTGAAAATACATCCACATGAAAGGAGGGGAGTAAACACATTGTTTAGAAGAGGACAGTTTTTTTAATCTTTTTTTTATCTCATGAATATCACTTTTTGTATCCTGATTTTTACCATCATGGATCTATTTCATTTCTTTCTTTCTCTTGCTCCTAGGAAATATTATAATTAAGCGACCAGAGAATTTAAACTATGAACAGAATCCGACTCTTCGATTAATGGTAATGGCGCAAGTGAGTGCTTCCAGAGCCTACACCATTGTCAATGTTAATTTGATTGATGTTAACGACCACACTCCAATCTTCACCCAATCACATTACGTTTCATTTGTTTGGGAAAATGAAAACCGAGACACTTACGTGACAAAGGTAGATATCAACTGATTATTGTTAATCTATATTGCTAAAGAATTTACGTGAATGCTAATAATATCTGATAACGATTCCATGCAAATGTTTTTGTATTTTTTCTATGTTTACCCCTTTTTTTCTTCAAATCTTCTTGTTTTCACAGATATATATATTTTTCTTTTTTGTCTTTGTCTTGAATTCATTCAACCTCCCTTTTCCTAGATTTTGTTTTATTTATCTTTGATCGATTTTCTAATTTAAAAAATCAAAATACGAGGGAAAAAATAAAATAAGATGAACAAAAAATCAGTTTTTTTTTTTACTTAATATATTTTGACTTTTTTGTTTTTGTTTGAAGCGGTTCTTTGTTTTTATTTTTACGTTTTTTGATTTTTAGTGTCCATAAAAAAAATGTTTAGGTACATAGTAAACTTAGTTGGCTGTAATTAAAAATTGTAGACTGCCCATATAGAAAACACTGTCAGAGCTACCATTATTCGATTAATTCTTTTTACAAACACTCAAAAAGCTAACAAATAAGGCAGCTGCATATTTTGTACAAAAATTGGCTCCAAATTAAAATGTAATAAATAGAAGAGAATATATATTTTTCAGCCAATCAAAATAACTTAAACATCTTCAACAAAAGCATAATAAGAATCTATTAAAGAGTTGGTGCCAAGCCGCTGGGAGCCGATGTCTAAACTATAAATGAAATCAACATAGTTTATCTTTTGCTTAATATCCATTCACTTATCACCACAGTAGCAGACAACACCTTCTAGCAGTTTGAATGATACTGAAGCTCTACTTAAAACAACTAATGGGAGAAAAAATACATACAAGCTGAACTCTTCATACTCATGCAATCAGCAGGAGTCTGACACTTGCTGAGTTTATTTCAATGGAAATATTCTGAACTCGAGTCAATCGTTGTAGAAATTAAAATTTCCGTACATTCTGATGTTTGTAAATATATATAAAATACCACCGACCATTCCTTATGTAGACAGAAGGAAAATAATTTGGCCCTTGTGGTAAATCCTGTTACTTAGCCTTCAATATATATATATATATATATATATATATATATATATATATGCATGAAAAAGGAGACAAACGGAAAACAGGTTAGAATGCAGGAGAAAAACAAAAACAAGAGATTTGACTGGTTTCGTTCGTATTATCGTGCACCTTACACTACATATATATATATATATATATATATATATATATAATTTTAAATTTAAAATCAAAAAATGAATAAATTTTAATACAAAAAAGACGATCAGAAAAATTGAAAAAATAAAAAAAGGTATAATTAAACAGACGAATTGTTATTTTTAGCAATGTTTGCATAAATGAGAAAATGCTGCCTAAATACACACTATATATATATATATATATTAAAAAAATTACTATTTCGTGTATATACATGTATTATAAGGTGATACAATATATTGTGCGTATATTTTCAGTATAACTATTTTGTTTGTGTAGTCAAAATCTCTTGCTTTTAGTTTAATATATATCAGGGGTGTGAGTTCTCTGCGTTTTAGCAGAATTCCACTTTCTTAATCCAGAAAAAGTGGAGTTCCGCTTAAATCGCTAGAGTCTCTCATAGATGTAAGTTCTCGGGTCTTTTATGGGAATCCACTTTTTTTTTTAGTTAGAAAAAGCTAATTTTCCATCCTATGGCATTCCTCCCTGAAAACTGAATATATTTATTTTGCCATGAAGGCTACGACTTCAAGCAATTCATGTTGAGGGTAAGGGAGTTAGATGACTTGTTTCTTCACCCCATATGCACACTAGGTGTCTTTCTGTTAATTTTGACTTTCTTAGTTCAAACTGATTGGAGTTGTTTAGAAAAAAGTTTGTTTTATGTGCTGCCCTCACTTCTCTCTCACACACACACACACACACACAATAAAAACAGGGAGGTGTGGCCTCCAGGTTGGGAAATTCATATTGATTTCCGTTTTTTTTTTCTTTTGCCATTAATTCTTGATATATTTTCATTTTACTTCAGTGTAAGGTCTCAGAAATCAAGGGGCCCTTACCTGGGGCTAACACTTGATCTCTATATGAGATACATAGATAACAGAGTGTTCAACTAACGTTCTCCTTTATCTGTAAAACGTTGAGTAAGTAATGAAGTGAAGAACATTAATTTTCCTCTTCCCAATTGACCAGTTAACTATTACAGTATATATTTCTTGTGGTCTCATAGTTTTATCGGATTCCAGTATGAGAATTCATCTAGTCTGATAGAGTATCCAGCTAAGTGCTGTTATTTGAGGTAACATCACTTGTATAAGGTGCAGCATTCTTCATATAAGCCAGTGTGTAGCTACACCGAAGGGATCTTATTTGGGCTACGAATACTGTTATTTTTAATATTTTATTAGTGTTTACTTGTAGGGGGAAGTATCCTTATGTCATGTTGTCCTGACAAATTCCTGTACAGAGAAACCGTAAACACTCGAGAGCAGTGTCTAGTAGACATTAAAATTCTCTCTATATATATATCTTTCATTTGGTCTTTTGAACTTCTGGTCTGGTAGAGTATCTAGCTAAGTGCAGTTACTTGAGATAACATCACTTGGAGAAGGTGCACCATTCCTCGTATGAGCCAATGTATAACCGTGTCAAGGGGGTCTTATTTGGCCTTCGAATACTATGTTGTTTTGAATTATTGTTCAGGGTTTACTTGTAGAGTGAAGTATCCTCATGTCAGGTGGTCCTGACAAACCCTTGTACAGAGAGATCGAAGACACTCGAGGATGGTGTCTAGTAGGTAATGCATGTGCGTAATTAATCTGTATGAACTGTGTTCATTTGTTTACTGTGTTAATTCTTTCACAATGAATTAAAGAATGCATTTCTTTGTAAATATATATATATATATATATATATATATATATATAATGTTGTCATGACTTATATTTAACTTTCTTTTCCCCCAGGTGTCTGCCAGTGACTATGATGCCAACAACCAGGTGCGATATAGCATCATCAATGGCAATGATGGCGGGGCTTTTAAAGTCGAACAATACAGTGGCATCATCAAGACAACAAACCTTTACCTGGACAGAGAAATTTATTCCTCTTATCAGCTGGATATCGAAGCAGCTGACAACGGATCGCCACCAAAGTCGTCCACTTGTGTTCTGCACATCACTGTTGTTGATAAGAACGATAATAATCCCGTTCTACCAACACCCTTACCTGTCAATATCGGTGAAGGTAAGAATTCAAATATTTTTCAAATACTTTATCTCCTTCTCGCCTACTTTAATGCCTACCCTCCCCCTACAATAGACATTGGGGAGTCCCGTTTTGACCTGTTAAAATGCAGAATTGCCTCTAAAGTATCAGATGGTGTAAAAATGAAATAAATATCGCTATATAAAAAGTTAAGTATGTGTATATGTTTATATTTATATATATTTCGTTGTACAAGATAAACTCATAAACTAATGAACTGATCATTAAACTTTACCATTTAGGAAGCGAGTCCACCCAAACTCGGACCCACCCCCAAAACTTTTGAAATGAGTTAGATACAAAAAAAAATTAACAGAAAAAAAAGAATTGCTCTACATCAAATTTTGAGTTATATTAATACATTTTTAAAAGGATCAGTGTATATGCACGAGCGTCAACAATATGCATGTGCTTGATAAATCCTAAACTATGCAACTTATTATGGAATATGTATTTTAGGCAACAGAGTGAGTAACAGGAACGAATTATTTATTTCTTTTGTAAACTTTATCATTGGGGAGGTGCATCGGAACCAAAAAATACCCCCCAAAAGAAAGAAAAAAACATTAAATTTTAAAACTAAAGCTATATTTATTGCTTATACCCGTCCTGGGACGGGTATTGTACTAGTGTCTGTATAAAATTTTACAAGTGTTAGAATAATTGCATGATGTTAAAAGACTAGCAAAGATACCCGACATCGCCTGGGAATAATAACTTTAAAGTTCTGGACAATTTTGTATCATATTTTCTACTTTAATTTTTGTTACAATGTCTTATTATAAAACAAGTGTACAACCTCCAAAAATGAATGGCAAAAAAGAAAATATGCTTTGTCAATGTTTGCACTAATATTCATATGAATAGAATTACGCCAATAATTTTTCATATATAAATTATCATTTCTGATGATCTAAAGAAAAAAAAACACATGACATTATTTCTTTAAAGTAGAGAATTCATTTCTAAATTAATTTTAGACGGCGGTTGTTGTCTGACTTCTATTTGCTTTCTCCTTTCTCCTCACCACTTGAAATGGTTTCGTTCAGAAACTAGAAAAGAGCACATTGTTTGCTCGCTAGCTATTGTGTGACAGGAGCGATATGTATTTATTTATATAAAAATAAATACACATTGGTCTTGATTATAGAGTGGAGGATTATTTTAAAAGTTCTAACTTCAAGTGTTTGCTTTCCTATAGCAAATAAATACAAGATGAGATATAAAATTGTCTGATCTTGTGAACACAAATAAAATAAAACTCAAATATTTAGAAAAGAAACTAATTATATTTCTAAAACATACATAAAAAAATGATATTTTATATTATCTCGATTATTCTCACTACTATTCTCATCTTGTTATTTTCACGTTTCAGCCGATGTAACCTCCGACCTTCTTCGGGTGCATCTTTTCGAACTTGGGAATCTAGATGGAATTTCAAACTGAACCCTTTATTTAATCCATAGGGGGAGATTGTTCTTGTTCCGTCAGCCATGTTAATTATGGTATTTTTAGTATCGCCTGTAGTAAGGATTGAACGTTCAATCCTCAGAAGATAGTTTAAAACTGATTGTTGATCAATGCCTTTAACTATTGCGCCACTGGTGAACCACAATGAGAATAGTAGACTAAATAGTCCAACTACTCCAAATTATCTTTATCTTGTGCAATTTTTGAGATGGATTCGTTTTAATGAGTTTTCAAAATGGTATTAGACAAATTGCGGCCGTGGTTGGGGAATACATTGATGGAGTTGTTTCTGGACGTTTTCAGTGTCATCTCAAGTGGAATTGCATCGATTTCCTCTCCTTCATCGTTTCCTTCAAATCCTCAAGAGTTTGAGAACGATGTCGGAAAACCGCTTCTTTCAAGTACCAAAGGAAAAATGTCACAAGCACTTAAATATGGTGACCTTGCCGGCCATTCCATGTCTTTCCTTAATGATATCAAACGAAAAGGAAATATTTCCCTTAGCACTCCATGATCGTTGATAGAGAAAGTGTTATAATAATTGATGCGGAAAATGAAAACTGCTTTCAATCGAGACCTGTCTGCCTCACCCATATCTCCTATACAGTACCCACTCCAAGGAGATATTCTAACTGTTAGGTCATTAGCATTAGCCACAAGGACGTGAAATCTTAGTATCTATATAAACAATATCAACTACCGAACAGTGCTCTATTCGTTTTTATAAAGAGCTGTGCAGTATCGTATCGTTAATTTTTTTTTCTCAGCTGTTCATAAATATTATATAAACTAGCTGTCCTGACCCGGATTTGCCCGGGAGTATTTGTACTTGTATTATTATTTTGCAAGGAAATATTTTTTTTAATTGACCGTATGTTTTTGTGAAATTACGTCGAAAGCTTTTCTTTTTAACTCTTAAATATAAAATAACTAGAAGAGTACCCGTCCCAGAAAGGGTAAAATAAATTCCCTAACAGAAAAGGTTTGCACAATTATTATGTCACCTTACAAAGATTAAAATCAAGATATAATGATACTGAACCATATGTCTTGAATCCTTATTCCAATTTTAATAAAAATTCATAATTTTGATTCTAGAAAATGTCTAAAATTTCAGGCTTAATGTTAACTTTTTAAAGGCTTTATTTTTTATATTGGTTGGACATCGAAGATACTGATTACCTATTCAGTGGGTGTACTGATGCAACATCATGCTGATACCTACTCACACTTGCCAACAGGCTCGTTGCAGATGTGAAACAAGTTGCAGTTTGACACATTTTCGTTGAATATTATATTAAATAGGCATTTTGCTGAAACGTGTCATATTTGAAACAAAAAGCGTTTCAGGGTTAGGGGGTCTTAAGGAGAAAGTGACTATTGATCAAATGCAAGTATGATTAGTTCTTCTATACACTGGAACAAAGCATCAGATTGCTGGTCTGCCAGTTGTGGGGGGGGGGAGAAATAAACAGAAGCTTTCGTTTCTATTCAATCAAACCTGCATTAATGAAAGAATGCTGCTTAAATAAATAAATATATATATATATATATCCCCCAAACAGTTTTTCATGGTAAACCACTGATGATCCCTACAAAAGTATGAAGACTAGCATAAATTGTTGAGAGCTAACTAATACAGTGATTACAAGAGATTGATTGACTTACAAACAAGGAAATTTTCCAACAAATGGCTTGGCACTAAAAGATTTTCTTTTCTTTTAATATAGTTTTAAAGGTTGTAAAACTTCCAAGACCATATATATATATATATATCACACCGTAGTCTTAAGAGTAATATATTATTATTATTATTATTATTATTATTATATGTATATATTAGTGAAATTAAAGCTGAATTATTTCTACATTTGATTATTGGAGAAATGGTCGTTTAATCAGTACCATTGGAGAGCCATGAATATTCTAACTGTCCTGTTTTTAAATCTCCGAAACAGTTACATGGTAAACAGCTGATGATCCCCGTTTTAATATTTCACGCTTAAGTTAAGGTCACGTTTTTGTTTCACTGTTATATACTTAAACCCCCCTTTTAAAAAAAAAAATTTTTTTATGAATTTCTCAGCGAATGCTATGTCTGCGATATCTTGGATTTAGTTAGTTTCTCTGGGAATTTAAACTGCATATTCCTCTTTTTTGTCTTTTGTTTAAAATGACTCAAAGCTTCTTTAGACTATATATATATATATATATATATATATACATTCAACACTTTATAATGCTGCTGTTAGCCCATTTTATAAGCATCATTTTTACTTGTCAATATGGGTGAAGGTAAAACTAGGCTTGAGGTAAAAACGAAAATTGGGAAGTCATCTTTGACCTTTAATATTACTTCACATTGTGTTAACAGCATGAAGCGAATGTCATAACTCTCATTTTTCAAACGATGCCATTGCTTCAGCTCTCTTGCAATTATCTAAAGCAACTAATTCCACCCACTCTCCCGCACTTTGTTTTCTATGGCACAAGGTTAGAAATGTAGGTAACTAACAGTTATGCGCTGTTATACACATTTACTGAACCCTTCTCCAGGTAAATGCACCAGATTCTTTCTTTAAATATTCGCTCATATTTGGAAAATTTGCAGAAAAAAGGGGTTTAAAAATTCCAACCATTTCATGGATTGTTCGGCAATGGTCCTAATGGATGAGATCTATGACTTTTAAACATTTTCTAGAGTTCTCTGCTGGTTATTTGTTACATAAAATGCATTTTTGATCAACCATAAATTGACAGTGACATCTTGTTCAAGTGTTTACATCAATGATAGAAACAAAACAAAAAATAGTAAGATAAAATACATCTGTTTCTGAATTTTTTAGATGAGGATTGATAATTTGTATTTGGATTATTCAGACTACTATTATCATCTTGGATGTTATTCTCACAATGTTTCGTTCGATGTAACCTCCGACCTTCTTCAGATGTATCTTTTCAGAAATCTGTGTCAAACACTCAGGAATCTGTACAGCATTTCGAACTGAACCACAAGAACCAGTAGGGTAATGGATAAAGTCCTAAGTGAAATTCAGTCTAAGTAACACTTTCTGGAGGTTGAACGTTCAACTATCAGTGCGAGCGATACTAAGAATACAATTGCGAATTAGTTAAGACTTCTATCCGGTCATGGCTGACGTAACGAGAGCATGATACCACAGTGGATTAAATAAAGGGTTCCGTTCAAAATTCTGTACAGATTCCCGAGTTCGACACACCTGAAGAAGGCCAGTTACATCGGCCGAAACATTGCAAGATGAGAACAGTAATCCAAATAATCTAAATACAAAATACGTCTGGTTTATATAGGTATAAAATATATTCCAGAATACTCATACTTTGCACATATAAACAATATATCTTATATATTATGCAAAGTGAAGTTTCCTGTATTTTAATTCTTGGAATAAGTTAATAGATAAAAACTGTATAAAACTTTTTTTTCATCATTCGTTACTGACATTTATTTGTTTGTGTTCTGCAAAAGAAAGAAAATTCGTTTCAAATCGTATTTTCATTTAGATATTTAGTCCACTTGTTTCTGTTTTGATTATGATAGTCAGAGTCAAATCCTTTTACTGCTACCAGCATAACAGGTTCTAATGTTTCGTAGGATACCTAAATATTAGCTACACTGCTTTTAAGCTCTACAGAAGCTCAAATAAAGAAAAGTAGAAAGTTGACCTTGAGTTTACTTTTGGCAGCTTCGTAACTCTTGCTTCCATTATTGTGTCCTTTAGTCATCACATTCCATGAGCGATGTTTCTGACAAACGGGTAAGAATTGCTGTTTTCTGGGTCGAAATCTATACCTACCCCTTATTGTTGGCCAGTTTTTAACCTTGAAGTATTTTTTTTTCTTTAGCTCCTTCATGCTTTGTCTGAGGGCGATTTCCATATAAAAAAAATGACATTTTTTTTAACATCAAGGCTACTATTTTAAATTAAAGCAAATATTTCGTCACATTTTCTTCGTTGATAGTTTTATAAATATAGTTGCGCATAAAGAATAGCTACATGCGATACATTTCTTAAGCTGATGCTATTCCCTCTTCCCATTTGCGTGCCTATGACATGAATTCCTATAATAATAATGATAATAATATGCTTTAGTACAAAAGTAGAATTGATTGTGATAATGATAATTGCTACTTATAGAAAGTAAGCAATTAGAATATAAATATTAATATATGGGGTTCAGGGATGACATGAAAAATTATTGGTTTTCTCAATTTTCACAGGCAACACTGGGAAACCGGTCATGCCCTTAATACATAAAATAATGAAAGATACAATTCCTTAAATACAATTTATTAAACTAATGAACATAATTAATTTGACTAAAATAAAAAAGGAGTTTATTTTATTTTACCCTTATACATTTTAACACAAATTAAACAACATAAACAAGTGTATATAATAAAGTGTGTATATATATATATATATATAAAAATAAGTGTAACCAGAGCAATTAAAGAGAATGATATATACGTGTAATAGTTCTCATACACCATAACTAGCGTTTCCAAAGGGCAGACAACTCGGGTCTGAAAATGCCCCCTCATGACAGTTTGTGTTCGAGAAATGGAGGTAATACTACATACTTTTAACAATTCTTATACGTCATAACTGGCATTCCTAAATGTATTTTGGTTGTTTTCTTTTTTCTAACAAGAGCAGAATAATTTAGATTGCAGTTCATATCAATACCCTGATGATGTTGGAAAATAGTGTAGTTTTATATGATTGCCATTTAAAAGTTAGAAATAAAATCTATGGTCTTTTCCGCCTCTCCCCAAATTCATGATGCTTAAAAAATAGTATCTAAGTAACCTTTTTAATATATCTTTTCAAATAATGACGTTCAAATTGATTTGTATGCTATAGATTTTTAAAGGTTATTTGTACTATAATGTTACTCAATTCTTGTTATTTCTGAAATTCTTTAATGTTCTTTGATGTTCCTGCTTCTTTGGATTAGAATCCTCAATATATTTTTTTTACTTTCTCTTCAAGGTACTGAAGTTGGCTCTGTCATTGCTATGGTAACTGCAAACGTTGCTGATCTAAATCCAGCTCTCAGTTACAACATTAGCTCTGCTGAAGACATGTTCAACATTGACCACTTGACCGGAGAGGTCACTCTGGCTCAGCCATTAGACTATGAGAATCGAAAAGAATATTTCCCTAACATTACAGTAAGTATTAAACTTATAATTTGTTTTAAAATTTAACTCTAAAAATGCTTTTCATCGTAACCTATCCCTTTTCAATTGTTATTTTTTCTAAAACAGAGTTCCAATAGCTTTATTTATTTTGGGGTGCATATCTTACTTTTTTAAATAAATTAATCTTTGGATGGCTACTCAAATAACAATAATCTCTTGGAATTGTGGGGAGCTACAGATCCAATGCTAACGAATGTAAAAGGTTACTAGCTTGTATAAGCAATTCTTTCTTTCACTGCTTATTTAGCTAATATTTCCTTTTCGCTGTCTGCACTTCCCTCCCCGAAATAAAGAAAAACAGGATTTCACATTCATGTGCAAACTCCACATTTTTACCAAGGAAAATGATACCTGCCCATTTGAAACGATAAAATTAGCGAGCCAGTGTGAAATGCCAAATTCTAATAAAAGGCAGCAAACTTGATAACCACAGAACATGAGTCTACTTCAACAGCACGAGAGACAAGACGGAAAGCGACCCGGTGCATTTCAAGTAGTTTTTGTGTTTCCTTTTACTTATTACATGCTACAGCTTTGTTGTACGTAAATATAAAAATAGTGTTTTTTTTTGTGTTGTTGTCATCTAATTCAGTAGAAGGTCAAGATGATAACATCCATATTAGCATCATGAAGTAAGCAACCTTTTAAATGAAAATAAAATCTCACTCTACTTTTCTGTTATTGTTCATTGAAAAAAGAATTGAGGACAATTTATTAAAATAAACCCACTTTTATTAGTTAGTAGACTCCTCTTGATCTATAGTAGATATATTATTAAATGTATGTCTCTCTATTCTGTCCCCTCTTTCTATCGTCTGTCCCAAACCCCCTATCCCCCCTGTGACCCCAACTCTCTCTCCCTCTCTCCCCTGTGACCCCAACTCTCTCTCCCTCTCTCCCCTGTGACCCCAACTCTCTCTCCCTCTCTCCCCTGTGACCCCAACTCTCTCTCCCTCTCTCCCCTGTGACTCCAACTCTCTCTCCCTCTCTCCCCTGTGACTCCAACTCTCTCTCCCTCTCTCCCCTGTGACTCCAACTCTCTCTCCCTCTCTCCCCTGTGACTCCAACTCTCTCTCCCTCTCTCCCCTGTGACTCCAACTCTCTCTCCCTCTCTCCCCTGTGACTCCAACTCTCTCTCCCTCTCTCCCCTGTGACTCCAACTCTCTCTCCCTCTCTCCCCTGTGACTCCAACTCTCTCTCCCTCTCTCCCCTGTGACTCCAACTCTCTCTCCCTCTCTCCCCTGTGACTCCAACTCTCTCTCCCTCTCTCCCCTGTGACTCCAACTCTCTCTCCCTCTCTCCCCTGTGACTCCAACTCTCTCTCCCTTTCTCCCCTGTGACTCCAACTCTCTCTCCCTCTCTCCCCTGTGACTCCAACTCTCTCTCCCTCTCTCCCCTGTGACTCCAACTCTCTCTCCCTCTCTCCCCTGTGACTCCAACTCTCTCTCCCTCTCTCCCCTGTGACCCCCAACTCTCTCTCCCTCTCTCCCCTGTGACCCCCAACTCTCTCTCCCTCTCTCCCCTGTGACCCCCCCAACTCTCTCTCTCCCCTGTTACCCCAACTCTCACTCCCTCTCTCTTCTGTGACCCCAACTCTCCTCTCTCCCTCTCTTTGTCCCACTCTTATCTCTCTTTCCCCTTCTTCTCCCATTCTCAACCTTGCTACTCTCCCTCTTGCTATCCTTCTCCCTCTTTATATCCATCTCCCTCGCTCTTCCTTTCTCAGTCATTTGAATAATTAGCTGAAGCCGATTTCTAATTTTTTTCTCATACACGTTTTGATGAATGTGCTTTCGAAGCTGCTTTGCTGACCAATTGATATTTTTCTTATGCTGAAAGATTTTTTCTTCTTTCTTTATACTCCATAACATCTAAACTGCATGCATTTGCATTTTTCTGAAAGTCAGTATTTGACTTTGTCAGAATTCCAGGCTCCATTAAATTGTAATACTTATTTAATTTGTTTACTAGTGTAAATATCTTAATTAGAAATTAGCTTCATACAATCTTAAAATTTAATTAACTTAGATGACTGCATGTTTGTAGAATTATTCTCTGTTAACAGAATGGCCACTTTGAATAGTTCAACATTGTTGCAACAAAATCCCCTCCAAAAGTATTAAAAACAGATTTAAGCATTCTTTTATGTTAATAGCATAGATACATTTCAAGAAAATATGTATGTAATATTAGTTGTTAATAACTTTAGTTATTTAATAATAATGCAACCTAGTAGGGGTGATCTCTTTCCTTCTCTGCAGTTCATTTCGCACAGAACAGATGTTGCTCGCCTCTCTCTACTGCAGGGGCGGGCAACCTTTTCAGAGTGAGGGCCAGATGAGACTTTTGGAAGGAGATCGTGAAAAACGAAATCTCAGAATTACTATATTTTGTTTACATGAATAAATTGTACAAAAATTGCATTGAACACTCTACAAATCTGATATTTTTTCTCAAGAGACTTCTGTATGTGAGGTTATAAAAGACGCCGACGAAGAGCCATTTTGGAATCACAAAAAATAATGACGGAGGGGAGGGGAAGTAGCAAGCAGATCCAGCATTCGTTTTGACACACCTCACATAAGTTCTATGTTTCATGCCCTTTCCTCGTCTCTCGTTTCCTCTTTGCCTCTCTCTTTCTCTCTTTCTCTTTTTCTATTTTTTATCTCAGGCCAAAGATTTGAAATTAATAGTTGAAAAAAAATGAAATATACATGCATCATCGCTCGCTGATATTTATACATTTTTATCCCACTGTAAATCTTAATCGAAACCTACATTCACGTCTATGTCACAAAATGATATGAGTTTTACTGGGAGGTCCGTGGGCCGGATTGCAATAATAAAGCATAGCAGGTTGGCTAAGCCTTCGCGGGCCGGATGTGGCCTGCGGGCTGGAGATTGCCCGCCCCTGCTCTACTGTATAGACATGTTCATGGTAGGCGCTCGATTGAGCTCCAATCCCTCGTCCCCTCTGTAAAACATTCACAGCAAGCCCCTGCCTGGCTACAACCACAACAGAGGAGTTTCGTTTTTCTCTCTCCATACCATAAAACCAAACGCGACCTCCATGAACAAAGTTTCTTTTCTAGAGCATCCCGTTTGTGCAACAAAATACCACGAAGCTGCTTTCTAGCCGACAACAACATGGTCATGTTCAAGTCTAATGTAAGCAAATATTTGTTGAGCCGTCCTCTTGGATAATCCATTCTTCTTAAGAAATCTTCTGTCCATTCCACGGTTGTTTACAATCCTCACGTGGTGGGACTCAATGTCCAACCGACGATCTCTATAACCCTTATCCTCGAGTGACACATTAGTATAAAAAATAAGTGTTAACATAGGTGTCTGTTTAAAATGCATTAAACTTATATAGCAATGCTTATTGACAGTCCCTTGAATTTATTGCTTCTTATGCTGCATAATTGATTAGAAAACCATATTAAAGGAAGGTAACATACGATTAATACATCTTTTACTTATACTTGTATAGTCGGGAAAGATATTAATTCTCCCCCCCTCCAGTTATGGGTAAAATAGCAGCTTGTATTCAATGAATCATCAACAATACTTTATTTATATTAGGTAATGTTTTGGTATTAAATAACCCGAAAACGGGCTGATTTGCTGTATAACTGACAAATAAAGTTTTGCTGTATTGATTGTTTGATAACAAGTTAAATATACAATTTGAAAAAAAAAGATAACGCCAGTAGGTCTAACTAATAAAGTTAGATGTACGATTTAAAAATTAAGTGTATGTAAAGTCACAATCATGTCTTAATGCGATCTTTATTTATTATAGCTTTTAGCAGGATATCTTTAAAAAAAAAAAGTACTAACAATTATATATTGACTTTTTAGAATAACAATGGTTAAAATAAATAAAAAATATAATCATAAATGTTGTGGTGTTTGTTTTAATTGATTGCTTCAAACTTTCCCCAGGTTAACTTACTTTTTGTTCCCTCTTTCAGGTAAAAAGTGGCAGTAATTATGCTACCACAAAACTGACAGTTAACGTATTGGATGAAAATGACAATGCTCCTGAATTTAATAAACAAAGCTACCAAGTTACAGTCAAAGAGACAGCATACATCGGCAAGTCCATCATAACAGTAACGGCGACAGATTTAGATTCTGGAAAGAATGCAGAGATCACTTACAGAATGGATATCCCAGTTCCTGAATTTTATATTGATTCCAAAAGTGGTAAGAATAATTCTTTGCACTTTGACTATATTTATCAGAACAATTCTTGTTTCTATAAATTAAAATTTTCCATTTTTAATGAGAAAAATATCCAGTCAAAATAAAAATCATCATATTAGGTTTAATGTCTGTTTGTTGGATAGCTTTTAGAAATTGACTTCCAAACTAACCTAACTTTGTCGAAATCTTTATTTATCCCTCCCTCCCTCTCTCTGAAGTTCATCCTCATCACTTCTATGTTTTTCTTGGCCTTCCCCTGTAAACTGACCCTGGTACTTCAATTGCTCTTCATCTACTAACCTAAGAACTCTGATCCATTCGGTCAATGTGACCATACCAACAAAGTCTCTTGTTCTGCTCACATTTCCCTGTACTGTTCAGAAGTTTTGAATATTTTTTTTTATAAGCACGGTACCTTTTATTTTCATGCTTTGAAGCCTAAAGGTCAAGCTCTGTGGTTTGGTCATCATGTTGATAAACAACGTCTATAAACCGATATACACATTGACAGCCTCAAAAGAAAAATTGATCCATCATGTTTTAACTACAGAATATTAGGGCTCTCAAAGTTGTCCACTTGTGTTATAAAAGGTTAAAAGTTAATTACTTCCGGATTATAAAGCTACAGACTTGTTGATCCATTATTGTCAAATTAGATATCTAAACCATGTAGTTTGACATTTATCAATGAAACAAAAACAAAAAATTAACCGAACATGAGTATCAATGTATTAATTGTATTATTTGGACTACTACTAGGATGTTATATTCACAACATTACGGCTGATGTAACCTCCGACCTTCAGGTGCGTCTTGTTCATGTAGATAAGAAATAAAATTGTTAAGTAATGATCTGTTTTAAATGACAGTCTTTTGAATGTTACCGTTTCAATCTTTAGCACAGGTGATATTAAGAATATAATTAAGAATTACCTAAAACTTTTATCTCGTCATGGCTGATGGAACGAGAACAATCTATCCCCGTGGATTAAATAACGGTCAGTTTAAAATTCTGTACAGATTCCAGATGCACCTTAAGAAAATCGGAGCTTAGATCGGCCGAAACGTTGTGAGAATAACATCCAAGATGAGAAAAGTAGTCCCAATCATCCTATCGATACAAATTATCAATTCTCATCTTAAAATTTTGAAACATAAGTATTATTTTTTAATTTTGAAGTTGTTTTTTTTTGGGGGGGGGGGTCATTCATTACACTTTACATTAGATGATATATATTTTTAATTGTTTTAAATATTGCATAGGATTTAACTTCAAAATGTTAAGAAAAATATTTGCTCTAAAACGTAGCACTGTGAAAACATAATAGTATAAGCATAAAATAGTTATACAGACAATTTGATAAATATTCACTTTAGTTGGCCCAAATTGACAATATGTTTACGATTATGCTGCATGTTTCCTGGTTGTAATTAACTTTTTAAGTTAAGCTAGAATCCCATAGCAAAAGTATATAAGGCACCTTAGACATCAAACCTCTCAAGATAGTCCAGTGGGAACTCATAACTAAGGAAATAGATCTATTAGTTAATCTAGCAAATAAATGCTCTCTCATTTTGCATATTTTTGCTAGTATCATGATGAACGAACATTTACTGTACTATCATTCAAAGGAGGGGGGGGGGAAATCTTAGGGGGCATGCAGAACAGATACTACACTACCCTCCCCCCGGAATTGAGTACTAAAATATAGTATAATTAATAGAAATAATAGTATAGTTTCGGTTTCAGACAGATACGAAATCTCCATTAGTAATAGATGAAATCTTGTTAACATTGAAATCGTTCTTCACATTTAATTGCCTCCCTACGAGGGCAGAGTTAGACACAAGGTGAGTTTTTAATGTCGGGAAAATTCAGCTCTCCAAAAAGTGGCACTGGATTGGAACAAAAATTAAAATTGCGTCATTCTAGAAGGATTTCTTCTCCACTGACCGAGGAAAGAGAAAATGAACTGTAGGTTCACAACAGATACTACATTTTGCTCCTAGCCAAAAAACTAAACGATTGAAATCGTTGTTGCTTACTTCATAAATATACTATCCTCCCAAGAAAATGACCAACAGAAAATCTTCATCTCTTAACATGAAGATGGACCATACAACCATGACACCGTTTACAATGTAACAATGCCTTGGATCTTACATTAATATATCTACAAAACGAAAAACTTTATCCCATTTTCTTAGATTCATGTCTAACTTTTGTTTTTTCTTTTAGGCACAATCCATGTAAATCGTTCCTTGAAGTTCAACCCCAACCATTCGATCATTCAGCTCGTCGTCGTTGCTGAAGATGCTGGCAATCCCAGACTTTCTGCTGTGGTTGTTGTTTACGTCCAGATAATTGCTGTCAATACTTACCCTCCAAGGTTCCTAAATACTTCGTACAGGTGAGTCACCTTCATGTTAGAAGCATACAATATTAAGAAAATAGATGATTTAGAATTGAAGCTTTTGGCGAATTCATTTTTTTTTCATAGCAATACATATACACGAGAAAAGACAATTTTGGAAAATAAATTTGACGTGTTTCACTCATTATTTAATCATCAGAAATTAAAAAAAAAAATGCAAATCACAAGATTCACAAATTTTTAGATTTTAAATTTAAATTGAAAAAGCAAAATAATATTCTAAAAACTGCAAATTAAATTTTTACCAATTCTCTTTTATTTTATCCCACTTACATTATTTATATGTACTAGCAGGACTTTGCGGAAATTCCACGGTTGTTTTCTTCATTGAAAAAAAAATATTTAAAGGACCAGGTACTATGAAATTTGAGAATTTTTGATGGGAGCTTCATTTATAGTAAAAGTACAAGTAATATATTAATTAAACGGGTATTATTAACTGAAGTCAACAAACCAAAAAAGGGGGGTAAAAAAATAAATATGCAACAAATAAATGTTACCAAAGGCAAGATAAGTTATTCTTCTACCTACCTGAATAAGTTTATTCGTGTTTTAACTTATTTTAAAGGGGTTTTTTTCTTAAAAAAAAATAAAGTCGATGTCGATTCTATTCAGTTAAAACGAAAAATAAAGATGGCACGACAAGACCTGAACGAGGACTCCTAATCACTCAAAAATCGAAAATTAAACAAAATACTGGTAGAAAAAATCAAATAAATGTCTAAAATAATTCGAAAATGTAATGTTCTATCAGTATTTTGTTTAATTTTCGATTTTTAACCGCTTATCAGGGATCCTCGTGCAGACCGTCGTGGCACCATCTTTTTTTTCGTTCTAACTGAATAGTCGACACGATGTTTGTTGTTGAAAAAAAAACAAAAAAACTTTAACGTAAAACACAAATAAACTTATCCAAGTAGGTAGAAGAGTAACTTATCTTGCCTTTGCTAAATTGTTTTTTGTCGACTTCAGTAAATAATACCCCATTTTTCTTAAACAAATTTTGGTCAATAACTTTACAACTTTTTTAATTAAATTAAGTTGAAAATAAATTCAGTTGTCTGCTTCTTATATGTATTAGTATATAAAGCATTGAGTAAATCCTCTTTTGATTTAGTGTACTGTAAATAAAAGAAGAACCTTTGTAACCGGTTTATAGTGAATTGTAATAATCATATCCTATGGCCTTTTGGCTAAGATCAAAGTGTAGTATCTGTTCCGATGGATACTGCACGCCTGTCCTGTGCAGTTCTAGGAGGTCTACCCTCCCAGGCTTCGCCTCCCCTCTTTGGGGAGGAGTAAGTTTATTGCTTACTGTCTGAGGCGCCCCTACCGGGGAATGCCGACGGGGCTGCCCAGGCAATTTTTAAATGGCCAGAGTGCTCACCTCTCGAGCGCTGGCTTTTAACCCCACTTGCTCGACCCGATCTTGGGTCACATCTTACTTGTGGGAGTAAGATGTGACCCGATCTTGGGTCACATCTTACTTGTGGGAGTAAGATAAAACTGGCCTTGTGCCTAACTCCGCGAGGAGTAAATAAATATCCTATTGCTGTATAACTGCTCAATGTCTGCTCTCTAGACATGGTGCTATGTTTTAACTTCAAACTTGGTATCTATTCCCAGTGCTGATGATTAGACCTGACATAAATAAAATATCTATATCGTCTCAGAAACGATCATACACAAAATTGTTTGTTGAATTCTTGAAACATACGCAAATGAATGTCATAAATTTATTTATATATATATATATATTATAGATATGTATATATATTATTATATCATGTATCCACATAAAATAAGGAGATATGATCTTTTATGTATCAATTTTCAGTATTTACTTCAACAGGTTTCAATACGTGAGTAGAGCGAGGTAGTAAGTTATGAAAATATATTTATGGCAATTAAGCTACACAGAGGCTTCCGCGTTTTATCCCCTATGGCTATGAATTTTAGCCTGACGATTCCCTAGGGGATGAAACCTGGAAGCCTCTGCGTAGCCATAATTGTCATAAATATATTTTCATAACTTACTATATATATATATATATATATATATATATATATATATATATATAGTAACAAAAAAGGTATTCTGCTTGATTCATATATTTAATTCTTCGAATTAACATAAACTTAGTCGTTTGTGTTGCTGCATCTTTGAAACAAACTTCTATAAAGACCTTATTTTATGAATTAAATTTGATAGTGGAATAATTAATTCCCTTGAAGTGTTGTCAAAATTATTCAATTTGTCTATTGATCCTATAATTAATTTTTTCAGACATTTTTTTCTTTAAACCCCAAATACTTTTGATTCCATTTAGAAACATTGTGATACAAAATGACGATTCTAAGTGGAATCCTAAGTATTCAAATTTTAAATAAATTTGGTTCTTTCAGTAATCTCTTCAGTCGTAAGACATAAGAATCAAGAAATAAAATTATAGTATAAATAGTCATAATTTTTAATACAAATCGATATTTTCAAAATTGTAAAACTTTTTGTAGTGGTAATTTAACATTTCATCATTCTACCACACCCAATTCAAGCAGATATCACATTATGTAATCATAAATTATATTCTTGCTTACAATTAAGATAAGCTTTTGCAGTTGACTTTTTATAGTTTGTTTTAAAAAAAATTGATTGTGTTTGTTTTGCAATAAAATATCAGAGTACAAAGTTGATCTTAGGTTTACTTTCAGTAGTCTTGTAACTCTCGTTTCCCTTATTTTTGTCCTTTAGTCATCACATTCTATGAGCGATGTTTCTGACAAAAGGGGAGGTATTGCTGTTTGCTGGGTTGGAATATATCCATTTAACACTTATCGTTGGCTAGTTTTGTACCTTGAAGTAGTATTTTTTTAGCTCCTTACATCAAGTGGCTTCATGCCTTGTCTGGAACGATTTCCATTAAAAAAAAAACAAAAAAAACAACTCTCTCTCTCTCACACATTATATATATATATATATAATGAGAGAGGGAGAGAGAGTGTATGTTCATAATCACACTATTGATATAAAAATCTACTCTTTCACTAATCATTTCTTTTTCTTTGCAGAGTCCGCTTTGATGAAAACACAACACGTGGTACGGTGTTGTTGGATTTAATCGGTCCAACAGATAGCAACTTACTCAAGAAACGAAAGGTGGATTACAGAATAAAAGAGAAAACCATGCGCCATATATTCTCTTTAGGAAGACGCTCAGGGGTCATCCGTCTCAACTCTTTGCTTGACCGAGAGAAGACTGACCACTACAGTTTCACCGTTGTAGCTTCTGACGACGGGATACCACCAAAAACCTCCACTGCCCGTGTGGAAATAATTGTTGAAGATATTAACGACCAGCCTCCAGTTTTTGACCAGCATACCTACATTGCAACACTGAATGAGTCGTCTCTGAGCAATGTGACATTGGTCAGCATTCATGCTGTGGATAAAGACAAAGGTGACCATTCTGAGATTGAGTATTACATTGCAACTGGTAATGAAGATGGCCTCTTTACGATTGACCACTCTTCTGGAAATATAATTATTACACCAGGCAAGCACTTGGACTATGAAAAGGCAAGTTCACACAAGCTGGTCGTTGAGGCTATCGACTGTGCTCACTGCAAATGGAATACCCGACTATCTAACTTTTGCATTGTCATTATCAACGTGACGGACATTAATGAAACTCCTCCACTCTTCCCACTCCAACGTTATATAGAGTTTGTAGCTGAAAACCAACCTGTAAACACGCGAATCTTCCAAGCACATGCCAATGATAAAGATGGTACACTGTTTGGTAGAGTTGTTTATCAGATTTATGATGGAGACTACAAATCTTTTCATATTGATAGAGACACGGGCTTGGTGCGCAGTGCAGTACAGTTTGATTATGAAGAACGCAGCCAATACACCTTCCAGCTGAAAGCTATGGACAGTGGAGGGCTTCATTCTGTAATTCCGGTTGAAGTTAATATTCTTAGTATGGATGAGTACACACCGAAATTCTTGAAATCCGAATACACCTTCAGTATACGTGGTGATGCGGACGCTGGGGAATATGTTGGGGAAGTTGAGGCCGTAGACAAGGACCAAGGAGACGATGGACGTATCATTTACCAACTTGGTGGCACAGATGAACGATTTATGATCTCGCCGTTGAATGGTAGCATCTACGTTAGGGAAAACCTAAGGGGAGGTAGCGGCAGTGAATCAAGTCTTCGAAAGCGCCGCGAGGTACCTATGAACGATCAGGAAGAAGCAGCAGTCAAGAAGCAGGACAATTACGAAGATGTAATGCTGGTCATCATTGCCGGTTCCGGGAAATCAGATTCAAAAGTAAATAAATCGCATGCAAGTATTAAAATTGACCGTGGATGTGTGGGCTGCGACAAACTTGCCATTATCGACCCGGGTAGTGGTGACAAAACTTTAATAATAATAATTGTTGTCATCCTTTTGTCTCTTATCCTCATAATTGCGTGTATTCTGTTATTCTTTGTGTACAGACGGAGATATAGGAAACGCAAACCCCGATCAGGGCCTCCCTCATTTGAGGTTCCTCCACCGGCAGCTCCGAGGAGGCCTGGTCCACCCTCCTACAGGGAAGTTGTCCGGTGTAATGGTAACCACATTGCACCATCGGAAGTGCTGTCGGACCGCTCGGGTAATTCAGCCTCCAGTGGGCGAGGCTCTGTCGAAGAAGATGAGGATGAAGAAATTCGGATGATAAATTCAAATACTTGCCTTAAAGCCCAGACTCTGTCCCGTAAGGCCAAGATGCCAGACTCCGGCATTCAGCAGGATGAAGACAGCTGCTCAGACCCTCCCATCCAAAACCATCAAGAATATTTTGCCAAACTTGGCATAGACACATCGCGAATCCAAGCCAAAACAAAGCCTATTGCCACGGCACCACCCCTTGAAAGCTTGCACCATTATTCAGATGGTATAGGAGACCCAGAGGAGATTGACATTAACAACATTGTCTATGAGAAACTTGGGGATATTGAGACAGATGATGAGCTGTCGATGATTGAAAACTGCCGGGATCAAGGTTTTCATGATGCTGAACCCCATCAGGTGACTTCACTGTCAAACGTAGTGAACAGTGAAGAGGAATACAGTGGTTCCTACAACTGGGACTACTTGCTGGATTGGGGCCCACAGTATATGCCTCTTGCTGATGTGTTTGCTGAAATTGCGCAACTCAAAGATGACGACACGTTGAATTGCATGCCCAAAAAACAACCTATCCATACAATCCCGCAAAGATTTGTAAATAGCACATTGAATTCAAATATTCGAACTGTGCCGCCACCCATAATCACAGATGCTCCTCCTAAAACATACAATCAAGGCTCGAACCCCTCTAGTCACTACCACAGTACAACAAACGGGCCCTCTGGAAATCCGGGGTCAAGGACTAATAATGCTTCACTTCCCACGTTGCCTCGTTCACCAATTAGTCATGAGTCTTGTTTCCCCTCCCCTGCATTGACCCCATCCTTCACACCCTCCCTGTCGCCATTGGCCACACGGAGCCCATCCATATCCCCAGTGGTTAGCTCCCGTGGAGCTGGTAGTTCTGCTCACAACACAACTGGGCGAGGACGAACATCTGTTAAGCGAGGACATCCAGGCTATATTGGTTCACCTGAATCGGAACAAGAGATCAGAATATGAAGAATTTAAAGTTTTCTTTTTTAAGGACAAATTGATTTCAATCTCTTGTTGTTGGTATCTTGACTACTGGACAAGACTGGACGATTTCATGTAACACGGGCCAATTATTTGTCCCACCCATGGTGTGTAATTGATTAACTACTATCTTTCTGTTTAGCTTTACTCTTCGAACATATTTTTCTCTGGATATTTTTCTTCCTTTTCAACGTCCTCCAAGTATTCCTTCCATCTGACTTACTTTTAGCTTCTTCCTAGCTTATTACAATTGAAGAGGAAAGAATTACGAAAGATAGTTTCACATTTAACACTAAGACTGTTATTTTGAGTTAGTAATTTGTTTTACTTGCTCCGTTATGAACAAGTTGTCTTGTTATGCTGAGATACTGTACTACGCCTACAAGTGCCCTCTTTACTGTTATATTTTTTTAGAGGCACAGGTGTTTTGAACAAATCAAAAGAACTTTTTAAAAAAATACTCAGAGAGGTCATCAGTTCTGCATATTTCTATCCTTTTATGGAAGCATAGAAAACGGATGTTGTTAAATATAGATTTTTTTTGTCATAGTAAGAACATTCGAGATTTGTTAATGTTCTGATGAATTTAAGGCTCACGTTTTACAGACTAATGTGTTTATTCTATGAAATATTTCAAGGCTGTATCTATTTTTCATCTCATGAAAAAGGTTCAAAATGAAAAGTAGGCAACTTTTTTTCATTTTTTTTTATTTAGTGAAAACTTTTTCAAAAATTATTATTGCAGCAAAATTAAGATTCCTAAAACATTGGATGAGTTAAAGAAAACTGATCTGGAAGCTGGTTACAGATAATTTCTTTTAAGTGAAAGAAATCTCTAAAATAGAATTTTTATTCAGATAAAAAGATGGTGTTAGCTGTTTACTGACCAGCTTTTGCTTATTGGTTCTCAATGTAACAATTTTGCTGAATTTAAATGAAAACAAAGTACAGTAAAACATATACATAGCTTTAGTTTATGGCTTTTTCTGGAAAATGTTATCTTTCATGCAATTGAATTTCTTTTTTTTTTGGGGGGGTGGAGGTCCTATCTTTTCTCCTGGCAGAAATTTCCAAAATATTATCTATCCAAGAGGGAATCGAAATGGTCAAACATAAATTCACAACAATTATTTTAAATTTTAGGTTTCTATTTCAGAAATGATATCCCCCCCCCCACACACACACACACACGAAAAAAAAAGATAACCATTTAATATTTCGGATAGAATTTTAAATATTTTATTTTTTTTAATAAATTTACTAAATGGTTCGCATTTAACTTCATTAATCGGCTTGCCTTTCGTCAGTTAGTTATTTTCGACTTAGTTACTTTAATGAGATTTTTGTCTGAAAAATAATTTTATTTTTCATTTTTCATTTTATTTTTCACTGAAATATGATTTTATTTGCTAATTTTAAAAAACAAAACTAAATATAATTATCAAATATCTAGCTTTTTTATTCCCCTGTCAAACTTGCTTGTTTAATTCACTCACATTGATGTTAAGCTGTAAGTCAAATCATATTTCTAACAAATTATGATTGCCTCCCTCCTTCCTTGAGATCTATTGAGTGGATTGAATAGAGTTTCAAATTGATGAAAGGTGGGGGTGTAGAGGAATTTTACAGATTCATGCACTTCTATGGAATGTATTAAAAAAAAAAGAAGCATATTAACATTTTATTGATTAAATTCTTGTTTTTTTTTGTCTGAGAATTATAAGGATTGCTTCTAATTGACCAAATCTACCCATGAGCTCTTTCGATTCAATGCAGATTCTTGAACGCCTTATGTTTGGTTCAAAGTAATCTTAACTTGTGAGGTGGAGGTGTTAATGTAGTGAATCAGATTTCAGATCCAACAAAGACTTGACACCAAATAATTAATTTTAATACTTTATATTTTCAACAATGTTACTTACATCTGAAAGCATATGTATACAAATGAATATGGATGAAATTAGTGTATTCAAGTAATTCCCTTATCTCACAGTATTTGATTAAAAACTTTGAATATTTCTAGTTAAAACTACGACTACTACTCCTTCCATCACTGAATAATCAAAGAATGTTTTAACCAAATTCTTCCAAAATCGTAAATTTTACATTAACATATTTGATTTAAAATTTTTAATCTGGGCTTTTTTGGTTATTTTTGATTTTTACTTTTTATAAGTTATGAACAATTGTGATTTTTATAGTATATTCACTCAAATGATTTCATCTGACACGATGACAGTGACCAGAAAAAAAAACAATTATACCACTGTTCAAACATGATACTTTCTACAAATTTAATTGTACGTAGAAAAATTGTATTATATTTTTAGTATTAGAAAGAGAAGGCTAAGAAAAATACAGGAGGAACTGATAAGGATCGACTTAAAAGAAAGAGGGATGAATAAGAAATAGTTAAGTTTGGAAGTCAATTTCTAAAAGCTGTCCAACATATACAAGCATATAAAACGGATGTTAAACTGAATGACGATTAAAATTTAATAGGCAAATCTGATTAGTTTTTAATTTCTTTGAACATTGTATATCAGGTATATTCTTCCTTTATTCTGACCTACACCGAAATGTGAATTGTGTATCTTCAGCTTTTTATTAGTGAATTTGATAAAACGTTAATTTCATAAAGTCTACTTTTAAAAACATTTCAAAATGAATTTTTATTTTTGATGATTTTCCAACACTAATTTATTATTATATTGCAGATGTTTATATTTTTTGTAATCTAAAGAAATAAATTAACATTTGATATATTTTTTATACTTACAATATATTTCTGCATAACACTAACTTAATTAAAATAATGTTCTAATTTTAAAGTTTATCATAATAAAGATATTGATATGTCTTTATTTACCAGTAACTTTAGTTGATTTTCCTTTAGAAAAAAATCCATTCAGGAGGTCATTTCATGATAATCCTAATTCTTCAACATTTGTCATTCCTTCATTACATTTGTTTATCCTAATTGCATAATTTAAAATATGCTTTAACATTCATCATTGCTAATGTTTTTACTCAAAGCATGTAAAATTTAAATATGAATATCTTTTCGTTTTATTTAGTAAAAGAGTACCATTATTTTATCACTTTTCATTCAATCTTTTTTTTTTTTTTTTTTTTTTTTACTTCATGACAGTTTTAGTATTTTAAAAGAAATAGACAACTTATCCTAATTTTGGTATAGAAAATAATTCATTATTAAAGGCTATTAATGCATTATTATAGAACGCCATTATTACCCTACTCAATAAAAATTTTAATAATTTTTGAAGATTTTCTATTGAAATTATTACATTAGTGAGGCTTATTCCCCCTTTTTTATTTTGGTATATCAAAAGCTATCGACTGTATCTATTTTTTTTACTGGTGCCCAATATTTTCAGTCTGGTATTCTGTACTAGTTGATGACATATAATCAATGGTAAAGAATACTTGAACAAACAAAAAATTACTCTGGTACTTCGTTTATTTTAGTTAGATCGTTTATTTTTTAAATCTGATCAGATGATTCTTTTTTTTTGTTCTTTTACTTAAATTAAACGAATAAAAGAGAGACAGCTTGTGTTAATATTATTAATTTGATGGCAAGCAGAATACTAATTTCTAAATGGAATCATTAACTTTCCATCATCTAATATTTGTGTTGAAAATATTTGCTTCCTAAGAAATGTGATATTGGGTATATTTTTATATGCATCTCTCTTCAAAAGAAAACAGATATTCTGGATTTACGTTTTAAGTTCATCTCAAGGAAGTCCTGTATGAAATAACATTCTTAAGATGCATTCAATCTGCACATTTAGTTTAGTGTTATTTTAAACTTATGCGTGACAGACTGATGGATGGTTGGTTCGATGGAAAGAGCCGCATAAAGATATGTACTGATGCCTCTACTAAAATGGTGACAGACAGACTGATGGAGCATCTTAAACAAATACATGATGCATCCTATTTTAGATGTTTTCAATTAGTAAAAAATAACTTCGTATGAATCAAACTTTTTTTGGACCGGCTTGATTCTGCTGTTGACATCGGGAGAGTCCACGTGAAGGTTGCCAGCATCCCTAAGTGAAAGTGGTATGATGAAACGAACTGGATTCGAACATGACGTATCCAAGTCGTCAGTCCGTGTCGTAATCCACTTAACCACCATCATCGTGCATCAATCAAATCAACATATTTTGCTATTTGAAGTGGGACAGATTGCTGGACAGAGTTTCTTTTTTTTCTTTAGATATGACACATTTAAAGAAACTGTTCTTCATATTAAAAAAAAATAAAAATCCATACGTATGACTCAGCTTGGTACAACTTTTTTTGACCAGCTTGGTTCTGTTGTTGGTATTAGTTTCCTTAATTCTTTCTAGAATCGCCTACTCACAGCAGGGACCACGTGAAGGTTGCCAACATCTATAAGTGAAAAATGTGTCCTGACTGGATTCGAACTTGGCGCACCTAGTTCGTCAGTCTGCATCATTATCCACTTCGTCACCGCCCACTTCACTCATGATCTATAGTTCATAAATTGAAATGTTAATTAATCTGTGAATATTAAATTCTATGTAGACAAACAGGTTAATATGGCCTGTTAATTGTCTAAACGAGTATGTTGTTCGTCTTTTAAACCATCCTAAAATATGCTAAATAAACTGATGACCTCTATGCTCCAAAGATCAAAAGAAAAAAATTAAGTCTATTTTAATTTTTTTTATTTATATTTTTTTTTTGTGTTGTCGCTTTTTAAGTTGTGTGCCAAAGCCTGACCAGTTTTACTGCCTGAACTGACCACTGTGTATTAAAAAAAAATTAAATGTCAATTGCTGCAGCTTGGAGGGGGGAGATTGCAAAGTGTAGGGGGCGGGCGGGAGGGGGTTGACACAAATAACAATACCATCCGACATTATTAGTCTTCCATACTTCTGTGCCGATGTCGTCGCTATTAAATTACTCCATTAAAAATGTTTTTTTTTGTTATCGCTCAAACTTCTCATCCAATACATAAAAACTCTAAATCGTTTTTAGTTAACATTTATTAATCTTTATTTCGTATAAAAAATTTAGTTAAAACTGTTAAATGTTTTTTCTTTCTTTCTTTTGTTATGAATTATTCTGTTAGCTTTTTAAAATTTCTCAATCAAAATAAAAATCCCATTTTTTTATTTTTAGCTTTCAGTTCTGCATCTGGAAATGTTTAAGTGTTAAAAAAATATTTGTTTGTTTTGGAATGAAAAGTTTTCTGTTATGTTTTTGAGATTCATTGACCCCAAGAAAATATACACTGTTTTCACTAGGAGCAATTTCTTATTGTTATAATTATTTCTTCCCTAAATGGCCTTAATGCTGGAATCTGTGTCTCTTCATATTCTTCGTTTTCCCAATTATTATTTGTAATTAACTATTTGGCAGGTTTTTTTTCTGTTGAAACCAAGAAAAAGTCGAGCAGTTCTATAAGTATATACAACACCGTTACTAAGTATAGTACAATTACAGTTGAAGAGTTTGAATGCAAAACGCGACAAACGCCATTTTCAAAATTGCAAATCACTACAAAAAGTGTTGCACTTAAACGCTCTACCAGACTCCGAGATCATGTTTTACATAATGTGATATTTATAAATATTTTTTGTTTTTGCTTTTAATTAAAATAAGCGTTTAGTCAGTCTAGAATTGATATTTTTCTTCTTTTATTATTTAATAACTCATTTTTTTTAAAATGGATTTATCATGTTCTGCATTCAAACTCTTTAGTTAAGGATAAGAAGGCTGAATGATACAACATAGCAGAGTGAAACAATACTATTTCCCTTGCCTACACACTTTAAACTGTTAATTAGAAAGTAATTTTTGGTGTAAATTAAAGTGTTCAAAAATAATTTTCCAATTTTACATGCGCATGATGTAAAGAGATGCCACCGGCCATTTTTTTGTTTGTTTATTAATAATAGATTAGAATGGCCACCACTTGGAAAAGTTATTTTGAAGCCCTTTAAACTATTGATTTTTAAAGTAAATTTTAGTTAGAGTTAGTGTCTAGACAAAAATCAAATATTAACTTGTCATCTGACATGAAATAAGAACAGTATTCTCGACTGTGCCTCTTGTGTATCATTAAACCGCTAAAAAAATAGCATGTAGAGTATTGTTATATGAACTATGCTTAGACAAGTTAAGTTCTTTTAGTTTAAGCTGAATCAAATCTGGCTGTGTGTTTTGAATTCTGTCATCTCGCTAGTTGCTTTCTCCCTTTTCTTGTCAAGTCTTTGTGTGCCTTAGTATAAACTCGAATTGTTTTAGTGTAAGATCGGTCATTTAGTCGAAGTAGTTACTTCTGAGCAGTTGTGGTGGTTCAGATGCTTTGCATCCAAGTTCTCAAATTTAAAATTGGTTACGAAAACCTTTTTTTAAAAATAATTTAATTACTTCTGCAGAGTTTGTAATAGTTTCCTTTATACAATATCTACAATGTCTCTCCCATCAATTTGTGAAAGAAAACAAAATCTTAGCGCTTACTAACGCAGTTTCAGTAAAGTATCTCCTAAGATCTTAATAACGTTCATCAGAAACGTTTCATAAACAGTAGGAAGGCGTTTGTTTGCACAATACATTCACTGAAATCTTTACAATATTCGGAGTATTATCTTTCTGATATGCTGAATTCCACTTAAATTCTGACATTATTCCTCTGCTGAATGTTAGCAAATTTTCCTATAACATCTATCCATTAAAATGAACCCCTTTTTATTAGCTATTTTTACTTTTTTTATCCGTCAATCAATATTTAAAAAAATCTTACATGGAATCATTTTTTAAATTTGAAAAAATTGTAAATCTTTTAATTTATTTAATTAAATAATGTGATGATCTAAGATTAATTAAAGAAGAGGAGACTAGATTACATTTTTATAAAAGTGTTATTTCATTTAAATAACTGCATATGTTTTTTTTTGTATACAACGTCAATTAATTTGACTAATTTAAATGAAAACCGTTTTTTTTAAAAAAACTGAACCCCCACTGCTATATCTACAATTCAATAAATGGCCATATGAGATAAGATCTGCTTTTTATTGTCCCAAGTTTTATTTCAAATAACCTATTTAAAAAATATATATAAAACAAAGACTGTTATTTATTTAGTATATAATCATGTAAGCTCAAACATATTCATTTTTTGTGTGACTTGCAAAAAGTGCGGGTTTTATAATCCTACGTGTGGATGTGTCAGTGTGAAAGTTTGTTTTAAAAAAGATTATTAAAAAAATTTAAAAACAAAAAATATATAAACGAAATATATTAAAACTCATCCATGACCTAAAAAAAAAATGGTGCACCAGAAAAGCCTTGAGTTAATTTTCTTTTATCTCCTCAAAGCTATGGTAGTTAAAAAGGAAAAAAAAGGTTAAATATTTCCACATGCAGACAAATTGAAAAGGGATTTTTATTTTGTCAACTTTTTTTCTAAAGAAATTAAAAAGGTAATATCTTTGCTACTGATTGCCAACTGTCTAACTATTATTGCTACTACTACTACTACTACTACTACTACTTCAGTTACTAAGAGTTTAAAAAAAGACTCAGGTATTTTACTAATTTAACGTTTCTTCACGCCTTCTGAGTTTTTAATTGATGCTGGATGAAAACAGCAATGTATATATGTAAGTACCATGTAGGATTTTTATATTTGAAAAAACGAAAAAAAATGTATAAAATTTATATTGAAAAAAAATAAAAATGTATAAGAATAAAAAATGAATAAACTTTCTTTTTTGTTTGCTGTTCATTTTATTTGCATGACTGATTTTAAAACTGAATTAAAAGTGCAAATTCTTATGCAGGCAACACATTTGCAACATTACTATAAATCAACTCTTGGCTACCTAGATATATGCACTTTTACAACATGGCAGCATACAAGCCAGTAATTTGTAAATACTTTTATTTGTTAATTAATTCCAGATTTTGTCAATAAGTCTCCAACCGGCGCCATATTTTTCAAAATGTCTGGAAAGCTACAGATTGAAATCATAAATAATCTCCATGTAACACTGCAAAAAAAGATGTACCTTTGTCACTTTCGTCTCAATAGAAAAACGGCAGCATTGCCTTCTGTATTTTCACCCTGTGGAACAACTTATCAGGAGGTCGTGACGATGCCTACCATCTCGAAGTTTAAAGTCACATTGGACAAACATTCAGACTTTAGACGTATATATTTTCTGTCTTTTTACATGGCTTGTTGCAGTTTACTATTTTGGTACGAATAAATTCGATTTGAAAACTATTAAATGAATCTAATAGTATAGCGATGTAATAAGGAAAAAGTGCAGCTTGTGCTACAAATTTGCAACACAAATCAAAATCACATGCTGACCATCGAAATATATACACTTTTGCAACATGTATAATAAATATATAAACCAGGAAACTGGGAATCCTTATGAACAAACATGGTACAACTTTTTTGACTGGCTTGATTCTGTTGTTGGGATAGGTTTCCCAAATTCTTTCATGAATCAGGTACTTATATGAGGGACCATGTGAAGGTTGCCAAAGATCCAGGTTGCCAGTCTGCATTGTTATCTAGTGAACTGTAAGTGTCCCCTTGTGTTTATTAATTCCAGATTTTGCCAATAAGACTCCAGTATAATATTCTTATTTTAATTTGAACATAAGTTTAAAATGACATTAGAATACGGAAAAAATATTTTCTTAGATTATCATTTAATCATAACAGTTTACCCGTCTCTGAGGTCATAGCCTCATATTCTGGAGTTGATAGGAATCTAAGAGATTAATGTTTCACCTACACGGTTTGACTTGCCATTTGTAATTCAAACTAATTTTATATGTTTGACTTAATAAATGCATTTGTGCAGCATTCTTTAGGACTTAGTGTTCCATAGCCTTATGGGGCGTCTCTGTGTTGACCCCTATGCAATTAACTTAAACAAAGTCATTCAATAATTAATACTGCGATCAACTCGAAATCATATCTTGTCTTTTCAGATATCACCACACCTACGTGTGTTGTAGTGATCCTGCCGAACTGGAGACGAGTTCGATAGCTGTAATAAAAATCAATCTGACATGCTTTTCACGTTTATTATTCATCCTCTAAGATATAAGTGTGAATTAATTCTAATGATTTATTCGCCATGATGTCAAGTAAGGTACAAGGTCAAAGGAGCGATGGGAAAGAGACTTATTTTACTTTTTAAGCACACAACTTAATTGTTTGTTAGATCATCCTACAATCATGTCTTGTCTCCTCCAAGCTTCCATCGACTCTCTATTGGCAACCACCATTATCTCTCAGTTGTATATCTGACGTAATTTTTACCTACTTCATTGGGTTCTGGCTCCAACAATTCTTCACAATTTGTCCTTTAACCTCTTCCTGACCTTTGTCTAGAACAGATTCTGTTTACAACATAATGACCAATGTTATCTGAGCAAATGTATTTAGTTAATATGTATACTAACCAATATACCCACCAATATTTAATATTTAGCTTCTTATAAGGATCATATTCTTTGTAATTTACCAGAAATTATTATTGAATTTCTTTAGATTCAAATATTTTGACAAAAACAAACATTGACTACTGAATACTACCGCAGCGCATCTGAGATAGTGCTCTCATCATATACCAGCAAATAATGGCTAGTTTGCAGCACATCAAACATGCCCTCATATCTGCCTATGCTCCGGATTCCTTCATGTTTATGACCAATTTGTAACGCAGTGACTTTACTCAAAAGCGACTATGAATATGTATCTAACAGATTTGCTTTTATCTTCTATAAACAGATTGGCAGAAAATGTACTGAAATAGCGTGTCATTCCGAAACATCGGGCATCATAAAGAATGAATATGACATTGGAGAAACTTCTTGTAACCTTTGTGAAACACAAAGAGATTGCTGTTGCTGCTGCTCAACAAATCTGCGCACTGACTGAGATGCGAACATAAGACATCATCTGCTATAAATTCTTTGGAACCAATTATGTGGCCATGGACATGCAGAGAAAACTATTCATCAATCACACTAATGGATGCAATGTTTCTAATGAAATAAAACCCGTCATGCAAGTGAAACTCATCAGGAGAGAAATTATCAACATTAGCCTGCTCTCCATGACGGTGAAGAACGAGACACTATGAACAACTGAAAGGAAGTGTACAGACTTAGTAGACACTAGTTGTATGCAAACACTGGTTAGCAGATGTATGTGCCACTCCTGGAAACTTATTGAAGGTAATGTGTTGGCTGCTGATTGAAAAACTGTTGATTGCTATGAAAGTGGCCAGATCTAGTTAAGCATAGATGGCGCTAAGCTGGTAAAATTGACACAGTAGTCGTGGACAAACAAACATAGACTTTGGGCTTATACTTAGGATTGGCACTAGACAGTGTAACCATCACACCAGCTGAAGCAGTAAACTTTGCAAGTAGGATGGAAGTCATATGCTCAGCAATCTGTCTTGAAATCAGATTTTTGTCTAGAGTTTAACCAGGCAAAATTGTTGAACTGCTAAGTAAAAATGATCGGGACAAGTGTCAGAGGCTGTGTGCTATAAGATATGGAAATACTGCAGCCTCGAACCTCACAGAAGGAGTTAAAAAATCACAATTCAGAGTTGCTACCTTATCTTAAAGAAAAACAAGACCCCCCCCTTAAATGAATGTTTATTTTAATGACCATGATTCAACACAATAAATGAAAGGGAAATGTGCATCCACTTATAGACTAGAGAGCTCAATGAATATGTTATCACTGTGTAGCCAAGTGGAGGGAGTGTCACAAATGTGGTTTGAATGTACCGCTACTGAATTTGCATTGATGAATAATTGGACAACTACAGTTTAATATGGCCGAAGTATAAACTATTTTTTCGACATAGTACAGATTCAACAATTGCTTTCATTTCCTCTTAATTGGTGCCATCTCAGGAGAATAAAATACAGAAAGCCATATCCATCTATATTAACAAAATCTTTACCACCAAAGAACGTTGGACTTAATTGTATGAATCCAGAGCACCTAGAGGACGGGACAAATGTAATTGTCATGGAAGTTTGTAGAAAGGAAAACACCCTATAATGGGAGTGAAGGGAAAACGGTCCCCAATTACACGATGGAATGTGTTTTCTCTCTGGAAACTTTGACATTTATGCATCTGTGACAAGCTCAGAATGACCAGCAGACGTGCGAGTCATGTGAAATTGCATTCACTCAGTTTGATAGCAAGTGAATTGACACTCCCTTGAAGATGATGATATAGAAAACGATTGCAAAGTTGAGACGAAATGATTCTGTGAATGGTGAGTTATCGGCCAGGAAATTGATTGCGATTGGAGTTTCACTGAATGCGGATAAGGACTCCTAGAATACTAGGTTGAGGAAGTAATAAAAGGCCATCAAGCTGGTTTTTCAATGGCAATCAAAAGTGTATCCATTTAAAAACCCAAAACTTGTCAGCATATCATTGGTTAAAAAATAGTTTAATTGCAAGGCAAACGTATGCACAAAGGCAAATTTTGTTAACAAACAGGTTTCAAATATTTAATTGAGAAATAAGTTCTGTCAGTTCGTGTGGTATGAGTGAGGGAGAAACACACAAAGGGTTCAAGGCAATGAAAAACTGAAAAGATGACTAAACTTTTGCAAAATTTAGTCATCATAGGGCAGGCCATCTGAGGTCAGGACTCAGTTAGTGCTGTTAGTCAGTTGGAAGCTTTATTCTGGGTGAAGTCACATCATTTGCGAGAGCTCCAGGACGTTTCCGAAAGACTGGAGTGTGCAGCTGCGGTTTTGATGTGCTTACATGGAATTAAGGAGAGATGTCATGCTTTTTTGGTTCTCACAAGCAATACACTATACAGGAAACCGTGTATTGGCACAATGTTACACCAAAACACAGTGTAAATCAGATTGATGGCATTAATCCACTTCACAGAAATCATAGCATTACACAAGTCATTATCAGTGATTGCTCACTGGTAATAACAAGTGGTTTTCAGATTTCCAGCACTCTCTACCTCTTTCGAGGAAGTTACTCTCAATAAGAGTTTCTCTGAAAAAATAAATTGACAACATCCTCTCTGTTCACTCTTCTGTAAGCATTCACGTCTTTAATTTTCAGAATGCTAGTCCACTCTATGATATTTTCCTTGCATATGATCTGACTCAGATTGTTGACAAACCCACGTGCATTCACGATACTGACGGACATTTTGCAAGCCTTCTTGATCTTTTCCTGACAACTTGTTTTGATGTCACAATATAAGTCAGGTGGATGGCCTTAATCCACCTGACATAAATTATAGCATTTACAAAGTTAAAGATAATCTCCGGGGCAATGCCCCAAAAAGTCAGATGCATGACAAAATTCTATGTGGACGGCGTGACCAGAGTCACCAGCCAGTCAGTGGAATTCTACATCAAGTAAAGGATATGCGTCTCTACCATGAAGCATGAAGCATAAAATGAGAGCGCCTCAAAGGAAAGTGTGAGGCTGATCCAGATAGGATCAATCTTTACAGAATCGTCTGCTTATGTATCATTTGCAGACAAAACATTTTTACCAAACAATTTCCCAGATAACGACTGGCAGGGGTAATGACATGCAGAGGGAGGGGGCATCCAATCGTTTTAAACTATCTCCCGTTCTCATATTTCTCAGTACTAGGACTTATACTCGAGTCTTTGTTGCGTACAATCAAGGAGTTGGTCTCTGCACGCCACTGGCCAGTGAGCTTGTAACAGAGTTCCTCATAAGCACCTAGATAATCAAGTCAGTAGTATTTCCTTTAGAAGCTACCTGTAATATCATAAGATTAGAGGAGGCAGTAGATGATAAACAATAAAGAAGCTCAGACTTTTCTAAGGCTAAGAGACCACAATGCTCCACCTGCCTGGTTGGAGTCGCCATTTTTAATTCAGTCAAAGTGCATGTGATTTCTAACTCTCTATAAACTATTGCTAATTTGCATGCATGCTAGTAAAGCAAAAAAAAAGGGTTGCACAGATGAGCAGCAGTGTGATTTCAGGACTGCAGCATGTTAAGGTTATTTATTTCCCTCTTGCAATGGGAAGATGTGACACAAGGTCTGAAAGTGGGATTTTGAAACCAGCGCCCTAAGTGGAACAAAAATTGCCTGGGCAAATCCATTGACATTCCACATTCCACAGTAGGCAATTAGCAATAAACTCAAAGAGTGGGAAGGTGGACCTCATAGAGCTGACCAGGACCATACCTCAGACCGACAGCGAACAAGCCATACTAACAAGTGGCAGAGACTCTGACGATCTGATTTTGGTATTAACTAACTCCGAAGGGTTGAGTTGACTGTGCCATGCTAAGGTAACCAAATTCTTCTCTGTTATTGTCTACAGGACCTTCACATATTCAAGCGACCAGTTTCTGTTTGGTTATTTGTTGCACATTCCATGATTTTACTGCAGGTACAGCTGCAGAAAGCTGTGCAGGTAAGTCCAAAATTATAGCACTTGCATTCGGCATAATATCTCTTATTTTACTAAATCTGAGTTAATCAACGTTTGTTTTCTTAAGGCTTGTTTCCCACATATTTTAATCACAAACATTTTTAGAAAGGTTTTGAAAAAAAAAATCCATTTCAATTTTTCTAATTAACCATAATTTTCAATTAACTCATCAAACGACCCATCAAGAAAGGGTGAGACTGATAAATAGAAACTCTACATAAAATAAGAGCAGGAGTTTATACACAGTGTATATCACTCAAGCTTCCGCCACTCTTTTTCATTTTTAACACCTTTGACTGTTAATAAACACTAAGCATAAAACTTAAGATTCAAATAGTCAATTATGAACAAAAAGAAAATATCACCAAGTATAAACTTCAAAACTAACCTATCTCTGTCCAGGTATTTAGTTATCCCTCATTCTCTTAAGTCTATCCTTATCACTTCCTCACACGTTTTCCCTCGCCTTCCCTTGCTCACCTTAACTGTTTTACATCTACTAACCCAAGAACTCTCATCCATTCTTTCAATGTGACCATACCAACACAGTCTCCTGTTCTACACACATCTCTCTGTACTGACCAGATTTAATCTTCCTCTGAGGTCATCAGATCTAAGCCTGTCTTTAAGACTTGTATTACACATCTATCGTATAATTCTCATATCATTTTTCTCCATGCAATGTTGTTCTCAACCTTCACTGGCCAAGTTTCAGTTCCATACATCACACTCTAAACACATGCCTGTTAATCTCTACCATTGGAAAGGAAAAGCTCTGCTAGAAGTTTCCAGAACTTACTCCATCCACTCCTAACTCTTGCAATGACACTAGCACCAGCTCCTCCCTGTGCTCCAATGATATCACTAAGGTAACACAACTTCTGAACAACCTCAATAGTTTTGCCATCCAAATATACTTTCTGTACGTATGTATTCTCATCCATCTCCATTGTATTACACTTCTTGCACACAAACTTGTTATCATCTCTCAACTTACACATAATTCTACTGCACCTCTTGTGTACTACCTTAAAAATTGAGATGCATCCAAATCCTTTTCACAAACTGAGCAGGGAAACTTTTCTCTTTTTGAGGGCTTTCCACCACTATAACCACTGATTAGCACTTTGGTTTTGGTAACATTCAGTCTCAAATCTTTACTTTTAATAGCATTTCTCCAAGTTTTTAACTCATACAATGGAAGACCTACTTATTAAGCTGGTGAGATTAGCATCAAGTTAATATTATCCCTCACGACAAAAAGTAGACACTGCAATCCTGGAACATTCAAGATGGTCTGGCTTTTGGTTCCAAGTCGTCATCATCATATTTGGTTTAATGTCCGTTTAACATGCCGTGTGTGTTGAATGGCTTTTAGAAATTGACTACAAAACTAACCTATCTTTGGTCAGGTCTTTATTTATCTCTCTTTCTCTCAAGTTGATTTTTATTACTTCTTTGGCCTTCCCTTCGGAACTGCACCTGCTACCTTAACTGTTCTACATTTATTAACTCAAAAACTCTAGTCCAGTTCTTTCAATATGACCATACCATCAAAGTTTCCTGTTCTGCACATATACTGCCCAGATGTAATATCCCTCTAAGGTCATCAGAACTGACTTTAAGACTCATATTACACATCTATCATATCATTATCATATCATCTTTCTCCATGCAACGCATCTCCTCAACCATCACTGGCCAGGTTTCACTTCCATATATCATCACACTGATAAGTTCTACTCTTCCAAGACTGCTGCAATTTTATGAATAGAAATCTAGAATAAGAAAAAATTTGGACAAATTATAGATTGAATTTATCTTAAACCAGATATGACAGTGACATCTCTATTTGAAATCTGGAAGATGTCACCAAATATTGTCTTGTGTTGCTGCCTGCGGGAATACTGGTAGTAACCCTTTTGCACATGAAGCCTTGTAGATCAGAAAGGTACTGGTTCACACATACTACAAAGTATGAACTCAGTTTTTGATACAATCATACATGCTTAACAAGCTTATTTTGATGAAGCTGTTATTTCTGTCAAAAGTGCAAACAGCTCTTTTATTCTAGTCAGTTTTGAGGAAGCTGTATCAGTTGCTTGGAGTTTTTGTATCAACTCCGATCGTGGGTTTTTCTTTAGTTAATGTTTTTGTGATGTCTATCTTGTAATAATAAAAATACAAACTGAACATTGAATGCAAGTTTCAAATATTGACCCTTTTGTCACTTGTAGTGCATTTACAAATCCTGCAGTATTATGATGACACCAGCTTTTCACGTTGTTGTATGGACAACAGCCGTGAGTTTGTTTTTAGTGTGTCTGTCCAATGGCATTCTGTTTCAGTGATAGTGGTGAACTATACATTTTTTGTGCATAAAAATCAATCAGTTCACATTATCTAACCTGGTGTAGATGAAGAAGTGTGAAAAATGATTTGGGTCATTTTTGAAGATTTGCAATGAATTCTTTTGGGTTCTGTAGCAGATGGTTGATGACAGAACAATATTTTCTTTTTATATATAGTAGTCTTTACAATGTCACTAGCATGTTTTATTATTGTTACTGTATGGTAAGGGGCAAAATAGATAAAACTCTTGCTTGAAAAAGGTGACTGTCAAGATATTGCTATGATTAGTTTAACATTTATCCATTGAAAAAGTCAGTTTGACAGATAAGCTTTGGCAACAGAAGCTGTTGTTGTTTGTTCTCCCAGAGAAATAAGGAAGGAGATTACCATGTTTTAAGTTAATAGGTGGTACATTCTGTGATTACTTGAAAGTACAAGTACTTTTTGAAATTTGATTTCACTTTTGAAGATTGGCATTTGATATCTTGCATCACATCTGTTATCAGTGCTGGATTGTTGAAATATAGAGATGCCTGTTCCATAGTATGATGCATGTGCAATTGTCACACTTTGACTATGGCGCAAATTGTTATAATCACATGTTGTAAAGAACCAATGTGATTGGACTAACTATTTTTTTCTGCTGATGCCTTGTCGACATCTGCTTCTCCAAACCATTTTATCAATTTCAGAACTCTTATCATAGCTGATAGTGCCATATTCATAGAGAATATCAATAAATCTCAAATATTGACCCCTTTTGCGAGTTGCAGATAAACTATCACTTTTCTTATACTGACAAAGACTAGAATACTAACAGAAATTCCAAACCGATGGAGCCCCTATTTTCGATATATGTTAAAATATACTAGTATAATCACATTTTCATTTTCAGTGAGGTGACGGTGATTAAGTGGATAACGACGCAAACTAACGACCTGGGTGTGCCAAGTTCGCATCCAGTCGGTTCCATAGAATCACTTTCACTTAAGGATGTTGGCAACCATTACGTGGTCCATCCTGCAAGAATGCCAACAACAGAATCAAGCCGGTTAACAAAGTTGTACGGTGTTGATTCATACGAATTTACTTTATTTACTTTTACATTTTCAGTTTTGTAAGGGTTATATCAATAAAGAATGTTCAATACTCAAGGTAGTCTTTTATCTTTCGATCATATTAGCTAAATAATTATTTAGCACATTTAGAAACTCCAGCGAACTGAATTTGAGATGTGGACATCATCAAGTGCTTTGGTGACGTCAATCTTGAGTCGTTGGTGGAAGTCCAACGGCCTTTTTGTATGCTACTAGTACGTCATTACAAGCTTCCATGCCAACTCTGCAGAAAGCTTTTATCTCGCCATTTATATTAGCCATCTTAATTTCCTGTTCGGACTAAGAAAAGCATAATTGTGCCTTTAATATTGAATGCAAACACACATGTAAATCGTAACTTATTAATAACTTTCCTTGCGAAGAGACCAGCATAAACATATTATACTCTGTTATTATTGTGTCCGGGAAAAGAGATATTGTATATGAGTTCGGTGTTCCTTGCTCTCTAGCTGGTTTAGACAATTGAAATTACAGCAGATTAGTAGCATGTAGGCTTGTGTTGTGGAAAGTTTTAAAGGTTGGGTTCAGTTTTCTTTATATCTCTAAAAGTACTTCACTTTTATTCATCTTTTCGGATCAAATGGCATAAACATTGTATTCAAGATGTGAAATTCAGGAATGTTGTCGGTCAGAGCCACAACCAGCACTATGTTTTTCAACTAACTTACATTCATTTTCTCTCAGCACAAACAACAAATCTTCAATTAGTTTTACCGTCTCCCTCTGGTAAGGTGGCTCTGATTTACATAATTATGTTGGCACGGTTTGGTTTTATTAGTTTGAGCTTTTTCAAAACTTATATAAAAATGCACTTTAATGTATGTGATTCAACTAGGACCACTATATAAATAAATAGGTATATATATATATATACATACCTAACTTCATCAAATAAATGTTTATATATTTGTATGTGCAGGATTCACTCCTAAACTAATTAACCGATCATTATGAATTTTGGAACACAGCTGCTAGACATACAGGGGTCGTAATGTGGGGTATATTTAATTTAATTTGATTTTATGCAAAGGGAATAAAAGGTTGATAGAAGCCCTATGTGAAAATTCAGATACCTCCGATTTGAGTGAAATTGTCACAATAGGTATTAGATATCAATTAATAAATATTCCTCAAATGTCAGTTTATTTGGAGTATTTTAAAGTGTTTTAGGGGGAATAATATGGGCACAACCTCGTATTTAAAAATTCAAATATTTCAAATTTGCATTGAATTTGATCCAATTAAGAAGAAATTGAAATTCAGGGAATCCATCTTGAGATACCTTAAATTTAAACCTAAAATTTTAGACATTAGAATCAGAATCCTTATGTAATGGATTATGATCAAAATCAAAATGATTTTTTTAGTACTATCATATCTTGATTTTAATTTTTGTAAGGAGATATAAGTGGTGCAAAACTGTAAAACTGTTCAGGGAATTAAGTTTACTCATTCTGGGGCGTGTATTTTTGTGTGTGTATAGATATATAATCTTTCCTCTTGCTCAATCATTCATTCAATGCTATTTATTCCCTCATTAATAACCTTTGATGAAATTATAATCCTATCTTCTTAGGCTTATCTCTCTCAGCTTGCACATCACCTCAATTCTGATGCAACTGTTTCATTATATGCCAATGTACAGGGTGTTTCAAAAGTCTTAGGAACATAACGATTTTTAATAACTCAAAAACTATTAGGAGTTGAAAAATGAAATTGGTACCGTTGGAAAGGTTAAAGTTTCAAGTTATGTGGGGAATCTTCAAAGTTGCTCAATATGAGCACCATTCGTCACACGGCAGACATCTAGTCGATAGTCCATTTCCTGCCAAACGCGTTCCAGCATCTTGACGTCAATGGTTCCCACAACTGCCGTTACTCGAGCCTTTAGTTCGTCAATATCTCTTGGAAGGGGCGGCACATAGACTTGTTGCTTGACAAAGCCCCAAAGGAAAAAGTCACACGGGGTAAGATCTGGAGACCTAGGAGGCCAGGGCATGAGAACGTCATCACCTCGCCCAGATCTCCCAATCCATCTACCAGGCAGCCTTGTGTTAAGAAACTGCCTTACTCTAAGACTCCAGTGTGGTGGTGCACCATCTTGTTGAAAAATGAAGTCATCAGATTCTGCTTGTTCCAACTGAGCCATTAACCAGTCTTCCAGCATGTTGAGATAGGATTCACCAGTGATAGTTGCCTCTTCAAAGAAGAACGGTCCATAGACACCTTTCTTGGAAATTGCACAAAACACGTTCACTTTTGGTGAATCTCGCTCGTGCTCAAGAAGTTCATGAGGATTCTCAGTACCCCATATGCGAGTGTTATGCTTGTTAACTTTGCCATTCAGATGGAAGGTCGCCTCATCGCTAAAAACAAGCCGGTCATCAAAGCCGTTATCTTCCAACTTCTCTTGCATTGCAATGCAAAAGTCACGGCGAAGTGGCTTATCAGTGTCCTTCAACTTTTGGACCAACTTGAGCTTGTAAGGTACCATTTGCAGTCGTTTCCTTAAGACACACCAGACAGTTGCTGGAGCAAGCTGAAGTTCCCTGCTGGCTCTTCTCACTGATTTACGGGGCTCCGCTGAAAGGCTGTCCGAACTTGCTCAACTGCACCTTCTGAAGTTGAAGGGCGACCTGTTCGCTTACTTTGGCACAAACACCCATCTTTCACAAATTTAGCATGCCATCTGACAATGGATTTCCTTTCAGGGGCTTCTTTTTTAAATTTCCTGCGAAATGCACGCTGAACACATGTCCACGATTCAGTTTTTGCAAATTGGAGGACGCAAAATGCCTTGTCTTGTTTAGAGAACGCCATTACTGCACCTGGAAAGATAACACGAAAATCATTAGTATGACCAAAAACTTGATTAAGCAAGCTTTAAAATGGCACCAGTTTCATTTTTCTACCTGGAATAGTTCATGAGATATACGCATTTGTAATGTTCCCAAGACTTTTGAAACACCCTGTATATTTGTCATTAGTTTAAAAAATGTGGTTTCGATTGCCATTAGCTAGCATTAAACCCAATGCTGAGTCTTACAGCTATAATGTGAAGTTTGTAACAATACACTATTATGATGTGACATTCATATACATCCAATTTTAGTTTACACGTTCTTTTGCCATTTTAAATTTACGTTTAAATGATATTGGTTAGTATGTAACCTAAAAGAAATGAACTGGTCATATTTTGTCCATTTGCATCTTACTTACTTAGCAAGATGACCATATAGCAGTCTTCACAATATCGTACTTAGGTACTCCCATGTCCTGGGACATATGAGGCAGTCAAAGTGATCCATCGCATTCATAAAAAATTGAATTTGGCATGCTTTTGACTGTTTTCGAAGCAAAAATACTTTACAGAGACAGGTCACTAGCCTGAAGCCAAACCGCTAACATTTATAATGAAGACTATTAGTGGAGAAGTTTCCGATAAATATTTATTTCCAAGTTTTTAAAGTGGAGCGAAGATTTCAAACAACAACCGCATGGAGTACCATGCGGTTGTTGTTTTTATTTTATTTATTTTTAAACTTTATGAAACCAACACCTTTTAGCTGTTCAGAGCCATGAAAAGATCTACTTGTCTTTAGTGAAGTAAAGTGAAAAAATATTAAAATATGTCCTCAAATAGCGTACGCATGTCGCATATATTTGCATCATATGTTAATTATTTCATTACTTCGACCACTTTAAAGATGCTTATTGACGTCACAAGATATTCCTCGTACTCCCGAAAGAATTGCTAGCAATACTTTTAAATTTCTTTTATAAACTAAAATAGTTGACCATAGTAAAGGGCGACCTAAAGGCTCCCTTTTGATTGGCTACTACACTTCGGTATAAGGGAGGGCGCCACTCCTCTTCCAGGATTACTCCACTTACCCTTGATCTTCATCCGATAATGCTTAGTGTTTAGTTAAGTGCCATCAAGTACAATTTTTTGAGTCTTTGGTTTGACTCGACTGAGGATTGAACCCTGGTTTCCTAACCTATTAGCGAACACTCTAATCATTATGCTTATGGTCCGGTCAAATAAGTTTAATAACGAATTAAAATATAAATTATTATAACCAATTATTTATATCAATTACATTTAATAGGTAGACATTTCTCAAAATGGACACCATGTTGGAATTATATTAGATTTTGTGTGGCCAATGTTTGATTATGAGATATAGAATACAAACTACAGGTTCTTGCATAATATATATATATATATGTATTATAAATAATACGGGTCCATAATACGTGGATGCAGGATTCGAATTGTTTGACCGATGATACGGTTACATAATTCCATATTGACGAGCGTAAAATAAAAACGCAAAACATATGTCTAGGAATATAACAAAATATTTATTTATTAATAACAATTATTATTAAGCTCCTATAAAGTTGAGCCCTTCTGAGAGATAATGAATTGACGATTGATAAATTAGCCACATTGCATGGTTATCTCCCGTTGTGTTTACATTAAAAAGAATACAAGGCGCATTTCTCTTGCATTAAAAGCATGATCGTAGCGTTGGTCGAATGGTTACGAGACTAGGGTTCATAATACGTGGATCTGGGGTTTTGAATTGTTCAACCGGAGATACGTACTGACGAGCATAAAATAAAAACACAGAACATATACAGGGTGATTCATAAGTCACTTCACTTAGCTATTTAAAATGATTACCATATGAAGCACAAACATACTATGAACTTTTGATAATTGTTATTTTACTATCTAATTACTGCTATTTGTTATTTTGAATTTGTTCGTTTATATATTTGTTTCTATATATATTGATTTCATAATCAATCAAATATGCTATAAAGAGTCGTAAATTCCTTGCAAAAAAGAATGGAGCTATGCATGCAGAACGAAGGTGAAAACTTTGATAATTTGCTGTAATGTTAAACTCCCATAAATGAATTTGTTGAATAAACTTTCTGTTTTGTATTACCGTATTTTTTAACTTTGGAATTTCAAAAATAAATAGCTAAGTGACTTATGAATCACACTGTATGTCTATGGATATAAAAAAAGTTATTTATTAATAACAATTATATATATATATATATATATATATATATATATGTCATGTGTAATCTTGTAATATCCAGTGTAAATTTATTTATTTATAGATTATCAATCACGCTAAACCACCTGAAGTGTAAACGACTATAAATAAACACCCGCAGATTGCCTATGTAAATCGTTACATATGACCAGCGACAAGTTAATCTGGTGGGTTTCTAAATTATGAAATGCGCAATTCTGATCTTAAATAATCTATGTCAATCTATGGCCTTGAGACGAGAAACAGCGGGAAGTCCATTTATGATTTGTCAAGTTGTTTAGATCACACCATTAGTATTGCTGGCTGCATGTTAATATACACGGTGATTCTATCAATTGGTATGATTGCCTTTACAATATTTTATTTAAAGCTGGACAAATGCTTTTCCATTGGTTACAATTATCCGTCTCTCGAGAGCTAGAGGCGAAGATGTTTTCTTGATGCTTTTCTCAAAAGAAGACAGTGATGGCTTAAATATAACTATGCTGAATTTATTAAACGAAATGGCATCCCAATTTCTTAATTTGAAATCGAACACGATAGTACAGAAGCAATTCTCTAGAACCCTTAAATAATTTTTGCTGAAAAATATTATATTTATTTATGGAGGAGTAAATATGAAAAGAAATTTCAGACAAAATGGAAAATTAGTTTATGGAAGAGTGGATAAGCAAGCAACATTCTAGTAGAAATAAGGACAAAAACCCACCATTAAAGCTGGATCATTCGGACGATTCGTTCGACCACATTTGTTAGGTATAAAGGGCTTTATTAAACAACTCAACATTTTATACAGTGAAATCCCCCACCCCCTCGGTTTTTTTTCCAAGCATCACTATATAAAATGTTGAGTTTTGTTTCCATATTTATTTATTTATTTTTACATATGGCCTACACTCCTTCATTTAACGTGTCTGTTTCACATTATATGTAGGCTATATGTGGACAATGGCGACAAGAAGTGATTTTTTCCATGAACCTATCTTTTATGTTGGTTTCAATCAGCCATCGGTTGAGGTCATCTTTGACTAAGTTATTACAGGTCTTTCTGGCCTAGCTTATCCTCAATTGAGATATGTGTAATCTCTTTATTCAACCAGAGTTTCGTTCAATATGTCCATATCAGTGTAGGCGGTAGCAACACAAGGGTGACTCCAGGTTGGGCATCTTCAGCCTCAATAGCAGCGAGTCAGAACTAAGTGTCGTCACACCACAAATACACTGAATCATGCTTCGGCATCTCCAGCATTCGCTTGCATGTAACATGGCACTATAGACATAGATGTTGTAAACTCAACCTGTCGTTAACTCTCTGTGGTTACTCAGGTGTAACCATCTTGACCTCCAATAAGTAAACACATCTTCAGAATATTTTTGTTAACCAATTACACACATACAGCTGACACAAACAAAAGCAGAATACTTCAAACACGTGATTTTTTAGAAACTGAAAAACGAACATTCTAGAAAATCCAACACTTACGACGGACGTCTGATTAGTTAAACTGATTTAAGAGAAAAATCTATAAAATACCCCGAAATACATTTCTAAAGCAGTGATGACAAAATGATTCAGTCTGCGAAAGTTAGCTGATGATTGTACAGCCTAAATACCAGTCAAGAATACATTCTTGACAATCAGTCCGACAAAAACTGACCATTTCGGTGGCCTTTATATTTCAGATTGAAGTATTATGTCTTGGTTAGTCTTAGGAGATTTAGCTTTCCAGACCTTCCCTCTTTGGGAAGGGGTTTGTTTATTGCCAATTGCATGAGAGCCCCTGCATGGGGCTGCCCAGGCTATTTATCAAGGCCAGCCTGGCTCTTCCACTAGGGTGCTGGCATTTTCCCCCACTTTCAGGCCTTGTACCATATCTTCCTGCCATGAGAAGGAAGTAAATAACGCTAAACTGTCCACAACTCCGATTGCTGTTATTTCATTCAGGTGAGGGGGAGTCTCATCATGTAAGGTATTGTAAAATAGGGGATTCTGTGTGTTTAGACTGAAATTATGGCAGCAACTGAATTTAACTTTAACCTTATATAAAAAATAGTTTATTTGTTAGCTTAATATTGAATGCTGACCATAAGGTCATCCCCTGTGATTCTTCCTGGTTAAACCATAGGACCTGGAGAACTATCTCCACACTTCACTTTCAAAATATATTTCTATCGAGAAATATGAAATATAAACTTTTGAGGTGAACATTTATGTATACAAATTGATTTCTACTAGTATGATAATAAAATTGTGCAGGCATTTTTGTGGATCTAAAAATGCATTATAGCCTCACTAAATTAAATATTCTGTTTTGCCATGAGTAACTAGCACAGATATTGTCATGTTTTTTAAAAAACATGTATTTAGAATAATGTTTTCGATAAAGTTACCGTATCTGGTTCGACTGTGCATTTTCCTTAGTGAAATCAATTGAAAATAGGAGGTTTTATTCTCTTACAGTAATAAGTAGTTTTATTCATTCATAAATGGAAGAATTTTACAGTAACTGCTATACTTTTCTATGCAGTAAATATCAATTTCGAATAATTTTCATTTTAATAATTTTAAGTTGGTAAAATAAATTATAAGAATATCTTTCGGCTTAGAAAACGCTTTTCTTTTCATTTTTTTTCACCGACTGCAAATGTTCTACTTCTTAACAAACTTCTATTATTAATTCATATTTCAAGTGAGATCAAATTTATAAATTCTCTATATCAACAAAATTGTGTGACCAGTTTTAATGCCTCCCGTGGCTGCAAACACATAAAATATTATCAATCCTTAATTTAGGCCTCTTCGTTGTTTTCTATAATTTTATTGACTCGATTAGACAAAATTGTAAAGTGAGATAGAGAGAGCGAGAGAGAGAGAGAGATTTGTAGTTTTAAAATGACATTACTTTAGTATATAGTAAACAAATTGCAAAGAAAAATAGAATCTATATAAAAATGAATATTTATTAAATAAGACATGTTTCATTTGCATATATTTTTCTTACTTTTTAACTTTATTAATAACGATAGATCCAGTAATTTCGCTTTCCCAATATTAAATTTATGAAATATGTTTTTAATTTATGAATAATTTTTCATAGAATTAAACCTTTAATATATTTGTTACAACAATCCATTTTTTAGTTTTACAATGAACAGATAATTTGGCCTTTTTTTACATATGCAAACACTGTTACTAATGCTAATACAATACTTATATAGTAGTTGTTGTATTAATCATAATAGCACTAATAATTGTATTTTTTTAGATACAGATTACACTTACAGTTTTTAAACAAAATTGTAAAGTAGAGTAAAAATTGCAAATAAAAACAGAATCTATATAAAATTTAATTGAGAGAGCAGAAATTGAACATTGGGTTTACTTTTGGTAGGCTCAAAACTCTCGCTTCCTTTAGTTTGTCCTTTAGTCATCTCGGTCCATGAGCGATGCTTCTGACAAAGGGGGAAGAATTGCTGTTTTCTGGGTCAGAATTTATCCATATCACACTTGTCGTTGGCTAGTTTTTGACCTTGAAGTCAGAAAGCCAAACACATGGCTAGTCTAGCTTTAACGTTTTTAGTGATCAATATTCGTTAGTTTTACAATTATTGATTTTCCTAAGCTATTACACGCACTTGTGACCCGCTGAGTCATAACCATTACCGCTATTTATCCTACTTTGATTTCATTCCAAAATTCATAAGCTGTGACATTCTTCTTGCACAACTAAATACTTTTATTATAATAATATGTCTCTAGTCTTAAAAGATATAATATAGGAGTAAAAAGACTTATTATTTTGCCATCTAATTTACATATGTGTTTGTGATATATATTGACATACTATGTAAATTAGATGGCTATGCTGAAAAAAAGAGTAACTCTTTCTCTAATGTTTCTTAATATCTCTGTATGTTTTTTTTTAAAAAGTGGTTAGAGTTAGAGGGGCGAGAGAAATACATAACTAAGAAAGAGATGGGTGTCTTGTGCACGGCTAATTAGCCGCAAACAATAAACACCGAATTTTGTTTTTTCAAACCTACCTTATTTTTTAAAATGAGCTATATTTTATCGTGTACTTTTTCTATCGAAGTATATAGGAAAAATACATAGGAGGAACAAACACATTTAGTATAATAGATTTACTGTTGCCGGCCTTAGCTTCACTTATTTAAATCTACATTTTATATTCTATGCATATAACTCCATGGCCACTGATTGTTTAGTAAAAAGGAGCTAAAATAACAAACAGAATATTTTTTTTTTTTTTTTGTCTGGTGCTTCGAACAGGCGTGTTCAGGCTTGCTGGTTGTTCAACTCGCCCTGGCTGATGTGAGGATCCTGTGAGACAAAGGAACCGCACCAGCATGTGCTTGCATGTGCACGATAGAATTGGTGTCGGCTTGCCTGCACGCCGTGTATCCGACAATTTGGGGTTGGTCCGGGATATTAGCGAGGTAGGCATCAAGAGAGCGCTTAAATTGTTCCACAGCAGCATTTTTTATATCCCGAATACACCTAGGCATGGCATTGAAGAGTTGTGACCCCTGTACAGGTAAGCTCGTTTCAAAAATGGTTCGTATTTTCCCACCAGTTTTTAGCGAGGGAACAATACAGTGCCTCCCGCGGCGTTCATTGTCTCGGGCTTGAATGTGGCCATTAATGTTCGGTACCTTTCCTTCCAATATCTTCCAGATGTAAATTATCCGGTACCTTTCACGTCGTCTTTGCAGCGAGAACATTTTTGTCTTCTTCAGACATGACCAGTAGTTCCGATCAGCTTGAATTTTCCGTAGAAAGGACCACTGAATGGCTTCAAGCTTTTGGATGAGCCTAGGGCTACTTGGGTTCCACAAGACAGAACAGTATTCCAAAACTGGAATGACCAAGGATTTATACAGCGTGACCATTGCACGATATTCTCTGGTTTTAAATGTCCTCAGGATCCAGGCAATGAGGTTCTTGGCTTTTTCCACAACTTTGTTTATTTGATTGCTAAAAAGACAATCACTAGACATAGATACACCGAGGTCCTTTACTTCTTGCTTTATGTTTATCATTTTTCCTGACGGAGTGTGGTATGATATCTCGCTTTTTAGCTGGTCGTTATTACCATAGCGGAGAAGCTCAAATTTCACGTCATTTAGCTCCATGTTATTGTCCTCCGTCCATTTGTAGATCTGATCGAGATCCTTTTGAAACAACACAGCATCCTCGGGAGACCGAACGGATTTTGTGGCCCTTGTTATAAGTTAGAAAACATTTCATTACTAATAAAAGATAAAAAAGTGATTCTTCTAGGGTATATTTGACCGGGATTATGAGATTTACCTTTACTAGGAGAGATGGAGAAAAATGATAGACTTTTATAGTGATGCATGGCCTAAACTATCTGATTTTTATGTTATAGATAGTTCAAATGATCTTCAGACTTTCAGGAATTGTTATTTCACGTCCTATTTAATTCAGCATGATAATGACAATCATAATTTAATGACGGATATTCGTTGAATTATTGTAACATAGCGGACGAATCCTTGAACCACAAATATATGTCCAGTGCGTGGGTCGTCCATTGTCACTGCATCTATCATATCGCTTTTCCATAGTAGTAGTAGTAGTAGTGGCTGTAAAGTTGCATTTGCCTTTATAACTGTAATAACAGCAGTTGCATCATGTTGTTTGTCATCTGTTTGCATATAGACTGAGAGATAGCATACTAAGACCCAAAGTATAAGCTGTTAGAATAATTTGGGGTTTACGTATATGTCATATAATTTTACTTACAGTTTTCAGTATTGCCCAGTAAGTTACTTCAGAGCATTACACTTTATTAGTGTTAATTTCATAGGGGAAGGAATAGAAAAGAAATATACAGTGTAATTAGAGAGACGGAAGTAAACACTGCAAAACACATCTGCTTCCTTCACGGATAAAACACCCAAGAGAGCGTCTCTAGGTTTCTATATGCTACATACCACTGGATTTCGAATCTCTGTTTGCAAACACTACTTTCCTCTATCTTTTTTCTCGAATTTTGAAATGGGAATTTTATTTTTTGTCTAACCTACTTACCTCTCGTTTAATCTAGCTACATCATGAGATATTATTAAATATTTCAAAGGCAAGACAGATAGAAAAAAATCGTTATCACCATCATTTCTCATTTGATTCTAACTCTACTTAAGGCAGTTACTAACATTACAGTATTAAAAAAAAAAGGGAGATAGATTAATAAATGGCGAGAGAGAGAGAGAGAGGTTTTAATACAAAAATGGTACACATGCTATTTAACTTCTTCTATTTTGTTTTTTTATGGCACCGGACAACGCCGGGTAGCCCTGCTAGTCTATATATAGATTAGCAGGGCATTCGTCTGTTTGGAGTTTTAGCCGGACACACGTGCAAAAAGTAGGGATAATAAGAAGAATCCCGGACTCAAAGTCTGCATAAAACGGTGTCCGGTCAGATTAAGTTCCTGATATACAACTTAATCCTAATATAACTTCCAGTGAGAGTTACAGTCTCTCAAATTTATTAATATATTTATTAAATTGTGAGATGAAAGTACAGAATAGTAAACAAAACCCCTCCATCCATGTTAAGAATGGTTTTCTAAAGTTATTATTTCAGCACGGTCAGTAGACTGCAGAAGATTATTTATTATTTATATACTTTCACCTAATAATTTGATAAATAAATTAATAAATAAAAATTAGGACAAAACTTGGCAAACCACAAGAGTAAATGACCAAAAACAGGGAGTCTTTTATATCAGGAACTTAATCTGACCGGACACTGTTTGCTGCGGATTTTGAGTCGGGAATTCTTCTTGTTTGTCAAAAGTAGAATATTTAGACCAAGAAAAAATATACATATATGACAAAGTTCAAGTAACAGGGACCATATTTCGGGACAACAGCATCATTTTTTTGTGAAAAAATATTGAGGTTTCAATTTTTCTTCTATATAGACATGTTATATACCATTAGATCACAAATTGAATGTAGTTTCCAAAAGTTAATCTTTTAGGATCATCAGGATGACCATATTTGAGAGAAATTTGAAAGAAGTAAAAGGGAAAATCGGAAATGTAACGTTACAAATACTAATTTCTGAAGAGATTGAAATAATTTCCCATAGAATTTGTTTTTGAGATCACACAGGGAGACAGACCATCAGCATAAAATAAATCCATATCAATGGATGGAAATATCATTTGTAGAGGCATACTGAGCTCATCAGTCATATTTTGAAATTACAGAAATTTTGAAAACTTTGCATTTCTTTCACAAATTTTCATATATTTTGTTAAAATTCAGATGTGTTCGCTTGAGTTTGATGTCAAATGGATATTATCCTCACAGCATAACACATAACAGTCTAAAAAATGTTTAAAACTCCAATTTTAACCTATCAGAGTAAAAACTGGGGGTCATTTTTGAAAAATCTGTTTTTCTGCATGGAAATGTGTGAAAAAACATTGGGTCCGTGAAAAAATTTAATCTCCCAAGAAAATAAATTATAGTTTTTAAAAATATAATCACGGTATGCCTAGAAGGTTACTAATGACAGTGATTTATTTTTTAAAGGCTAAAAATTAAGATTTTGGAAGATTAATTGTTTTATACGGAGCATAAAAATCTGAAAAAATACTGTTTTAAGAATATTATTTTCTATTATTTTCTGTAACTATGAAAACTGATCCAAATTCTCATTTTTACACCTGTTTCACAATAAAATGAGTGTTCTTCCAACCTCAGCGGGGGGGGGGGGGGGGGTAAGGATTTAAAAAAAAATTTGAGGAATTTGTGTGGCTGCTCCATGGGCGACAATGTTATCCTGGAGTTCTTAGTTAGCTAAATGATGTTCAAGCAAACATTCAACACAAATTCAAGTCGATGAACAATCGGTACATCATATACTGATATGGTGAATAAATTTTCAGTTTGGTAACCAAGGTTGAACACTTGGGAATGACTCAACTGGACACAAAACGTGAAGCAAGATCAGGAACAATGCAGAAGCTTTACAACATGGCATCAGCTGTTATTATTTAACAACTATTGAAAACTTTTTGATTGGTACAATTGTCACTTAAACATATCTTCGTTTTGATCCTGTGGAAACCTTGGATTTATTTAGGATAACCCTGGTCATTTGGAAAAATTCTAACTCTGGGGCCTGATATATGCTCTTGTTTGAATTTCATTGACTACTTATGAAATTTAACTAGTTTTTACCTATTCTTGAAACATTTACATCATAGAACACTTATTTTCTGACACTTTAATTTGACAATTAGTTTAAATATGCTAAATTTTCGTTAATATGTGACAATAGTTATGTCCAATTTGTGACAAAAGCAGGAATCTGGTAGACTTTTAAATTCCATATTTGGATTTTGCATAAAATTCTAACCATTTTAGAGGTATCACTCGATATATTTGAGGTATATGAAAATTTCATAAAATTGTCCCAAAACATAGTCCTCGTTACTTCAACCGTGTCATATATATTACTTCCGCATCTTCATATCAATGTTTTGTTAAAAGCACTCGTATAACATTTACAGATTTAATGAAGGGATTTACAATTTTTTTTAACAATTAATAACATTAGGAGTAAAGAAAATAATGCATGTGGCGATATCATTTTAGCATTGATGAAGATTCGAAAACAAGAATGCTGAAATATTTTCTTTGTTTAATAAAACAAACACCAGCAATATAGAAATGCAGAATGAAATATAATTCACGTGTAAAAAAATTAAACTAAATGAATAGTTAAATTACATTTTAAGAATAAATTGTGAAACATTTATCCTGAATTAGTCTATTACTGGAAGAGCTGTTAATTTTCTTTCCACTGAGCTTTCTAATGTTAATTATTTTCATCACCTGTATTATCTAATTGTTATCTGCTAAAACATAAAATTAAATTTTCTCTCTTTTTTATAATTATTTTATATTGTTAGCATGCTTACAATTCTCCATTTCATTGTAATAATGGTCAGATCTTAAATGAGGCATGCAGTGAGGATAATAATCGAAAACAAGGGCAGAATTACCTACGTTATTTCCATATTATTGATTTTGGCCAATGTAGAGTGGATGCGCTTTCCTGTCCAGAAGTAAGATTACTCGTTCTACAGTCCACACACGTGCACAAATTCAGAACGAGATCTAACCTCTTTCTGACAAACCATTTTAGACGGTCAGCCGTTTCTGATCAGCTACCATATTTACATAACGTTTGTGAACTAACCCTTATCCTCGAGTGGCCTTTGGGCCTTTATAAGTGGTGACTCATTTGTAACAAAAACTTTAAAAAACCCTGGCACTACGTTCGTCAGGCGTCTTTTCTGAGACAGTTGTCCAGGCTAACAGAACATCACAACCGACACAAATATAAGTCATATTTACATATACTTTGTTCGTGTATCTTCTCTATCTACGACCCTGGCAACACACGTGTCTTTCTCATGGTACTGGGACATTAATATAGTATTTCTTTAGCAATTTTGTCTGTGGTTTTACCCCTTTTGATTATCGTATGAAGTGTTCTATCCCTCTTTTACACTTATCTTCGACAAACGGTTTATGTAAGAATAATTGTGTATGTATATAAATTCAACTGCTTTTTCATTATTGTCTTTTCCGCTTTCTTCTAGCTATCGTGTGTGTTACTCTCAATAATCTAACACTCAAAATAGCGGTTTCGTGTTCACGAAAGATATACCCGTACACGTTATCGCTAAAATATAAAATATTTGGTACTTCTACAGAATTTGGTACTTCCGCAGTTTACAGATCGTGTTATTTTATTTAGATAGGATTTTCAAGTTAAATTCAATTCTTACAGTATCTTTTGTTTATTAAATTGTTAGGTGAAAGTACAGAATAGTTGACAATCCACCACCCCTTTCCATATTAAGAATGTGTTTCTAAATAATGACGTTATTATTTCAGCACGGTCCATAAACTACAGAAGTACGCAGAATTTGAACCGAAATGTTTTTTTAAACCAACCCTTAACCTAACGTACGTTTTAGGTTTAGTTCGGCAAAAGTCGGTTTGGTTTGGCTCGGTTAAAAGTGTGCAGAAGAACCAAATATTTGTTAGTTTAACATCGCCATGATTTCTATGTCGGGCCGTTTTTATGTTTGACCTTCTTTAACTGTTGTTAGTATTTGAATAAATAACGTTTCACCCTTAAGCCATGAATACATTGTTTTACGGCAAATCAACCCTTTCGGGGATTATTTGATACGAAGTAATAATACTATACTCTTAATTGAACACGTTGTGATTTTTAGTAATACCTGGGGTAAAATTTCGGGTTCATGCCTTACTGAACAGCATTATTTTTTTTTTTTTTTTTTTGTCTGGTGCTTCGAACAGGCGTGTTCAGGCTTGCTGGTTGTTCAACTCGCCCTGGCTGATGTGAGGATCCTGTGAGACAAAGGAACCGCACCAGCATGTGCTTGCATGTGCACGATAGAATTGGTGTCGGCTTGCCTGCACGCCGTGTATCCGACAATTTGGGGTTGGTCCGGGATATTAGCGAGGTAGGCATCAAGAGAGCGCTTAAATTGTTCCACAGCAGCATTTTTTATATCCCGAATACACCTAGGCATGGCATTGAAGAGTTGTGACCCCTGTACAGGTAAGCTCGTTTCAAAAATGGTTCGTATTTTCCCACCAGTTTTTAGCGAGGGAACAATACAGTGCCTCCCGCGGCGTTCATTGTCTCGGGCTTGAATGTGGCCATTAATGTTCGGTACCTTTCCTTCCAATATCTTCCAGATGTAAATTATCCGGTACCTTTCACGTCGTCTTTGCAGCGAGAACATTTTTGTCTTCTTCAGACATGACCAGTAGTTCCGATCAGCTTGAATTTTCCGTAGAAAGGACCACTGAATGGCTTCAAGCTTTTGGATGAGCCTAGGGCTACTTGGGTTCCACAAGACAGAACAGTATTCCAAAACTGGAATGACCAAGGATTTATACAGCGTGACCATTGCACGATATTCTCTGGTTTTAAATGTCCTCAGGATCCAGGCAATGAGGTTCTTGGCTTTTTCCACAACTTTGTTTATTTGATTGCTAAAAAGACAATCACTAGACATAGATACACCGAGGTCCTTTACTTCTTGCTTTATGTTTATCATTTTTCCTGACGGAGTGTGGTATGATATCTCGCTTTTTAGCTGGTCGTTATTACCATAGCGGAGAAGCTCAAATTTCACGTCATTTAGCTCCATGTTATTGTCCTCCGTCCATTTGTAGATCTGATCGAGATCCTTTTGAAACAACACAGCATCCTCGGGAGACCGAACGGATTTTGTGGCCCTTGTATCATCGGCGAATGACCTGACTATTGACATGGCGATATCTTCATCAATGTCCCCAATAAGGATTAGGAAGATTATGGGTCCCAATACACTTCCCTGGGGAACTCCAGAAATGACAGGTTGTGGCTTCGAGGTTGCACCATCAACCATAACTGTTTGGAGGCGATTACTCAGGAAGAATTCGATCCATTTGAAGATGCTTCCACGAATGCCAAGATCAAATATTTTCTGCAGAACTATTTTGTGGTCAACTTTGTCAAAAGCTTTGGCAAAATCTAAGTAGACAACATCTGCATTAGCGCCATCATCAAGAATTGATAGAATGGTGTCAAACTGCTCAAGGAGTTGACTTAAACAAGATCTTCCAGATCTCATCCCATGCTGACTGTCATTGAACAGGTTATTTTCATTCATGTGTCTAACTATGTGTTTCCGTATGACTTTCTCAAAAAGTTTAATGAGGTGGGAGGTCAAAGCTATTGGTCTATAATTGGCAGCCACCGACTTGCTTCCACCTTTGTGAATGGGTGTAATAAGAGAATTCTTTAGTTTGCTTGGAACGACCTCTTCTTCAAGACTTTTCGTCCATATATAATAAAGACTATCCTATCCATCGTTCTCATTTGATAAAACTATCCAAGCTTTAACTCAAAACAATCCAAAGTATTGAAGATGAATTAATATTTGTTATCTTCTCATATGTAAAGGGAAAATGTCTGTGTGTGTATATGTAAGAATGTGTGTATGTATGTTTGTATGTTCAGCTAAAACTTAAAAAATAAGAAACAGATACATATAAATCTGATATTTTCTAAAACGCCTATCTTTCGGCACATAATACCAGAAAATATGAACAATACATTAATTTCTTGCTGTAGAACGTACACAAAATTTGTCACAGGGTGGTCAAATTTGTTCGTTTTTAGCACACCACGTATGCGTAGACAACAAACCGGAAGTTAACAAGCATTTCTTGAACCTGAGTGTGCCGGGTTCGAATTAATTTCGTTCCACAGAAATATTTTCATCAATTTTGCTGCATTTATTAAGTCACAAATGAAGGTCAGTAAATAAGAAATCTAACTTTGCGTCTTAACTCTTCCTTTTTTTTTAATTAAAAATGTTTTTTAACAGAGGGAATCCTACGCATTATCTTGCTTTTCTTTATTCAGAAAACGTTTTAACATTTATATTTAAAATGTATTCATTTAAAAACATAAGTTCGTTCTTTGTGAAAAAAAAATCAAGCTAATCTTCGTTTGTAAAAAAATCGCTGGTATAAAGTAATCATTTTGTTTTAATGAATAAAAAATATAAACTTTCAGCTACGTAGTTTTAATCAAGCTTGTTCTTAGTAAAAAAAAATAAAATAAAACAACAAAAGTCGCTAACAATAAAAAAATTAATTTAAAAGATGTAGTAGGGAATCATTTTTGCATATAAAATTAGTCACCTATTACCGGATCATATAGCGTTTTTAAGGACATATAACCAAATAAATTGTGCTCGTGTATTTTTGGGGGGTGGGAGGTGGTGGGTATAACAAATCTTGGGCATTTTTATGGTGATTGTTCCGATGGATACTGCACTCCATACTGGTGTTGTCTTGGCCTTTGGGTCTTGATTTACGCCGGTCAATGGGTCTGTCCTGTGCAGTTTTGGGAGGTCCACCTTTCCAGGCTTTGCCTCCCCTCTTTGGGGAGGAGTAAGTTTATTGCTTACTGCCTACCGGGGAATGCCGACGGGGCTGCCCAGGCAATTTTTAAACCCCACTTTCCCGACCCGACCATGGGTCACATCTTACTTGTGGGAGTAAGATAAAAACTGGCCTTGTGCCTAACTCCTGGAGAGGAGTAAATCAATACATGTGAACAGCTTTAAAAACTTGGCGCTAAAAATTAAAAAAATGACCAACAATTAACGGGCCAGATAGCGTTCTTAAGGACATATAACCAAATATATTTTTTAAAAGAAGAAAAATTGTGCATGTGTATTTCTTTTTGTTAGAGGCGTTGGATAACAAATATTGGGCATTTTTTTATGCTGAAACATTAACATGTCATCAAAAATTACTTTTCATCACTTAAAAATATAGATGTTAAGATTGCACCATTAAGATTCTACTGTTTTAGAGGATTACATGTACAGACTGAATAACTTGATGGTAAAAACCAATTATTTTAGATGGGAGATCAGTTTTGTATTCTGAGCTACCAAAGGTAATGATAAACCACATCCTAACTGCGGTGGGTCCACGGAAGTGGAACAATGGGGAAGAGACAAAATATAAAGATGTTACACACACTGTACCTCTTTCAATGTTCTTTATGCATTAATTTGGAAATAAAATGCCGACTTATTCCTCAAGGAGAGTTATCTGTGCATATTTTAAGAGGCAGAAAATAGGCTAGGTTGCAGAGGGGAAAAACGGGGGGGGGGCCGTCAACG
>OY744521.1:154868576-154898576 GCA_963556195.1 Sepiola atlantica | reverse complement strand
GCCATTTGAGATTTAATCAATAGTGTAAATTAGGAATTGCATAGGCTTTCTTAATTAATCTGTAAATTAGGTTTTCTTTTCGAGAGCGAATTTCAGAACAATGTATTCGGAGAGGAACAGCAGGAAGAAGAAAACTCTTAAGATTCTTTCAAAAACAGTGTTACGCCTTCAAAAAGTAATTAGATTAGTTGAATGAATGAAATGTTTGTCAACTATAAAGTACTGACTTGATTTCAACCAAACCTGGCCATTTAACCGGAATGTTAAAATTAAGAAAATCTACCCTTTGATAAATCTGACAGTTCTGTGTCTTCACAGTACCATATTTACTGACTCTTTTTTACTTTCTCTTACTTAAAAATTCTTACTTATATTTTATATCCTAGCTAAAATCCTTGTTCAGCTAACATATCTATTTAATAACCATGTGTCCGGGCATTATATACATTATATATATATATATATATATATATATATATGTATATATATATATATGGGAAATAATTTTTTTTAAAAACAAGAGGTATTTTTTTATATATTCATCAACGTTTCGTCTTTATTGTAAGACTTCCTCAGGATGATAATTTGAAGAAAAATGTCATGCATGTACATCGAAATTTTGGGTTGACACGATGGGTTGATAAGGAAAAGTAGTAGCCGTTGATAAATATATAAAAAAAATATTTCTTGGTTTTTTCCTTTTTAATTTCCCATTACGTCGGATTACTCTCATCCTTCCTTTATCATATATATATATATATATATATATATATATATATATATATATATATATATATATACATCCATCCATTAGTGTGTGTGTGTTTATAAAGAATTTTTTTTTAAAGCATATAATCTTTATAATATCCAGTATCTTTCCTATTGCAAGCTCAATGAAGTTGTATTACAAGATTCAGAGCATAGATACTTTATTTTTGCCTTCCAATGACCATGGGAAATCAATCCCAAACCATAATTTTCACTTGTTCTTACAATCTCTTTATTTCTGTATTTCGATGAAAGTTTATTTTTCTACTTTCATCTTCCACTCAAAAATTTTTTTTTTGAAATTTAATACTCATTTTTCATACATGTTGATGCAATATATGTTTTTCCACCATATGTACTACTAATCTCTGATGATTGACAAGGTTAGACCAAAACAAATACAATTATCCTGACTTGCCATGATACACATGTATGAAAAATAAGTATTACATTTGAAATAATTATTTTTGAGTAGAAGATGAAAGTAGAAAAGTAAACTTTCATTGAAATACAGAAATAAAGAGATTGTGAAAATTATGGTTTTGGATTGATTTCCCATGGTCATTGGCATTTAAATATATATATATATATATATATATATATATATATATATATATATATATATGTATCTCTCTCCCCAAACACGAGGTTGCCAATTTGTGTGTTATCGTGGATAACTTATGAGTGTAAGCAGAAAGTATATATGTAGGTAAATCCCTTTCTTCATTATTGGCATTTTCTCTAACTCAGATAAGCAAGTGTTATGGAACATGTAAGATAGAATACAAATATATTGTGTACCTTGTTTAGTGATTGTATACCATTTCTGATGGTATTGGGACAGTCATGTTTCTGGGGTTGGACATAATATGTATGAACAATGCATAGGATTGACATGTATCCTAATCCTATACATATACTTTTAGGCATTGCTTGTGTGTTTTTGATCAATTAATATCTGAAAAAAAAGAAAAGAAATTACACTTTTGTACAAACATCGGCTCCCAGTAGCATATTTACAAAAAAGCAAAAATAATGGTCATGTGACCTTGCTTTCACTCACGTCCGCATGCTCAAAGGCACGTTTTGTGCTGAAAGTAAAAGTCGCTCTTTTCGAGCCGATCACTAAGTATTTGAAGAGCAGAATTTTCAGCAGTCAAACAGAATTGCCCTACTATTTTAGCTTACGCAATATTATGTTTAGCTTCCCTACCCTTTGGGGATGGAGGTGTAGGGAAAGCAAATTGTAATTCTCAACTCACTCATACATATACATACACTGTCACATGCATAAGCACGCTGAGAAGACCGAGCACCCACACAATACCTAGTTCTGTCACATGTATATACACACTGACAGGAAACAAACGTATACACACATTCATTTGATATGGTTTCGTTCGGTAGTTTTTTTTTAAACTAAAACGAGAACAGCACGCAATATTTTAGAAAACATATGCACGTTTAAATATATACATATATTGTGTTTGAATTATATGGTAAGTCTGTCTGTTTGCATGTTTATATTGCATTTTCTTAATGTTCATCTCATTTTTTTCATAGCATTAAGTTAGCTAAGATTTACCTTTCATAGATTTGTTATTAATCAGTAATACTTACTTGGTCGTATGTAAGGGAATGAGACACTTCGAAGGCAGCTTATGAAATTAAAAGCCACATCTGGGGAGGTGCTGCCCAGAGCATCTTTTCCTGCCTTGACAGAGTACAAAACCAACTTCGAAATCTACGCCTTTTTCTTCTCTCTATACCTCTTTCTCACAGAAGAGATGTTGCTAGTCTTTTTCTACTCTGTCGTTATTTCTATGGCGAGATGCTCGACTGAGCTTCAATGTATGCTCCCCTTGAAAAACATTCACAACAAGAACTCGTCTAGCTACAACCACTGTCAATAGTTTCTCTTTCTTTATCTCTCTCTCTCTCTCTCTCTCTCTCTCTCTCTCTCTCTACCTAAAACTAAACAAAACTTCCATCAGCCAAGTTTATTTCCTAGAACTGCTCGTCCGTGGAGCACAATACTGAGGGGCTGCTTCCCAGCTGACTACAACATAGTCGTTTTCAAGTCCAATGTAAATAAATTCTAGTTTTTTCCGCCCTCTTAAATAATCAAATTCTGTCCAATCACCACCATTATTACCAATCATTACGGTATTGTCTCACTGTCTACCTGACACTCATTTAACCCTTATTTTCGAGTGGCCTTTGAGCCTTCATAAGTGGTGACACCTTAGTAAAAAAAGACATTTCTTTAATGTTCACTTGTCATCTTAGTATTAGTGTTAAGGTAAAGAAATCGTTTATTTAGTGTTATTCAAATTGTTTTTATTATCATTTCCTTTGATATTTCTATTCTGAACATGTGACTTATACAAATAGTACGATTGGTGTACTTTTGTTCTCACTGAACATTAGATGTCGTTTGAAATGATTCTCCAAAGTAAAATAAATATTTTATGTACCTTTTGCCAGCAGGTTAGACACAAAGTCAGGTGAGGTTTTGAAAAGTCAGCACACAAGGCTTTGCGCACTTTGACCTACAAAAAATATTTGAACAGTCCCGTCTGCATTCAACAGTAGTGGCGACTCAGGCGATTATCAATAAGCTACCCCCTTTTCAGAGAGAATATAAAGCCTTGGAAGGTGGAGCTCATCGAAATGAACAGAACCATACCTAAGCCACTGTCGAACTGATTGTCAAGGACTTATTCTCAACTGGTACGAACACCTACGGAAACTGGGCAAGGTAGAAAAAAAAAGAATGATAAAATTTGTAAGCAAAATGTAACATGGAAAAATACTTCCTTTGAATCTAATTATAATTTTGTATTGAACAAACCGTAAACAAATGTTTTCACAGAAGATGCCGGATACTTTTCCTTCTTGCTTTCTGTCTTTGCAAATGAAGTCGAAACACTACATTATTTAATATTCGCTTATAAAATAGATAATTTGACATATTTAAATAATGCACTCGAACAGTGAGTATTGTTAAGTTTCTGTGTTGGAAAGGAAGATATTTGGTTGTTTTTATTACTAATAATCGGAAAAAAATACTGTTATAGTTTTTATTTATTAGCTGGTTATTGTCACGTCGGCATAGTGATAAATCTGAAGTTAACGAACATGGTGTAATACGAAACGATGACTCAAATTTGATTTCTTCTGCATTTCTTTAAAATGTAATGGTTGTGGTAAGAGTAGTTGTGACTAAGAGAGAGATTTATCTCCTGCCTCACTACTTTGATTACTGATGTAAAAGAGTAACTGGTAAGTGTACTAAATATTAAAATTAAATTTCGTTTTATTCGATTTTGTTTTTAACACGGACCAACTTAGATCGGAAGTGATTCACGAAAACGGTTTTGGTGTGCAGTTTTTAAGCAATGGGGCGAAATTCTGACTTTACTTCATCTTTGGAAGTTAAGAAAACGTGTTCCGCACATGTGCATAAATTAGGACAAGATCTTATCCTCTTATGGCTTATACTTCAAGACCATCGAATATGGTCCGACTGGCTGTCCACCTTTGCATCACTGGTAGCGACCTTTACGCTTCATCTGTCAGGCGCCTTTTCTGGTAGGAGTCGCATGGACTTCGAAAACATCACCAACGAAAATAACATAAGATAGTAATACGTGTACTTATACATTTGTAGCAGTATGGTGTTGTGTCTTAGATGTATGCTGACGCATAAACTTGTAAAAAATGTTGGAAAATGGATGAAAATATAAAAGTGGAATGTAGAAATCAAATAGCGAGTATGACAACCCCTGTATTCTAAAATAAATTTAAAAATAAATCATTCGTTATTTCCATAATGAGACGTTTCCTTTTCTAACTTTAACTACACCAAGATATTTTATACGAATATGAATATTCGGCAAAATTAATAAAGTTTGCACAGAGGATGTACACCCTTAAGATTAATAAAAAAAAAAACTATCATGGCAGCTTTATCCACAAGTCACTTACCCTCTAACGCTTTGTATTCTGTATGTTATCATAATACTATTTGTCACTCTCCTGTTTGTTTATATAAGTCGAGGGCTCTTGTCTTTCACAGCAAGGAATGAAAATATGCTCTCAAAATAGACATTAAAACCCCGGGACTGAATAGGGGGGGGGGGTTCTTCCGGGCAACACCTTCAAGGTAAATGTTTTAACACCTCCTCAAAGTTGATGATGCATGAGTCAAGAGAGCCGGCTTATTTTTAGTAACCACCGAATGTAACAGTATAAGGCTCCCTAGATTAAAATCTGCATTGTACTACATTCTATTCTCATGGAGATTAAGCTAGATATCAACTTCCTTTGGGATATGCATTATCAACAGAAAGTCATTTACAAAGATTTGTTGCGTCTGTCTACCCTAGTTATATATATATATATATATATAAACCCCAGTTTTTTAATGAACACTATACATTAATTTGATCTTCCGTCGGGACCTCCGGTTTCCCGGAAACATTTAACACTCTATTCGCAGTGTTAAAAATACCAAGTGTCTCACACTATCAAAACATCGGGTGATTAATCGGTAACCATTTGATATTTTTAACCCTGTGTGTTGTTTCCAGTGTTTCCGTGAAATCGAGTGTACCGATGGAAGATCAAACTAATGTATCTTACATAAAAAATAAATATTTTATTACACAAGTAATTGAAAACTATCGTTTATTCTCCTGCTAGAATTATGGACACTACTGGCCCAAATTCTATGAAATATTAAATTGTTTTTAACGCAAATACGTAGTTAAAGCAAAATATTTTCTTTCGAACTATTAAAATAATTTCCAATGCTATTTATGAGGTTAAACTATTCATTTATTTATTTTTTTATCGCTCATGTTTGAATTCATGTTTTGAAAAATGACGTAAATCATAAATCTATGACCTCATGACAAAGATATAATAATTTTGTTACGGTAATACTTCAAGCTCTATTTATAAGAAAGTCCGAATATGTAAGTTGGTAGAACTTCGTAGTGAATATTTCAAGGTTTCGGTTTCGATTTCCGGTCATGACACCCGCTTTATTTATTGGAAATTTATTACTTACTATTAATGCATACTTTTCCATTTTTAAAAGTAGATTAGATCTCTGATATTTCGAAATCAAACAAATTTTGCAATGTATTTATTACGGACAAAATCTTTATTTATGTATAATAACACATATATAGAAGAATGAAACTAGCCATCGGAATAGTAGTAGAAACTCGCTATGAAGCGAGCTGATAACAGAAGATATTGTTGTTTGGAATAAACAGCTTATCTTGTGGGCGGGTATATATATTTATTTTCTTCGGCTGTTTTACTGATGGAATATATCATTTCAGCTTCCAGAAAATTTTGAGTCATCAGGAGAGAATACACACCGTTCCAGGACCTTTCTCTCGACGGCATTTGTGCGTATAGCCCCCCCCCTCATTGATGTGAGGCCCCATTATCTGAATCGCATTTCAATCTAACTGTTCAATGAAATCAAAACAACTGTCTTTTCAACGGCTTAGCGTCTCACGTGTCGTTTGATGATTCAAATGTTCGAAAATGGATGAAAATATTAAAGTTGAATGTAGAAATCAATCGTTTGTTTGAGTTTTTAACAGCTGATCGTCTTACCTATTTGTTGTATGAAAACATTCTCTTATAACGAAGAGAAAAATGTTAATAAATAAAATAAATATAAGTACATACTTAAATCATGAGAATGACAAGATAACGAAAATAAATGTCATAAGAATTACATATACATTGAGATGAAATGTCATAAGAATTACGTATACATTGAGATGAAATGTCATAGGAATGACATGACAAGATTATTATATCAGGAGAACTTAAAATTAAGATGAAATGTTATGAGAATGACCAGATCGTAGTAGTGACATAATGTGATGAGAATCATAAGTACATGATGATTAAATGTCATAAAAATGACGAGTGCCTGATGATCAAATGTCATGAAAATGACATGATCACGAAGATGAAATGTCATAAGAATGACAAGTACATGATGATGACATAATGTCATGAGAATGACAAGTACATAATGATGAAATGTCATGATGATGACAAGTACATGATAGCTAAATGTCGTGAGAATTACATGAAGATGACATGTCATGATGATAAAAAGATAATGATGATGTAAAATCATAAAAATGACGAGATCATGATGATGAAATGTCATGAAAATAACATTTCCATGAAAATAACATTTCCATGAAAATGGTTAAAGAATGACAAAATCTTGACCATATCACAAGACTTACAATATCATGAGAATCACATAATAATTACGGCGACATGAGAATCACGAGATCATTGTGATGACGTTGGTATGACGAGATTATAATGATATGAGAGTGACAAGATCATGAGGATTACAAGATAGTTAATTATGTACATAATGTGATGAGAATGATAAGATCATAATAATGACATAATGTGATGAGAATGACAAGATAATGATGATGAAATGTGATGAGAATGACTAGATAATGATGATGAAATGTGATAAGAATGACAAGATAATAATAGTGAAATGTGATGAGAATGACCAGATCATGACCATGTCACAAGAAGGATATACTAATTATGGCGATATGAGAATTACGAGATCATTGTGATGACGTAAGATTTATGAGATCATTGTGATGACGTAGGATTTATGAGATCATTGTGATGACGTAGGATTGATGAGATCATTGTGATGACGTAAGATTTAGGATATCATTGTGATGACGTAGGATTTATGAGATCATTATGATTACGTAAGAATGACAAGATTATGATGATACGTCATAAGAATTAGAAGATCATAAAGATAACATTTCATGTATATTGATAAATATATTCTATATACTGTATATACATATACTATATATATACTATATATATATATACTATATTGATACACTATATATACTATATATATGTACTAAATATATACTATATATATACTATATATATATATACTATATATATATACAATATATATACAATATATATACTATATATATACTATATATATACTATATATATATACTATATATATACTATATATATATACTATATATATATACTATATATATACAATATATATATATACAATATATTTATAATATATATACAATATATATATATACAATATATTTATAATATATATATATAATATATATATATACAATATATTTATATTATATATATATAATATATATATATACAATATATTTATATTATATATATATAATATATATATATACAATATATTTATAATATATATATATAATATATATATATATATATACAATATATTTATAATATATATATATAATATATATATATATACAATATATTTATAATATATATATATAATATATATATATATATACAATATATTTATAATATATATATAATATATATGTATATACAATATATTTATAATATATATATATATACAATATATTTATAATATATATATATATATATATATATATACAATATATTTATATATATATACAATATATTTATAATATATATATATATATACAATATATTTATAATATATATATATATATACAATATATTTATAATATATATATATATACAATATATTTATAATATATATATATATACAATATATTTATAATATATATATATATAATATATATATATATATACAATATATTTATAATATATATATAATATATATATATATATACAATATATTTATAATATATATATATAATATATATATACAATATATTTATAATATATATATATAATATATATATAATATATATATATAATATATGTATATACAATATATTTATAATATATATATATAATATATATATATATATATAATATATTTATAATATATATATACTATATATATATATACTATATATATATACTATATATATACAATATATATATACTATATATATACTATATATATACTATATATATACTATATATATATACAATATATATATATATATACTATATATACAATATATATGCAATATATATATACAATATGTATACCATATATATACTATATATATACCATATATATACCATATATATAATATAAATATACCATATATATCATATATATATACAATATATATATATAATATATATGTATACTATATATACATATACTATATATGTATACAATATATATATACAATATATATATATACTATATATATACTATATATATATATACAATATATATATACAATATATATATATACTATATATATACTATATATATATATACAATATATATATACAATATATATATACAATATATATATACAATATATATATATACAATATATATATATATACAATATATATACAATATATATATATATACAATATATATATACTATATATATATACTATATATATATACTATATATATACTATATATATATATATATACTATTAGCTCTATCTAGGATATTGAGCACTTTTCTCCTGGACAACGCCGAGTACTTTGAAAATCAAGGAAGCCTGATGAGCAGTACTGAAATCACTTAGGTATCCTCCTTACTGTTATCTGCAAAATAGTCCAAAGTAGAACGAAGATGGCGTTAAAATATTTACCAAACCTATCACTACAGTAGCTCTATCTAGGATATTGAGCACTTTTCTCTCGGACAACGCCGAGTACTTTGAAAATCAAGGATGCCTCATGATGCACTACTGAAATCACTTAGGTATCCTCCTTTCTTTTTCAGTTTCAAAATAGTCCAAAAGAGGACGAAGATAGCGTTAAAATATTTTCAAAACCTATCACTACAGTAGCTCTATGTCGGATATTAGGCACTTTTCTCCTGGACATTGTTGAGTACTTTGAAAATGAAGGAGGCCTCATGAGCACTACAGAAATCACTATTATCGATATCTCCATCCATTTCAGCGTAGAGGCTGTTAAAATATTATCGAAACCTATCACTACAGTAGCTCTATCTAGGACATTGGGCACTTTTCTCCTGGACAACGCCGAGTACTTTTAAAATAAGGGAGGCTTCCTGAGCACTACTGAAATCACGAAGGTATCCTACCTCCTGTTGATTTGCCAAATAGTCTAAAGGGGAACGAAGATGTCCTTAAAATATTTTCCAAACCTTTCACTACAGTAGCTCTATCTAGGATATTGAGCACTTTTCTCCTGGACAACGCTGAGTACTTTGAAAATCAAGGAGGCCTCATGAGTAGTACTTAAATGACTCTTATCGAGTCCTCCATTCTTTTTCAGCGTAGATGCTGTTAAAATATTATCCAAACCTATCACTACAGTAGCTCTATCTAGGACATTGAGCACTTTTCTCCCGGAAAACGCTGAGTACTTTGAATATCAAGGAGGCCTCTTGAGCACTACTGAAATCACTTAGGTATCCTCCCTGCTTTTCCTCTGCAAAATAGTCCAAAGGGGAACGAAGATGGTGTTAAAATATTTTCAAAACCTATCACTACAGTAGCTCTGTCTAGGATATTGAGCACTTTTCTCTCGGACAACGCCGAGTACTTTGAAAATCAAGGAGGCCTCCTGAGCACTACGTAAATCACTCTTATCGATTCCCCCATCCTTTTCATCGTAGATGCTGTTAAAATAATATCCAAACATATGACTACGGTAGCTCTATCTGAGACACTGAGCATTTTTCTCCCGGACAACGCCGAGTACTTTGAAAAAGAAGGAGCCTTCTTGAGCACTACTTAAATCACTTAGGTATCCTCCCTTTTTTCCATCTGCAAAATAGTCCAAAGGGGAACGAAGATGGCGTTAAAATATTTTCCAAACCTATCACTACAGTAACTCTATCTAGGACATTGAGCACTTTTCACCCGGACAACGCCGAGTAATTTGAAAATCAAGGAGGCCTCCTGAGCACTACTGAAATCCCGCTTATCGATTCCCCCATCCTTTTCAGCGTAGATGCTGTTAAAATATTATCCAAACCTATCACTACAGTAGCTCTATCTAGGACATTGAGCACTTTTCTCTCGGACAACGCCGAGTACTTTGAAAATCAAGGAGGCCTCCTGAGCACTACTGAAATCACTTAGGTATTCTCCCCCTCCTCCAAATTTGGCCTGAGGCGCTCACACCGGCGAGTGTCGACACTCCCCCCCCCCCTCCCCAAATTCGGACTGAGGCGCCCCACTTGCGAATACCGCCCCCCACTAAGTTCGCCTGAAATTAGGAGGTAATGCCTGGAAGGATTATATCATGATAACAGAACGACCATAGTGAGGCAGGTGGGGGTAAGAATATTCGCGTCTATTTATAATTAAGAAAGAAAGGTAGAAAGGGTGGGAGTGAGAGGGAAAAAAGAAAAAAGGAAAAAATGGTTGTAGTGTGAGTGAATTTCTTCCTGTCACTCTCTGACGTCATTTCTGGTTTATTGTGCCTTTGCATTATTTTTCAAATTATACATAATAGCATTGATTTATTCTTAAATTAGTACTAAACAACGTTGAAAAATGGAGTTAAAAGCCACCCCCCCCCCATTGGAGAAAAGCGCTCAGTCGACCCTGGAAGAGTCAATTTTTTTTTCCGGTTCTGAGATATTACACGCGCCTGGGCTGGCCGGTCGGAATGATGTCACCAGTGTGACCGTTTATTGGGTACTCTCGGAGGAGAAGCTTTACATACATACATACATACAGACAGACAGGTGGGATTTATATAATAGACTAGCAGGGCTACCCGGCGTTGCTCGGGTTATAAAATAGAAGAAAAATCGCGTGTGTAACATCTTTATATTCAAACTTCTCTCCCTTTCTCTATAGCCGTCTCTTTATCTTTCTACTTTTCTCTTCTCTGGTCGCCCAATTTCACAGCTACTTTCTCATTTTGCCTTTTGCGAAAGCTGTTTCTTCCCCACCATTCCTCTTACGTTAGCCAGGGCAAAAGTATGACATATTTCTATAAAAAGTACCACCTCTGTCTGCCCCTTCTATATAGGTACATAATATATAAGTACCTATCGCCACTCTGGTGTGAATGCTAAATCTGTATCTATTGTCGACCAGGTGTGCATGGTATGTACGTACTTATCGCCATCCCTGTTCACATGCTATATACGTACCTATTACAGCCCCGGTGCGCATACTATATACGTACCTATTGGCGTTGCACGGGGATCACTTCTCCAGTCGCCCTCCTTCCACAGTTGCCAGGAGTAAAAGATGTCACGTACATGGTTGCCAATTCACCCTGGCTACACTATCTCCGGCTTCCTCTAAACTCTGCACTACCTCTCCATTCCCTGGAGTAAAAATGTAACATTTCTATTAAAAGTACCATATTTGTCCTCATTATTAATGTTAATAAGGGTGTTTATTTACTTCTTCATGTCCGTGTATGTTAGATAAAATAACCTAGGTCGATCAGGACCCTCTGACAGCAGTCTTTGTTAATGATAATAATGGTGTCTATTTACTTCTTTCATGTTTGTGTATGTTAGATGAAATAACCTAGGTCGATCACCGATTAAATATTTTATATGAATATAATAAATGCTATCAATGGGGAAGAATAATTTTTTCTTTGAAATTCACCGATCGAGACGTTATTTTATATGAATATAAATAATAGTGCTAACAATGGGGACCCTTCCTATACCATTCTACTCAGACTCCGTAATATACCATTAGCGTTGAACTCCAGGCCTTGACTCCTTCCTGAACATCAGGCTCTGACTCCTACCCGAACAATTAGGACCTGACTACTTCCTGAAGAGCTAGTTCCGACTCCTTCTTGAACCTCAGGGTGACTCTTTCATATACTGCAAGCTCTGAATCTTTTCTGAACATGTAGGTTTGACTGTTTTTTCTCAAAACTATACTCCTTCCCCAACATCGGTTTTTTTTTATTATCCTGGTCAATGCTGCATCTAAACACACCTGCTCTCTCTATGATATTGAGTCTGAGGTTCTGCTTCCTACCTTCTGACTCCTACCTGAACCGTCTGCTCTGACTCCTCAGGATAACTCATTCCCGAACCTCCAGCTTTGACTGTTTCACAAACGTTTGACTATGACTGTTCCCCGAACATCAGTTTTTTTTTTAATCCTGTGCAATGGTGCGTATAATAAACACATCTGCTCTATCTAGGATATTGAACTCTATTTGATTAAACGCTCGTTCTATGTAGGATAATGAGCACTTTTAAAATTAAGGAGGCCAAGAGAGCACTATCACAATCAAGCGCCTAGAACTTGTTAAATTTCAATGTAAAAAAATGCTGACTGATTTGCTATTCTCTTTTACTGGATAACATTAAAAGCAGTGTTTAATTATTGATAACATTAAAGGGAAAATGCCAATGTTACCTTACTGTAAAGAATTTACTTTTTTATGTTAACCTTCCACTAACCTTGCTCAGCAACAAATGTCTTAGCTGGGTTATTTAACATATATATATTAATTTTTTTTCATATGTTAGAACAATGATGACCGACGACACTCTTTCCCACACTTCTGATGGTCTTGTGTCTAATTTGTGTTATGAGTAAATGTTGTATTGTGGTGACTAACATTCTAGTTATAGTAGGATATACATTTTTATTACTTTAGAACACTTTTGAAAGCCTTGTTTTGAATGTTATTTTTTCATATTTTCTGCAAGTAAATAATTCAAAGTTTAGTATTTGTTCAGATGGATGCTACAACCCTTAATTGGTAACTGAAGTCGGTACCAGTCTAAGTGTTTGGTTAACGTCCGTAAAAACTAAAAAGAATGAAAGTTTACAACTTGTTCAATAAAGCAAAAAGCAAATATAAGGTTAGGAGTAAATGTGGTATTGTGGTGACTGATCATTCTAGTTAAAAGTAGAATAGACCGAATTTACAGAATGCTTCTGTATTTAGGGTAATGAACATTGACAGATTAAGTGGTACACTGTTCTATCTAACATATTGAACAGTTGCTAAATTAGTATATATCCATTAGTAAATTACACACATGCTCTCTCTAGGATATTATGCACTGTTAGATTCACCATAAGACATACTAAGAGTCACACTATATTTGCTCTATCTAGAGTGTTAAGTACATCCGGATTCAGCATTTACTATGTTTTGAGTGTCCTACTGCATTATTGCACACATCTGTTGCATCTAGGGAACTGATCAGTGTTTTCTACAAAATATAACATTTAGAAAGTGTCCTAGTGCAGTAATAATTTATTGCTCCTGAGTTTGTTTCAGATTATAAACCTAGGCATGAACAACAAAACAATAGTCAAAAAATGTGCTTAACATATTTATGAAAAATGATTACTTTATTGCTCAATATATTGGAACACATTTATTTTAAGTTTGTTCACCACTTTCAAGCAAGAATATAATGAAAAAAAACAAAAACAATTTTATATTTAAATGGGTGATTTTTATTTTAATGTGTCTTTTGAGAATGTGTAATTGCGTCAAAAGATAAAAATACAAATTTAAAAAAGGAACTGCAGCACTTAATGATATCAATCACAGAAACACATTGTTCAACCATGATGTTTTAGTAATAAAATGTTTTTTTAACCGTCCTCATTTTGATTATTTGTAATAAGATTTTTGCTATAGTCTTCATTTTATATAAAAGAATATAAAAATAAATTTCAAGCTACATTGTCATCATCGAAATCTCCAGTTTGATTGTGTGGTTAATGAAACTAAGTAGGCAAATTCACTTAAATGAAAGATGTAATTGGGAAAAACAACCAAATTGTCTTAAATGGAAGATGAAATTAGAAAATATATTATTCAATTGAATGAGTACAGTAATCAAAATGATGTGGCTAAAAATGTACATCATTAATAATCACTTTTTAAAACTCAAAATATGAAAGTACTGAAATGTTTGTGTTAAGTTCTTATTAGTGACTTGTTATCATCAAGAATCCACCCCAAAGAGTGTTCTTTCTTTTGTGATTTTGAGGAATAGGTAATTAAAAACATGACAGCTATGACATAGTTAGGATGCAAGCACTTCCGATTATAAACAGAGAAAGGTGAATCAATTTCTAACACTTCTACACAATAGTAATTGAGCCAAACTGAATTTGCAACATAAAACTTAGTTCATGGTTAGGTTAGGGTCAGTTTAGGTTAGGGTAAAAACCAAATTAAAAAAGTTTGGTTAATATTGTGTAGACTGTTCGGTAAAGTTCATTCATATTAGCCTGTAGGGGAAGTGTTCGGTGAAAATTGGAATTAATGATAAAAGTACTGACATTTTCTTGGATACCTATTCCTAAAAAGTAGTTTTTCTTTTGAAAAAAACACTCCACGGATCACCTGTGCCACCCTCCATAAAACTGTAAAATAATGTTATTCTTCAGAGACTTGGTACACAATGTTATTCCAGGAACAGAGTCCTTCGTTTGTGATGATCAGTGATCTTTTTTTTTACTAATCATACATCAAACTAAAGTCATGTATTAAAAAGAAATTGTTCATAACAATTACACACACACACAAAAAATAACTGAAGCAGTGAGTCCTGTGTTTATAAGAATAAATGGTGTCTATTAATCCATGCATAAGGTAATGGGTAGTCTGAATTTCTATTAATTCAAATTGTGGTATAGCCGGACTCTGATAATCAAATCTGAAGGAAAGAAAGCATCAAATATATAGAACATAAAGGAATCTATTTAAAAGGTGTTCTGAATTGTGAATAGAAAAGGATAAAATGCAGTTTGTTTAAAAATAGTTAGTTTTGTAGTAAAAGATATAAAATTACAAAGAACAAATTCTGTACTCTATTGAAAAAGGCTGCTTCAATTGAGATTTTCTGGTACTGGGGGGTCTCAGGCTTTTAAGCAATTCCAAACTTAAACAGAACTAAGATATTGTTTAGTAGTAAAATAGCTTGGCCTTTTGGCTAAGATCAAAGTGTAGTATCTGTTCCGATGGATACTGCACCCCATAAACTGGTATCGTCTTGGCCTTCGAGGCTTGATTTACGCCGGTCTATGGGTCTGTCCTGTGCAGTTCTAGGAGGTCCACCTTCCCAGGCTTTGCCTCCCCTTTTGGGGAGGAGTAAGTTTATTGCTTACTGTCTGAGGCGCCCCTACCGGGGGATGCCTAGGCAATTTTTCAACCCCACTTTCCCGACCCGACCTTGGGTCACATCTTACTTGTGGGAGTTAGATAAAAACTGGCCTTGTGCCTAACTCCTGGAGAAGAGTAAATCAATACTCTAGTGTAAATTTGTGTTGACGTTTTCCTTTGTGTAACTTTCTAATAGGAGATGTATTTACTATTGCCTGTTGGGTTAGGTGCCTTACTATATTCACGAGGGAGTCTCCAAGGGACTATACAGTCATTTCACTTCTCACCAAAGTGCCATTGTTTTCATTAAGTTTCAGTGCTAATAGTTTTCAAACATTTAGTTAGAAAGTGAAAATAATTATAAAAAAAAGAATGTGCACCAAAAAAGTAAACAATAATATTTTCTCTGATAATGACTGTTTTCCCCTATCTGTCCGGCTGTCTCCCTTGCTTCATCTGTGTGCATGGTTTGGTTTATATCATGTAGCAGTATTTATATGGTGTTGCATAGTTAATAGAATAATAAATATGTGGTTTATTAAATGTAACATCGACAAAATAATAGAATAAATAGCAAGCAAATAAAAATACTTGTTTGAAACAAAATAGTTGAAGAATACATTACCAGAGCCTCGTAAAGTTACATTCATAACCTCCTAAGCATTTACACTGTTTTACCCTGTTACCATCTCCCAGGACGGGGACCAGAGGTTGGATTTTGGGAGGCATGTTTGGATGTTAAGCGACCAAAACCATGTTCTTTTAGTTAATTCTCAACTCTGTCATTCATTTGTATGTTATTCTCAACTCTGGGGGAGCTGTCATTCATTTGTAAGTTATTCTCAACTCTGGAGGAGTTGTCATTCATTTTTAAGTCATTCTCAACTCTGGTGGAGGTGTCATTCATTTTCTAATTATTCTCAACTCTGGGGGAGGTGTCATTCATTATTTAATTATTTTCAACTCTGGGGGAGTTGTCATTTTAGAATTGGTAATTTATATAAACAAAATGTAGTTAAAATGAATTTAGAATTCTGAAAACTCTTGGGGAGTTTATTTACGTTTATTTTAGATTCTTACCGATTTAAACTTTAGGTTATTTTGGGAGATAAATTGAATTTAGAATTCTGAAAACTCTTGGGGAGTTTCAAATTGGGTACTTACTGAAAAAGAACATGGTGGCAATGAATATTGGAATTTTTATTGTGTTCTACACATTTCAGTTGTCAATTTTGTTTTGTTTATTCGTAGATTTTAGATTCTTACCGATTTAGACTTTAAGTCAATTTGGAAGTCAAAATTTATTTTGAATTCTGAACTGTTGGGGAGTTTGAAATTGGTAATTTGTCGAAACAGAATCATGAAAGTAAAAAAAAAAAAGCGGAAATAAGAATATTTGAAACAAAAAACCTTGTAAAATGTGTGATTGTCGGTGACAAAAAATGAAATTTTTATAATTTTTTGTGTACTCTTGAGGAGTTGTAAATGTGGCTGTTTTTGACAGCGGAATACTCGTTTTTTTGTTTTTGATTTTGTGGAATAAGACTTTAGGTCAATTTGGGAGTCAAAATTTATTTTGAATTCTGAACTCTTGGGGAGTTTGAAATTGGTAATTTGCTGAAACAAAAGTATGAAAAAAAAATTAACGTATTTTGAATGGTTAAAGAAAAATTTGTTAAATGTGGTGATAATGAATATCGGTATTTGTAATGTTTACACTCTTGTTAAAAAGTTCACATTTGAAAATTACATCTGATCACTGTTCAAATACAAATTTAGACATCTCTAGGGTATCAAAGCAAAAACAAAATCGATTCCTACAGGTTCCAAAAATGATACAAATTCTGAATTTACTCCACAAGAGTAAAAAATTTCGAGGAAGTTGAAATTAAAAATCCAGCTATTCTAGAGTCTATAAGGAAAACAATAGGTGACTCTTCCAGTGTCTTAAAAAGACAAAAACAATATATATATATTTATTTATTATTTTTTTTTGGGGGGGGGGGGTTATTAAAACCAATCTTGTGTCTTTTCTGTATTGTTCACTCCACTCTCCAATTGAACCGATGAATTTCTTTACATAGAATATTTATAACAATTACATTTCCTACATTTGGAAAATACTTTAAGTATGGTAGCCCTTAGAGTAAAGGTCGTATTGTGGTCACTGATGAAAAAGTTTTCTAGATAAGAGTAGTATTCACAATTTTTCATCATTTCCTTTATCTCTTTGTGACCAAGGATTAAAACGCACACCCGCTCACCTAACTTTGAAATATCATTCGTCAGAAAAATACTACAACTCACAATAACATATTTAAACAAATTAGGCACGAGGCAAACAAAGTTAGGAGAAGGGGTGTCGTTTATAAAAATAGATGAGAAAAAAAGTTTCAAATTGGTAATATGCTGAATGAGAATAGAAGTAAAAAAAAATGAATATAAGAATGGTTGAAATAAATACATCTTGTTTAATGTGATAGCGATGAATATCGCAATTATTATTGTTTTCTACACTGTTAATTTTCGATTATGGCAGAATAAGACTTTAGGTGAATTTGGCATTTAAAATGAATTTAGAATTCTGATAACTCTTGGAGAGTTTGAAATGGATAATATGCTGAAAAATAATTTTTAAAGTGAAAAAAAGAAAATTAACATAATGGAGGGAAAAAATAACTTTGTTAAATGTGGTGATCATGAATATTGGAAGTTTTTTTGTTTTTAACACTTTTCAGGGGTTGTACAGTTGTCTTCTTTTTTTCATGTTTATTGTGGAATCAGAATTTTGGAGTCAAAATTAATTCTGAATTTTGAACTCTTATTGAGTTTGAAATTGGTAATTTGCTGAAACAGAATCATAAAAGTAATAAAATTTAAAAAAAACATAAGAATGGTTGAAACAAAAAACCTTGTTAAATGTGTTATTGTCGGGGACAAAAACTGAAATGTTTATGTTTTTTTACACTCTTGAGTGGTAAATGTGGCTGTTTTTTTGACAGCGGAATATGTGGTTTGTTTATTTTCGATTCTGGCGAAATCAGACTTTATGGCAATTTGGGAGTCAAAATTTATTTTGAATTCTGAACTCTTGGGGAGTCTGAAATTGGTTATTCGCCGAAACAGAATATGCACTCGCATATTAAGCGTCAAACTCAGTTTCTTAATGTGATGCCATAGATAGGATTTTTTCAGACATGCATTGATCTGATCAGCCCTTGTTCCTCGAGGTATAATAGGAAGGGTTTGTCTAAAATCCCCAGCAAAGACCAATGTGACTCCTCCCATGATTGTTGTGCTGTCTTTTAAATCCTGTAACGTACAATCTAACGCTTCCATTGCTCTTTTATGGCTCATTGTTGCTTCATCCCAGATTATTAATTTACAAAGTTGTAATAGTTTAGCCTTGGCTGAATTTTTTTTAATGTTACACATCGGTTTTTCCTGTCGTGCGAGGTCTAGTGGTAGAGAAAACATTTGGCTGATCAATCTCACAGGCTGTGAGCATAATCGCAAACAACTGTCTTAGCTGACTGGCTACTCGTGAAACTGATATGGCACGTGCTGCTGAAGATGATCTTCCATACGATGATGAGGATTTCCTGGGCATTGTTCTTTTTTATTAAAAGTTGAATTCAAAAAAGTAAAAGCAAATAAAACAAAGCAAGTTAATTGAAAGAATTGTAAGTAAATGTTAAATGAAATAATAACTTGTAAAATATTCAAAATATGAGATTATTATACAATAAAAGGAAACAAAGAACCTGTAGGTGTAAATGACTCAACTGAGTCGATAAACTGTAACATAAAAACAATGTAAATTAATGAAACAAATAAAAGTAGATGTTAATAATAAGTAAAGATAGAATCTGAATACGTATTTCTTTGTTATTCACTTGTATCAACGATCACCGAGGTTTTCAACTGCAGTGGAAAAAAAAAGGAAAAGATAATTAAACAGAATTTTTTTTTTCTCGCAAAAAAATGTGTCAAATAATAATTATATATTTCAGTATCCCTTGTTTTTAAAATGGTAAATATCCATCTGAAAGAAATAGATATTGTAATGTCAACTGTAATAGAAATTTGCAACTATGTATTCGCACAAATTAGGTGCAGTTGTATTTGCTATTTTATGGGGTCTTGGAAAATTAGGTACTGGAAAATTAAGCATGTGAAAATCGTGGACTTTATGCAAGGTAGGAAAATTAGAGACCTATAGAATAAATATCAATCAAAAATGCATTTCACCATCGTTCTTAATGCAGATTTTGGTGGGAGGCACCTCCACCTCATTTTTACTTTATCATTAAAATGTCTTTCTTTTTTATCTGAATCAGTAAATGAGAAATCCTTCTAGAAGGAAGCAATTTTTGATTTATTTGTGAAAATAATGTTTTAAATGGGGTGGGTTGGTACAATTTTGTCAATAGAAAAAGACAGTACATATAAAAAAAATATTACATATTTACTATTTTGGTTGGTTTTATGCTAAAACATAAAAGCACCCAAACAAATAAATAAATAAATCATTTTTATAATGAAATAACTGTTTGTTTTTATTTTGTAGTAAATAAATAATGAAAAGAATATCGGATTTAATTTCAAAATTTAATGTTTTTGGATAAGAAATTTGGTGCTTATCCATTTAGCAGATACTTTTACACGCATATGATATCATGTAAAACCGGATCTGCCACTGGATCCGGAATTTCCGCACTGATAACTGAATCTATGTCAGAGGATCTCAATTTTTGTTGAAGCCAAACCAGACAATGAGCATGTGGCAATCCTCTTTTCTGCCACTCAACAGTGTACATGTATGCTATGACCACTCCTAAAATGTTTCCTTTCGTTAGGAGTTGGATAAGGATACCTAGCTTTAGATGGAAAACTCTTGCTATGAAAATCTTGAAAATGTGGCAGGTTAGTCAAGTCTGATTTGCAAGAAATTAAACCAATTTTGATCTGAACCATGTATTGTGTTAAAAGTCCAAAGGATATGTTATTGTATGTAATATGTTTCTGATGTGTATCAATTGGGCAAATGAAGGGGGGCATTAATTACTATTTAAAGCACGTAAATTCTATTTCCGTATGGAGCTTGAAAGGCAAACAAATCTGATGTGTTGGTCAGTAAATACTACTGGAAGTTATTGTAGTAAGTGTGAAACAGAAATATTGTTGTAGTCGAGTGGTGAACACTATCGACAACATGTCGCTTGCCACCGCCTCACGGGTAAATCTAAGTCTAAATTAATGTCAATTAGTGTATGTTGAAAAAAGAAAAAAATGTATTTAATATAAGGGCAGCAGTTTGAGGGGGGGGTGATTTTAATGTGGCTCTGTAGGCCTCTTTAATTTTCAAAGGCCCCCTTATCACAGACAGTGTAAGTGTTTATTAAAAAATTTCAGCAATTGTTTTTTATTTTTTTTTGTGAGTTTAATGGGTTTTTTTTTTTAATTTATTATAATGGAAAATATCCGAATTTGTCAATTGTTTTTTATCGTGTAAAGTTCTAATGCCTTAAAAAGAAGTATATCATATTTAATTATCGACGTTTACGAATTCATATTTGATTATGTCGGATGAGTCTTTATACTTAAAAATATTGTAATATTATTTATTAAAATATTGTAATATTATTTATAATGGGTGGCACGTTATTATGTAGTCGCTGTCTTATATATTTAGGTGGGGGTGGGTGGGGGAAAATTTCTTCCATTTACACGGATTTTTCATTTTTTGCCATTATTTTATGTAAAGGACAGCTATTACATAATAACGTACCACCTGATATACTTCTTTATACGCAATTAGAACTTTACACGACAAAATAATTATGCCAAATTCTTATACTTTATATTATAAAAAAGGAAAAAAATAAAACTTTAAACTCTAAAAAATAAGAAAAGAAACAATACAAAAACTTTAACAAATTCTGATATTTTATTGTAATAAGTAAGGGTAGTTCTGCATTTCAAACGTCACTTGGACTTAATAATTGAAGAGTTCCATTCATTCTACCGAGTCAACCGGAAGTGCCAAACTGAATGTAACGTCATCGATTTATCTTATTGTATGAATGAAAAGTTTCTGAAAGTAGGCAACAGTAATTTCTGAAGTGAAAATTTATCAATGAAATGAGTAGTTAGTGATTAGTCAATAGTGATCGTTTAAAACGATTTTAAGAAAGTTCAAATTCTGTATAAGTAACAGTTGTTTTAACTTCATAATAATAGTCAATTTTGTCAGTGTAACCATTACCAATATTTAAGAGCCAAGTCAGGGTGACGATTTCCAATTGTAGCAAGTACCAATGCCAAATTAATATTCGTATTATAATAAAAATCAGTCAATTACTTTGAATCTTTGTTTGTGTTTTCTGTTCTTATTAAGAATTTCAAAAGCTTTCTAGTGGTACCTTACTTTTTAAGATCTGCCAAAAATGAAGAAAGTTATGATAGTTTAAACTGGACGAATATAGAACTAGGTCACAGATCTCCATTGACTTAACTGTGTAATTAGAGACAGAAAATCTCCTCATATTTCCGTAATTAAAAATTCCATTATTTCCTTATTATTTGTCATAGAACAATAATCTATACATCATTTGAAAGCTTTTTAAATGCACTTTAATGTGGTATTAGAAAATATGTGATGAATTATTTTTGAAAATTTTTGTCACATCCCTACTTCATGTAAATAAGTAAAACGTAAATCTTTATATTAATTGTTAGGTTTTTTTTTTTTTTTAATTATTATAATATGAAATATCGGAATTATTCATTTTGTTTTTTGTAGAATATATCATATTTAATTAGCGACGTTTACAAATTCGTATTTGATTACGTCGGCTTAGTTTTTGTGGTTGGCACGTAATTATGTAGTCGATGTCCGTTACGTGTAATGATGACGAAAATAGAAAATCCGTGTAAATTGAATACATGTCCACGCTTATTTATTACAATAAAATTCAAGGATGTCGTTTTTTGAATATTTTTTTCTCATAGTCGATAAGTGAAACCCCATTTGTAAAAAGTATTTGCTTATGAACGAATTCTACAAAGGTTCAAATAGTGTAGAAGTAACAGATTCGTTTTAAAAAATTGAAAAAAAAGTGGAAGGATAATTGAAATCCCATTTGTAAAAAGTAAAATCAGTTCGGTTCAAATAGTGTAGAAGTCACATATTTGTTTGTTTATAAAAGAAGTGAAAGGTATAATTATTGGTATATATTGATTCTTGAGTTGTATATTTCTTAACAGATGGAAAACGTTAAAAAAATTGTATCTTATATTTTAGATTATAATTTTTTAATTTTTTTTATTACGTAATCTGTGTCTGTTATGTAAAGTAATGAAAAAAATTGAAAAATACGTGTAAACTGAATTCCCCCCCCTACGAAATATAAAAGTTATTTGGAATATTGATTAGTATGTATTATAATATCATATGTTTGATGTGTATTCTTTGTGCAAAATAAATTAAACCGTTTGCGATTGTCATTGTGTCAGTTTAATTCATTCTGTTATTCGCTAACTTGAAAATGCTACGAAGAAAGAATAAAAGAATAGCAATCGCTTAATCGGTAAGTGTTTTTTTGTTTCTGAACCTATTACGTTAGTATTGTAGCAACAATGATAAGAAGTGAAGTAGATGAATGTATAACGGAAAGAGCATAACAGGAAGGGTGACGAAAAGTTAGATCGGTACTATATTTTGTTTAGTTATTAAAATTTAAATGACGTTTCACGGAGGAAAACTAATATTATTTCTTCATGTAACTTTACTAATTGAAAAGTTATTTTATATGAATAAGAAATATTTAGCTAACCGGTAAATGTAAGACTGGAAGACGATAATAGAATCTTAATACTTTTAAAGAAAAATACTAAAGAATTATAAATAAATATATTTTAATTTGTTGTGTTTTTTTTTTGGGGGGGGGGGGAGAATGAACAATTGTCAGTCAAATGTTTTTATTTAAATGTGAAAATACCGTTTTATTTGGGGTTGGCTTACGAAGAGAAATGTAAATATTTACTTGCCTCCCCACGAAGGCAGATTGCATAATAAAGTCATATAGTGTTGTTTTTTTTACGATACGTTTAATAAACAAAAAATTAAGTTATAGAAATATTTGTAAATAAAATTATCGATCGGTGAGACCAAATGCCTGATGTACGGTTATTTTTTAAAATGTATATATTTTGTTTATTTATTAAAATATATTGCGTTTTACGTTGGGAAACTAAACAAAAATGTTTTTGTGTCAGTATTTACTTGCCTCCCCACGAGGACAGAATGCATAATAGAGTCATATAGTGTTGTTTTTTTTACGATACGTTTAATAAACAAATAATATTAGCGAATTTTTTTGTTTAAATAAAAATTAAGTTGTTTATAATTGTTGATTACAGAAACAAATTTTAAAAACTTCGTAAACTTACGTTTGTCATAATTGCCGCGTTCAAAATGGTCTTGTTGAGGAAGTGACATATATTTCACGCATGCGCAAATCGTTTTTGTACTATGTCATGATTTTGTAAGATATCCCCCCTCAACGTTTCGAGCCATTTCTATACGAAAATATGAACGTTTTCCCCCAATTCTCAGAGATAACACGTCTGGGGGCTGGCTGGTTTGAATAATGTCATCTGCGTGAGTATCTGTTGGGTAGCATCGGAGGAGAAGACCAACATACATACATACATACATACAGACAGGTAACATTTATATAATAGATGATAGCATTGATTTCTTCTCAAATTAGTACTGAATAACGTTGAAAATGGACGAAAAAGCCACCCACCCCCCATTGTAGGAAATGGCTCAGTCGACCCCCAAAGAGTCAATTTTTTTCCGGTTCTGAGATATTACATGCGCCTGGGCTGGCCGGTCGGAATGATGTCACCAGTGTGACCGTTTGTTGGGTACCCTCGGAGGAGAAGCTTTACATACATACATACATACATACATACATACATACATACAGACAGGTGGGATTTATATAATAGACAAGGACATAAAAAGGAACAAATTGTAAATGAGATCCGGAAATGTAATTCAATACAGTTTTATTTATATTCAAAAATAAAAGCTCGTTGCTTTTGTTTCCCAAAGCAGGGTTAACTTCGTCAACCAAAGCTAACAATAAAAAAACATAAAGCTCAATAAAATAATCAGTTTAAGCACAAAAGGAATACATAAAAATGGAAAAAAATCTATCTATCTATCTATCGTACGATAGATAGATAGGTAGGTATGTACATTCTTGGATTCTCTCGCCCGAAAGTTATATAAAAAAAAACTTGTTTTTTTTTTGTTTTGTTTTAATATCTATCACTTCAATTCTCTACCTTTCTTTTAAACCGCTTCGTGTTTTAAACTTAGGGCTTTTCTTAACCCTAATAATTTTCGTTAAAAAAACCTTTTTAATAAAAAAAAACCTTTGGCTTTTTCGTTTGATCTTTTCCCCTCAAAAGGAAAGTTTTTACTCGGTTAGCTTCGTAACCGACGGAAACCGCTAAAACTACGACCTTACCTCAGACTGGAAAATCCGGATCTGTCGAAGTGGCGCCGAAATTTCAACCTGAACTGCTGAAACGTTTGCCCTCACCACCACCACCACTACTACTTCAGCACTACTTAATGGCGAAGAAAACAAAATTTCCAAACTCATTCCTCGGCGGACATGCTTTTCACCTACGAAACCACTATTGACGTTCTGTTTTTTTTTCGATTGTAATAAAGCTAGTAGTTGTCCACTAATAAGGTAAAAATTCCAATTTTTATAACAACGAATAAAATGTTAGTCGTGGTTTCGTGGCTCAGAGGTATGTCCGCCGGCGATGTCCTCGTCAGAGGTCAAGCACTTTGTGTCTACGGGTTCGAGTAGAGGTTGCACCATGATCAAAGAAACGTCGCATTTTATCGAAATGATTGCGGCCAACAAATAGAAAATATCATAACTTAAAATACTTTACCATAAAGTGTTGAAATCGAACCCCTATCACTAGATCGCATGCCTCCAACAAGAACCATGGTCGGCGGACATACTTATGAATATGTTTTTTTTTTCGGTAGTAATAAAGTTAAAATTTGTATTATTACCTTTTTTACGGACAAATATTTTAAGTTTATTACACCCGAAAAAACATAAACATTAGTGGCGGTTTCGTGGCTCAGAGGTATGTCAGCCGTCGATGAGCTTGATGGAGACCAAGCACTTTGGGTATCCGTGTTCGAATAGAGGTTTCGCCGTGACCAAAGGAACGTCGCATTTTACCGAAATGATTGAGGCCGACAAATAGAATACACCACTTATCATTGTTAAAATGTCATTAACTTAAAATACTTTACGATAAAATATTGAATTCGAATTCTCAACCGATAAGTTATATCAGTCATTTCGAAGCCAACTGCATTAGAACCCCAATCACCAGATCGTATGACTCCAGCAACAACTGCAGTTGACGGACATACCTGTGAATCACGAAAGCGCCACTAACGTTGTATGTTTTTAAAGTTAAAATTGGAATCTTCACCCTTTTTTTAAGGACATATATTTGAAGTTTATTACACCCGAAAAAACAGAAACGTCAGTGTTGGTTTCGTGGTCCAGAGGTATGTCTGCCGTTTATAGAACCTTATTAGTCTCACAAGTATTTAACCGATACGCGTTCAAATGGGGTTGACGTCGTGATTAAATAAACGTTAGCCTTTACCGAAGTAGTTGACGCCAACAATTTTACTGTAAAATATTGATTTATATCGTTCGTGCTAAAAGCCAACTGCATTCGAACCCTTACCGTTAGATCGCTTCCCTCCTACAATTTTGGTCGGCAGACATACCTGTGAACCACGAAACCGCCGCTAATGTTGTATTTTTTTTCGGTAGAAATAAAGTTAAAGTTGGAAATTTTCTGTGCAAAGCTGGTACAATAATATCGTGGGGTCTGCGTTCGCACCGAATAGTTCCTGTCCAAAGATGTAGGTACAATAATGCTGTGGGTGGGGTCTATGTTCGCAAATACGTTACAAACCTCTTTCAGATAAACATAATCTGGTGTCGCTGTAGTGGCGAACTGAAATACATTTTCTGTGCAAAGCTGGTACAATAATATCGTGGGGTCTGCGTTCGCACCGAATAGTTCCTATCCAAAGTTGTAGGTACAATAAAGCTGTGGGTGGGGTCTATGTTCGCAAATACGTTACAAACCTCTTTCAGATTGGTATAATCTGGTGTCGCTGTAGTGGCGAACTGAAATACATTTTCTGTGCAAAGCTGGTACAATAATATCGTGGGGTCTGCGTTCGCACTGAATAGTTCCTGTCCAAAGATGTAGGTACAATAATGCTGTGGGTGGGGTCTATGTTCGCAAATACGTTACAAACCTCTTTCAGATAGGCATAATCTGGTGTCGCTGTTATGGCGAACTGAAATACATTTTCTGTGCAAAGCTGGTACAATAATATCGTGGGGTCTGCGTTCGCACCAAACAGTTCCTGTCCAAAGATGTACGTACAATAATATTCTGGGGTCTACGTTTATGACAGACGGCCATAAAATGGAAGTATGTCATAAAATCCTACAAAGGATTTTAAGATATACATTTAGAAGCAGATATATTCTAAAACTAGATTAACTATGGTTCAGGTTTAACAAAAGTGGTACAATAATATTATGGAGTTTGTGTTCGTGCCGGACGTCCATAGAATGGAAATATGTCACAAACTCCTTTTAAGCATGGCAGGAATACGATGCAACTGTGGAATTTCTACGGCTCCGGCTAGTCATACTATATATTTACTCAAAAAAAACAGGTGGAAAAAAATTAGGAAATTTATGGAAACTTTTAAATTTCACGGACACTTCTAATGACGTCACACTCTTTCGTAATCGGGGTATACACTACCTCAAATAAAGCGTCTTCGTTGATTGAACGATACAGCTAGCTAGCTCTAGCTCTCTCTCTGCAAACACCGCAGTAAAAGTTTACTGTCGTAACTTATTCGCAATCACTGCAAGCGACATGTGAACGGGGTCTGTCTGCGTTCACCGCACAGGCCGTGATCGTCCGCTCGTTGTGCTCGTCTGAATTCGGGGCTTAATTTCGATGCTTACCTGGTCTCTGTCATAGCTGCAACAAAAGGATTCTCCCTCCAAAACAAAATCACAACTCCATTTTAAAACAAGAAACGATGTTTTATTTTAAGAAGTCACAATGATACTTGTTTTCTTCTAAGGTCCACAAACCCAACTAACTCCCTTGCCCATCCTGGTGGAATATATATAGAGAGATATTGATGTCATTTGTGGTAGACAACCCGGTCACATACTTGAAAATCATGGGCTAGTTTATCTATGGACATAAAAAAACTTACTGCTAGGGGATTTCATATCTGGAGGGGCATAAATTTTTCCAGAACTCAAGTGGCTCACACTCACAGCAGGAACGTCGTATTCAAGAGAACATTACTATTTCAAAGACGCCTACCCATTTCTTGTGTGGTCTCTCTCTTCTCTTAGCTAAATATTTCTCCCATTGCAGGCCTGTCGTTTGCATGCATCGCAACTATGTACCTCACTAAACATGCAGCATTGCCCATGTTTACATACTCATATATAATGTTTATGCTAACACTTTCCATATCGTCAGCGATTTTATGCTTCCTATACAGCCGACAACTCCTTAACTACCATGCACTAAATCGAAGCACATCTGTGAAACGATGTTCCAGCAGCAGTAACAGCAAAATGGTTGAAATACTTGATACTGATTGGTCAATTCTATCAGAATACGCAATCTTGACTGGAAAAGTCCACTACAAATTTTGCCTCCATTTAAAAAAAAAAAAAAAAAAAATTTGCAAAAGAAAAAGAAAATCAAACTAAAATTCTGATTTCTTCTTAATCTTTCGTTTCAAAATATCCGATCAACTTGCCTAATTATCATCAATTTCTTTCTGTCTTTTTAATGCTGAGATAAATTCAATTCAGTTAATTTGGCAAAAAGTAAAACATGCATATTTCAGTTGCCATGTAGGGAAATGTTAGTCTATTTTCTTTGCTAAATATATTCTGTATTAGTTAACTTACTGGCAATTAAGATTAAAAAAAGAAATGTCCATTATTTAAATAAGAAAATTAACCCTCTGGACGCTGAAGTTTTTTTTTGTAGAAAAATAATTTTTTACACCTATTTTTAAAATGACTCTGTAAGCTAAACCTTTCATTGTATGCCCAAACAATGTATATGACATTCGTAGCATATAAGTAGGACTATCAAAATAAATTTTAAAATTTGACTAATTTACATATTGTTATGGCGGCCATCTTGGATTTATAATGAGGTTAACCAACTGCTCACGGAAAATTGTCATATTTTCATGCACATAGTAGTCAATTGCTGAATTTATTGTGTATATTTGTGCTGTTGCAAATAAAACCAGTTTTGCATGTAGTATTGTCTGCTGTTAGAGGTCGAAGACTTGTCGCAATTTTGTGACAGCCGTGTTAAGAGGGTTAATGCTCAATAAATTAGAATTTAAAATAAAATTAGAATTGAGTTGTTTTTTTTTTTTGCAAATTAAAAATTGTTTTAAATTTGGCTTATAAATATGTAGGGAAGTCTGCTTGGCGATATGGTTCTAGGCAGGTTCAAGATACAGCTTGAACCATTATGTTAATTTTATGGCTAATATCTTTAGGAAAGGATCTTCCAAGCTTTAGATTAAATAGCATTACTTACCATGTGCTACTAGTATACCAGGAGCGGCACGGGATCTAGCAGGTTCAAGACACACTGCATGTTAACACACCAACGCCCCCCCTACTAGAGAGGGGAGGGTGTTGGCATTTTTTAGAAAGGAAAGAAAAGAAAAAACCGTCCTATCTGTCGAAGATAGAACATTCTAAAATGAAGGAATAACAATGACTATTCATATAAAAATAATAATTCTTTATTGACAACTTTTTAAGACAATAAAAATGAAAGAGTTGGTAAAGATTGAGAGTTCAGAGTGTCCCAAGAACGTGTTATGTGAAAAAAAGAGTTGTTTTACGTCTAAGGAGAAATTGAGTAGACCTGTTCATTTCAGCTGGCGCAGTGCTAGTTTGCGT